>CM020184.1:4014352-4034447 GCA_009805545.1 Oryza longistaminata
CAGCTATTTTTTAAATTGTACTTCTATTTGGACTCTCCTTTTCTTTTTTTTCTTTTTCTCCGATTAATGTGGGAATTTCTAGCTCCCACAGCGAACGTGGTGCCTCCTTTCAAAGCTGTTTTAATAATATAACTAGCATGGTGGCCCGCCGCAGATTGCGCGGATATCATCATTATATTTTATCTCATATAATAGCATATATGTTTTCTCATTATATTTATTTAAATATATTGAAATGACAACATAATTTTAAATTTTGCAATAACTTTACCAAAACTACTAATGTGTAATATTCATATTATATTTATATTACGTGCTAGTTATTAATTATTTTTAATATCAAATTTTAGTTAGTTGTAAATTATATATATTCCTATATAGACTCTAGACTCATCTTTTAATATTTCTTTTTTTTAATTCCGAATTTTCTGTAAATTGTATTTCTAATATAAACTCTATGCTCTTCTTTCAATATTATTTATTTTTATTTCTGAATTTTTATTATTTCAATTATATTTCTATGTGGAATCTAAACTCATCTTTCAATATTCTTTAATTTTTATTTCGAATTTAGTTACTTCTAAATTGTATTCCTATATTGACCTCAAACTCTTCTTCCCATGTTTTTTCTTAATTTCAAATTTAGTTATCAAACGATAATTATGTTCGATTTTTAAAATCTCAATGACAATAAAGAGAAGAGACAGTGGACGGGCCGAAGAGGAGTATAATGGCAACGTTTGACGGGATATCTAGAAATTATAAAAATGAAACCCAACGTGACAATAAACTCTAAAAACTATAAAATCCAATTTTTAAAGGTTCCAAGAAGAATGAATAGAAATAGTGGTATATCAAGCAAGAAAATAAAGAAGGAGAAGACATGAGGGGTTTAAGTAAAATCATACTAAAAAAATATATGATTTTGTTTGGGTGCTAGCCGCGCAATTGCGCGGGCCACCCAGCTAGTTACCATTATGTTGTGGTTTCAGCTAGCCTTTCTGCAATATTGGTCAGTCGGCATTCGGAAGCATCGTTTTTGGTTTGGTTGCGGTGAATGTCTTAATAACAAAATTTACTATTGGTCAGTCAAAGAGGGCATAATGAACTGGAGAATAAGGCTAACGTCCACATCTTTGATTTACTTGAGTTTTCTCCACCAAGGACATGGACCTTTATGCTCACCGTTCATTCAATCCAGTTATCGTCTGCTGGCAGCTGGGTACTCTCTGGTGCATCTGTGTTCCCTCAAGTTCCTTCCTACTAATTCAACTCAGAAGGCACCTGTGTTCCCTCAAGTTTCTTCCTACTAATTCAACTCAGAAGGTTGGGTTTACATATACTTCAAAGGTATATTTTATAAGTACTTATCAGGAATTCACTGATCTATATTTTGATCGATGTATTGATATATCTTGCTCTGTGCTGATCAGGGAAGGATTACTGAAGATGGAAGAGATGGTCGGTTCTGCGATCGTTCAAGAGACGGTAAACAAGATCATATCTGGGTTGATTGACCGGTGTGAGCGAAAATCAAGTGCACAGGATCACCTGGAGAGGCTGGAGATGGCACAAATCAAGTTGGAGTTCGCACTTGAGACATCCAATAAATGGCAGATCACTAGTGGCCCGTTGTTACGTTGGCAGAAGAAGCTGAAGCGTGCTACTGAAGAGTGTGATGACACACTACGGAAGTGCAGGCAGCGTGTCCAGGAAGAAGACGAGGTGGAACAACAAGTAAGGAATTCTTCCTTTCCTAGGCGAATTGCCCATGCTACCAAGTCACTGGTATCTTCCATCTTTCACGGCAATATTGATGAGCTGGGTAGATCTTCTGTCCAAAGATTCGAGTGGTTTGCAGATGGAGCTAACGACTTTCTAAGATCTGTGGAATTTGGAGGCACACCACGCCGTTACTTGTTCTTTGACCCTCTTATCGGGCACCTTATTGCAGGTGAAACGTTAGAGTACAAATCAATACAGGGAAACAAGCAGCATTGGTTTTGGGTACGGCCCAATAACTCTGCAGAGCGAGGAATAGAAGCTAAGTTGTTCTTTGCTTGCAATGATGGCAGTGCACCTGAGGACAACTTTTACATTGATATTATTCTACAACTTTCAGAGAGTACAAACATAGTTGGTACTACAATTAAGTGCTTGCAGTTGTTTACTCCTTATTTTGAGTCTACAGCTGAAACTGTTAGGAAAGAACTTATTCAACTACCTACACAAGACTTCTCCAGGGTATCACATTCTCACTCATACGGTTGGGAGAACATTCATAGTATAGTTACTGAATGGTTCCGCCCAAATCCACTGTGTTGCAAGCATCATGGTCAGAAAGTATGTGGTAGTGGGAACTTGCACAAGGTAGAATTAACAGATATTTCTCTAGAACCCATCATTGAAGTGAGTTTACTGTGCCAAGTTTCACCTCCTGGGTTCAGAGAACAGGGAACAATTGTTGAGGGTAAATCTTCACTTAAAGAAGTTCCGCATCTGAATGTTATCCTTGTCTATACGCCCCATGGCTCTTCAGAAGACCTATTCCCAGCAGTTGATAGTACTGTGATTGAGGTGATTAATGGTAACGAGCAACATTGCTTGCACACAAATGTTCCCTTGGAACAAATGGAAGAGATCATGCTGCCAAGGGCTGTAGATTGTTTTCGTCAGAATGCAAAAGCAACAGCGTATCAGATGCTTTGGAAGTCTAAACATGGTGGTGCATTTCTTCAGGCTGTGAAGGCAACAATGAACATGCGGAGCACACGGAGAACCATTCGAGGAGCCAGGAAAGCAAAGATGTTGCGACGACATGATCGCCGGACACACAATCACAGACATGAGGTCGCTGACTTCCTCAGCCTTTGGGCTGTGCATGCACCTGTCCGGCTTCAGGGCTCACTCCTTGACTGGATTCGGAAGGAGAAGAAAGTAGCAGGTCCTCTACTGACATTTTAGATGATGTAATAGGGACTAGAAGGGAAACAGGGATAATTAAAATTAAAAGAATGGGGGAGAAAAGTAACATGTAGGGAGTTGGTTTCTAAGTACTTAGGAGTGTATTCATCTGAAATGTTCTACATATACTGCTGTTGTTTGTCTCGTCAGTTATGTTGGCAAATGGTGATAACATGATGTTCTTGCCCTAGAAGTCTAATGTACCAGCCTTGCTCATTCGATGTGTCTGGTTTCATTTGAATTTACATGAGTCTATCATGATTGTGGGCTATAAGAAAATTATCATTTCTCACTCAATTGCCTGCTTTCTCATATTCCCATGCACTTTCTTTTTATTTTGTTATTTTCATCCAGTATGGCTTATTTACTGGAAATTCCCAGTTTGACAGCGATAACCTCTGGGTGGTTTAAAATTCTAATATTTTGGATAATTTCAAAATGAAACTAGAAAACACATGAATATTTATTCTAACTTTGTCATGTGCTGAAACGCAGATGCAAAGGAAGATGCAAAAAAAGAGCAGCAAGGTGAACAAACTGATTGGTGACTTGGTGAGCCCGTGGATGGGGTGAGTGGTGGACATGCCAAGCCAACACAAGACTATTCATCAACTAGACAGATATTCCATTACAGTTGTTCAGAATAATTTCCAGTCCATTTGCAAAGCTTTACGGTTAGCTGCGGTGCACCTTATTTCTTCTGACTGACTAGTCTGCTATTGACTGACTAGTCTGCTATTGAGACTAATCAGTTTGTCACCAGAATATATCGTTCAATCTTAGACTTTTCTTTTGCTTAGTTATTTCATTTTATATATTTGATGGATCCTTCCACAGAGGAAGACTAATCCTGTTTTTTTTTAAACAACTACAGCAAGCAATTTTCTTGGCCTGAACATATGTATTACTCAAAAGTTGATTCAGTGATAGAGTATTTGGAGAAATACAGGCAGTATGAAGGGAAGACTTGTCATCGCTTTCACGATCACATTAATTAATTATCAAATGTCTATGTCACAACGTGTGTTCTGGTACAAATGTTACTTAAGGACCTTTCACTGTCCAATTGACATTGTGAAGAAAACTGAACCCCCATATTCACCAAACAGATTTATGCTCTTGACAAGTCACAATATTGCAGTATGACCAAAGCACTAGTTTCAAGCAGCTTATTGAGGTGAGTACATTTTGTGCTAATTGCTAAGTTCTTATAAACTTCCGTATCTCTAGTTCTGTAGTGAACAATTATAAGTTGTAACCTGACCTTTCCATCCCCTTTTATAACCAGGCTGGGGTAATCAACAGAGCATCATGATGTCTGAAGTAGTTGCTTCTGCGGTAGTTGGCGAGGCTGTGAGCAGGGTCTCCACCTTCTTCGTCGACAAGCATAAACGGAAACTAAGCGAGGAAGATGGCCTGGAGAGGCTGGAGATGGCACACATCAGAATGGAGGCCGCTCTGGAGATGTCCGGAAAGTGGCCGCCGGTCACAGATGCCTCGCTGCTGCGTTGGAGGAAGAAGCTGAAGTGCGCCTCCGAAGAGTGCAGCCAAGTCATGAACAGATGCAAGCGTCGCGCCATGGAAGACGATGAGATGGAGCAGCAGATCAGGCGATGCTCTTTCCCCAGATGGATCGCCCATGCGACAAGATCACTCTTCTCCTCTTTCTCCGGCGACAAGAATGTTGATAGCCTAATCACAACCTCGACCATTCAGAGGTTTGAGAGGTTTGCCGATGGCGCCGGTGAGTTCCTGAGATTCTTGCAGTTCGGCAGCATAGGCAGCATCAACTACATGCTCGTTGATCCTCTCACAGGTCCCCTTCTTGCCGGCAAAGCTCTGCAGTTTGAAAATCCTCCTGGAATAAGTGGGTACTACCTAGCGGCACGGCCACTACGATTTGCAGAGCGAGGAGTAGTAGCCTGTGTGTTTCTTCAGTACAAGAACCATGAGAGGCCAGAGGAAAACTTCCTCCTCGGAATTTTGATACGGGTGACAGCAAGCACGAATGTGGTCGGGATTATGGCCAGGTGCTCGGAGAAGCTTACCTCCAATTTCAAGCCTGTTACTGAAGCTGTGAGGCAAGAGCTCGCTCAGTTCCACCAGCGAGGCTTCTACTGCTTCCCGTTTGTTGCTTCTACTGATCCAGAGTACTCGAGAATCCACCAATCCGAAACTCACCGTGCTCGCCCAAACCCGGCATGCTGCGAAGAAGAACACGAGCACCATGGTCGCCGCAGAAGCAGTGACATGGTTGAGCCGTTAGGTGCATTCCCGGAGCCGGTGATCAAATTGGTCGTGCAACGCCATGTCTCTGCTACACGACACAAGAGAACATCGCCGTCTTCATGTTCATGTTCATGTTCATGTGGTCATGCCAACATGGGTTGCTCGGGGCCGACTCTGCTGCAGGTGACGGCCGTCTTCGCGCCGCACGCCTCGCCGGAGGAGCTGCCGTCCGGAGCCAAGAGCGTCGCCGCCGTGGCGATCGATGGGAGGGAGGAGCAAGCGGTGCGCACTAACGTTGGATGGCGTGAGATGGAGGAGCTGCTGCTGCCGAAAGCCGTCGATCACCTGTGCCACGAGGCCGCGGCGTATGGGTCGTCGGCGCACGAGGTGTTCTGGAGGTCCGGCCATGGCGTCGCCTACCTTTGCGTGGAGAAGATGGGCACGGAGATGGCAAGGTGCAGGCCGACTCAATGGCGGGTGTAAAGGTAGACGACGGTGGCCTCAAGCCCTGAATGAGTAACGTTTTTGCAACGACATGACCTTGAGCTGGAGAGCCAAGCAGCTGTGATCTCTGAATTTCTAGAGTTGTGGGTTCAGGGTAGTCTTGTCCTGATGCAATTCTCAGTGGTGGACTGGATTCAGGCCCTACTTGGCTTTTTCTCGAACGCGCAAAAGGATTGCACGTCAATATATTAGAAGATAAGAATATTCGATACACAACGCATTAAGCCAGACCGACTTATGACAAGAGAGGAGGGAGGCCCTACTTGGCGGAATTGGAGATTCTGAAAAAGTTGAAGTGGTGGTGAAGTGAAACCTAGATTATGTTTACTACTGAATCTCTCTTTGAAGCCCCAGCTACTGAATTTCTTAACCTAGAGGAAGAATATAGGCTGTTTATGGGAGTAGAGAGACACCGTTGCTAGAAGCTCCTTCAAAAAGGCCCTGGAAAGAGGAGAAGGAAACACAGATGGCACCAAGACCACTCTAGAATTCCAGACTATGTAACAGAGATTGGTCAGGGTAGCAAGGTGAAATAAAAGGAATGGATAGGAAATATTCCAGGTGAGAAATGAGTATGTCCAGTGTTACTTTCTTAGTTTCTTCCTAAGCCAACAAATAACTTGGTATGTAAATATGAGCTCAACATGGTGTTGAAGCTTTGATGTGTAATCGATCATTTTGTCTGAATTTTGCATGCCTCACCCTGTTACCTTTTAGTATTTCAGATCCCATGCAACTTGTCTTTTTATTATGCTATTTGTTAGGTGATCAGACAGCAATTTCATGAGAATTCTTCAAGCACGACAAAGGTTTTACATGGTCCAGCTAGTCTCCATTTGATCAAAGAGTTTAAGATACTGAAGACTTGATTATTCCCATCATGATCATCTGCTGGCAATGAACCGAATCAAACAGCCTAACATAGAACTAGCATCTCGTAATGCTGCTTCTGTAGGATCGAGGAAGGCTGTGTTAGTTCCGAGAAGAAAGGGGAAGAAAAACTTTGTTTTTTTTTCATGTTGACGAAGGGCTTTGGTGCGGCCCAAGTGATAGTGAATTAGTGATAGCTCGTCCCAGTCCACTGAAGCCCAACTTAAGCCCACTAACTCATGGGCTTCTTGGGCCGCCCTAGGAGGTACTTTCACTACCAGTTGGGCTGAATGCACAACCCATGGGACCCATGGGGGCCCCTAATTGGCGACTGGTCGCGCGGGGGCGTGGGCGCGCGACCAGCGCCACTCCCACCTACAGTCCACTAGTACTACTTGTCTACTAGTAGTAGTACTGTTGCTGCTGCTGCCTACTGTATACTACTACTGTCTACGGGGCGTGGCTCGCCCGCGCGGCACACCTATAGTATTACAGTAGTACTACCTCTGTCCCACGATATAAGGGATTTTGAGTTTTTGATTGCAACGTTTGACCACTCGTCTTATTCAATTTTTTTCGAAATTATTATTTATTTTATTTGTGACTTACTTTATTATCTACAGTACTTTAAGCACAACTTTTCGCTTTTTATATTTGTAAAAAAAATTGAATAAGACGAGTGGTCAAACGTTGCAATCAAAAACTCAAAATCCCTTCTATCGTGGGACAGAGGTAGTACTACTGTAATACTATAGGTGTGCCGCGCGGGCGAGCCACGCCCCGTAGACAGTAGTAGTATACAGTAGGCAGCAGCAGCAACAGTACTACTACTAGTAGACAAGTAGTACTAGTGGACTGTAGGTGGGAGTGGCGCTGGTCGCGCGCCCACGCCCCCGCGCGACCAGTCGCCAATTAGGGGCCCCCATGGGTCCCATGGGTTGTGCATTCAGCCCAACTGGTAGTGAAAGTACCTCCTAGGGCGGCCCAAGAAGCCCATGAGTTAGTGGGCTTAAGTTGGGCTTCAGTGGACTGGGACGAGCTATCACTAATTCACTATCACTTGGGCCGCACCAAAGCCCTTCGTCTCTCCACTCTCCACGCCGACCACCACGGCAACCGCCGCCGTCCACCGCGCGAGCAGGACAAAGCACTCCGCCGCCGCCGCCGCCGCCGCCGAACGATCCAGGCGAGGCCGTGCCGGCGCAAGGTGGTCCGGGGCATGGCGTTGCCTTCCTCGATCCGCTGCTGCTGCTGCTGCCAGCCTGCCACTATGGGGGCGGCCATTTGTGCGTGCTCGTGCGGCGAGAGCCCGGCGATGCGGAGAGGAGGAGGCCAGCTTCTTCCTCGCGGCGGCCACGGCGCGGCGCGTTGACATCGAGGTACGGCTAGGTTTCATCGCATCCCGCGATCTGTTTCGTCCAGCTTAATTTGTTGCTGTTCTGTTTAGGGGATAGGTTAGTCCACTGCACAAGCAACGTGTCGCAGATAATTCGTAGTCGCCAGTAATGATTTTTTCAGACCAAAAGACGACTTCAAGTCGCCGATAATATAGTTATCGAATTCCCAGATCCCTACCAGTCAACACAAGTAAGCCGGAACTGATTTCACTAGGATTTTTTTTTTAGGAAAAGGATCGCAGTGACGGCCTGACGGGGACAATTTTTCTTCAATAACTAGCCACGCTGCAAGATTGGACAGTCAATGAGAGCTTTCTTTTAGGAAAAGGATCGCAGTGACGAGGACAGTTTTTCTTCAATAACTAGCCACGCTGCAAGATTGAACAGTCAATGAGAGCATTGTGCTCTCAACTTTCAACAGGTGTGGTATTACACCATACATTCAACAAGACCCGCCCAACTTCCATGAGAGCCCAGCTTTGCTTTGCTCGTATTTTCTCCCCAAAGTCATCAACTTTGATGCTCACCATTCATTCAATCTAGTTATTATCTGCTGGGTACTCTCTGGTCGCACCTGCGTGGCTTCGATTTACTTGCGACTAATTCAACTCAGATTCTCAGAAGGTTGGGCTTTACATATTTCAACGATGCGATATTGCGCTTTGCTAGTACTTATCAGGAATTCTCTCATTTATCTTTTGATTTTTAATGGGCATCATGGTTGATGTTTCGATATATCTTTCTTGCTCTATGCAGATCAGGGAGGCTAATCTCGCAGATTACTGAAGATGGGAGAGATAGTCAGTTCTGCGGTCGTTCATGAGACAGTGAACAAAATCATATCTGGTTTGGTTGACAAGTATGAGCGAAAATCAAGTGCAGAGGAGCAGATGGAGAGGCTGGAGATGGCTCAAATCAAGTTGGAGATTGCTCTTGAGACATCCAATAAGTGGCAGATCACTAGTGGGCCGTTATTACGGTGGCGGAAGAAGCTAAAGCGTGCTGCTGAAGAGTGCGATGACACATTACGCAAGTGTAGGCAGCGTGTCGAGGAAGAAGAGGAGGTGGAACAGCAAGTAAGGAATTCATCCTTTCCGAAGCGAATTGCCCATGCCACCAAGTCAATGATATCATCCATCTTTCACGGCAATATCGACGAGCCAACTGTATCTTCTGTTCGAAGATTCGAGTGGTTTGCAGAAGGAGCTAATGACTTTCTGAGGTCTGTGGAGTTTGGAGGGACACCACATCGTTACTTGTTCTTCGACCCCCTTATTGGGCACCTTCTTGCAGGTGAAACTCTAGAGTACAAATTGGTGCATGGAAACAAGCAGCATTTGTTTTGGATACGGCCCAACAACATTTCAGAGCGAAGAGTAGAAGCTAAGTTGATATTTATTTACAATGATTGCAGTGCACCTGAGGATAACTTTTTTCTTGGTATGATGCTACAACTTTCAGAGAGTACAAACATAGTTGGCACTACAATTAGGTGCTTGCAGTTGTTTAGCCCTTATTTCAATTCCTGTACAACTGAAGCTGTTAGGAAAGAACTTACTCAGCTACCTACACAAGACTTCTCCTGGGTGCCACGTTCTCGTTCAGTTCATTGGGACAGCATTCACAGAGTAGCTACTGACTGGTTCCGCCCAAACCCACTGTGTTGCAAGCATGGTCATAAGGTATGTAGTAGTGGCTACATGGACAAGATAGAATTTTGTGATGTTTCTCTAGAACCAGTCATTGAAGTGTATTTGGAGAGCCAAATCTCCCAATATAGTTGCAACAAACAGAGGGCAGATGTACAAGGAAAAATATGTTCTCCCAGAAGACCGTCATATCTGAAACTTGGAGTATTCCTTTTGCCTCATGTTTCTTCAACCGACCTTCTGCCTGACACTGAGAGTTTTGCAGTAGAGGTGATCAATGGTGAGGAGCAGCTTTACTGTCACAAAAATGTTACACTGGAAAAGCTTAACAGGACAATGCTACCAAAAGCAATAGATAGCTTCAATCAGAATGCAGAAGTGACAGCGCATCAGTTGCTGTGGAAGTCAAAGCATGAAGCTGCATTCTTTCATGTGTGGAACACAAGAATGAATATGTCAAGCATATTGAGTACTGCTAGGAAATCAACGTTGTTGCAACAACATGATCACCTTGAGCTGGAGAGCCGAGCAGATGTGATCTCTGAGTTTCTCAAGCTGTGGGTTGATCGTGCTCCTGTCATGATGCAGTTCGCAGCTGTGGACTGGATTCAGGCCCTACTTGGGGAAGCTGGAGATTCTAAAAAGTTGCTGATGAGCATGTAGCTATTGGGAATCTGGAGGAAGTTGGTGAAACCTAGCTTCTAGTTACTAAGTTCATCAAATCTAGATTTGGTGGCTACTGAATTTCTTAACCTGGAGGAAGAATATAGGCTGTTTAGGCGAGCTGGAGATTTGCTAGTGTTGCTAGAAGCTCATTCAAACAAGGCCTTAGAATGAAAGGGAAATACAGTTGCCACCAAGATTATGGAATAGAGATTGATCATGGTAACAAGGGGAAATAAAAGTAATGGATAGGAAATATTCTAGATTTCTAGTTCAAAAATTAGTATTCTATACAGTGTTCCCTTTTAGTTTCTAAGCCAACAATAACTTGGTGTGTAGATAGGAGTTTAGCATGGTTTTGAAGCATTAACCAGGAAATCCAATTCAGTGGATGTGTAATCAATATTTTTTTATGTGAAATTTGCATGTATATGCTGTAACCAAGATTGAATTTTATCTGAGTTTTGCATGTGGACTTTTATTTCAGATTTCCATGGTATATCATGTGATCAGACAGTCATTGGCTCATTTCATGAAAATTCTTCAAATAGACAAGGTTTTACGTGGTCTAGGTTGTTTCCATTTGATCAAGATTTTAAGATACCGAAAACTTGGTTAGTCCCATCATGATCATCTACTGGTAAATGAACCGAATTAAACAACCTAACATAGAACTAGCACTCCAGTGTTGCTTCTGCCCCAACTTCTGCACTAGGCCAAGGTTGTTTTCTTCGCTCAATGTTCCCGACCTCTGCCTCTCATGACTCATTTTCCGCTTTCAAGACTCATTTTCCGCGCGCACGCTTCACAAACTACTAAACGGTGTGTTTTTTGCAAAAATAATTCTATAGAAAAGTTGTTGTAAAAAATCATATTAATCAATTTTTTTAGCTAATACTAATTAACCATGCGTTAATACTTGGGCCCTCCAAAAGAACGCAGTCGAAGGCCACTGTGCAGCCTAAGCAGCCCATGGGTATTTACTTGGGCCTCTGTGGGCTTGTCCGAGTTTTCACTGTCACATATGGGCCGCACCGACACCTTCGTCTCCACGCTGACCACCATGGCAAATTGGAACCACCACCGTGCACGCCACTGACGCCATGGCCGGACGGGGCCTCTCCGCCGCCGGACGGGGATTGCTCTGCCGCCGAAGGGTCCGCGGCGAGGCCGCGCGCCCACTCGTGGATCGGCGGCGCAAGGCGGTGCGGGAATGGCGTTGCCTTCCTCGATCCGATGCCGCTGTTGCTTCCACTGTGAGCCGCCACCATACACGCGTGCTTGTGCGGCGAGCCGGCGATGCGGAGAGGGAAGAAGGCGGCCGCCGCTTCCTCGCGGCGGCCGCGGCGCGCTAGATCGAGGTGCGGCTCGGTTTCCTCGCCTCTCGCGACCAGCTTGATTTTAGTTACTGCTGTTCTTCAGGGGAGAGGCACTCGCACTGCACAAGCAACATAACCCGAGATTCCTAGCTATAATTCGTAGTCGCCGATAATAATTTTCTCAGACCCAACAAATTTCGAGTCGCCGATAATGTAGTTTTACAGATTCCCAGATTCCATTCAGTCAAGAATCAAGACAAGAAGCTGGAGTTTCTAATAAGAAAAAAGATTGCAGTGACGAGACTAGTCCGCGAGATTGGGACAGTCAGTGAGAGCAGATTTTGATTTTAAAATTGTCTCTGTGTGTGACAAATCAACTTGAAAGTCACCGATAATAGTTTTCTCAACAGGTGCCATATTAGACCAGCCTAACTTCCAGAAGAACCCAACTGTAATTTGCTACTTTTCCTCTCTGAAGTCTGATACTTTCGTGCAATTCATTCAATCCAGTTATCGTTTGCCGGGTACTCTCTGGTGCACCTGTGTAGCTCCATTACTTCCTATCAGTTCAACCCAGAAAGGTTGGGCTTTGCATATACTTCAGCAACGCACTTTGTTAGTACTTATCAGGAATTCACTGATCTATCTCGATTTTATTAGGCATCATGATCAATGTACTGATATATCTTTGCTCTGTGCTGATCAGGTAGGCAACTCTTGCGGATTGATCACTGAAGATGGGAGAGATAGTCAGTTCTGCCATTGTTACCGAGACAGTGAACAAAATCATATCTGGCATGATTGACAATTATGAGCAAAAATTAAGTGCGGACGAGCTGATGGAGAGGCTGGAGATGGCACAAATCAAGTTGGAGCTTGCACTTGAGACATCCAGTAAATGGCAGATCACGAGTGAGCCGTTGCTGTGTTGGCAGAAGAAGCTGAAGCGTGCTACTGAAGAGTGTGACGACACACTACGCAAGTGCAGGCAGCATGTCCAGGAAGAAGAGGAGAAGGAACAGCAAGTAAGGAATTCCTCCTTTCCTAGGCGAATTGCCTGTGCCACCAAATCACTGATATCATCCATCTTTCACGGCAATATCGACGAGCCAAGTAGATCAACTGTTCAAAGATTTGAGTGGTTTGCTAAGGGAGCTGATGACTTTCTGAAATCTCTGGAGTTTGGAGGGACACCTCATCGTTACTTGTTCTTTGACCCTCTTATCGGGCACCTTCTTGCAGGTGAAACACTAGAGTACAAATTAGTGCAGGGAAACAAACAGCATTTGTTTTGGATACGGCCCAATGACATTGCAGATCGAGGAGTAGAAGCTAAGTTGATCTTTGTTTACAATGATGGCAGTGCACCTGAGGATAACTTTTTCCTTGGTATGATGCTACAAATTTCAGAGAGTACAAACATAATTGGCACTATAATTAAGTGCTTGCAATGGTTTACCCCTCATTTCAAGTCTACAACTGAAACTGTTAGGAAGGAACTTGCTCAGCTCCCTACACAAGACTTCTCCTGGGTGTCACATTATCGTTCATACCATTGGGACAACATTCATGGTATAGCTACTAAGTGGTTCCGCCCAAACCCAATATGCTGCAAACATCAAGATCAGAGCATATGTGGTAGTGGCAGCATGGACAAGGCAGAACTGCTAGATGTTTCTCTTCAACCAATTATTGAAGTTTATTTGGAGCGCCAAATCACACAATCTAGATGCAACAGTCAGAGGGCAGCTATACAAGGAAAAAACAACAAACAGAGAGCAGCTGTACGAGGAAAAAGATGTTATCCAAGAAGGCCTTCACATCTGAAACTTGGGGTTCTTTTTTTGCCTCATAGCTCTTCAAATGACCTTCTGCCTGCAGCTGAGAGTTCTGCAGTAGAGGTGATCAATGGCGAGGAGCAGCCTTGGTATCACAGAAACATTACCCTGGAACAGCTAGACAAGGTCATGCTGCCAAAGGCAATAGGTAGCATCAATCAGAATGCTGAAGCAACAGCACACCAGCTTCTCTGGAAGTCAAAACATGAAGCTGCGTTCTTTCATTTGGGGAAGACGAGAATGAATATGCCGAGCACATGGAGCACTTCTAGGGAAGCAACTGTGTCGAAACGACAGGAACTTGATCTGGAGAGCCGGGCAGATGTGATCTCTGAGTTCCTCAAGTTGTGGGTTGAGCGTGCGCCTGTCCAGATGCAGCGCTCAATTGTGGACTGGATTCAAAAAGAGAAGGAAGTGCAGTTAGCGCCAACACCATTCTAGAATTCTAGATCATGTAAGAGAGATCGATGAGGGTAACAAGGGGAATGGATAGGAAGTTCTTCGTGGTGAGAAATAAGCTTTGTTCAGTCTTAATTTCTAAGCCAACAATAACTTGGTATGTACAATAGGATTTCATGTAAGTGAATTACAGTCTGTTCAGCTCATCATATAAGCAAGCTGGTAATAACATGGTGTTGAAATATTACGCGAGAAATCCGTTCACTGGATGGGTAATCGTTCTTTTTATCTGAATTTTTCTTGTCTAATCTTTTTTGCCATCATTGAAAGTGTGATGATGATATTGATATATAGTTTATGTCTCTAGTCTCAACCTGTTGGCTGTTACTATTTCATACTCAACCTGTTGCCTGGCATTTGAGATTTCCATGCACAGTTAATATTCTTCTAGAAAATTCTGAAAACAAGTCCAACGTTTTAGTGGTCTAGCTAGATTCTTCTATCACTGATATTTCACGGCCCTTCTAGAAGAAAAAAGAAATTCTAAACCGAGTTACGACTTGATCAAGAGTTCATTAAGATAATAAAAGACTTGATTAGTCCCTCTCCCATCATGATGATTCCCTGGAAAATGAAACAAATTATTAGCACTTTCCAGTAACATTGTTGCTTGTGCAGGAGAAGGTTTGCCGTTCTTGTTCTTGTGCTCCATGGACCTTGCAGACCGAGGAAGGAAACGCCATTGCCCTGAGATCATCCAACCGCCGATCTCGTCGCGCTGCCTATCGATCCAAGATCATTCTGTGGCAGCAACCCCGTCGGCTGGATGATCGGCGAGGAAACGTGCCGACGAATCGGTCGTTTATTTTCTTAAAATTATACTCCCTCCGTATTGTAACGAATGACGTCGTTGACTATTTGACCTACGTTTGACCATTCGTCTTATTCAAAACTTTGGTGCAAATATAAAAATATTTATGCCACACTTAAAAAACATTTAATGATAAATGAAATCACAATAAAATAGATGATAATTACATAAATTTTTAAATAAATCGAATGATCAAACATTGATAAAAAATTAACGGCGTCATGCATTAAAATACGGAGAGAGTATATATATACCTAACCAGGGGGTTCGGAGATTAAAACTCTGACCCTCCAACCCTCACTTTTTTTGAGTGGAACGATGATTTATCGCTACATTTTTCTCTCTCCCTGAAGAGAACCGAATGCAACTAATCGATTTGAGAAGCATGCAATCGACCAAAACCCAATTAGCGTGCTCGAATTCCATGAACTTGACCATCTCGCCGACTCCGGTGGCGCAATTGGAACGGCTGCACGGGAGATGCAGCGACAAGCGGTGTGTAGTTTCAATCCTGAAATCTCACGTTCAATTCTCAACCCTCTTACAATTTCTTCTTAAAAAATATAAAATGTTTAAAGAAATGTCTCTCCCTTTAAATCTCGGTTTTTTTTCTGAACGGCTGCACGGCAGCAAAGATGGTGATCGACCCAGGGCGACCTGCAGAGGAGTAGAGTGCCTCGACTTCTTCTTCTTCTTCTTCTTTTATTTTTTTCTTTTATTTTTTTTTTTTTGCGCAGCTCACTTCTGCATAAGAGCACCTATAATTGTTTTTTTTTAAAAAAAAAATCATACTAGGAGGGTCGGCGAGTTCGGTGATTCCATAATAGGGGATTGTTTTTTTTTCTTTTCCTGAAGACGAACGAATGCAACCAATCGATCAGGGAGCAATTTGCCCGATGAATCTGACCGAATTCCCATGAAATTGACGAGCTCCGGCCGGTCGGCCACGGCCAGACATAGGACCCTCTGTCCTCTGCACGGTGAAGATTGTGATCGACGCCACCGTTCTTGATTCCTTGTGAACATCAGAAGAGAAACCGACAACCTGAACCTGTACATCTAGCCATCAGGAAGTAATAGGGAAAGAGATACTCAATCAATTTGCGCTGCTAGATACATAGACTGATTAAGATCACGGAAAGGATGAGATTAGCAGCACATTCTCTTCTGCACTATATACTGAATGAAGTACTGAAAACATTGCAGCGACGACAAGAACAATGCAATCGAAAGCATTGGTTCCATTTCTGCAAACCGATGAACAGTCAACTCAAGTGGAGAGTAGAATATTTGGCTTGGAAATCGTCCACGTAGGTGTCATCAAAAATCAAAAAGTCGTGCAAGACTTCCAGATTTCCAATTCAGAGACATTCAGTGGGCTAAACTACTCCAAAACCAGAGGCATGTCCCCTGATTCGCCTTCTCTGACTTCAATTCTCCTCTCCTCTTATTATATAAATCCACCCGTCTGATGTCTCCTCCTGCTTTGCCGGTGCCGACCACGCTTTCATATCTTCCCTCTTTGTTTGTCCCCCTCCTGTATTGAAAAAGAAAGGGAGAGCCCGAGAAGAAGCTCGAATCCGGCTCAAAAGTTCCATCTTTTGTTGCTAATTCAGCTCAAAATTCGATCTCCTCAGCTTGCTTCAGGACTGATGGATGCTTGGTCGTCGGAGCTGGCCGGGAGGATACGGAGCTGCAGCAAGATCCTCGAGGCGATCAGATCGTCGCCGTCGCCGTCGCCGCCAAGCGATGGATCGGCGTCAGGCAAAGGGCTCGACTGCGGCGGCGGCGGCGATGGTGCCATGCCGCCGCCGGCGAGCTCGGCGGCTGGTGGCGGCGGCGGCGGCGGCTTGGGCGCAGAGACCGCCCTGTCCATCCTCGTCGACTGCTTCGGCCACTGATTATATTCCAAATTGGAGTATTTCTTTTTAATTCATGTTTTATACTTTTGATATGTATAATCGCTGCAGCGAACGAGATGTATACATGGATCATGGATGAGATTATTCGAGATCTCTTATAGATATAGGAATTTGAGTTAATTTGAAATATGTTTGACCGCTCGTCTTATTCAAAAAAAAATTAAGTAATTATTAATTTTTTTCCTATCATTTGATTCATTGTTAAATACACTTTTATGTATATATATAGTTTTACATATTTCATAAAAAAATTTGAATAAGACGAACGGTCAAACATGTGCTAAAAAGTCAACGGTGTTAAATATTTAGAAACGGAGGGAGTATATATTAACCAGAATTCGCCAAGTGCTCACAGAAAAGAAAAAATGAACTCCTCAACACTTGGAAAACCAGGGGATTTCAATATCTGAATTACCAAGGGAAAAGCCATGAGCCAAATGCGCCTTATCAGCATTGGTGGAGTCGTGGAGAATCCACCTATATATGCCCCAAAGTTTGTTTGCACCACTAAAATGCCATAGAGTTTAGAGTAATTTGCTATTTTTGTCACACCTAGCACTTCTCCCCGCAAACCGAAAGATGAATCTACACCTTCTTTATTCAACAGTCTCCTCAATTCTCATCCGTCTATGGGTGTGTTTGCAACCCCTTTTTCCCAACCCATCTCTCTCGTTTTCCGCGCGCACGCTTTTCAAACTGCTAAACGGTGTGTTTTTTTTGTAAAAGTTTCTATACGAAAGTTGCTTAAAAAAATCAAATTAATCCATTTTTGAAAAAAAATAGAAAATACTTAATTAATCACGTGCTAATGGACCACTCCGTTTTCCGTGTTTACTGTGCACGCCGGGAACCCAGAGTAGCGAACACACCCATAGGGTCAAGGTCAATAATGCTAATGTCCATGCGTGCAAAGCCACCATTGGAGATAATAAGAAATGGAAAAGATGCGAGAGGGAAGAAAATATGGATAATTATGTCATTTTTCACAGTGGTGTGGCAAAAAAGAGATAATTTATCTAAACTTGGTATGTGAAATTGCTCAAACGTTAACATGCAATTGTCAAATCATCATGTCATAAGTACAAGTTGAGTTCATCGTAACGGTAAGTTTCTCAGTTTCTCATATTGTAGATGGGTAGATTCGTTCACTTTCTTCGAATTGTGTGACATCCCAAAATAATTGAAAGGGGGGATAGTGAGCTAGTTGGGCTTCATTGTGGCCTTTTGGGCCCCTTTAGCAAAAGAAGGAAAAAATTCACTTTCGGTCCTGATCTTGACGTTGAGTTTGAATTACATCTCCAAATTGCAAAACCAGATATAATGTGTTTCTCAAGTCTCAACTCACAATATAATATCGGTGTACCCGAGATCCTAGAGCAGTATTATGATTGGTTTCGGCTGAGTCAGTATGGGACTCACATGTTAGGCCCTTACTTTCTTCCCCTGCTCTTTGTCACGCCCAGGAATTTAGCCCAAATTCTCAGACTATTTTGTGTATTAAATCTCTATCCAGGAATCAGCCAGGGTACACAAAACGATAAATTAATATACATATTCAAACGTAAATAAAGTGTAAATACTTACAGAAGAGGCACTTAGTCCTCACACGGAAAAGAAAGCAGCAGCGGCGGAAAAAGGCGATCCTAGCGGCGCTTCAGCTCCACTCCACAGGCAAAAACTCAACTGGGGTCTGAGCCTTGGTTCTCTAACTTCGTCTTTAGCTCAAAAGCACTACACTTCTGAAAAGGGGGAACAATAGCAAGGCTGAGTACAACCACCGTACTCAGCAAGCCACATCGATGATGCAGACGTGCAAGGGAATGCAAGGATGGCTTGTGGCTATTTGTATAAAGGCGGTTATAAAACATTTATTGAGCAAAACAGTAAAACTGTTGATTAATTAAGGTAAGTTTATATCTCCACTGAACAACACTACACGTTGAACAGGCCCAACCAAACCACCTGAACTACACCAGTTCTTTAACCAATTATTAAGGGTGAAACTAATCATGGTGAAGCTGGCCGATCGCCCACAACCGCGGGCACGGCTATTCGAATAGTTTTACTTTGGCCAGAGGTGCACAACTGTACCCACAAGACACAATCCACCGGCATGTCACCGTGCCCGGCCGGACACGTCACCATGTCGAGTGATTGTGACAAGACCCTTCGTATAATTCCCTCTGACCAATCGATGCCACATCTCAGGTTTCGCCCCCGCCCCTAATAGGCAGCGGGCAGCCCCCCTCGTGCCACGGTGAATCCAGAAGCAGCATAGGCCATCGCAGGGCCCATCCATACTCCATCACGCCCAACCTAGCCTGGGTACATCAGTCAGAGGAAAGCTATACTACAAGTCAAGCAATTACCATTCCCGCTTGTAGTAAGCGCTATATGTCTTCAGGGTTTCCCACGAACCGGTCCTTAATTGCCATGGGTGCGACTAGCAAAACCATGCACCCACAGCCCATCATTCAGGCGTATTTTAGTTGGATAATTACGACCAATGAAATATGGCCAGATGTCTCGAGCACGCAACTCGTCATGATGCTAAGATGTCTAATGATGTAATTATCCCATTATGTGAGCTAGTGGTAATTAAGCATGGCTAAGCATATAGTTCTAGCTAGGTCATCATAAGTAATACAAGCTAGTCGAATTATCAGTTTGACAAAGGACATATATCAAGTAAACATGGTACAAGCGAGCAGATGGGTAGAACCCTAATCCCATGTAATTAGCAAGATATGCAATTTTGTTTGCAAACGATAAAACATTTATAAATTAGGCTCGAAATGCTCAAGGGGAGTGTGTGACTTGCCTTACTTCTTCACTTTCATCTTCTGAACTCTTTTCCTCGCGACCGCAATCTTTTGAAACGGCGGAAACTACGCGCTACCACGCAAAACGAGGATTTTGAGCCTAATTTATATGAATTTTGCAAGTTGAAGAGCTCGATTTTAGATGAATTTTGCAAGTTGAATGGCTCAATTTGGAGTTCGTATGAATTAGATATGATTTTTAGAAGTTTTTGAGCCGTTTAAACGAATTTCTAGAATTAAACCGAATTATTGCACAATTATTATCAATTATGACGTCACCAAGGGGATAGGTGGCGCCGACAAGCGGGCCCCACCTGTCGGTGGCTCAAGGGAGGCGAGTTGGAGGTTGGGGATGACCCCGACAGGTCGGGCCCACCTGTCGGCGGCTCGGGGAGAAGAGGGAGGAGGAGGGAGGCAAGACAGACATTTGGAGGGGGAGGAGAGCCGTGTGGGCCGACGGCCCACGAAGGGAGAGGGAAGGCCGACCTGGCCGGGAAGGAGGAGGGAGGGAGCTGGGCCGAGCCCAAAAGGAAGAAGAGGGAAGGATTAATTCGTTTTCTTTTTATTTTAATTGAGTTAATAAACTTTGTATTATTATAATTACTTCTTGAGCTTCGAAAATTCAATGGAACATTTCATAGAATAATT
>CM020184.1:4037266-4059187 GCA_009805545.1 Oryza longistaminata
GGTGTGGGCGGAGACCGCCGAGGAGTTCATGCCGGAGAGGTTCTTGGCCGGCGGCAATGGAGGCGGCGCCGCCGCGGCGGACTACAAGGTGCAGGGCTTCGAGATGCTGCCGTTCGGCGGTGGGAGGAGGGGGTGCCCGGGTGTCACGTTCGGCATGGCCACCGTGGAGATGGCCGTGGCGAGCTTGCTGTACCATTTCGACTGGGAGGCGGCGGCGGCCGACGGGAAGGGTGGGCGGGAGGGGGCGCCATTGCTGGACATGAGTGAGACCAGTGGGATCTCCATGGGGCTCAAGCATGGCCTGCCTGTTATCGCTAAACCTCGCTTTCCTTAATTCTTCTTGTTCTTAGAAATAAAGCTTTCCTTCACCCTCTCTCGTTGTAATTTTGTTTTCTTTTTTTTTCTCAAAACGCAGCAGAACTGTGTTTTATTTTATTAAAGGGAGGAAAAAACAAAGTACAAAATATTTACAAAGTAAGAGGACCCAAACCCTTGTACCGAGACCCACACACCCAAGACCACACTAGGAAGCGCTAACGGTCTAGGATAGCCGTCCCACTAAGAAGCTTTTGAAATGCCAAAGCTCCTCCAGAACACCGAAGATTACCCTCGTTATCTACCACTTGCAAGACCAACGCAATTGTAGGAGTGGTGCCATTGAAAACATAGCCCCTGCGATGCTTCCAAATCTCCTAAGAGCACCCGCAATGGTAAAGTAAGATGCTATCTATAAAACATATACATCTCAGCAATAGACTAGATTAACAGTAAACTACTTCAATGATATGTCTACATGGGTATCTATAGCTCTCTAATCCATTGCCTCGTTTTTCTCTATAGATTATCTCCATGTTAGTAGATAGCTTTGCTCTCTCTCTTCATTTAATCTCTTCCAAGTAGGAAAATATGCTGACATGGATTTTTTTGTAGAGAGCTTATAGATAACCATTGTTGGTGCCCTAAGTCACAAAGTCACCAAGGAGTTAATCCCTTTTGCACCTCCTTCGCCGGTCTTTAGTAGTTTGGCTCTACCATCTAAAGTTACACTCCATTGAAGGTTGAGGCGTCACATCAGATAACCCCAATCTTGGGAAGAGTTAAACGACAATGCTCTTATTCCTCCACCTCTTCTCCTTCTTCCTCTTCATCTTATTGTAATTATAAAAGATCTCTAATTAATATCTTACCTGACTATAACTCAAAAAACTAGTTTTTCATTTTTTTTCCGTTTTCGAAAATGGATAGGAAGTGAATTATAGGAGGGGAATGGATTTTGATCCCTCAAGGACATATTTTTCAGTTAACTTCAATATAAATGGTTATTGAAATATCTACCTCCACTACTAGAAAAACGATTTTAAGCGACGTTGGCATTTTATTTTTCCAGGTGCGTATGACCCTCGGAGCCAAATGTCCGCCTAAGAAAATGTAAACCAGGGTGGATTTTTGTCATCCGCCTGCAAAAAATTAATTTTTCCAGGCGGCGCCTTCTTGGCTACGTACACGTGTGGATCAAATGTGTCGCCGGGTGTACTACGCCTAGCTAATTAACCTAGCCACCTAGCTTAGCTTAGCTAGCTTGACAGTGATCAGCAGCTAAGAATGTTCTTGGCGATGACGAAGAAGGGGTGGTCGGTTGCGTGTGGAGAAAGCGAAGGTGAGGAACAGAGGAAGAAGATTGGGTGACCTTTCGGTTCGGCCATGGATCGATGCTTTTATGTGGATGGATGGAGGAGGATGGCATTTTGCTGCTTTATCATATTCTCTTCTTCTTATTATTTTGAAAGGAAATGCTTTAATTTGTTGCTATATTCCAGGTGAGGGTAAGACAGAATCGGATTCATATATTCTACATATAAGGGCGGTTTAAGAATAATAAGAACTTCGAAAGGGCTTCAAAAAAAAGGTTCGAAATTCAAACGGCAGAGGAGATTCATTCTCGATCGTATATGTTGATTGTGGAAGTACCAACAAGATGAAAATCGTGAAATTTGAAGGCGCAGGCCAAATGCGCGCGGATGTGATTGTGAAAGTGCCAACAGTGAGGAAAAAAAATAAAGAGAAGGGGAAAATTCATTCGCGTATGTAAATTGTGAAAAGTGCCAACAGAGTGAAAAACGTGAAATTTGAAAACACCAAATGTGAATGTGATTGTGTAAGTGCCAACAGTGAGAAAAAAAAGTATGAAAACACCAGAAAGAGGTAAAGGAAAGGAAAAAATTATTCGCGCGTGTGAATTGTGAAAGTGCCAAGTGCAAACAGGGTGAAAAGGGTGGAATTTGAGGATGCCAAATGTCAATGTGATTGTGTGAGTGCCGGAGTGGTAACTTGGGAAAAAAAATGAGATCTGAAAACGCAAAATGGGAATGTGATTGTGAAAGTACCAATGGCAGGATAATTGAAATATGAAAACACCAAACAGAGGTAAAAAAAATTGGGGTGAGAGAGGCTCGAACTCTCGACCTCAGGATCACTCGCTTTAGCTATGAGACCTACGCGCTAACCAACTGCGCCACCACCCCGATGTGTTTGAGATAATTTTATTATCTTAAATAACATTTTAGTTGGCCTAGATGGTTCGATAGGCCGAATCATTGCGTGGACTATTGAATAAGACACAAGATGAACTTTTCTTTTCTTTTTCACAAGAAGAGTATCCCCCTTTTTTTCTTTTTTTTTTAAAAGCACTGCATTTATACCATGCATCATGCAGGCATAAATAAGGTAACACGAATGTGTCTGTACTAAATACTAAAAGAGAGGAACTTGGCTAGTAATTTCTGTCCAATGAAATAGGGACACAAGTAGTGCAATAATATAACAAGGAATAAGTCTATTTTTCCTCCCTCGACTCATGCCTCTAGTTGAATCGCATCACTCAACCGCAAAACCGGGTATAACCCGTCCTCTAACACCTAAAACCGTTGCAAATCGACTCCCCGAACGGTTTTGGAGGCGGTTTCGTCTCACGTAGCAGTTGACTTGCCGAGTCATCGAGCGGGAATCATCGGCCTCTACATCATCTCATCTTCTTCCTCTTTCTCTCACCTTCTATAAGCACAGAGAAAAGGCGGCGGCGACAGCGCACGGGGGAGTGGCCCGGCTCGAGCACGCAGAGGAGGCGGGAGGGGAGGAGCTCGCCAACCGTCCGCGTGCGGGGTAGGAGCTCACCGGCAAGCCGCGCAGCGGGAGGAGCTCGTCGGCCAGCCGCACACAAGGAAGAGCTCGTCCGCCACGCGCAACGAAGAGCTTATCCGCCGGGCGCCCACGGGGAGGAGCTCGTCGGCCGGCCGCGCGCTGGGAAGAGCTCGCTGGCCGTCGGCGCGCGGGGGAGGAGCTCGTCGGCTGGCCGCGCATGGGGAGGAGCTCGCCGGCCGTCCGCGCGCGGAGGAGGAGCTCGTCGTTGGCCGATCGGCCGCGTACGGGGATGAGCTCTTCGGCATGGTGGCGGCCGACGAAAGCCGTTGATCTTCCACGATGGCTCGACTCGAGCACGCAGAGGAGGGGGGAGGGCGCCGGGGCGTCGTTCGAGAGGGGGGAGGAGATGGTCGTGAAGGACGAGGCGTAGGCCGTGCAGGCAAACCCCTCCACGTCAGCGGCTGCGGGCGGGGATGCTTGACCCTCGTGTTCTGTCCTGCCACCGCCTCCATCCACGTCCGGTCGGCGCTGGCAAACCCCTCCACGTGACTGGTGAGGAGGAAGGCGTGTCGTGGCGGCGACGGCCGGCGAGGAGGGAGGCGTGACCCTCGTGCTTCATCCCGCCGCCGCCGCTTCCATCGACAGCCAGTGGGCGGCTCGGCGCTATGCACCTGAGAGGAGAGAAAAGTTAGAGAGGGAGGAGAAAGGTAACTGATATGTGGGCCCGATATATATTTTATTTGTTTTACTCACTGACATGTGGGTCCCATTTGTATTGGTTTTTATTTAAGTGCCACGTTGATGCCACATAGGATGAAGACCAAGTCAACCCGTCACGTAAGCACCACGTATGACAAAACCACCCGGGGAGTTGATTTGCAACGGTTTTGGAAGTTAGGGGATGTGTTATACCTGGTTTTGCGGTTGAGGGGTGTTATCAACCAGGGGCATGAGTTGAGGGAGGCAAAAATAGACTTATTCCTTATAC
This sequence comes from Oryza longistaminata, assembly GCA_009805545.1. Classification (NCBI taxonomy): domain Eukaryota; kingdom Viridiplantae; phylum Streptophyta; class Magnoliopsida; order Poales; family Poaceae; genus Oryza; species Oryza longistaminata. The sequence goes on from CM020184.1 coordinate 4,041,393, forward strand.
GAAGGGTCCATTTGGTTTGGGGAAATTTTGTTCAATTTTAGATAAATTGAACTGTTCCTATGAAAATCATGTAAAATTAATTCTTGGGTTCCGAAGAAGAAGCTCTAAGTGACTCCAAAGACCATCATGGGTCATATAAATTTAGCATATGAAGTATAAACGGACGTCCAAGTCGGTCAATTTAACACAATTCCATGAAACCGGTCTCTAGCACTATACCTAAATGTTTACTTAGTCCAAAAAAAAAAACAGGTGAGTGTCAATAATATATAGAAAATTTTATAAAATAAATCACATCGTTTATTAGTTTTGAAAGTGTGTTAATAAAAAATAAGGTGTTAATAAAAATAGAACGGGACTGTACGTATCAAGCGTAAGTGATGTCCTTGTCATATTCTTACTCCCTCCATTTCCGTGTCCAACTTTGACTGTCCGTCTTATATGAAAATTTTTTATAATTCGTATTTTCATTGTTGTTAGATGATAAAACATGATTAATATTTTATGCGTGACTTGTCTTTTTAATTTTTTTCCCTAATTTTTTCAAATAAGACGGACGGTCAAAACATTGGGCACGGAAACCAGAGTTTGTCTTTTTTAAGACGGAGGGAGTATGTCGTACCGAATTCAAAATAGACCACCTTTTGAATTTAGATATGCCAACGTCTTTTCAATTCTCTACGCAGGAGTACTAGTATTGTTGAAACTTGAAAGTGGTTAAGCTAGTGGAGTTGAGTTGCTGTTGTTTCTCACGTGTGAATAATACATTTACCGCCTACTGGTATAGGTCATGGTATACGCAAGCCATGTGGTCAACACTTGTGCACCAACAACTTGTTGGATATACACATGTGGAGTATGTACTCGTGCGTGTATGTCTTTATGGTGAAAGACAAAAGGAAAAAACGATGTGATTATTAATTAAATCGGTGTTCTAGTGGTCTCTGTTAGCATGCATGAACCATCTCTTAACAAAGTTTGGAGGAGTTTAACAAATTTTCATTTATTCTTTAAACAAATGTCCTGTTGCTATATGCCATGTCCTAATCAATTAATCTTAGGATTTGAATATGTTCCTGTGAGTGAGTTGGTTAGACACTAGTAAGCCACTAGCCTTAGTTATTAACATAATTTCATCGCAATTTGTTATTAGACATAAAGGATGAACTTTGTTGAAAAAATTAATGGCGGTATCATTAATTGGGAATAAATCAGAATTGGTAATTATTTGTGATCTTCTCTCACGACGTTCGAAGATGTGAATCATCTTCGTAGTATATTGGCAGGTTCAATTAATATAGTATCTCTGTCTTATTTCTACGTTTCAACAGAGTTGTAATAGTTCCTTATGTTTAATACAATTAATCTTGTTTGGGAAAAAAAAACTTGCTTTGCTATAATTTCTTCCCTCCTCCTCTCACAATTAAACAAAAGAAGATAATGTGATAGCTTATTATAAAAGAAAATTATTGCTACACTCGAAACTAATTTAACAACAACATGACTGCCCCTAATTAATTAAGTTGCGCTCAGACACAACGTAGTATATAGTATATGTCCAATTTAATTATAAGCTGCGCACCAGTTGGTCAAAAAGATTAAAAGAATGACCAGCAGTGTATGCAGACCGGACCGCGAAGCTTCCTTGAATTTTGTGGTCGTCAACTACATTTGTTTGTGACATGCTCAATCTCAAGCCAGCGACGCGACACTTTGACATGGACTGTTTCTACAGCCGCCTCTCACCTGTCAAAAATATTATTCGGAATTTTCCTTTTCCAAAAGATCATATAATATCAGTATCTTTTTTTTAAATGAAGGCAAAACGTGATCAACGAATTTCTGCTGCGATGTGTGTACGTGCTTAATTGTTACTAGTAAATATCTGCACGTGCTAACTAGCTAGATATTATTTCAAAACGAGATATATACAACAATACTGCATACTGATATATGGACTCCACTTAGGTTGTATTCGATAACCTGGATTAGCAACTAATTAATCCCTCATGCACGTAAAACGAAATGATTCATTAGCATATGATTAATTAAATATTAGTTATTTTTTAAAAATAGATTAATAAAAGTTTTAAAAAGATATATTGTTTGCCAGTTTAGAAAGTGTGCGTATGGAAAACAAGAAAGTAGAGGTTGGGAGAAGTGAGAAACAAACTCAACCTTACAGTGTGGGCCCATATAGCAGTGACTCCTAGCTATAGGTGTAATAATGAAGAAGAGTTGCGTCCAAGTGTTTTTTTTTTATATCCATATGTCGTGTATGTAATCATGTGTGGTAATATATAGAAATAAAATATTACTCATATATCTGATCACAGAGTAGGCGCATTTTACGATGGATATTAAGGTAGTACAATTAATATCTACCATATATACACACACACATTACCACTTAAATATTATTAGTAGAATATCTTTTTTACTTGCTGATGATAATACTGGTAGTAAAATACACGACTAGCCAAGTTCAGTCGAACTTTACATGTCTTTTCTCATGTCAGGAGCTAGCTGTGCAACTCGTATATGTAGAGACCACCGTACGTATTTGCAATTGCTTTCTCACCTTTCAATCGACAGCTGAGTTCTTCACAGTTCTTCTATTTCTAGCTAAGGAAGATCGCAAGAAAGTTGGTACGACTTGTGCGTTGGGTTGGGTTGGTGAGTTTTGTGGCGCCTTCCGGTGAGGAGAAATGCAAGGAATATGCATGCACCCAGCCACCCAGGCCTCCATTTGGAACGTCAGCCGCTGGTGGAGATCGGAGGGTGGCTGAGATTTTGGCGCCTCACCGATCCCTCCCCACTCATCTTTGCCGGGCCACGTATGACAAATTGACAATAATAACTGAGATTATATATTCATTAATTCCTAGGGAGAAAAAAAAACAAAACTGAGATGATTACTGCTATCTCTGTTTTTAATAGATAACGCCATTTAACTTTTGACACATATTTAACCATTCATCTTATTCAAAAATTTTAGGCAATTATAATTTATTTTTTATGAGGTATTTTATCACTAAAATTACTTTAAACATGATTTATATCTTATACATTTGCATATTTTTTTAATAAAATGAATGGTCAAATATGCGTTCGAATATCAACGGTGTCATCTATTAAAAACAGAGGAGTAATTCATTTGATTTGGCTACATTTTATTGGCACAAACTAAATGTTGCCTTTTTGTTTCAAGCTGTTTAAGAGCAGCCGGCAAGTGTATGGTCCTCATCGGATGGCCAAATGCTTTGGCTGATCAGCAATTTAAGTAAAATAAGCTAACCAATATGCATTGAAGTTTGGCTGAATTAGAGGCAGCTTTGGCTGATCGGCCAAACCATTTGGCCATCCGATGAGGCAATATGTTTCTGGTAAAGTTAAGCTTCTCTCTCTTTGATTTTGAGAGGAATAGCCGAACAGGTGTACGTCTGTGCGCGCCAACTAGCCAGTTAGGTTACTTGAGCGATGCAATAGCTAGCAATAGGACGATTGATAGATCCATCTGTTTCTCCGGAACTATATATAGCTGATTGATCTCTTCTTTGGTATGTATAAATAGTTGATCTTATCCACCAACTCTTGTGTTTACTGATGCTATCTAAGCTAGTTTGTGGTTCGTGTGTTGTGGAGTGAAATCTTAGTCGTCATAGCTAGTTAGTTGTGAAATCTAGTCATAGATAGTTAATTAGTGTTGTTGGTAGACAATGGGCCGAAATGCCCTCACTGAATATGATTCCAGCCATAGGTTGGTATGAGGTACTAAATTTCAATTTTAAAAAATTAATGGAAAAAAACCTAATCTCTCTTAACTGAAAATAAGTGTAAGTGCAGTAGTGGTTGTCCATACATAACGGCACTTAATGAGCCTATAGAGAGGCGAGGATAACAAGAGAGTGGATAAGAAGTATCAAAAGACCCCCATACATGCATAACCAATGGATGGGTAGATGACCATAAAATTGAGGTGCTCTCAACCAACCAAAAAAATACATGTAAAAATTTAGAGGAAAAGAATAACAGTAGCATATATATACTACAAAAATTGCTCTTGATTTTCCCTTTATTCCAAAGTTCCATTTTTAAGTTAGACTTGTACTTTTATTCTTCATATGCAGATAAGAAAACTTACGTTGAAAGTTTCGTAGACTCATAAAAATAATTTCTAGGACGACAACATTTATCTAAATTCATCTTCAGAAATTAAGTTTTTTCTATAATGAAAAACTATATCAGTTAACATATTGCACGTGTCGTATTAATCACTTTCATCTTATTTTAAGTGTAGTTAGCGGTCTCTATGTCCAACGTTTGACCATACATCTAGTATTTTTATAGTTAATAGATGATAAAATATAAATAGTACTTTATCCTTGACTTATTTTTTAAAAATTGTCATATTTTGAAAAATAAAATATACGGTTGAATATTGGATGCAGAAGCCCACTTAAAATGGAGGGACAGAGGGGCTACATGTGTGCTAAGGCCGAGTTTAGTTCTAAACTTTGAACCCCAAAAAGTCACATCGAATTTTTCTACACATACAAACTTCCAACTTTTCCATCACATCGTTTTAATTTTAATCAAACTTGTAATTTTGGCGTGAAACTAAACACACCCTAATTGCTATGACGATGGGCACTGAAAGTACTCACCGGTTGGTCCCACAGCTAGTGAGTAGGAGTAGTGACGGGTGAGCACTGCATGTACTGTACGGCAGACCATACCGGTTTGGTAGCACAGGGATGGTAAATCCAACGGCTCAGATCTTCGTCAGGTCATTGGTGCACCTGCACCACAATACTCCTACATGACTAGACGACAACATGACACCTGTTTCTTCCGCTGGGGACAGTGGGACCGTATCTATCGGACCTTAGCTGTGGGACCAACCGACCCCACCATGCAGTGAGGTGGCTGTACTGCTTCCTGGTGGTTATAGCAGTTTCCTCCCTGTGTGGGCCCTACTGTCTCTCTGCTCGGCTTGGCTTGCACGAGCGAGCCAGCCAGCCAGTTTCTTCCCAACAGAGTATGCAGCGGCTCGGGTTGGCTCTGTCCTTTGCATAGCAAGTGGTTCACTACTACTCATTCCGTCTCATTTTAAACGCAAGCGTGAGTTTCCGTATTCAATTTTAATTATTCGTCTTATTTAAAAGATATTTTAAAAAAAAATTTTAAAAAAAAGTCACGTATAGAGTAATATTCATATTTTAGCATCTAATAACAAATAAAATACTAATCATAAAAAATTTTAAATAAGACGAACGATTAAAATTGGACAACTCATAGGTACATTTAAAATATGACGAAGGGAGTAGTAATAGTGTGGTAGAGAAAGAGAGAGTTGTGATTAATTATGAGGTCATTAGTGATGAGTAGGGTCCCCTAATATAAAGCCAAAGTCCTCTTAGTTATGCCTCACCAACTACCATAGGAAGGTTAGTCAATGAAGCAGAGAACATAAACTGAACTCGCAATCGCACTCCTACCTAATATCGATTGCTTGAGCTAGCTTGTAAGGCTCTACTTGATACAGAATATATTGTAGATTAGTTACTTGGCTTAGTAAAAACCATTATGCGATAGAAGTAGTTTGTATGAAAATTGGTAACATATACATCAGGAGATTGGATCATGCATCCTTTGTTTATATTGAAAATTGAGAACTTCCTCTTGTAGCAATGGCATGCGAGATCATGTAAGGTTACTAACACGTGGATCAAGATGTTAAATCCTCGATTTCAATCAAAACATCATATATCATCATATTGTACCATGTGTACATGAGAAAATATCTTATTATTATGAAGGTGTGGTTTAATTTTGAGGTGTTGTCTATATTGTGAGGAACTAGAATTATTGTATCCAAGATATTAATTTCTTTGTTAGTCAACCAAAGGTGATCGGTCTTTGTTAATTTGTGTATATGTATGGTGTTTTATTCCCCAAATTACTAAGCGTCAAAGGAACTTACAAAATGATATAGTACTCCCTCCATAAGAATATAAGGTGATCTAGCTTCTAAGCAAACTTCATCAAGTTTGACCAAATTTATAGGAAAACATATCAATATTTTTTAAAACAAAAAATATATATATTCAAAGATCAATTTAATGAAATTAATTTGGCGTTGTATATGTTGCTAGTTTTCCTATAAACCTGACCAAAGTTAAAGTAGTTTAACTTATGACAAATCCAAACATCTTACGATGAGGACATCCAGTGGCAAATCTAGAATGAAATTTAAGGGTGTGCTCTTACATATGTAAATTATTTTGGCGCCAAGTAAATATATTTATGCCTGTCATTTCTCTAAACTCAATCAATTAATACATAAATAAAACAAAGAAAAGATGAATCGTATAACCAAATTATGATTCAAAATTGTTGGTGTGGCCCATGGCCATCTCAATAGTTTAACCGTATGACCAAATTCCCAAATTATCAATGACTTTATAGTTTTTGGAACATTAAAAAAAATTCATCCAAAATTAACAAATTGGTATTCTCAATGTTTATTAATTGGCACATCAGGTACATTATCTCATAATCTGCTCATCGATCATGTGATAGGATTAACGAGCTAACAAACAATCTGGTCAATTAATACTCACAGCTTTTAAAGTTTTCCATACTCATTGGTTCTCAGTAAACAGTTTTGCGTTATTGCAGCTCGGAAAGATGGAATGGCTCATAGGTTGGGCGGGCAGAGGCGCAGAGCTGGGGCTTAAGCCCCAACAAGCCCCAACCATAGATACGCCCCTGAGGACATCAACACCATCGATACATTCACGTCTCCACAAGTACATCTTCATGGTCCGATTACCCGCGCTCGTGCACGTCAACTCAACTATCAGGTGAGTTCATATTCATCTTATTTATATCCAAGAGATATGTACACTCTTATTTTACTTAGGAATGATGGAGTGGATCAAAGGAGAGAGGTTTCGCGCGGGCTGGATGCAGACGGCAGGACATCACCAACTTGTGACGGCCGCCACGACTTCATGCGAACTCCGATTTGGGTGTGCAAGCACTTCTTGGAAAGCCTATCAAGTCTACTTTCAGATGGATACAGCCTCATGTCCATATCTATTTTGGAGCGGCCGCAGTCATCGTTTCACTACGAGTCCTTTCCTGTCAAAGGTGTTGCGTCACCTTATTTGGGCTCAATGGGCTTTGTACCATGTTGGGTCCATTAGGGACGAGTCCTAGGGTTAGAGCATGACCCCAGCACCCCTGTGGTCGTTCTCCCCCTCTTCTTATACCCTTAGCCGCCGCCAAGAACATTTGGGTTTTGATGATTAGAGTTAGCTTCTTACTACTTGATCGCAGTGCGCATGTTTGCTAAACCGCCCGTCTGCTTGTAATCGGAACCCCACCATTTTGTGTTTTTTATAGTGAAACTTTCATCTTCATCTAACAATTCAGTGTTTGTTCTTCGGTTGCTTGCAGGACGAGTGCCCTCGTGGCCGGGTTGTTGCGCACCACAAGTTTGCGACAACCATTGGAGACGGTGTATCGGTTGTAGTTGGGCCGTGAATGTCGTCGTCATCCAATCGAGTTATCCCCTGTCCCTCATCGAAAGATCAGGACACTAACCCTCACGGGTCATCATCATCTTACATTCTAAAACTGATGGAGTAGTCTTTTTTTGGATGGGGGAGGCTAGTATTTAGTTAGTTGAAAAATTAAATATTATTTTGTTGTTATACATAACTTGTAAATATATAGTGAAAACCCTAACTTGGGTTAAAACTCTTGTAAACCTCAATCAAAAAGATATCTAAATCCATAAAAGAATCACACTAAGATGATGTAACATAAGTACAAAACCATGTAAGAAAATTGTCCAAACTCGACTTCATTTGGGAGAAAAATAACAAATTTCAAACAAAACTTCCCTATGGTTTTTTTTTTCAAAATTTAATATTTTTTAGATCTTATAAACGAAGTCGAGTTCAAAAAAGATTTTTTATATAGTTGTGTAACATCATCTCATCTACATGTGTTATTGTTTTTTTTTGAATTTAGATGATTTTTTTATCGGGTTACACAAATCTTCACATGAGTTGAGTTTCCACTATATATTTACCCATATAACTCTAATTCAAAAACTTCTAAATCATGTAAAAGAAATAAAAAAGTCCACAACAATGCCAAACAAATACTTGTACTACCTCCATGATCAAATAGATGATGTCCTAGAATAATTAATTGATGAAAAAATATTAGATTTGACATGAGAAAATGATATATATTTTATGAACAGTTAGAATTTGACATGAAAAAAAAATACTTTTACGGATAGTTAATTTGTTACTATATTTTATAGCATGGGAAATATGTGCATGGGAAACACAAAAAGTAAAACATGTGCACGGGAAACTGGCTCGCTATTAAAACGACAATTCGGAGGTAATATAAATTAGCAGCATTGCTACACACTTAACTAGAAAACCATCACCAATTAGAGCAGGTACAATAGCAGGCTATAAGCCAGCTATAAACATATTTTAAAGAGATAAAAGAAGCGTCCACCTCGAGATGACTGGGCAGAACGTAACCGAGTGCATCGGCGGATCCCGAACCGTGACCTTCGATGACCTGGGCGACCGCTACCACACCCACTGCGACCCGAGGCTGAACGCGTCCCAGTCGCTGGAGCTCTCCTTCATCATCGCCGAGAGGCTGAGGAGGAAGAGGATCCGGTCGTCCAAGCTGAACAACATGTTGCCGTTGCCACCCTTCGGTGTCTGAATCTGAAATGGGTAAGGTAAACCAGGGAAGACGGACGGGGTAGATAGCTGCAGCAAGAACTCGACGACGCCTATTCCATTTGTTGGTGGGATGCTCTTGGTGAAATCCTATATTTTGCGAGCTTTTTCTCTTTTTTTTTTCTGTTGTAACTTTTCAGTTGGTATATATATGCTCTGTAATATCATGCCAGGCTGAAAGGCTTTGACATTTCGGTTTTTCTGTATTTCTATCATGGATAAGAGAATAAAATGCAAGATAGAAGAAGGCTTTGTGAATAATTACTTCCAACCGATTAATCCCCTATCTTCATTTGTTGTGTTCCCTTGGTTAGTTTCAGAATGTGCCATGCAGTTTTGGAGTTTTGAACCTGCACACAGGAGCCAAGCAAACGGCCTCTTGCACGGATTGTTCTTTCAGGCTTGCAGTGCTGCAACATTCTGTAGATATGAAATGCACCTTAGGAAATTAACGACAGTAGATTTAGTTTAATCAGGCAATCTTTGGTGTTAGTGGGCCAAAATGGTTTTTAACTAACATTTCATCTGTTTTAAATGAGCATTCACAGTATTGGAGGATTCAATTGGATAATCTTCTCTTCAAGGAGCTGGTTGTCCTGTCCAGGATAGTAAGAACAAGTTACTTAGCAAAACATTATACATGTGTATTTCTGTTTCCACTGTTTTTTTTTTTAAGAACAGGTAAAGGAGCACATAGAAACCCTGTATCAAGGAAAAATTCAACTTATTTATTAACAGCACCTAAAGCTTTGCATGGCTTTAGATCCTAAAACTTATTTATCCTCAGAAACCGCCCAGGACTCTCCAGCAGACAGATATGGCTAAGCCGGAAGATACAGGAGGGCTGGACACCCACGCCACGATAGTCCCATTTATAATTGGGCTAACCCCGATTATAAACCTCAAAGGGAAAGGAGTAAGTTCACTTTAGATCCCTCAATATGACGTCGAGTCTAAAATTCGTCTTTAACCGAAATAACAGATATAATGTATCCCTCAATTTACAAAACCGGATCACTTGAGATCCGAAGCAGTATTAGGCCCTTCATAATGCAAGGATGCATCGAGTTCCTTCGCATCGCCAGCAACGATATTTGCCTACGTGTCGCCTAAACGTGTGCCCTTGCTGAGTCTCTTACCCTTACATAGGGATATGCGTGCTTCACACTAATCCCCAAATTCACCATCCCGCGCACACGATTTGCTCACTCCCGCACAAGCAGTATCCCTCGCCGCAACGAGTCCGAACTCTCCGCCGAAGCCGACAGCAACGGAGCACAGCAACGTGAGTTAGAAAATAAAACATATTTTTTTTAAGAAAGAAGAGAAAACCAGAGGGGGAGAGAGAGAGAGGGGCAGCGCTGGTGATAGAGCACGACATGTGAGGCGCCGCTGAAGCGAACAAGCAATGAGCAGCAGCGCCGCTACCTCCATCTACGTGGAGAGCGTCGCTTCCTGCCGCGATCCCGATCCCGTCAGCCCAAGCCTTCGGTGGCATCCAGCCCCCACCACGCCCGTCGCCTGCAATGTGGAGGAGAGGGAGCTCGGGCGGTGGGTGTACATCTGCCCATCGACTGCAGTGAGGCTCTCCCCTTCTCTAAGATCGTTTCTTTGCCCCCACCCCCCTTCCCCCAATGCACTACGAGGCGAGGCGAGGCGGCCGCGGTAGACTGGAAGGTGACGGCCGACGGATTGAGGAACACGATGGCGATGGGTTCGAGAGGCAGAGGGTAGTTGGGGGAATTAATTTCTTGGGTTGGGACACCTTCCTTGCCTTGGTCACCTTCATTATGGGCTTTGTGGCCTTGACAGCAACTCGCCCCCAATCAAAACCACGAAAAAGAGTAATATGCATTGTGGAGTTGAATGGCCTTGGGTCAATTTCGTAGCGTTGCATGGGCTAGAGATACGCATAGCGTGACTTGCATTGCTACTTCCCTTATGTCCAGTTTTAGTTGAGATGGAAAGCTAAGTCAGTAGGATCCACACGGATTCCACATGTAAGTGGCTAGCACTTTCTTCCTCGTCTCTTCTTCTCTCTTGTTTTTCTCCTCCTTCAAATTTAAATTACAAATTGTTTTTCACAAAGTTTTATATCTCCATACAAAGGGATGCATTAAAATAATGGACTGAGTGTTTTCTTAGAAAATAAATAAAACTAAAATGCCATGTGAAAAAGCCGTAAAACTAAAATATCCTATAACAATGTCATAGAGTGCCTTAGAGTAAAATTTTTTGAGGAAAAAAAAGCTCATCGACAGATTCCACACGACGCCAAAAAGAGCCCAAGACTCGAACCGGACCAGGCAGCAGCATCTGGACGCCCGAGAGAGCATCTCAACTAGGAATAGGATTCGTCACACGCGTACGATAGTGCTGGCACGGAAAGAAATACAACTTATCAGATCACCTGCCACGATATAGAAAGAGGGGAAAAAGAAACACTGAATTAGACAGCTCATAACAGCTCTGCATCAAAGGGGGTGAAAACCGTAAATTTCTCGAAATTCTGAGAATTTCCTAAAGAAAAGTTGTGAGAACGACCCGTGAGTTATTTGCGTACAGAGACAGATGAGTTGCAGTGGCATAATCGTCAGTAACTATAACGCGTGACTTGGCAGTTGGCACTGTTTCAGATTACGATTATTTTAATTTAGATGATTATTTACAATAATATAAAACAAGCAGGTAAATTATTACGATAGATTATTATAAACCATAAGCTAGAGTAGTATAATATGTAGTCTCCACTAAATGTACTTATTTTTCAGATTATTATTGGGTGGCTAAAAACCCACTATCCTTAAAAAAAAATATGCAAATTACCAACCGCCACAGTCCCATCCTCCTCCCACTCCATAATAGCTAAAGTATTATAGATATTAGTTTTTCAAACCTAATAATCCATGCATCCAATAATCCAGTCAAACAAAAACTCAAACTTATTCTACTATAGCTTATTATAATCTACCTTATAATAATCTGACTCAATAATTTGAACTACACTAATCTTCAATTGAAAAAAAAAACATACCTTAAACCCTAAAACGAGGTAACTCTGAAGTCTTAGTTAATCAAAAAAAATATGGTTTATGCGAAGGCGCCTGTAGTTTAATGGTTACAAGAGTCTCAGTACCACCTTAGGTCCTGGGTTTGACTCTCTATGAGAGCGAATTTTCTAGAATTTAACGGCTTTTGTGCTTTCCGTGGTAGGTTTCTTATCAAAAAAGAAAGTTTAAGACTTCTGGATCTGCTTGCAGGTCACAATTCCCATGAGAGCGAATTTACCAAAATTTAATGGCTTTGTGCTTTCAATGGTAGGGTTTTTTTTATCAAAAAAGAAAGTTTAAGACTTCTGGATCTACTTGCAAGTCACAATTCCCATGAGAGCGAATATGGTAGGTTTTTTATCAAAAAAGAAAGTTTAAAACTTCTGGATCTGCTTGCAAGTCACAATTTAATGGCTTTGTGCTTTCAGTGGTATGCGACGTACCCATCGATAACGAGACGCCTGTAATCTAAAAAAAATGGATTATTGAATAATCTTTTTTATCAAAAAAGAAAGTTTAAGACTTTTGTATCTGCTTGCAAGCCACTACTACCTTCGTTTCATATTATAAATCATTTGATTCTTTTCTAAATCAAATTTCTATAGTTTTGATTAAGTTTATAAAAAAATATAATAATGTTTTGAGCATAAAAAATATCAAAATATGCTTAGTGTTAGATTTAATAAAAACTAATTTAGTGCTATGAATGTTGCTATATTTTTTCCCATATATAAATTTGACAAAACTTAAAAAGTTAACTTCTTAAGAGTCAAATTGACTTGTAATACGAAAGGGTAGTAGTACTTATATATTCGGTTGCATATATATATAACTGTTGCGATCAAAAAAAAATTGTAGGATGACAAAGAAAAACAAATAAGCCTGTAAACTACGATGAATAAAAACATAAATCAACTAATTCAAATTTTGGTTGTGGTTGATAAGTTGAAGAATAAACAATGGGGCTGATTATCACCATGGATTTTATCCAAGTTTAGCAATCACAAGAGGATGCAGGTCGTCTGCAGTACTTCATGTGCAGTATTGCTCACTGACATGTGGGCTCCATAGTCTCTCGGAGTATTGCTCACTGACATGTGGGCTCCATAGTCTCTCGGGCCCACATGTCAGTGAGCAGTATTGCACGTGCATACTACAGGGAATGAACTAATATTAAATAAATAGAAGAGGTGAGAATTTGAACTAGGCTGACTAGCCCACCACCTAGTGGAGCTAACCAGATGACCCCTCGGTGTTTCTCACGTAGATAGGGTTGCGTTTGAGAGGAAACGAAAATAGAGTGAGCTATTAACGCACGATTAATTATATAAATATTAATTTTTAAATTTAAAGAAATGAATTAATATAAACTTTAAATCAACTTTTGAAAAAAACACACACACACCGCTAGGAAAGTGTACACAAAACATAAAAATATCAAAATATGTTTAATGTTAGATTTAATAAAAACTAATTTAGTGCTATGAATGTTGTTATATTTTCCTATAATTTTGACAAAACTTAAAAAGGTTAACTTTTGAAAAGTCAAATTGACTTGTAATATTAAAAGGCAGTACTACTATATATTTGGTTACGTATATATAACTGTTGGGATGAAAAAAAATTGTAGGATGACAAAGATAAACAAATAAGCGTGTAAAGTACGATGAAAAAAAAACATAAATCAACTAATTCAAATTTTGGTTGTGGTTGATAAGTTGAAGGGTAAAAGATGGGGCTGATTATCACCGCGGATTTTATCAAAGTTTAGCAATCACAAGATATGAATGTCGCTTAAATTTTATTAATTAGGGTGCCTACTTGTAATTTTTTACCAGAACTTCCGTATCAAGGCCTTGTTTAGTTCCAAAAAATTTTACCCAAAAAGTCACATCGAATCTTTAATACATACGTGGAGCATTAAATATAGATAAAAAAAACTAATGGCACAGTTTGCATGGAAATCGTGAGACGAATCTTTTGAGACTAATTAGTCCATGATTAGCCATAAGTACTACAGTAAACCACATGTGCTAATGACGGATTAATTAGGGCAGTCCCAACCCATAATGTCTATAAACAGTGTCTATGGTGCCATGTGAATAAGACATCGTAATAGAAACTACACTCCACAACCCATGGTTTCTTAAAGTGGGCCATTAATAAATACATCATCTCTCTTCTCTACCAATCATATTTATTCTTCATCTATTACGAAGACACTATTCTCTCCCAATACAAAACTTGATAGTGTCTAGTGCATAGGTTCTCGTGTTGAAGCTGTGTCTTGCATGAGACCCAGTTTCTTCCTCTCTTCACTCTCTCTTTTAATTAATATAGTGCCACATAAGCTAAAAGTCCTACATGGCAATGTAGTTAATGTCATAGACACCATCCTAGGTGGAGTGTTGGGACTGCCCTTATGCTTAATAAATTCATCTCGCGGTTTCCAGACGAGTTATGAAATTAGTTTTTTCATTCGTGTCCGGAAACCCTTCTAATATCCGGTCAAACGTCCTATGTGACATCCAAAAATTTTCTTTTCGCGAAGTAAACAAGGCCTAAGTTCGATTACTTTTTTTTTCTTTTCCTTTTGGCTTTGATGTACCGAAAGACCCCTTGGCGTTTCAGACGGGGTTGTGTTTGAGAGGAAGGGAAAATAGAAGTGAGGTATTAATGCACAATTAATTATATAAATATTAATTTTAAATTTAAAGAATTGAATTAGTATAAACTTTAAATCAACTTTTTTAAATATATCTCTCTCTCTCTCTCTCTCTCTCTCTCTCTCTCTCTCTCTCTCTCTCTCTCTCTCTCTCTCTCTCTCTCTCTCTCTCTCTCTCTCTCTCTCTCTCTCTCTCTCTCTCTCTCTCTCTCTCTCTCTCTCTCTCTCTCTCTCTCTCTGCTGCTTCCCCCACCTCCTTTTATTTACCAGTAGCACTACTTTGTTTATGCTGGGTTTTCTTTATCAGCCTCCTTTTTTTGTTAGTTAGCTGGAAATGCTGAGGTTGTGATGCTTCGGTATGTGATGAGGCATGATCGCTCTTGTGGGCTAGTGAAGTGTATCTTATTGTGAATTTTGTTTGATCGTGGTCGGTTATAAGAGTGGAAAATGAGCCAATTTGCACAAATTGTAGTTTAATCTATTTATTCAATTGAACCAATTGAAGAGCTGAACCCATGGTAAATTATTGCACATTATATGTTATATAATATGATGGTATATATGGTATGCGTGTTAGGTGAAAAGAATCAGAGAGCAAGCATTTACGTTTCAGTGAGACTCTTGTGGGATTTCTTTTTGTTTTTTTTTTAGGCATGGGCCATCCATGGAAAAATGAATTTGCACTTCAAATAATATTTAAAACATGAGACTCATGGAAAAAATGATTTACATTTAAGTCTAAATTATATGTCAGCAATTTAGTTTTGATTTCCACATGCTTGCTTTGGTTTTCTTCTAGGCAGCACTGTCCTACCAAATGAATACTGTACATGCTTTCTGTAATTGACAGATGTGAAGAAGGGATTGGTTCATAGGGATAAAAATATAAAATGCTACACTGTTAACTTCTTCCCTGACCTTGCTATGATTCTTTGCTTTCTTATAGCATCTGCGCCTAGTGGCACTGCCTTATTATGTAATAGGATGTGACTGTGGCATTAACTTAAATTTCTTGACAGTGTCATGTACATACTTTGCAATGAGGAGCCTCTCTGGATGAGCAAGTGTCTTTCAGTTGGGGGTCTTCTTGTGTATAGAGGTTCTTGGAAGAAAACAGCATTGTCTAGGTATGTGGCAATTCTATCCTGTGATGTTACTTTTAGCGGAGAGATATGTAGTTATGTCTATTACATTCTATTATGTTATGCTCAGTATCTTGGAAACCATTTGCATATAACTATGATGGTCACTAAAATGATTACATACTGATTGCTTTCACCTTCCAGACTTAATCTTTGTTCAGAAAATGATGAGATTTACCAGAAGCCTCGCCATTTTGATGGTAAGATACGTTTCCTTATGTTAGCATTCATTCTGCTTATATAATCTGCTGCTTATACACTTAATTTCCTTCAGGGTTCAATTCAATGCACTTATACAGGAGATGGTACAGATGTTTTACTAATTTGAGTAGCTTTTCCTTTGATAATGGACACGTTGAAAGGAAAGATGACCTTTCTCTGGACCAATTTCGCGCTCAGTATGATGGAAAATGTCCAGTAAGAACTGGTTAACCTTTTGTTTACTTCATATTGAACAACGTAGAATTTGTACACTCTTCTCTTTATTGTGTTTGTCTCCCTGAAAGCACTTTATTTATGTTGCACTGATAGGTTTTGCTTACTAAACTGGCTGAAACCTGGCCAGCAAGGACTAAATGGACAGCGCAGCAACTGACACATGATTATGGTGAAGTTCCCTTTAGGATATCTCAGAGAAGCCCTCAAAAGATAAAAATGAAACTAAAAGATTATGTTTCTTACATGGAACTCCAGCATGACGAAGATCCGCTTTACATATTTGATGATAAGGTGATCATAACTTTAGTTTTGCTTGTGTTGTTGAAGTTTCAAAAAGAGAATCTTAGTTGACAAATCATTGCAGTTTGGAGAATCAGCACCTACACTATTGGAAGATTACAGTGTCCCTCATCTATTTCAAGAAGATTTCTTTGAAATCATGGATTATGACCAACGACCAGCTTTCAGATGGCTTATTATTGGACCAGAGAGATCAGGTGCTTCTTGGCATGTTGATCCAGGGTTGACCAGTGCCTGGAATACTCTTCTTTGTGGCCGAAAAAGGTTGGGATCATTCTTTTTACATATAGTAGTTGTTACCCAACGGTGCTCCTGAGTCATTGGCGTGTTCTTTAACACTTTTACTATTTTTGCTTTTACAAAATTATGGTGGCAATATTTACACCTTGATATACTGATATTGATTTTATCATCAATCCTGCAACTTCTGTTTTGGATGGAAGAATGTAATGTATATGTTGGAGGCTCATCTGTAGATGATGAGGCATTCAGATGTGCACCAAACCCGATAGTATTTAAGGGTTCAAGTCGTAGACTGGCGTCCACTAATTTTACACTTTTAGGGGCACATTCAGTGGGAAGTGTGTGCACTTTTGGAGACCCTCAGTCAGTGGGTGCGTGTAGTGGACACAAGTGTGTGCTTGTAGTGTGTGT
Organism: Oryza longistaminata; assembly: GCA_009805545.1. Lineage (NCBI taxonomy): Eukaryota > Viridiplantae > Streptophyta > Magnoliopsida > Poales > Poaceae > Oryza > Oryza longistaminata. The sequence goes on from CM020184.1 coordinate 4,058,431, forward strand.
TGAATGTGTGCACCCACACCATGCTATCTTTCTTAAAAAAATGTTATAAAATTAAAATGAGTAGTCCACTAACAGTGTCCATCTATTTCATAGGTGGGCAATGTACCCTCCTGGAAGAGTACCAGGTGGTGTCACAGTACATGTCAGTGATGAAGATGGTGATGTTGACATTGAAACTCCTACATCTTTGCAGGTGTTTTACTTACTACTGCCTTTGCTTTCCTTCAGACTTCTGCTTTTTTCTCCATATCACTCAAATTAATTTGTTTGTCTTGCAGTGGTGGCTAGATATCTACCCAAATCTTGCTGAGCATGAGAAACCACTGGAATGCACACAATTACCAGGAGAGACCATATTTGTTCCTAGTGGGTGGTGGCATTGTGTTTTGAACCTTGACATGACAATTGCTGTCACGCAAAATTTTGTCAACCAATCAAATTTTAAGCATGTATGTTTGGACATGGCACCTGGTTACTGTCACAAAGGAGTTTGCCGTGCTGGCTTACTTGCTGCTCCAGACAAATCTATTAGAGATATTGAAAATCTTCCTAGTATAACGAGTAGATGGAACCACTCTGACATGACCCGTAAGGAAAAAAGACTGAAAAGTTCAGAGCCTATAAGAACTTCAAATAATACAAATCAGTGCACTGCATTTGAGTTATCAGATGTTCATGAAAACTTGGGGGACCGAGTTTTCTCGTATGATATAGATTTCTTATCCCAATTCCTTGAGAAAGAAAAGGATCACTATTC
>CM020184.1:4068392-4114334 GCA_009805545.1 Oryza longistaminata
GCCCGCCATGGTGGTGCTGTGCGCTCCGCGCGGCGCCCCCGCGCCGCCGCCGCACCGTGGCTGTAGCGGGCACGATAGAGGGATGCGCTCTTGCCGGCCTGGACGCACGGCCGAGCACCAAGCAAGGCGGAGGTGGTGGCCCGCCCGCGCGCCGCAGCAGGGGCGGACGCGCCGGGCGCGGCGCCGGCCGAACATCGAGGCACCGCCCGCGCATGAGCGGCTCTCTTCGCCGCCGTCGGAGCCCGAGCCTATTTGCTCCATGTGGTGCTGTGCCTCGCCGCGGCGACGGCGCCGCCGCTGCAACATCCGCCGGCGTGGTGCATCAGATCATTGCTCGAATAGAAACGTCAAGAAACGATGGCCGGTGTGGTCAATCTGGGAGAAGAAAAATAGTCCTGTGGTAGATTTGTCTTTGTTTCCCCCCTAATTTGTTTCTTCAATTTCTTTTTAGCCATGTTCAATTGCATGTGTTGTCAAAAGATATATCAATTGGACATGTGCCAAATGTGTTGTTTTCAATCTTTTGATCTTATATCTAGTCATTAGAATATTAGAAATACGATGATTAAGAAATCACCTGTAAATTGCTTACATGTTCCCTTAAAAGCAGATCAGCATGAGGGTGGTGGGATCTGCAAAACCCACGAACCCCCTGCTAACGTTTTTTTCTTTCCCTACCCTTCGATACTTCTTTCTGAATCAGCTTTATTTTTGGCTTCCTCATTTATGCCACAGATACTTTATTCTAAAAGCAATTAATATATATTGGAGTTTGAGAATACAGTGAATAAATGATAATATATTGGAGTTCGAAAGTAGGGTTTGAGTTTGAAAAGGAGACAGGTAGTTTTAAATCTTTTGCTTTGTATTGATTTTGTGTGAGTTTTTTTTTAATGTACAGTACGGTGTGAGGTAGGAAAGAAAAACAGTTTTTCCATATAGTGGGTAGTAGAGTAGTATATACTAAGCACATTCCTACGTAGACAGTAACATGTATAACCTCTATCTTAAAATATAACAATTTTTAATTATTAATCTGAATCCGATCCTAAAATATAAACACCTTTTTAAATCGAATTTCATCTTCAAATATAATAATTTGAACTATAAATCTAAATAAACACTTGTTGATTCATAACTAAGACATGTTCAATTTTTTCAATATTTTGAGTCGAAATGAAGTATTTAATACCATATATGCGATATATTATCCGATAACAATTGAAACCCCAAAGTTTTGTATTATTACTTACATCATAGTGCATTCCCCTATATTAAATGTGCATCGATATATGTCATAATCTGCGGTGCAATTGTGCAAAAGATGATTAGTACTAAAAACAGACTCTGCTGCAACTGGTTGTCAATTGCGAGAGACGATAGGAATTTTGCATTAAAGAAGAAATGGATCAGAAACTAAAATCAGAATCCAGCAGCACAAAGCACTCTGCCAAGAATATAACTATGCAAATGCCAATTAAATTCTCTTATTTATCCACAGCGATGGCAATCTCTCGTCACAAAAGCATACCTGTGTCTCCAGACCAGTAAAAACGAAGGCTATGACTGACAGCAACACATCACCACAAAGAAAAGCTCGCTGCCCCGCTACTTCAGTCTTCAACCAGTCTGATGATCGATCAATCGATCGAATTTGGGCATCTATCGATGTCACAAGGTCGCACACGAAGTCCCCGCTGTTCTCCGATGTCAATGTCGTCGATATCGTCCCGATGTCGGTCGGATCCATGGCTCCGCAGCAGGCGACTGCCCGGCTCCGGCGAGCTTCATGGCGTCCCCGTTTTCCGGCCTCTGGCTATCGCCGTGACCTCCTCCGGCTCTGCGACGGTCGTGTTTCATGTCCGCTCAGCTGCATGCTCCTCTGGTTACCGTCGGTCATCTCGAGTGGGCAGGGGTTCTTCAGAACCAATGGTGGTTCTTGATCTCTGGGATAGTGTATTCCTCTGTAGCAAAGAAGAATGCATGCAATTTATCGAATGTATGTTCGTGACACCATGTTGATAAGCCAAATGCAGATTGATCACCGAAGCTACTAGGTGAATGATGGTGAATTAATTTCATGACGAGGAGTCCCGTGCTCAGGATTTTCCAACGAAAATCCGGACAGGAGATTCTGCAGTCCGCGTGAGAGAACGTAGTCTGGAATTGAATACTGTAACACTGAGTTCCTCTGCAAAGAGGTCAATGGCTCATGATCAGACTGACTAGAATTGAGACCGATTTTGAATTAACGTGAGTGAGGCTATGGGCAATGGCCGGATTTACTCACAGTGATCGTCTTGCGGAATTCCTTGGGTCATCAGGGTCCTCACAAAGGATACGTCACCAACAAGCATATCACATCGAGTGTTACCACATTTGACGCAAACATCAGCTACCTAAGATTCGAAGTATTGATGTTTTCCAACAGTCCAGTCATGGAAATTTTAAGATTATTTTGTAGGATCATAGAGGACCTCATCCCAAATCATGGCGAACAAAAATTACCTTTCCATCGTCATTCCTTTCTAGAGAGGGACCTCTGGAGCATATGTCAAGCGGTGTGCCAACAGTTGCATTTCCGGTTGAGAGTGCAGGACAGAAGACTGAAAATTAAAAAAAAGAAAGGTCCAAAGGGAGGGGGGCCAGGTGGGTACTAATTTTAGGCAACGCGACAACATGAATGTCCAGAGGCTAGTATCTGCATAAATCATACCTTGGAGTAACCAAATCAACAAATCTTAAGTCCGAGGTGCGACACTGCATCCAAGAAAGAGTATTTTCGGTTTTCAAATCTCTATGGCATACTTGCTGCCACGCAGAAAAAGATAAGGACAAATGATGGCAATTAGTCTACAAAAGAGTTATATTTTTTAAGTCAACTTAGAACTCTGTACCATAAGAATGACAATAGCTCACTCCAGAAATCGCTGTTGTAAGAAGAACGCTTGCCTGATGAGAATAATGAATTAATTTGTCTCAATGCAATGACATAAATCTGCTCATAAGAGTCCCAAAGATTGGTGGAAGAATATTCTCTAAGCTCATCCCATGAATCTCCCTGGCGTTTGCATAGATCCTTCAATAGCTCACGCACAGCAGCATCTTCCATAACTATTGCCAAAGTGTGTGGGAGTTAGCACGACCTGATTAACTAAGCGACTAAACTTTAATTTTTCAACTCTCAATAGCTATAGTTTCGATGTTAAACTCTCGTCAAATTTCAGGTCAAATACAGATTGTTCAAGCGATGAATGCACGAGAAAAGAACTTGCGGTAAGAGTGCTCTCTGCAATATTCCATTAGATACGCTTTTAGTTGCATGACGAACTCTGAATTTCAACCAGGATTTTTGAAGAAACACAATGAAAGAAGAACCCCCCAAATAAAGAATAGACCTGAGAAATCTTTGTGACATTAGGTTTAGCATCCTAAAATTTTATATCGAACATGTGCTCCTAGTTCTGTTTTGGTACTGTGGGTACTTTGTTTGTTCCATTTTTCAATCTCCCTCTCCACTTCTACATATATGGTTATCATGGCAAAGCTATTTTGCGTGCTCCCACAAACGGATTTTTACAAGCATACGTTCGATTACCAGTAAGAATTAGGACAAGGCATATCAAGGCCACCAGTCCGCAGTCAAAATATTCTTAGGAGCACTGACAGCACATTTTCACTGTCCCCGCTTGAGTTTCACTAGACACTATCGGAACATGCCAGCTTAACGAACAGTAGAATATACACCATGCTATTTTGATAAAGTACATTGGAACTGACAGCGGTATTTACATTCACATAAGCTCTGTATTGAGCAACACTCAGTTGACCAAATTTCATCGTCTAGCTTCTTAGTCTTTTTAAAGTGAGTCAGATGTTCAACGCTCCCACACCTTTTCAATTGAGTCTATTTCATGCGAAACTTTCTCGTTCTTGCTTTGATGTCATAATTTAGTGTATGTATTTTAATTGCACATAATCCAGAGGATACTTCAAGTTGTGATTGATTTTTGAGAATAATTAGTCGAATTATTCTTTCATTAATTGTTGCAGAGTATCAAAAAAACTTGTCCCATGTATTCTTTATTCCGTTCATAAAAGTAGAGCTCTGATCGCAAATTAAGGACTATCATAGACTCTCATCTCAAGTCTGACCGAATGGGTTAAATAACAATGTCAACATAAGCGGTGATTTTCATCTGAGAAATGCAGTGACATCATTCTGAATCAGTAGCATCCATTATTCGGAAGCATAGAGATGGATTACGTGCTCTATAAACAGAAAAAACAAATCAGGCGTTCGATAATATCATGGGTTGAAACCATATCAATGATCAAAAAGTACATATTAAAGAGTCCTCTATAGCTATGTTTATTTGTTTATGGCTGGACTGTAGCGTTGCATGAGATTCTAGGATGAGTAAATTATGGAAGAAGATGCCACTGACCGAGAAAGTATACTAGTGATGTATGCGAGGTGGAGTAGTGTAGTGGAAGTCGCCAACGTACTGAAACGTTCTTGGTGAATGAATTTGGATCTTAAACCATCCACGACAGATAATATGTGCAACTAAATTTATCGCTATCGAGCAGTATCTCTAAACATATTTCCATCTGTTTCGTCCATTATCACATTAGAGGTCGTGGAAGAATTATCAGGGAGGTATATCGCTCTTACCTTATACTATGCCTGCAACATAGGCCAACAACTTCGTAAAAGACTAAGAAGACACATCTATCATACACTTTTATATTCAACCTCTAGAGACTGATTTCACTGACTATTACTTTCCGAGAGCCTACAATGAGATTAATCTCCCTCTAGCACACCGATTTATGATCTCAACTGTTTTCGAGTGACTCGGCCAGTCTCAGTGAAGTCTCCTTTTGAACACATGTTTCGATCTCACTCGCAGTCACTCATCACCGATTAAAAAACAAAACAAAACAGTGGAGTTAACCAAGTGAACACGATCCAATAGATTGCTCAAGAATTGGATACCACAGATGGCCGTATATTCAGGTATGTTCATCGTCCTATGAATTTCTTCTTCTTTACACATCTGATGATGATTATATCACGCTACTCTAAACGAATACACAGTCGAACCAGCATAACTTAAAAAAAACAACTAACGGAGCATTCATTCAAACGGTATAGTAATGATCAGCGAGTACAGTAAATAGATCGAGTAGAGAAGAACTAAGACAAACGTACAGCATGGAGTAGGACAGTAATAGATGAGCAACTATACTGACTAACATAACATTATCGGAGTTGTACATTGTGATTTAAATGGCTAGGCGAAAGTATCGATCTTTGTGAGAACTACGACTAGACCATAACACATAGAATGCCCCAACAGAACGTAGTAGAGACGACCATCGAGAAAGCACAGATACAAACATTTTGACTATAGAGAGAGTGCAAGACTACATTAATAATAATATTCTTGCTTGGACAACTTATGGCTCATACTATAGCCAGAGCTCGCTCTCCTCATTCGCCAAAATCTAAATAAAACAAATCACTATCGCTAGAACAGTTGTTGGGCTTCTGACAGATTCTTGCTAGGCGAATCTCCACTGGGAGGAAGTTCAGTCAACGTGTTCCTACGATTGAAGTCTCCGGGTACTCAAGATACCAGTCAGGATAGATTGATGCAATTTTATCTTGGTCACTTTTGACATACACAGAAAGGTCACTCACCATTTCGGATAATATTTTCTTCTCCTAGAGCGAGGTGGTGATGTGCAGACTAATAACGTTCAATGTCTACCGAAACGAATTATTGCTGCATAGTGCAAAAATACTCAGAGCACTGAGCTACCATATAAAATGAATATGAGCAACACAAATGTCTAAATATATACCTGCGTCAAGAATAGTAACTCTAAAACGATTTCCACTGAGTGGACAACTTCGAGCACGGTGTTTCTAGCAGGATCACAAATGTTGAAGATACTACTATTGTCATGACAGCTTCTCGCTTTCGAGCATATTCAGCCCAGCAGCGCCGAAACCGGAGCAACCACATGAGCTTCTCCACACCAGCCCCAGCTACAGACTCTGCGACAAGTCATGTCATCACATCGAGCGCATGCCAAACCAAGAGACGGACGAACGACAAGAGAAACGACACAAATAGTTTGAGCAGGGGCGGTGAAACACTGTTTCACCCCTCTACCGGTGTCGGAGCGGTCTGGCCGCCACATCCCGGACTGAACATTTGACAGGGCGAGGACATAGGGTGGTGGGAGCACCATTACGCGGAGCGAGCCGTGCCACGCGAAGTGTTCTGCCCCGACCCGCATGGCCGCTCATGCCTCAGATCTTCGTACAACATAACATAATCCCCTCAGAGAGTCGCCGACTAATCGGCCGAACCCCTCATTGAATCTCTTCGGAGACCGCGTGCGCAGACTTTTCGCTCAGTCAGCGCGCAGAACGCTTCGAGCTTGATAGTGATCATCTCACGCACTGCGCACAGATAGAACTTGGACTGGGAACGGTAGGCGTGCAGTGGTAGGAAGGACGATTCTGGGTGACGTCGTATGGGTGGTGATAGGAATGGAGCGAGGAGTGGCTAGTGGCGTGAATCCTTGCTAGGCGAGGGTTGGGCGGAGTGGAGTGTACCGTTGTTCCCTTGTGTACTCTACCTGGCGTCGCGGGCAGTCTGACAGTCGTATGCTCGGCGCGAACCATGCTGGTCGCAGCGGTGGTGCTCGTCCGAGGGTGACCAGTTGAGCCAATCGCCGATGTTGAGTTATTTGTTTAGGAACGTAAAGATTAAGTACTAGATGCATTTCATTGCATGCATAACGTGTTCTGTGGAGAGCAGAGATGGCGTCTCGGATGGGTGGCACGGACTCTCAGATTTACGTATGCGCATCTGGCATCACATATATTATCGTATCATCGGAGATATGTCATAATTTATTACCTAACTTATAGGCTGTTGTTCTCCCACGAACTCTTCCTACATCTCTTTATTCTATCAACAATCATACTGGCTTATGCTAAGCAACAAACATACTCTCTTGTTCCAGTTCACATCTATATCGTATATATTCTCAATCATAATAATCTAATATTTTGCGTCGAGAGTCAAACACTATGCGCCTTCTGTATATGCGCTCGGCTGCACGTACATCTTCCTAAAGTGAAAAGATTTAAAGCTTTTTTACCGACAGTAGAACGATGATGGTATTAAACTCGGACTGCACTTATCTTGGTATAGTAAATAAATGCCACAACTTTTGTAGGTGTACTGTGTTATTAGCATCTTAATTTACAAACTTTGAAACATAATATTATATATGATATGTGTTTATTTGCAGTATAACTCTTTTTATTATTATGCAACACGTCAATATCTATTTCAAGAGCACGAAAATACATCCATCTTATGTCGATTATTTAATAAAAGCGTAGCGTATTTGTTAATTAAAGATTTTTGATTATCCATTCCATGCCTCATCTTTTGTTTGATGAATGGAAATTATCGAGAAATACTCATCGGAGACTCTAGTTTTATAATGTATGCAGGGTGTAAAGTGTATGGTATAGAGATCACAGTATGCTATATCGAGCTATTCATTATAATTTATTTAAATGTTATCGTACAATAACAAATCTTAATATATAGGATATCGACGTGCATTATAAACTGTGAGATCTATTACTGTCATATAAGGCCTTAGGATAGAAGCTTTCATTAGTCAATTGTATATTGTAGACACCACTCTATCGTCATAATTCTATTGCGGGAATTAGAGAACTTAGAGTATTAGTATCTCTTTCTCTATACTCTTTTATCACCACGGTCAGTCTATACAATTAGTTAATTTTTTTTACACGTACATAACTCAACTTATAATGAGTTCCAATCACAAATGTGTACACGAACATGTAGTAATCACCTCTACTTTTCAAACTAAAACTCTATATCCTCGGCGTAATACTCATATATCAAACTCCTTAGAATACCTCTGTTTAGTGCATTTGGTAGTGGGATTGAAGTGACAATCTGCATCACTCACCAATAGTGTTCGAGAATAACATCACCTACTTATCAAATCCTATTCACTACTGTGCTTGGTGAGATTAAACCGACCAAGGTCTTATGGTGGTAGTTAATAAATCCGGCGGGCACAAGGAATTTTAATTAAATAGATAGACGCATGCTGATTCGAGTGCTGGACACATGTCATCTGAGAAAGAGATTGAGCTACGAGGAATAATGATCAGATGAGTAACTGATCAGCGGAGTGTAGTGATATCTCACAGTAGCGAGTATTAGGATTACTCACGACCTGAATATAGCAGGCACTCACTACCCACAGTATCTCATGCTTTTATAGTCGAACATTTAGTCTAGATAATTGTATGGACGAACCGATGTGTCTTTTATAACGAATACAGTACGTATGATATGTGTGGTAGTTTCCGAGATAAGAATTGACACTCAGATAGATTAGTATCTAGTGAGAAACGATCAAAAGATACTTAACTAAGAATCAGATAATCCAATATTTTGGCATCTCGCTATGTATTATCTATCCTGGACATTTTACGCAACCAACTAGAAGGATGCAGAAGAGCATGTGGACACAAGAATTCGCAATGACACAACGGAACAAACTAAAACCGAGGAACATACCAAAACCAGAAAATAAACTCGTCAAAGAAACACACTGCGCCGGATATTTATCGATCATTTCTAACTACATGCATTGGAGCACTGACTCACTCTACCTGCAGACGGAGCTCGGTCTTGTAGGTGATCGAGCGGCTTGTCTTCATGCATGCTACCGCAGGGCAGCGAAGATTTGAGGAAGTGACACTACCCTATCTGTTGGACAGTGACGGTATTGAGCATCCGCTATTCGACGCCACATGAGAACTGAGGGCGGCCTACCGCTCCACATACTGTGTACGTGGTCTGATGATGGCTGAATGACACAGAACAATGCGACCGCTACGAGAGGGCGACACTCCGAGATGCGTAGGCGTATAGATAGTCATCGTGTCACATTCCCGGAAGGGCGAGACGTGGTGATACTCGAAAATTCTCTCGTCTTTCGTGGCGCGCGCTTTCTCCGAGTACAGCGCTGCTCCGACCATCATCCCTGGTAGCCCAGACGGACCCGCCTGAGGTGAGCGATGCCACTACAGCACTCGGCCTGCGTCACGAGTTGCTAGACGCATCTAAGCAGGAGACAAATTTATTATACCTATATCTCGAGGTCTCGAGATCGCGCCAAACACTCATCTTACTGTATTGCACTAGCACTTGTGAAATTATGGACAGATTAGGCCTTAAGGAATAGAATTCCTGGCGGCCGACCGTAGCTGTGGCAGATCTGTATAATGTGAGTACTTTTGCCAGCCTCAGGTTATAATACTCACATGACATACACAGTGATTCACAAACGGTGTCTGGAGGTCTAAGGCCGTGGTAAGGCACGTGTTCTGGAGCGGCGGGCGAGGCTTCCGCATGAAAGCATGGGGACATTGCATGTACCAAGATATAACGAGCATGTTCTTGAGTTCTTCTCATAGAGTTAGCTGAGAGAGTATAGATCTATGTATTCGTGATATTCATTTGTCTCTTAGGATAGAAGCGCATTACCTCATTCTCTACATGTCGAATCTGCCTGAGCTGAGGACGCACGCAATTAAAGGGGACCGTCGAGCACATCGCTGCGGACTGATATGCAGTCTGAGCCTCCGGGGACTCGCCTGCTCGCGCGTGCCGCGGTCTGTGTAGCGGCTCTCCGAAGAACAAATCCCCTCTGTCCCCGCGCTCGCGAGTCGCGCAGTTATTTGCTATAAGAAGGTCCTCTCGCATAAGCTTGATACATCTTTTCTCTCGACCATAATGTAATTTCACCTGATATGATGTGGTATTTGTCATCTACTATGGTCCTCTTAGTAACGACTTACGAGACGCGGAAAGACATCGGCTGACAGTCATCACGAGCCGGCCGTCTGGACAATGCACGCTATAACGCTACAGGGAGTTTTTTCTGTCAAGAGCGAAAGAACATCCCAATCCTCCCCTATCCCGTGCCTAGAGACGCGCGCAGCCGTACCGCGCCCCGCCTCCCATGTCCTAGCGCCACGTTACGTGCGAGGGCCGCACTGCCCGCTCAGCCGCTGTAGCTGTGCTTCACGCGCATGCTGTCCTAAACCTTATAGACGACGAGATCGACCACGGTCGATCGACTCCATCGCGACTGCGATCTCCTGTCTAGCCTCATCGCTAGGCATCGACCTTCGAAATTCACACTCCTCACCACTCAGAGTCTGAGGAGGCAACTAATTCTGAGCGAGGCTCATGGCCGATTTATGGTCCGTGGTGATCTTGGAGTTCCTCGCCTGAGCAGTATAGCCCCATGCCGTCGCGTCGTCGCTCTCTCCTACCATCTCCTGTGCGTTTCCCCACCACATGAGAGGCTGTCCCAGTCACTAAGCAGAGGGAGACGTTTCGGAACTAATTGTGTTCGATCGAGGGTATACTCGTGGAGCCATAGAAGTTCCGATATCATAGGAATTCGCACTTATGCTAGGCTAGCTGTAATCTCTGGTGTGGTACAGTCGTAATATATATGATACTAGACTCCTCACATAGGAGCAGACAAAAACACAAACAATACCCCTTCTAGTGACTGGTATTTGCCTTGCGTGATCTGTGTACGCATCCTTCCTCTCTAGTCTACGCCATAGTTTCAGCCCATTGATTATTTTCCCACGCGTGTGTGTCACTAATAGTTGCAAATTAGTCTCCTCAACTCTTTGTTGCTTATGTGTTATTAGAGCTTTTTGTTGCTCTCTCATTAGATTAGCTACATACTCAGCCCTTATAAGCAATTATCTGATCCTAATATTCGACTAGCAAATATCATATAATTCCATACCATTGTTCCGATCGCTCAATAAAGTAATTGGTCTGCATTTTGAGAGTTCAGTTACAATATTTTTGAATATATAAAGTTATAAAAATGCATAAGTGAGTCCTATGGTATCTACGATCCGATTTACACTGCTACAACAATTATACATTTGTGTAGATTCACATTAAACTTTTATAGTTTGGTTCTCATTGAGAGACTAGGGTAAAACATAATGTAAGTAAGTCTATGCGCAGTTGACTTTCTTGACTAAATACTGTAAACTATAACTGCAACAAATTATAGCTGTAAGCTTATCCTCAAAAAAGAGGCTGGAGGTCTCGGTGCCACAATAGAGTGTAGTGGACATGCGTATCAATTATTTCTTTTGGATGTGAACTGTTGTGCTTCTTGGTAAAATACTGAGGCAGATCTGAGAGGTCTGGTTTATACGCTGTAATGAAGAAAGTGATTTTGGAATTCTCGCTAGTGTAAAGTCAAAGTGGATATATTGTCTGTATAGCTTGCAATCTAGGTGTATGTATCTCTATTTTTGGGCGCATATAGATCTCTAAGATGTGGTTCTAAACGATCTCATTGTGGTTCCAGTTATGTTGTGGGTTCAGTTGCAAGGATTTCTATCCATGTGCAGAATATCTGAAATGATCATCAGTTATACGTATATGTTAATATACTTCATCTCTATCACCCTATCTTGTTACTATATTATGTGCTCACATCTCAGTCTACAGTCCAACTCACCAAAATTTCATTTGCTTTTTTTCTTTCATATTATGACACTTGCTACTTTGATGGCATACAGACTACATCAGATGTTGTGTGTGATAATGTCAGTGAGGTTGCTTAATTAGCGATAAATTAAAAACAGAAGGATTCACTGTATAGAGGATTCGATTGTTAGTTACTCTATTGTAAAATCATTTGTGTCCTTATTCATAGAAAAACCATAGAATATTCTATTTATTGCTGCTAATGGTATGACTGAGAAAAGTTAGGTATTAGGATACGAGCATGGGGTTCTTCTGATAGACTTTGAATAATTGGCTAGTGTAGTTGTGTACTTAAGCTTTAATCTAATATGCAGAGAGCTAGTTCTTTTTTGTTGTTTCCGCTAACTTGATCTTTATTGCTTGAGTACATATAGTACACTTGGTTCACGTTCGTGCGACTGATTGATTTTTGGGCTTTATCTCTTCTTTATGGTATCTCTATATGGCATTTTCGTAGAGGGGCCACTGTCACTTATTTATTCACAGACCTTCTAATGTTATGACTTGATTATCTCTATTTTCTCTATTTATTTCTTGTGGATAACATTTACCATTTTTGGGACAATCATGACTCTAAGGATTAGCCGGCTCTATGCTCTAGCACTAGTTATAGGATAAGCAGTGATGTAACGTAAACAACGTCGATACAGTAAAAGGCAGCATAAAAGGACACATACGCATTGTCAATCTAAATAAGAATCAACTTCCCTGAGTTACACAGAACACAGACAGTAGTAAGACAGAGTTAACCTGAAAAACATGACTCAACAATTAATGCCAGACACTAGTACATTTAGTTCCCTGAAAATAGCAGATTAGCAACTTTTGCTTTCATGCACTTCTCCTTTTCTTTTGTAAATAACTTGTTTTTATAATAATAACTCCTAATTTTTGTTATTTTAGAAATAACTACTATTTTCATTTGTGCAGAGTGTAAAAAAACTGCCCTGATTTTTTTTCCTTCAAAAAGGAATCTATGCAATTAGGCAATTAGCCTACTAGTCTGCCCGTGGAAAAAACAAAGTACAAGGTTCATACAAATCATACACACTAAGGTGAGCAGCATATTCGAAGTTAAAGAGAACTCAAAACAGAAAAGAACAAAACAGGGGTGAAAACAGTGACATTCAAGGGATAAAAGTCACCATCAAAAGAGTCCTCCTAAGGCTGTGTTTAGTTGAGGGAGAAGTTTGGATTTTGGTTGAAATTGAAGATGATGTGACTGAAAAGTTGTGTGTGTATGACAGGTTGATGTGATGGAAAAGGACTGAAGTTTGGATCCAAATTTTGGATCTAAACACAGCCTAAATGTGCAACTAAACTTTCACGTTACATATTCCATCTGTCCTCCTATAAACATAGAGGCGTGGAAGAATACAGATAACTATCGCTTTCTATCAGTAGAAAAAAAAACCTCCCGAAAAGAGCAGAAACAATCATAACACTCAATTCAACTAGAGATTACTTCCCTAGAGGCCCAAGAGATTACCTCCTTGAACCGGATTATGTTTGGATGCTTCAGTGATCGGTGGTTCATAATCTCCCTTTGAACATGTTCATCAATCTACATATCGATAAAAAAAAAGTGGAGTTAACCAATGAACCAAAGATGCTCAATGATGGATACCAAAGGCCCTTATTAGAGTACCATTTTTCTTTACAGAGAGATTAATATTACAAACAAAAACAGCTCGAACAGAACAAAAAATACAACAAAAATTTCATCAGCCCGAAATAGTAATGGACAGCACCTCAACAGTACACGAGGAAGAAGAACAAGAAACGGACAGCATAGCACACAGTAACAGTAGAGCATGCCACAGGTCTACAGGTGAACTTAAGTAAGAGCTCGGTGGTGCCTATAAGATGTGAGAACATAGATCTTCAGGAAGTGCTGAACAATTTCAATGGAAAGAGGACTAATTTCCCCATCACATATCTAGGACTACCTCTGTTAACGGGGAGAATCAAGAGAGTGCATCTCCAACCAGTCATGGACAAGCTCCACTCTCGTCTTGCAGGATGGAAAGGAAAGCTGTTGCAACAGGCGGGAAGGAAGACCCTCGTCTCTTCGGTACTAACCTCAATACCAACATATTTCCTCACGGCGTTGAAACCCCCAAAAAATTTCCTGCATGATATGGATAAATTTAGAAAGAGATTCCTTTGGGCTGGCGACAAAGAGATTAGTGGGGGCAAATGCAAAGTAAATTGGCCAACAGTTTGCGCACCCACCAAGCTTGGGGGACTGGGAGTCTTGGACTTAGAGAAATTTGCTCGAGCCTTGAGAGTGCGATGGCTATGGTTCAGCTGGGAGAGCCCAAATAAGCCTTGGGCAGGGACACCTCCCCCTTGTGATGAAATGGACAGATGGTTGTTTGCCTCTGCTACAAGGGTGACGATAGGTGATGGTCGAAAAGCGAGTTTCTGGGAATCAAATTGGATTGGCGAACAACCACTGAAGGAGTTAGCCCCAGCCTTATACAATCATGCCAAAAGGAAAGGTAGGACGGTCTACGAAGGATTAGCAAACGACCAATGGATACTAGACATCAGGCACAACCTCACAGTCGAGCTAGTCAAGGAATTCTTTGAGGTTTTCTACCACGTGTGGAATAGCGACATTGCACTCACAGAAGGTGTTGAGGACACCATAACTTGGCGATGGATGGCAAATGGAAAGTACAGCGCAAAGTCAGCCTACATAGCACAGTTTAATGGCAGGATAAGCTCAGCAGCTGCAAAATTGATTTGGAAGCATTGGGCACCTTCCAAATGCAAGCATTTTGCATGGCTTCTATTGCAGAATAGAATCTGGACAGCGGACAGGCTACAGATCAGACAGTGGCCAAACAACTATTTCTGCCAACTATGCTACAGGAACCTCGAAACTGCGCAACATTTATTCAAAGATTGCGCTTTTGTGCGACAGATCTGGGAAAGGGTCCTGAGTAGACGAACTGCAGCGACATAGAACACCCACATGACGAAAATGAAGCACTGTTGGATTGGTGGATCAGAAGAACATCTCAAGGTGGGAAAAACAAGGCTAAAGCACTCAAGTCAATCCACTTATTGGTGGCATGGGAAATATGATGTGAACGAAACAGGAGGGTGTTCCAAAATCAAGAGAAGACCATACCGCAACTCCTCGCCAAAATACAAGACGAAATCAAGTTATGGAGCATGTGTGGGGCAAAAAATATTGTGAGAATATCAGCTTAGATTTTCATTTCATTTCATTTAGTGTGTGTTTCTTTTCTATTTTTCTTCATGTTTCCTTTTTTTTTCTCTCTTTCACCTTCCTTGGTGATATTGTAAATACTTTCTATTCTCCTTAATATAACTCCAGCTTAGCCTGGCTACGGTTTCAAAAACAGTAGAGCAATTAATGAACTAATAAATGACGAGTGACATGTATGAAAGGCTAGCGAAAACGCTAGAAACATCCACCAAATGCCAAAGTGAGCGTGTTACTTGCTCCATCCTCGGAACAAAAGGGAGGTGTGGCTCAAAGCCAAATCAGTTCAGCTGAATTTTCTTCAGAAACAGCTCAGCTCAACTGACGGAAGCAAGACAAGACTCGTAATAAAGACAACGGACAGGTGAGATATTTGAGATGGCGAGTCGCCGAATGGACTGGGATGCCAATTTTCTGGAGCGTCGATGCTCTGGTCTACTGATTGAGCGATTGCAATGATGATCAAGCTAATGCATTACGACTAGATCGGAAAAAAAAGTTCAGTCTACAGGTACTTCCAGTATAATTCTTGACATGAACTTCAGATCAAATCTTTGAATGCCTCTTTTGGACAAATTGTTAGAATGTAGGATAGGTGGGTCAAAAAAGTGCACGCAACGCAAGGCCACCTTTTTGTAGTCCAGGTCTCTCTGTAAGTCTTCCTTTCTCAATTTTGAATGCTTTTTAAAGGAGCTTGAGAGTGGTGAGGTCTACTCGAATCAGAGTCTACTCTATGCATAGACATTCGGTCGTTGGCATGGAGACCTGTCTGATACTCTGATCTCACAGTCCATAAATGTTTACGAGGATTGCCGAAGTGCTGAACACTTGAGTGAAAGGAGGAAAAACTTGAAGGCAGAAAGAGTGGACTTGCGCGGTTGCTACGGCAATATGTAATGCCGTCCACCAGAAAAATACCACTTGGGAAGGAAGACTCGGGACCGTGGATTTGTTTTTCTAGAGGAACCTGAAACTTTGTAGGTTTGGATTGTGAAAACGGTGAACCTAGCTGAAGATGTAAAGCTAATGCCTGCTGGCAAGCAAACTTGACAATGCCAGAATTCAGGGGGACTGCAGCCATCCCAGATCGAGCTGAAGACGTTGAAGCTCAAGGCCTAGACCATCCAAACCGGGCTAACTCATTCTGTTGGCCCAACCCAACTACTGAGTTGTGACGCAGCGTCGGTGTGTGGCCGCTGCATGCAGAGCCCACAAATCTGCACCGGCGGCTGTGGCACATGCACACGCCACATCCCGGATTCCCAGTATCCCAACCGCTGTCCCGCCGCCGCCAGCGACGGCCTCCTACCAGACGCACCGGGGGGACGGTGGCCTGCGCCAACGAGAGCAACGCGCAGCACGAGAGCACGAGGGGGGTGCTGCACGCTGGTCGGCTCGCCTGTTCTCCTCGTGGTGTTCCCGTCGCTCTCAACCGGAGGCACCCAGGCGGTTGGTGGATGCAGGCGGCTGCTGCGCCTGCGTCATCCGTACGTGGGCATGCGAAACGGGGGCGCCCTGACTTGACGGTGGCGGGTTGGTTCCGCGACATGTACCATCGCCGATGATGTGACGATGCGCCAACCAAAAACCTCTCGCTCTCCCACAGAACCAGGGCCTTCCATTTACGGTACGTGTAATCTTCTCATCTCCTCGGATTTTTCTTTAAAAGTTTTTCTTTTGAACATTTTTTTATTTTTAATTTTAAAAATAAACCCCTCCAAAATTTATTTTCAAAATCTGTACCACGTCATGCGATACCCAGAGCGATGTGACCAAATAACATAATCACGCCAGTGAGATCGGTGTAACTAAATAACACCAGCGTAACAATATTATTTTGCCACTCCAGCTCGGTTGACGTGGCCAAAAGGTTCAACCGACATGGCAAAAAAGTTCAGATCTAAAATAAATTTTGGAATGGTTTATTTTTAAAATTTAAAAAATTTAATTTTTTTAAAAAAAATCTCCTCGCCCTCACGCTGCCAACCAAGTCTAAACTCTGCATTGCATGTCTCAAAATGAAATTTTGGATTTCAGTGTAGTTCAATATGTAGGTGAATTGTGTTCTAGGGACTTCTCGGAATCCCCAAAACTAAGGACCAATACACGTCGCACAAGGCACGACTCAACAACAGCAATCAAAACAAGGTTTAGTGCGCTACGAATTACAGTTCCAGGATGAGCATGAGACATATACCGTCTGTATACTGCCCCGGAGCAAGTTAGAATGAACAACTTGCATGTTAATTTGCCATGAAAACACCCGTATCAAACTAACAACTGTTTCCATTCCAGAATACAAAACACCAATCATCAACACGCGAGGCACGCAACACAGCAAAGCTAGGCACGCAAACGACAAGCTTTTTTCATATCTACAGAAAGCTCATCCTCGGTCAACACTAGGTTCTCTGTATACATCCACTGCAGCAACTGTTGCAGGTAAAAGGGGCCATTTCTATGGTGATATGCACTCAAAAAATTACATGAATCAGCTACACTCGGTGAGATCAAAGCAGATTAGGACACACTTCACACCCAACAAATGGTTACAGCTTTTATTACCTGTAGCACAGTCTCCAGTGTGAAAAGATGAGGCCGTGTGATGTTAGTTGACCACCAATGTGGCAAGACAAACTGATCTACAACCGTGTCTGGCTCTGCTTTTGCTTTCGTTGTAGCATATGAGCTTGCAAGCTACACTGTTTAACCTGTTTTTCAAATATATGATTGACACAATGAGCCAAACAACAATATACAAGGGTACAATCAAATAAAAGTATCACAGAAATTCTCCATACATGTATTGCTGCGACCATGGACAAGAGATCTCTTGATTGATCCAACAACATCTGTTCTTGTGTTGCAAGTTTGGCAAGCTCAGACACCACAGAGCTTGTTCCTTCCACCTGAAGACCAATAAAACATGATTCAGAGGTTGCCACAGCAAATACACCATGAATTACATGAAATGCATGCCCATGTAAGAGTCGCCTCATTGTCCAAGGCCTTACAAATCAAGTAATGTTCACATAACAGGCAAACACCTGCAGTACACCTAGCTTATGTTTACAGACGAATGGCGGTTCTGGTTAGCCAGCTTATATTCAATGCAGTGATTCAAGTTCGATATAAACATAAAAAATAGGCATGTTTTCCTTGGGATTCTAGGATTCCAACTTTCCATAAACCTGTAAACATCACTTTATCCCTCTCCGCAGCATTTTCAATCGCAACTATGGCAGCATGTCTCAGAGGGTGCCATGGAAAACCACCTTCACAGGGCAATGACTTCTGCTCAGACGGCCTTGGTTTCATCCATCCCCAAGGGTTTAAACATGAGGCTTCCATATTCAGGCTGTTGCATTTAGAAACATTGGAGTTTGACAGGAACAACCTGCTCCCTTTCTTCTCAGTTACTTCAAGTGATGAGAGGGGGCTGTCTGAATTCAATTCAGCACATTTGTTACTTTTTAAACTATCATGTTGGAGCGTTTGGTCTGTAGCCTTTGCAATAATCTGCATGGTTGATGGATCAACAATAACAGCAGCATTGCCCACCTGGTACAAGCAAGGAACCCATGTTGAATTAAACATAATTATTTGATCTACACTGAAGTAAACAGCAGAGCATGACAGACATCATATGCATGTCCAGCAGTTTCGTGTTAAAGGAAGCACATATATGGACATGGTGCTTAATAACAAGGATTTAAATCTTCTCCAATAGAGGATAAATACTTGCTCTCAAGCATATGTACCTCACAATTTATTAAACTTGTTAGGTTCGCACAGATAGGTTGCCATGCAATACTACAAAAATGTCTTATTACTAGCTCCTTAAATTATCACAGGTAATAACTATATTGAGGAAGGAATGACATCAGGCCTGAATTGGAGGGCTTTAGGAGAGAAAACCTAGGGTGGGGTGATATTTAAAACAGAGAAACTACTTCACTGATCTTGCTTGATTCACAATGATAACTGGCTCATGTAGTGGAAATGGCATCTAAAGGACACAAGATTTGAAAGAAATTCCAAAAGATAAGAACTAGATACAGGTAGCAAGTTGGATACAACTTATATTGCTTATCATATTTTCTTCCCACATCATAGCCGGCCATGATCCTGTCTGCCTGAGTCTTTCCCTAGTCCCTACTCCCTACACAACAACTGCACCACCATCCACACTACTGTTTCAGGGGGTGTTTAGATCCAAGGTGTAAAGTTTTGGCATGTCACATCGGAATGGTGTGTTTGGGCACTAATGAAAAAACTAATTATAGAACCCGTCAGTAAACCGCGAGACGAATTTATTAAGCCTAATTAATCTGTCATTAGCAAATGTTTACTGTAGCACCACATTGTCAAATCATGGAGCAATTATGCTTAAAAGATCCGTCTCGCAAATTAGTCGCAATCTGTGCAATTAGTTATTTTTTTAGCTTATATTTAATACTTCATGCAGGTGTTCAAACTTTTGATGTGACAGGGTGTAAAATTTTGGGGTGGGAACTAAACAGGCCCTCAATGTTGATGTCAACCGCAGCTGACAACCACAGCTGTAATTCTCCAACTTTGAGTGCTACATCTACACTTTGTCCACATCCAGAATTTTCCTTTATGTCCAGGTTAACAATAAAGGAATGCATCTGAGTTATGGATGGTAGCTATTTGAAATCTGATTATCGATCAAAACTTTATTATCCAATACTCAAAAGGAGAGAAGAGACATGGGAACATATCATCCTAGTCCCTTGTTTTGCGTCAATGCCATAGACAGCAGTAAGCATATAGACACTATTCACGTATGTGAAGGACAAAGATGACGAATGCTCGTCGTAAAACCGCTTCAGTGTGATGGTTGAAGCCCTTGGTAGCCTCTCGAATCCTAGAGTACATGACAACATTCATGAGAACATGACATGTTACTTGAGAGATTCCTTAGAAAAGGTTCAGAAGGGTGAACATGGAATGTGGCAGAGGTCAGAGTACGCCAATGTGGCAATCCTATTAAAGTACAAAAATGGATGAACAGCGAAAGTGTGAATCCCTCCCATCTTCATTGATCTCAAATGTCCCCTTTTATAGGGAGGATTTATGTACATCCCTAGGATTCTCCTAGGATTTAAGGAGGTTTTAAGCCTCTAAACGTGGCTGTTTATATGACACAAATGCTCCTCAATATGACTGTTACAAGATTGATGATTCACTTGAATGCTGCCATTGCTGCCCTTTGATGAGATCAAATATGGCCTAATGATGGCTTTTGTAACAAATCCCACACAGGGCACTCTACATACTCCACACAATGAAACCTAAGTCAATGGCATGGAGGAGGTGGCCAGGTAACAATGATAGCCTTGAATGTGGTACCTATGCATACATGTTCATCACTTCTATGAACATGCTTTCAAGCTACATTTCAGCCCAAGATGAACATAAGGTGACTTTGCTCTTGACGTAGGAGTTCAATTGTTCATGTTAACCCACTGGTTAACAACTTAACATCCTAAAGAAACATGCAAGCATAGTGCCCACACCAGGTGGAATACTATATTTATAGCATAGCAAGAAAGGAATACTTTAAAAACAACAGTAAAGTCACCTCAGATAACCGCAGTGCAGTTCTCATGCAATTAAATATTGATGGCAATTCACACTCTTTGAATCCAGATACACCATCCAAGCTGCAAGTAACAAAATGGCTATCAGCACAGCTGTAAAACAAAATGCAATAAAACATGCTCCAGCTAACTTTTGGTTTATTGGTTCATTGCAAGTCCAACTCAACTGAGCATGTGGAGGAGAAATTAGTAATCAATATTTGTATTGTAAGGTATAATCTCATGGATAACTAGGAAGAGATGATATTGTATGGTACAGATGACCCTGGTTTCACTGCCATCCAGAAATAATACAAAGCGAGATGACACTTGGCACCTGCATTTTTCACCTATGACTCTCTAAGTACATTTTACATTGATATATGGTCATAGCTACAAAGAAGATATTTTGGCACTAAATGCAGTTAATACTCTTGATGTGGTAGTCCACTGTAAAGAAAAAAAAAATCAAAGATGACCCTTCAATAGTTTCAACCATGGAACTTTGAACCCTCTAATATGATGAAAATGACACTGTTCCATGCCAGATTACACTCTGGTCATAAAGCAAGCTAATTATGAGTGAGACAAATCATCCACAAAATTGATTTTGATAAACAGCTAACCCAAAACAGATTAAGGCATGTTAGGATCTCTTCCTCGGCTTAGGAAAGCCTTTCTCAACAAGGCCAGTAAGACAACAAGTTAAGTGGCTTTATGGGACAATTAATCGGTCTACTTGGTATGACAGTTTACAAGGTAGTTAAATGATAGTGATTACAATGTTATTTTTGCTAGTGATTAACAGGCTTATGGTTTAGTTCTAGGACTTAAAAGGTATGTCAAGAACATGTCGACCAATGAATTTAGCCATATTAGGTTGCTGATTTGGTATTAAAGTTAGTTAGAAACTACTCCTATCGGTCTTGAAAACATGTTGTTTTGGTCTTTTTGATGCGTTTCAAGTAAAAAATTAAGAACTTTGAACATCAATATCTTTTTAAGTATGTAGGTTGCATGCATGAGAATAATATGTGTAGATTTGTTTCAGAAAAATACTTTCATAAAATTATAACTTTATCGGGTCATAGAAATATCTTGGAGTAGAAATTTGACCAGTGGTCAAAGTTGTTCCAGGTCGTGTAAGCATCCAAAACACATCTTTGAGACCAGAGAGAGTAACTATTTATGATGAGAAGATGGTAGGATAGATATTAATTTTGTGGCAGGGATTCAGTGACGAGGCATAGTCCTTGCAGATTTGATATTATGTGAATATACATACATAAATGGAAAATATAAATAGGCAAACAAGATATTTAGGCTGACTAAGACCCGGATTACCATACACTCGCCGCTACAAGGTGAGGCAACCTAGTACGTACTTGTTACTGAGTTTCATAACCATTGTTACTTAAACATTCATCAGAATAAAACATAATGTGGTCTGTGCAGAAACATACTCGTGTGGGGGATGATAAGATGTTGGCCAAAGTTTGCATTGTTCCTCCCACTCCTCTTTTGAAGTAGCAGGAAACCTCGCAACCTGAGAAAGATTTCTAGCAACAATAAATGATATATGATATGCCTAATATAAAGACAGATTCATATCATAAGAACATAGCAAAATCTTCTTACTAATCAATTGCTTGAAGAATGATACTCCCCTGTCACAAATAAGTGACATTTTGGTGCATGTGCACTTGTGCGGATAAACTTTGGCTATCAACACGATCTCTACGAATATTTAGATTGCACACAAGAAAATGATATTTGCAGATTGTTTTGGAGCATACTGTATTTTTCAATATATCATAACTTTCATTTGCAGATGTCTAAACATTCCTTGTGACTGGAAGGATTACCTAAAGATAAAATGCTATATCTTTATCTATTATTACTACTATGATCCATACATTCCTTAGATGTTGATGGATTCAGGAGGATTAAATATCACTTCACATTGCCTATAGGTCACACAAAGAAACATGTAAGGATTTGACACGGAACAATCACTATCTTGGTGGATAATTTCCATATAAGTAAAACTAGAGACCAATAATTTTGATCTTAATGAATGTATGACATGATTAAGTTAGTAAATAAGTCCAATATGCCTACAAAAACAACAGAGAACTCAAATTTCCGAACTCCCAAGGTTAACAGCAGTACTTACTTTTGCAATGAAAGTATTCAATTCGTAGGTACCTACAATCTTTTTTACATCTTGAGGAAACATTTCGCTACAATGTTCAGGCCCAGTTGCAAGGCATAAGATGATTGATAACTCAGATTTTTCTGTCAAGGAAAAGATAATCAAATTATAAAAGTAAACAGAAAAGTGTTCAACATAATTACCCAGGAACTAACTTAAAACATTTGTAGGCTGGTCAGTGGTCAGTTTTATGTCCATATTCTAGCAATGGATCAGCATGTACTAGCCTACTCTTGCACTTCTTCTTAGGCAGAATCAACGGAAAACACTATGAGCTTCTAGATTTTAGTTCCCAGTTCTTCTGCTTTTTTAGTTAAGACTAAGTTTCTTGAAAATAAGGTTCAGCATCTCACATGACAATATCAGCATTAAAGATTGAAGAGTATCGTTGAATGAGGAATCAAATTATATATTTAACTTGTTGAAGAGAAAGCCTGCTGATAAATTCCACCAAGGTTATAATCATTTATAGGGTTGGAAATCCACATTTAAGATAGTTTTGTTACACTTACACTCATATACTATAATTCTGGGGGCAATACCACCCCCAACCCCCTGGTATTCACAATGACAGACCAAATTAAGCTCAATCTGAAAAGGTGGAGCTTTGCATGTTGAATTGATGATTTGGCTTCATATAAACTGCCGTGCACATGCATGCACAAGTTTTTACAACAGTAGACCCAAAGCTGCTACAAACCATCTATTTTGTTTGGGTGTTGGATGTGTGGCCAGTATTACAGTGTATGGATGAATGGTGAAGCTGGACCAACTTATCAAGTAGATGGACATATCATGGAATTGATTGAGAAAAGAAAAAAGAACATTTACCACCATATTCACAGCACCGACGCACCCGTTTTACATGCCGAAGATTCTCCAATGGGCATGCTTGACTCAATTGCCTGAAACCCAGTCACATTGATAACATCACTGCTCTAAATATAGCCCACTTGTTAATTATAGTCAAACCGTAACAAAAGAAAAATAACAGCACATGAAAAGAAGAGACAAACATGTCAAATAAATGAGTGAAATACATGGCCGGTCCTTAAACTTCTGGGGTGGTGTCACTTAG
This sequence comes from Oryza longistaminata, assembly GCA_009805545.1. Lineage (NCBI taxonomy): Eukaryota > Viridiplantae > Streptophyta > Magnoliopsida > Poales > Poaceae > Oryza > Oryza longistaminata. The sequence continues at coordinate 4,092,220 of CM020184.1, forward strand.
GTCCCTAAACTTGAGCACTTTTAGGGACCTAAGTGACACCACCACACAAGTTTAGGGACTGCTCATGTATTTCACTCAATAAAGATGCACATGCCATTTAGACATCGGAAATTAAGCAACTGTGACACATAATTCAAACTTCCTATTTGAAGAAACTATCAACAAAACAATTAAAATTCCAATTTCATGCCAACATACGAATTGTAATCAATATATGTACATTCTTTACTATTAAATCATTATATAAGCTTCTGTTAAATTAGTTGGGGTTTAGATTCTGAATCCCAATGATTCCTGAAATGAATTAAACAAATATGTATTCAATATATAGCTAAAAGAGCTTTTCCACTCTTGCACGCAATAATATGTACAGTTCGTTAATTAAGTACTCCAACCACGTCTCATGGAAGACCCAGTTTTGAAGTAAATATGAGCCACTGGCCTATACAGTTAGGCATAAACTTCTGCACAAATACAGAAAGCCCAACCAAATTTTCTGTTTGTTAGGGTGTGTGTTTAGTTCACGCTAAAATTAAAAGTTTGATTGAAATTGGAATGATGTGACGAAAAAGTTGAAAGTTTGTGTGTGTAGAAAAATTTCGATGTGATGGAAAAGTTAGAAGTTTGAAGAAAAAGTTGGGAACTAAACCAGACCTTAATTACATGCTAGGCAAAATTAAACACGCTACTGCTGCAAGTTGCACACACATGTATGGTTGGGTCTAGCTTGGTCTCCTTCTGTGCCATGCATATGAGAAATCCATGTAGCTGGGTTAATTAATTAGGTGCTGGAAATGCAAGATCTCATTCTTGTAACACACGCACTGACACTGTACTAGCTAGATGCATGCATGTGCGATCAGTAGCGTGTAGTATTGGATGTATGCATGTATATTAATTTATATATACACGCATCAACAAAATTGGCCAAAAGAGAGCAACACAAACGAGATAATTATTAACGAGGATGATGCATGGCTAATTAAAACCATTCGTGTCCAACAGATTGATCAAGTGCTTAACAGAGTTCATATATACAAGATTGCTGCATGCAGCAATTTACAAAATAAGATATATACTTCTCCTGTGTTTCTCTTTAACTATATTAAAAACTTTGAAAAATAATTTAATTTTGAACCCTGAAGAAGAGAAATTTTAAAACCTAGAAAACAATTTAACTTGGTCCTTGAATATAAAATGAAGTTGAAAAATACCTTAGACCCTATAGAAATAAAATTTTAGAAACTTGGGGAAACAATTTAATAATTTCGACACTAACGAAAAGAAAAATTAAAAACTTAGGAAACCAATTTAATTTTGAACCCTAAAGAAGATAAGTTTTAAAAAACCTAGGAAAACAATTTACCTTCCTTGAAGACAAAATGAATTGAAAAATACCTTAAATCCTGAAAAACAAAATTTTAGAAACTTGGGGAAATAATTTAATTTTGACACTGATGAACAGAAAAATTAAAAACTTAAGTAAGCAATTTAATTTTCAACCCTGAAGAAGGGAAAATTTTAAAATCCTAGGAAAATAATTTAACTTAATGAAAATTGCAAGTTGAAAAATACCTTAGATCCTGAAGAAACAAAATTTTAGAAACTTGAGGAAATAATTTAATAATTTCGACACTGATGAATAGAAAAATTAAAAACTTAAGTAAGCAATTTAATTTTCAACCCTGAAGAAGGGAAAATTTTAAAATCCTAGGAAAATAATTTAACTTAATGAAAATTGCAAGTTGAAAAATACCTTAGATCCTGAAGAAACAAAATTTTAGAAACTTGAGGAAATAATTTAATAATTTCGACACTGATGAATAGAAAAATTAAAAACTTAAGTAAGCAATTTAATTTTCAACCCTGAAGAAGGGAAAATTTTAAAATCCTAGGAAAATAATTTAACTTAATGAAAATTGCAAGTTGAAAAATACCTTAGATCCTGAAGAAACAAAATTTTAGAAACTTGAGGAAATAATTTAATAATTTCGACACTGATGAATAGAAAAATTAAAAACTTAAGTAAGCAATTTAATTTTCAACCCTAAAGAAGGGAAATTAAATAATTTAACTTATCGAAAATTGCGGTGCGGTGAGCGTGGATCGAACACGCGACCTTCAGATCTTCAGTCTGACGCTCTCCCAACTGAGCTATCCCCGCTTCTGTCTATGACTTATTTGTTAGTTACTTGTGAACTTGTAATAAAACGTTGTTACTTCCGGGGAAAATGAGATGTGCTCCTACATGCTATGATGCTATCTCTTGGGTAACTCGATGGAGTACACAGATTGAAACGTGTCAACACGTTGACCGTTTTACTACACTTCTGAATGGAATACCGAAAATTTAAATTTTGAGAGAAAGCTCATTTTCTGGGTTTTTCATCATACTATGTTCTAGCCTTGACTATAAAATCGTGAATGATATTGGCATAAAGGTTTTGCTTATTAATTTTTTTATTGCTACGTCCAACCACAGCTCAACCGATTGGGGCATTTGTTTATTATTCAACTTATATGGAAGGGAACCTAAATCTACACAAATAAGTAAAAAAAAAATTAAACATTTGACCATTCATTTTATTTATTTTTTTTGCAAATATAAAAAAATAACTCATGCTTAAAGAATACTACATTTGATAATAAATTAAGTCACAATAAAATAACAATTATTTTTTAATAAAATTAATGGTCCAACATATTTTAAAAAGTTAACGACGTAGCTCGTTAGATATGTTAGTCATATGTATATGGGATACCCAATAACCTCTATTTTCCTAGATTAACTACCGGGCTTGCACTCCCACTATCCCGTAGATCCAGGCTACTCCCTCCGTATCAAAATATAAGCATTTTTGGATTTGGACACGGTTTTCGATATACCACTTTGACCAACAATATCTATAAAAGTAAAATGTTTTAAATAAAATTAGTTGCATATTATGATAGTTTGTTCAATGATAAATCTAGTTACATCAATTTTACATGATTGTTTTTTATTTTTTTATATTAATAGTTAAAGTTAAAAATATTTGACTTGACAATATTATAAAAATAGGAGTGTAGAACGGAAGAAGTACTAGTTCTGAATTCATGCATGCTTAACCTAGGAGTGTCAGAAACAAGTCAAGTACTATTTTGACAGTGGTCATATATATGCAAAGTGAGTAACCAACTAAACAGCCTCCCTAAAAAATTAAGGCCTCGAATTTTTTACTACCTACGATTCTCGCACGGAGGTAGGACCGTAGGAGTATATATTTAGTTCATGTCAATGCATTTCAGTATGTTTAAAGATTTTTCGAGCTTGTTGTATTAGCTTATGATACATGTTTAATGGTAATAGATATGGCTCATATTGACGATATAAATGTACGTTCCAAGCATTTAGGATTATATTTTTCCGCTTAATAAAAATAAATCACTACATCATGATATAATTCCTTTTACAACGTTTATTCTAAAATACTAATCTCTATTGTTTGTTTCTAGGAAGTTTTTAAATATAGTGCCTCAATTTATATTTCACATGGGATTCTCAAATCTTAGGTACCAACCGGATATTTGATATGGTTGGCATTTTCTCCGGTACCATATGTATTTATACTCATGTAAATCCAGCAAGATATAAATCTCACACTCATGCATATTTTGAGCTAACAATTTGACTTAAAAAGCTATCTATCCTAACATGCCAACTGATTCCATTTCATTATGTACAACAATTGTAACCTGGTTTAATGTGGAAGGGTTCCCTTCAATCTCACCATCTCACAAACAAATCAACACTTTACATATATAAATGAAACAAAATCAAGACTTCCTAGTTCATACTCTTAGCGTCTCTTTGAACCGTAGGAATGAAAAAAAAATAGAGAAATAGAAAAACTTTGATTCTGACAGTAATGCAAGTGTAAAACATAGTATCGTAAAACACAGGGTTAACACATGAATTAATGATCGTTTGATTGAGCCATAGAAAAAACACAGAAATTAGATGAGACAGATATACTAAAATGATTTTTTTTCCAAGAGGTTGGACATTTTGCTAAATTTCCTTAAAAAACTACATGTACTAAGCCATTCTATAGGAATTATATTGGATTTGAAAAACACCAATCCTTTAAATCAAAGAGCCAAATGGAAAAATTTTCTATAGAATTTCAATCTCATAAAATTTCTCTACAACACTTTGATTCAAAGTAGTCCTTACCTGGATAAATCAAGGGTTAATTGGATCTATCCCATCATAAATTTAACGGTTTTGAAAAATACCACTACAATTCATCTAATTGGAAGGATGCCATTGCAATATTTTCAAAATTAGATCATGCCATCTTGCAACCTTAATACCTGTTTTGTACCCCTTTTTTTTTTTTGCTATTGTATTTCCGTATGGACCAAAATACCCTTCATGTACTTTACATCCCATATGGATCAAAATCCCAAATTGAAATAGTTGCTGCCACATGCATTTCATTGCCGTCGGACTAAAGACAAAGAAAATCTAGGATAAAGATAATTTATAGAGAGAAAAGGCAAGAAAAAGAAGAAAGAAGAGCTGGTGTGGAGGGCTCGCCGTCGGCGACCACCGCCTGAGCCTGCCATCGCCTCCACGTCGTGACCCGCCATCCTCACCGAGCTCGTGCCGCCGCTGAACCTTATCGTCTTGGACCTTGCTTGCTGCCGCCGGATCTGCTCATCGCACCGCAGCCCCACCTTGCATTGGCGCCGTTGGATTTGTTCGCCACGCGCGCAGAGGTTGCGCCGCCGGACTTGCTCGCGCCTGCCGCCACCGTCCCTAACCTCGCCGCCAGATCTATTCGCGAGCTCGCGCCATCGCCTTGTGCCCTGCCGCCATCACTCCACCGCGGACCTCGCCGCTGTTGGCTGTGCTCTCCAAGCTCGTGCTGCCGCCGCTCGCTCGCTCTCTCTCCCTCTCTGATAGGGTTAGGGCAACCACAATGTATAAAAAATGTGACCTTATACACTTGTAAAGTGAGCCGTATACATTGTGAAAAGTAGCATTAGCTTAGAGCAAGTTCAATAGTACAGCCAACTACTAGCTCCAATTTATCTATAGCCAATCTAATAGCTCATTCATATAATAGTTACATACTACACTATTAACACTTAGTCCCACCTGTCATAGACACACTGCGTCTTGGAGTTCGTACTACAGCTGGCTATAAATCTGTAGTCCGTTGCTCTTCTCTCTCCTGATTTACCTTCTTAAAATATGTTTGCAGCTGGCTTATAGCCTGCTATTGTACCTGCTCTTAGGATGCACCTTATGCTTAAGGTCTACCACAAGCAAAAAGAAAATATTTTTTCTCTCTCATTCACTTCATGAACAAGAGATGAAACAATTATTTTTTCATTCTATGTGGGTCTATCTTGTGGCTAAATTCTAATCATAGCATTGTGGTTATGGCTTTAACAATGATTCACTATTCATAGGGTCCACCTTAAGATTATACTGCACCATAAACATTGAGGATGCATGCCCTTAGGGCTGGAGCAGCTGAAATTTTTCTCTCTGTTTTTTTTTACTTTTTTACTCAGCAGGCAAGTTTATAAATCAAATTGACAAGGGTATGTTGGTAAAAGAACATGTACAGGATGGCATGGATATAAGGTATTTCTGAAAATATTGATGAGGTGAGGTGGCAAGTTAATTTTTCCACTATTCCCACGGTGTTTTTCCTAGGTTAATTTTATCCATACCATTGCAACTTTGCCAATTTAGAAAAACTAGAAAGGTAGCCCACGCGAATGCGTGGGCATGCATAGTAAGTTGTATTTGAGACACCTATAGAAGTGAAATATTAATGGGATAATATTTGCACGCCATGCTTCAAAAGTATGATTTGTTTCATAAATTTTCTTCTTGGCATTGCTTAGATAATTTTTCTAACCTATTAGAGTAGTTCTAATTATGTAAGACAATTATTATGCAATGGTTAATGCAATAGTCGTTTCAATTTAAGTGTAAAGTAAGAAGCAAAATTTTCCTTTATTACTCCCTATTGATATTTATATATTTTCTATCTTATTTCATACAAGTCTTATGTGAAGTATAAAATTTGTGATATGATAAATAGTAGCATAGCAGTACACTTTTTTTATCAACTTTCATGAAAATTTCAATCACCTTTATATAAGTTGGTAAGGCCATAATATATTCTCATTGTTCAATAATTGGTGGATTGGGTAGGACATGAGGCTACACTACATACATGGGTTCGTAGAGTCCAATATGATAGTGAGGTATGGCACACAATCTATTTGTGAACACTATTTGTGTGGTATGCGAGGCTTCATGCAGCCTAGCGTGAACACGATCGAACAACTAAATATATATAATTGTGCATGCATCATTACAGATTGTGGTATATTATGATTGTTTACATGATTTACATACTTTTCCATAATTTTTTTATTTAATATTAGGAATTATGTGCTTGAGATTGACATCCCGGCGCCGACCGCCGCCTGGAGCTCGCTCAGGCTGTCGACCAGGTGGTTCGCGTAGAGCACCGCGGCGTACCGGAGGACGACGACGGCGAGGGAGAACACCACGAGCTCCAGCGCCAGCCCGTCGTAGTACTGGCCGATCAGTGCGCTCACCACGTCAACGCCGTCCACGGCGCCCACCGTCGCCATCACCACAAACACGTCTCGCCCCGGCACGCCACCGTGGTGTCTGCAGGACTGCAGCTGAGAGGGAGAGAGAACCGAGAAACCGAGAGGGGCAATGAGCTACTGGGAGATTCCTGGAGCGCGCCTACTGGCGGTGGTGAGATGAGAGACGAGAAATATCAACGGTCGCCGCACACGAATTGGGCGGGCGCGCGCTGCTGTTTTTTTTGCTAGTTGGCTCGCAGATCGGGCGGCGCCGCCGCAGCGGTTTCGGACTCTATCTTCGAGGCAACCACGCGGCCACGCCGACTAAAATAGGTCCAATAAAATACTCCCTCCGTACTCGTAAAGGAAGTCACTTAGGACAACGTTAAAGTCAAACCTTGAAAATATAAATCATTTAACTCTCAAGTTGTTAAGTTTCAAAATATAAAAATTATATGAATATATTCGTCTTGAAAAATACTTTCATAAAAGTATACATATATTACTTTTCAATAAATGTTTTTATAGTAACAAGAAGTCAAAGTTATGTTTTGGAGACCGTGTCGCTATTCAAAACGACTTCCTTTACGAGTACGGAGGGAGTATGCATACAGCTAGTAGTACACTTGTTGACACCATAATTTAAACTCATGACTCCGCCACCTCACCAGCCTTGAAGCAGGCGTCCTTGGTAATGCAGTCGGCGTAGCAGGCGACCGGAGAGGGCTTCAGGACGCACTTGATCGCGCAGAGGATCAGGCAGTTCTGGCACGCCGCCGGGCAGGCGTCGCCGACGTTGCCACGGTCGCCGGCGCCGGCGCCGCCGCCGGAGAGGCCTAGCTCCTCGGCGACGACGTTCCGCACGAGCTCACGCAGCACCGCGCCGGCGGCGGAGTCCTGCTTAGCAGTCGACGACGCGTGGGCTATCATCGCCTGTGACGTCCCAATGCTGCACAGAACCAGCACGCACAGGGCAGCCATCTTCAGAGCAGCAGAAGCAGCCATTGCAACTTGCTGATGCTAATAAAAAAGTCACGAATATTAGGAAATGACCTAATATCAAATAACTAAAAAATTGTGAGAGGCTTTGAACCCAGGTCGTCTAGCCCACCACCTTGTGGAGCTAGCCGGAAAACCTCTGGTCGTTTCTCAACTTGCTGATGCTAATTGATGTAATTGCAATGAGATGATCGAGTGATTTACTCGATTGGGACTCTGATATTGAGAAGAGTTATAAGTTTGGGTATTTATAGAGAAGGCATGGTTAATGTACGGAGGTAATTAGCAGAAGCTTGCATTCTGAGGAAAGCGATATTAATTTAAACGGATCATTTCCTTCCATGCAAGAACTGCTCTAGTCCATGAAGCAATCCAATCAAGGACGAATTAGATGCCTTCAAAAGGCTCCAAAGTTCTTGTGCCGTTGTCCGTGAAATAATGCATTTTAAGTTGGCTCTCAGAGCTTAAATTATTACAATGTTAATCAGGAAAAAAGAGAGTAACCTACATCGTGAGAACATATTGCAACTGTGCAGGAAATAGAGAGTTGTTTATCAGTTCGTAAACATTGATAATTCCATTTTAGCCCTAGGCAATTGAAGGAAATTTAGCCAGTTAAATTTAAGAGAAAGCAACAATAAGTCAATAATATGTGACAGTGCAAAGCAAGCAAAATTTTCAGCCAAAATAGGATCTTCCTTTCCTTTTATTTCCCTTTAGTCCAAAAAAGGTTATTTCCCTTTAGTCCAAAAAAGGAGCGGCTCTTCAAATTGTCAATCAAGCCATACAAAGTATTGTTTGTATCATTTCAGGTTGCACATTAACAGTAAACACGAATCCCCAATGCAGCAAAGCTTATCTACCCTATAATTCACCAACTACACTCCTACAGAACCTCATTCATTAAATCCAATTGTCCAAAATCATCCGATCCAACGCCTTGTAATCGTCGCGGACCCTCTCCCCTCCGCACGCGCTCCTCACGCGCGTCCTCCTCTCCCCTTTCCTCACGCGCATCCCCCAATCACGCACCCCGTGTCCCCGCATCTGCCCTCCTCTCTCTCGCACGCCGTCGCAGATCGCCGTCGCGTCGCGCGCCTCGCTCCATCGCTTCTCCCTCCTCTCCCACGCCCCCGTCAATCTCCTCGCGCTTCACCACCCCCATCTTCTCCTGCCTTGCTGGTATCCTCCGTCACAAGAGGGCTTAGGGCGACCCGGCAGCGCATGGGCCTCCTCCGGGGGCGCCCCCGATCTCCGCCGCCTTTTCTCCCGCCTCGCAGGTATCCTCCAACACAAGAGGGCTGAGGGTGAGCACGACGGCGCATGGTGTGCTGAGGGTGAGTGCAGCTGACGATGGCACACGACAAACCCATCCGGCTGCACGGTATCTTCCCCCAAACCCTAAATTTTCCCCATCTCTTTCTACAGTCCATCTAGGAATTTTCAGATTGGGGATTTTGTCTTTGCCTGTCATGTCTGTACAAATGAGAACACTAGGACAAACAACATGTTGTATACATGCTGGGATGCCTGAATATATGGTTCCTTATGATGGAATCAGAAAATGATAAGTTCTTCAGTAATTTCAAATGCGAAAGCTGTTTTAGAATTTGATAATGTTGGCTCATGATGACAACAACTCTGTACATGGACATTCTGCAGGTAGATATTTTTTTCTTGATGGAAGCATTTTAAGACTTGTTACATGTGAAACTTTTGCTCATGCCACCATTTGTTGCATAATAGGTTGGCTCCATTGCTATCAATAATGGAATAATCCTTCTCAACCACATCTCACTGATTCTTCGGCTCCACTTTAGGGGGAAACTTAATATGCTGATCTCCTTTATTTATTAAATCAGGCAATTTTTTATGCTGGTGTACATATTGCTACTAATTGATCCTAATGACAGTAGATAGAAAGGGATGTGTAAATTTAAATTTTGGCCCCTTTTTTGACATCTTTTTTTTTTCTTTGGTAGTATCTAGGCTGCAGCATGAAAGCAACCAGATGCAGTGGTGTTCCTTTTCTTTTGGACTGCTAGAAGTTCATGTTGTTATTTAATACTTCAATATTGTGCTGAGCTATTTTTTTGTTTAATTGGAAATTTGGATCAGAAACATCTTACACATAGGTACTTCTATATCATTTACATTTGAGATAATTGTGGGATTAGAAATATGGAATATGACATGTTATATTTCTTCTAATAAATATCTTCCATAAATGGCTAGATTAAGACGGCATTTTGCATTCAATTTTGTGATAGCAAAATATAAGTTATATGTAGGTATGGAACTATATATTTTCAGACAACTCAGAATCCTCTGCACTTCCCGTTCTTGTTCTGCTCTTTTTTTTTTTTTGAGAAGGGTACAACTCAGGACGCACACTCACACACACCACACTCACTGGGGGAACTCCATCTGACACAATCTCCTCCTCCTACAGGCAGCTACAGCTTGAAGAAGGATAGTTCTTGATGCATCTTGGGTTTAGGAATGTTCATTCTCCAAATAAGCTACTTGTACTGCAAATATATATATATATCTCTCCCCTCCTCTCCTCCTAAAGCTGAAACTAGACTGCTGTTTCGACATGCTTTGAAAGTGGTCAGCTGGGGGGCTCTACATATATTGTTCTGCTGACAAGGATTGCATACATTGAACCTGGACACCTTCATCACCTTTTTCTTTCTCCTCTTTGAGCATATAGTTTTGGGTTTTGGGAATATGACTCATCGATTACCTGGTGGCAGAGAAAATGCATCCATCCTTCTGTTTGTGTATATGTCCCAACCTTTTTTCTTCTTCTCGTTGTGCTGCCTGCCCATACAGTCATATACGCATAATGACACAACTAGCACATTCGATTTGGACAAATTTTATAGTAAATTATGTCAGATTAGGTCGTGTATGATTGCTGCCCTCTATGATCACTAGCAAGCCTGTGACACTCACCGGTCGCTGACAGGCAAAAGACAACTGAAAATATATGATGATCTGTGGTTCACAGGATAATTTCATCATCACACTAGATAATCAACCCATAAAATAGCTTAGTTCAACAGAGTGGCAGAATACAGTATATGTAACATGTATGTCATCAACTTCCTGAACCGGCTGTGCATGCAATGAAAGGAATGTACGTGGACAGAAACCGGGCAACGACAGAGTGCTCTGCCGGTGGTAATATAAGGAATTTTGCAGCTAGCTTTCTACGATTCGATCGGAGCTCAGTGCAGCCCAAAGGTCACATTTGTATATATTCTCTTCGCCACATTCCATGTCCTAACCTAGGCTATATCACGGCTAGATCGGCGGGGGCCTGCGCGGCTCAGCGCCGGGCGGGCGCGACGAGGAGGTGGCGGTCCACTTAACCCGACCGCACGCGAAAATGATTATCCCGTGCGGTTGGGCCGACCGCACACGAAAATATTGATTTTTCCAGATGTTTTGGTGCAGACGGGCAAATCTTCCGCACGGGAAAATCATTTTGACCGCACGGAAAATTGCTTTTCGTAGTAGTGGTCCTTAGGCTCCGAGTCACCTTCTTCTAAGCTCCGCTGGACGACACGGCATTCTCGTTCTATAGGCCGGCCGTACTTGTGATGGTTCCCCAGGCCATAAGAACCTATCCGAAATCGTCCCCCGGGGATAACGGCATTTATCTACCCTCGAGAGATCGAGGATAAAACATTCCCTAGCTAGAGAAGGATTAAAACTCTGAGTTGAGTCGCACCGATCATTCGGGGGAGGCGGGACACTGCCAGGTGGGTAGTTTATCTGGATATGCCGTATGAAGGGAATCATTCATGTCTTAACATGCTACCTACTCGTCAAGATACAAATTCAATTCTAGCTTGTTCAAGTCATATATCATTCCGACCTATATATATATACCTCCGCCCAAAGATCTAGCCCTCACAGAAACTAAACAATTGATCCTCCCAACTTTAGTTGGGCATGTCAAACCAACTTTTTAAATGTCCCTTACGGAAATTAATATAATATTGAAGGCTGCTAGTGATACTATTATTTTTCCAAGGAAATGAGAGGCAACAGGAAACTAAATCTCTTCGGCCGTTTAATTCATATTTTGGCTTTTCATTTTCTATGAGCTCAGAGCGCTCGAAGTACAACGATGCTAGCTTGGCTTTGGGTCATTATTATGGCCATGCTTGGCAATTTTCTGTACATCCTGTCCTATTCTCGAACGAGATGCATGGCAAAACCCCATGTTTCTATGATGCTCTAGTTGTAGAAAAATGTCTTTTATTTTGCTAGGCAACAACTCAAGAAGTTAATTATGACAGTCGCCATATATCTACGTACAGTAACAGCTGCTCACACTTGTGATCAAACAAAGAATCCGACGATTGTGTTTCTAACTTGTACATGTCGAATAGCACAGCCCGCGCTCTGCCCAATGTTTGTTTTGATTCTTTTCGGCATGCTCAGGCGACAACGTCATCTAGCTAAGTCGAGTTAAGCAAAAATATACTCCCTCCGTTTCTAAATATTTGACGCCGTTGACTTTTTTAAACATGTTTGACCATTCGTCTTATTAAAAGAAATTAGAACTCCGGTTGGCAACCAGCATTTTCAAGTTTGGTCTGTAAGTGTTTGTACTTCAGGAATTACATGTGATGGCCATATATATGATATTCAATTTTTAAATGATGGAGGTTTGGAGCCCCTAGGAATAAGGGCCGTACCCAGCATCTTAGGCCCCAGTGCGAAACATAAAACGAAACCTTGTATTTAGAAATATCAATAAAAGGATACTAAATTATTCAGAAAAATATATTATGTAAATGGTGGCGGTCACCTCCTTAAGTAAGAAAAATAAGTGAGTCTTAATGTAATTATTCGATTTTCTTTATCAAGCAGAAAAATGGAATGTTTAGTACCTAGAACGCACGTTCATGTCACCGCTATAAACTATATTTCTTTAAGGTTGCCATGATTATTATTGAACATCTATTGGATCCAAAGAAAATAAATATGTTATAGCCAAATCAATACATCAAGATGAGCGGAACTTTTGAAAAAACAAAATGAATAGGATAAAACCATATTGGAAATTAGTGTCTTGTATTGAAATATGAGAATTTTGGGGGGGCCTGTACGGTAGGCCAGTTGGCACATGGCCATCGACGGCACTGCCAGGAATTCCCTTCAAGCACTTCATGAAACAATATTTTGAGAGTTGTTGTGAAGTGTTTGGGGGAAATCTCAGTGTCGCCAGCATGTAAGTAAACAGTGCTCAAACTACACAAGGATAAACGTTTGTTATCACCATGAATTCTCTTTAAGCACTACATACGACACAATTATTTCAAGGGTTGTTGTGAAGTATTTGGAGGAACTCTCTGTGTCATCATACATTTGTAACCGGTGTTTGAACCATATGATTGAGATGAGAGACACGTTTGGTATTGTTGTGAGTTCCCTTCAAGCACTTCACGTCATGTGGCACTAATTCAATGCTTACTGTGTTTGGGGGAACTCTCGGTATCACCAAACAATTAATATATGGTGTTTAAACCACAAGATCGAGATGACAGCCATGTTTGCTATTATCTTGAGTTCTCTTTAATCATTTCACATGGCACTATTTTAAGGCCTACTGTGTGAAGTGTTTGGGGGATTCTCGGTATCACCAATAAGTTATGTTTCAAGCTATAAGAGGTGGGACCACTGTTGCAATGCCTATTATGAAGTGTTGGGGAATGAACTCTCGATGCCTACTATAGTAAAAACCACACTTGGTATTATCATGAGTTCTGACAGTAATTGAAGTGATGTTGTGGAGTGCTGGGCTGTCACCAAGCATGTACTAGATGATGTTGATGAATAATGCAGGTCAAATGAGCATGAGAAGGATCAATGGAAGAAGTTCAGTACCATCGTGAGCTTTCTTCAAGCACTTAATAGGAGACTATTAAAACTACTCTTACACATGAGTGTTACTGTTTAAAGGAAATATTACTATGCTTGATGGTTGCTTGTGTATACTTACTGGGGCTAGCTCTCCATGGGGTTTTGTTTGTTTTGAAATTCAATGAGATACTGATTACTATCAATGCTCTCTTGTTGTCGTTGCAAATGCTACATGTTAGTCAAAGTCATAAAACAAGCTAAGTAGGGTAAACTCACATTATATGTTTATTAGTATGTAAAATGTGCCGCTACATTATCTGTTTTTATTATAGCACTAAAAACATTAATTTATTCTTCTAGTTTGGCCATTTATATGTGCTAAAGTATGTAAGTTGATCACTCTGTCCAAATAACGTGTATTTTGTCTTACCGAATGCAGTTATATATGATTAGTAATAAATGTTTTATTGATGTTGCTGCTGCTGCTCCTACTGTTATCGTTGTTTCTGCTTGTATATTCTGGTATAGAAGTTACGTACAGTTAGTGACCATAAAATTAACTGCCCGTAAGAAATTTAACTATGGCCTATGATATTCTACTGTCATTTTGATTGTTTAGTCCCGGTGTTCTATAAGAGTTAGAGGCAACGGGAAACTATTCATGTGCTCATCTGCGCTGAAGGTCAGTATGATGATACCTTTCCGGGTATCCAAAGTTTTAGGATTGCGACAACGTCAACACTTGCATGGTAGAGGTTAAAGTAAATCGAGCGAGTCAACATATATTGTGAATTGTTTCTTTTCGGGTTGTGTCTACGAAGGCCGTGCAACGCCTGCGAGTAGGAACGATGATGTGGGGATGACAGCAACCCCAGCCTAATGGGAGATGGCGACATGTAAGTGAGATATGTTTGTCTGCTTGTGTGCTGCCTATACAATGCTTCATTAGGAATGTGGGTGGTCATAATATTCTTGTAGTTTCTAATCTATTTGTCTATTCAGGGGATTTATCGTTGATGAGAAATTTGGCAGTTTGGTAGATTTGCAACTAAGAAGAAATAGAACTAGTCAAATACTTCACAAGTATTAATTGTGGGAGTACTCCAACAACTAACTGAGAGCACAAATCGAGGAAATATGCAATAATGAAGCGATCCCAAGCCTTCAGAATTGGCAAAATATCCTTGCATCATCATATAATTGTAGACTTAATGGTATTTTTGCTACAACCATTGTATTTTCAATGCTGATTTGGCAATATTTAGAAAGTAGTTTGAAGTAAAAAAAACAAATGTCCTCAATTATGCACGAAACATCACTTTAATTTCTTGTTAGTAAGAAAAAAAATGTTCCAACAGGCGTATGTATTGTTGATCCACATCGTATAAAAGTATTGAACATATTTGTACTTTGCATCCCAACAAAGTAAAAGTTCATACTAGTTTCTTTTACAATTAGGCTAGAATTGTATAGGTTGACTAAACCACAAACTTCGCAGCCAGATATATATTTCAATTTGTATAGGTTCATTTGATATTTTTCACAACTTATCGCATAACCAAGTACCCAGCAGGCTTAGGTGTCCAGCACTGTACCCAGAAGTGAAGAACTGATATTAGTTACTCCACACAGTTTCATATGTACAAAACCACATTATTCCATCTACTAGTCAGCTGCAAGCTGGTAGCAATGGATATCACAAGAGAGGAACCAAAGAGAAGCAGAGAGGATGCTGGGAGATACAAAGATACAATTAGGAATAGGAGGCATCATGAATGAACTGCCTAGTATGATTATGGTATGCCAGTGAGCTCCACCGCCGCCCTCTGCCTCCGCCGTTCGCCGCCGCCGCCGGCCTCGTCTTTTGCCATGGCAATGAGGCGGCGGACCATGTTAACGCTCCCAGCCCTGGAGGCGCGATGGAGGGGCGTGTCGCCGTTGCTGTTGCGGGCACGTATGAGGTGCCTGGCTGCGCCGTAGATCACCCCGGCGCAGTCGAGGAACACGTCGTCGTCGTCTCCGCATGCCGCCGCCGCCGCTGCCGCCACGACATGGAGCGCGGAGTCCCCTTCGCTGGTGACTCCCTCCAGGAGAGTGTTCGCAGCTGCAGATGGCGCCGCCGCCGCAGGCCGGTCGACTTGGAGGACGACTTGTGGCGGTGGCTGTGCTGTGTCCACGGCGAGGAGGCGTTTTAGGGTCTCGATGTCTCCATGTCGAGCAGCCATGAGCAGCTTAGGATTCATGGTGGCCGGCGCAGCTGGTTTTTCGGATGCTGGCTCAGTTGCGTTCATCTTTGAGCTAGCTAGTTAGTGCTCTCTGTGCTGCCTCTCCGTGAATTAGACAGTCCCTTTTCTTATACAACTGACGGTGTCTTTAGCTAATCCAAGATTACTATAAGTGTGATAACCAACAAGTGATTTGTTTACAACTATCCTGTTTTAGGACAAGGGACAAAAGTAAACTTGTTATATATATGTATATATCATCAATCATCGATGGCTACATTCTTCACCATAAAATACTGAAAAAACAGGAACGCACCGTTCTTACTCGTTCAGTTATGTTTAAACTAGGGCCGTTCAACTGATAGCTATAGTTGATAAGTCATTAAGTCACATCACAATAATTTGTAACAACAAAGTCGCACTCACACAAGTCGTATCTCTGTCTTCAAATTAAGGACCACTTGGAGGTCGGGAGTAAAATTGAACTTATTGCGGCGTGACCTTGAAGACATGCCAATATATAGAGAGGTTGGGTGACAGGAAGGAACAAAAATTACAGTTTTTACTGTGAAGGTAGCCCGCGCATTCGTATGGGCATGCGTCGTATGCTAAGTTTGAGATAGTTATAAAAGCTAAATATTAACCGGAGAACATCTGCCACGATTTCTCCATACATTTTTTTCATCGGCATTAATTGTTTTATAATTTTCTAACATATTAGCTTTATATTATACTATCATATTTTTATATTCTTCCTCATCATTTGAAAAGAAAGTAGACTTATTTTCTTTAGAAAACATATCATCAGAAGTAAAAGTAAGGTGTTTTTTAATTGCATATATATTATGATAGTTTATTATGGGATAAATTGGGGACTATTAGGGAGGACAATGAGAAGAGTCAGGGAGACAGAGAAGATAGGGACGATCAACAAAAGAATATATTGGAACCGTGAGGGTATCATTGCATGTTTTATTTAGTGGAGACACATTTTTTATTAAGTAATTTGTACACTTAAATTATACTATCAAATTTTAGTAGTATATAAACATTTTTCGTCTTTTAAATTTGATGAGTGTAGTTGGTTATTTGACACATTGAAAAAATAGACTCAAAACACGTAATAGACACATTGAAAATACGTAGAGCATCGTTATCATTGTTATCATGGATCTAATTTAGCTACATATATGTTTCTAGATTAATACAGAATAGCACATTTGATATCGTATTTATTGAAAAAAAATTCATCACTGTCTTGATGCATAGCATATCATTTCTATAAAATTTCTTTGATTTCTCTAATTTATTAAAGCGTCGAGCGACGATTCAGGAGTGTTTGTAGTACATACGTATTTTCTGTCGTACGTTTTCCATGTGAACTTTACGAACGTACGCATTTTATCTCTCACGTGGCTGGGGATCAGGAAGGAGAGATTACTTTTTTATTTTTTTAAAGTTTGATAATCTAATAGTCTAAAATATTGGGTCCGTCAATTTAAGTAAAAATAAATGCTACATTTTTCTTAGAATATCTATAATTTTCTCTAATTCATTCGAGTGTCATGTAGTGATATAGGAGCGTTTATGGAATACCGCATAATGGATTGGTAGCGTTTGTAGAAGGTTTAATAAACTTTTAGTATATAATAGATAGATTATAAGTTGTTAGTTATTTAATGTTTTATTTTATTTAATCTTAAACTTATAATCTATTAGTTATATAATGTTTGATTTTATTTAATCTTAAACTTTGCTAGGTAGAAATCTAAAAGATGGAAAGAGTAATCGACGATAGGAGATAGGAGACAGAGGGAGGGACGGATGTACTTATGTTAAGTAGGTGATGATGGGGAGAGGATGCCCAGGAGGTGGTGGGTTAGGGGTGGGATTGGATTTATGGATGGGTTGTTGGATTTTGTTTAAAGATAGATCTAATGGTGAGATAATTTCTTCAATTTCTCTATTTATTAGAGCGCTAAGCGACGATTTAGCAACGTTTATAAAAAGTTTAATGGATTTTTAGTATATAATAGATTTAAAAAATACAACATGATCATAAATTGGATACTCCCTCTATCCCATAATATAAGGCGTGGTTAAAATTGGCACGGTCATCAAAACTAATGTTTACCTTATAATTTTTCATATACTATAAGGTTAGTAACAAAATTGTAACCATATGAAACTAAATTTAAATTTCAATCTAATGATATATTTTTTAACAAATAAAATTCATTTTATGTTGTACTAAGTGTTAGTCAAACTTTTAAATGTTGAATCTTGAAATATGTGCGCGCCTTATATTGTGGGATGGAGGGAGTATATTTTCTTTTAAAAAATTAAAAGATGGTTTAAAGAACGTTCATAGGATATTTTATATTTTTTATTATAGATCTTAGTTTTACTATATATTTATATTTGTGAAGTAATATATTTTACTTTATATTGTAAAAATTAAAATAGACCGTAAATTTTTTTCCTTCCCGGCAGCAAAAGGAAAGCTTCGTTTTCAATAGTAATGTGCATACTCAAGTTTTTGTTTCCTATCATAACGTGCGGAAAGGGATGCTCTGACTCAACTGCTATGCAGTTAAGTTAGAGGATCTGCTTCCATAACGTAGGTACGTACCTATGTAGGGAGACAGCAGTCATGTTTGTACCACATATACAGTCGGAGGAAGTTATTTTTTTAATAATAAATTTAATCTAATGGTGTAAAATAACGGGGCCACAAATTAAGCGAAAATCAACGGTACGGCTAGAACGGGTCCATCAATTTAAATGAAAATTAACGGTGAGATTAGATAGTGTCATGTGGCGCCTTAAGAGCGTTTATAAGAGTACCACATGACGGTGTTAGAGCGTTTGTATAAAGTTTAATGGACTTTTAGTATATAATAGATATCAACGTAGCTCTCCTTTTTAAAATAAGTTACAAATACTTAAGAAGATACCATACTATTATTAACATAAGTAGTACGAAACCTTCGCTTATCATGGCATAACCAGCTAATAATAACTACGGAGTAGTGATCAAAGAAAAACAGACAGAGTATTTCTCTCCTATGAACCTTGGCTTTTGTTAGCAAATGAAGGAGAAATAATAACGTTATTGCTTTATAGACTCTCACATTAAATGAAGGAGAAAGAAATGATCTTTAAAATTCTCATATTAGCCCTCAAATGAAACATATTTTACTTCAATGTTTTGGTTGGATAGACTGTTATGTATTTTCTTTTATCAGTAATATGTTTTTTTTTAATTATCAGTCGACAAAATTTGCATGATAAATAGCTCAAACTTGTATATTCTGAAAGCTCGCACCTCTAGTATAAATTTACTGTAAATTTTAGGTTTCTTTAGTTTCATTTAATTGCTAGATTAGTTCAACTAGATGCGTTTGTATGCCTATCTAGATCGAAATTTGGCAAAGATATAAAACCAAACAAAGCTAATGCTACTGAAATTCAGTAATGACAAAATATGTCAAAATTTAACATTACAAAAATTTGGTAAGGTCGATTTGGCCAACAAAGTGAACAACTTGTATAGTACCTCGCATTATTTTTTTTAAAACAGTTATACCGCTTTAAGGTTGTAAGACGTTTTGACTTTGGTCAAAGTCAAAATACTTTAAATTTGACCAAATTTGTCGAAAAAAGTAATAACATATTTTCAACCCAAGACAAATTTATGGTGAAAATATATTCAAGTGTTGATTTGATCAAACTAATTTAGTTTTATAAATATTACTATATTTATCTATAACATAGTTAAACTTAAGATATTTTGACTTTTACCAAAGTCAAAACGTTTAACAAGGAACTTACGTCAGCTAGGAGTGGCGTCTTGATGTAGCCTGGTGCAACGCAATTGACTCTGACGCCATCGCTCGCCCACTCAGAAGCCAGGTTCCTAGTGACTTGGTTCATTGCTCCTGATATAAAACGGCACAGCTAGTGTCCGTTATAAAACTTGTTGGCATGCTTGAATGAATATATTTTACTCACAGTGTCGACTCACAAGGAGAAAACATGCGTGGTGTGCCAAAATTACAACGATTAAGAAAAACAAAAATCAGTGATACCGGTGCTCACATTGTTTGGTCTATGATAAAATCCTATAAAATTTAGACATTATAAATCACTTAGTATTTGTCGACTTACAAGTAAATTAAACTATTATACGTACGGTGATGCCTGGTGGTGTTGCCAGCATATAATTAACCTGCATACATATATATATTATACATACACAACATTTTAACGCTACTTAGTCATCAACCTATACATTGCACGGGCTATTACTATTTTGATATTACAGATATAAACTTTTATTATATGTTTAATATGTTGTTATTAAATATTGTTGATACACGTAACTTTGTTTCAATATTCAAATATACATGATCACCATCGAGAAAGAAGAAATTTTTGTAAATCACTTCGGCGGGCGAGCGGGGTCTCGAAGCATCCGAAAAACAATAATTTACATGTAGATAAAAAAACAAAAATAATGACTACAAAATCAAGTATAGAATCCAAGCATAAATTTTCTTTTTACTTTCTATTTTATTAATGCAGTACTGTAATTCCAAATTCGGAGTTTTATGTATCGGTCGGTCTCATGTCAAAGTCTGAAATTAGCATTTGCCTTAATTGATTTAGACAGGTGGAATATATAAGCCTTAGCTGTCATGGACCAGCGGTACATAGCTTATTCACTATTTTTTCTCTTAGAAAATCAATTTATTAGAAAATCAGGATGGCGATTTTCCTCTATAATTGAGCTCGACGATTGTTTGTACTACTTGAGACTGGTTGGAATCGCTAAAACTAACTAGCTAATTAATCTCGCTCAGGGCATAACAGAATATATAGAAGGAAATAAGGAAATGGAAATAATTCATCTAGCAAGGCATGCACATGGTGCCGGCCTGTAAAAACGAGTACTCGTGGTTGAGGATTATGGCGTGAAGGCTATGAAAATATATTTACCAGACTTCCTTCGTGTCATACGACATGACAACGGTTGTATGCATCCTAACTATGGTTGCTTTTGGAATCCTATGTCCCAACACAAGTTGTGTGCACGGAAAACAGAGCGATCCATTAGCGTATGATTAATTAAGTTTTTGCTAATTTTTTTTAAAAAAATGGATCAGTATGATTCTTTAAAGCAACTTTCATATAGAAACTTTTTACAAAAAATACACCGTTACACCGTTTAGCAGTTTAAAAAACGTGCGCACGGAAAATGAAAAGGGGAGTTGGGAACAATGAGTTACAAACACAGACTATATGTGTGTGGAACTCTCTATGACTAAGATCATTATATCTTTCATTGCTAAAGAAAAAATAGTATAGTGGGCCGGGTGTCCTCAATCAACCTTTGGCTGCCGAGTAGACGGGAAGGGAAGGCAACGCGAGGGAGGTAGCCGCAGAAGAGATGTTGATGACGTTCCCCCTCCCAGAGGCCTTGAGGAGAGGATACGCTAGCTGGCTCAGGTGGAAGCATGACTCGAAGTTGGTCGCCATCAAACTCGACGTCTCCTCCGGCGTCAGCTCCACCGCCGGCTTCAGGTACGAGGTCCCAACGTTGTTCACCTGCATATATATCCAATCCGTTGGTGGTCATTCGTGTGCAGAGATCACTTGCATATCGATCGAGAGAAGACAAGTAGTTGATGATTTGATGGTATTCTCCTACCAGGATGCTAAGCTTGCCGTCGAACAGGGCACGCACCCTGGCGGCGAGCGCCTCCCTGTGACGGTGACGGTGACGGCGAGGCCCCCGGACTTGCACTCCTCCTGGCATCTGCTCAGCTCCGCCTCGTTCCTGGCACAGGTGTGCACTGTCGCGCCGAAGCTCGCTAGCTCCTCCACGATGGCCCGGCTGCATATATAATTTGGATGATTTGGTACTAAATCATTAATAATGTAATGAATTAGCGTGCGGAACAAACTGTCAGATATGATCGATTTGGTTAACTATCAATTACCCGATGCCTTTGCTACCGCCGGTGACGAGCGCGGTGGCGCCGGCAAGGCTCCACCTCTCCTTTTTAAAGCTGGTAGTGGCCATGTATCTAAAGGCTGCAGATCTTGATATTTATAGTTTTATTAATTAGTGGGTCTTCTTTGATTATTGTGTGCTTCATTAATATTGAGCCCTATATATAGACACCCAAACATATGTACTGTTACTGTCGGTATAATTTTGTTCACGTCACATTCAAACGATATACGTACAATACAAGCTTATAGGACAAGCATCTAATCCGCATATCGCTTGTGGTACAATATGCAGTCGCTTGGACAAGCGTGAATTCTACGGACCTCTAATTAACCCCAGGGACACAGAACATGCTT
>CM020184.1:4114434-4133212 GCA_009805545.1 Oryza longistaminata
CAAACCATGCAAACTTACATAATTAAGGTTCAAGTGCAGTCATAACACAATACACACTAGTTTGATAAACAAACTTTATTCAGCAGAAAGTAAATAAGGTAACACAAAGCGAATATCTGATCCTCAGTAGCGCGCCAGGCTAGACAGGTTCGGATCATAGAGCATCGCCATCGAGAACTAGGCCAAACCTTCAAAACAATGTACATCGTTGGCCTCACAATGCTTGCAGTGACCACCAGTTCGAGCACTAGTAAATCCGGCAACAGTCCACGTGAAAGATTCAGCGAGGTTTGGCTTAGCTCGGAACAGCAGCAGGTGGTCACGAAGACACATCTGTTGCGCAGTACTGCCAGCATATGGAATCCCATTAGGTCATCAGTATCAGATCCCTGAAGATTTAATAGCAGCAACTAAATTAGATTGAAATAATTAATACCTGGAAAACAAACAACTTAAAAACGAAACTGTACCTCTAGAACGGTTCTGTACTAGTTATGACAGTGGGAACTGCATGCTGGGTTTTGAAGCAAAGCCACCGTTATTAGCAACAGCAGGTAAATCATCAACAATGCGCATAGTTGGACGCGAGTCACCAGATGCAAAGTCAGCAGATAGAGTAGTACTGTATGTGAACTGATCCATGGGATAATGCCAAAATTGGTTGTTTGGCAAAGGATATGCATAGGATAATCTTGTGTCTGGAGCAAAGATATCATCCATATTTACATAATTTTCACTGCTAGGAACTCCAAAGTATGTGGGCTGTTGTTCAGTAACACCAGCATTGGACGGAGAAAAGCCATCACCATTTGGCACACCCAATTCAGCAAGCCCTGCAATTTCATTGTACAGATCATTTGTGCTAACCTCAAAAGCATGAGCTTCAGCTTCAGACATTGGTGGGAGACCAGAATGCTGCAAAATAAATAAATAAAATAATAAGCCCAGAGAAAAATCACTAAGACATTTTTGTATGCCCAAGCATAAAAGGAATACAAGGAGATCTGATAATGAACAAGCTCTATCTACCTCCCCAACAGGGTTGCCATGATGAGGAGAATCAGTTAAAAACCTAGAAAGTTCCTCCAATACAAGCCCATCAATTACAGGACTGTCTGCATTATTGACCACATTAGAACAGTTGTCCACAGAAACTACCTCATCACCAATAGATTCAACAGAGTGCTGGGAAGGCAGTTCCATGAGAGCACTTTCACCAGTAACAGTAATATTTTGATAAGTTGATCCATTCCCAGCACATACATGAGGTAAATGCTGCACAGGTAGTTCCTCAATAGCTCTGGCAGCTACAGAAGGCTGAACACGTGTATCATCAGTAGAATTTACTACCTCTGAAGAGGGCAGCAATGGAAACACAGAAGTTTCAACATTTGGAAGCAAGGGAAACATTTCAGCATCTGCGTGCTCCCATTCTTCTTCATTAAATGGAGCCCCATATTGCTCCCCAATCCTTGGACCAAGGCCACTTTTCTTGAAAATTTTGCAGAGGACAAAATCATCCTGAACGTTAAATTAAAAGAACTATTGAGTACAATATCCCAATTAGGATACATAAGAGTTATAAAACCAATAATAGCTTTGTTTTAACTAAATCAAAATCCAAAAGAGTACTTCATCGTTGATAACTGTTTTTCAAAAAAGCAAAATATTGGCTGGCATAAGAGTGAGAAAAATAAAAACAAAACAAAGGGTTCATGCCTAGCACAATTTGCACTTTAGCCCCTATAAAACAGCACAAGGATTAATATTCTACTTCTTTTTATCTGTTTCTAGAGTTCTAAAATTTCTTCAATGATAACTGCCGCACATAAAAGAGCATTATTAGCCAAGCATATTCCACTTTCATTACTAATGGTGCAGAATACAATTTTACTTCCAAAGAGAACAAAAGGGAGATAATAACAGATCGATGAACATAAAATAAGGAATTACTAAATCTTGATCACATAAAGCTAAGTGTAGTTGTGAGAGTACTCGACAAGCAATACACACACTAATAGCATTACCTTTGAGAAACCAGCAGAGACCAATTGATTGTCTTCCATTTTGTATTCGTACATCACCCAATCAGTCCTGTTGCCTTTAGGTGCTTTGCCTTCATGAAAAATCAGTGTTTTCTTTGACCCAGCAATGCGAGAGTTAAGCTCAATCGTTCTATCTTTCCCACTTGTTTTCCAGTAACCATTTGGTGTGGAACGATTTGTCCTAGACCCATTAGGATATTTCTTGTCACGTGGGCAAAAGAAGAACCATTCAAGATCTCTGCTCTGGAGACAGGATTGAGCTGCAGAAGATTGATGCATACAAATTAGAGCAAAATTGTGCATAAAATTGAGAATAAATGACATGTTTTTCTTGAGAAATTTTGTCTTCGTGCCCACTATTTTATCATTTATTTAAATTTTCTAAAAACATCATAACATGAGAATTAGGAATTACCAGGAAGATCCCAGGGAGCAAATTTATACAGTTCAACATCTGATATAGCTTGAATAAGAGGTTTCTTTCCCATAATCTTCCTTTTCAAATAGTATGAAACAAGCTCAACATCTGTTGGATGAAAACGAAAGCCAGGTGGCAAGCAAGTTTGAGCCATCACTGCAGTGTATATCTTGCCTTCAGCACCAATAAGACAACAGAGACCTTTGTTTGAGGTACAAGCAGAAATGCTTCACCAAATAATGCCAATACCAATAATCAACAAGTGATCTAAGATTGACCAGCAAGGGAAATGTTTGAGTGCTCAAACAACAGAATTTAGGAGCACAAACAATCAAGAGAACTTAGGAGAGAGCTGCTTTTGATGTTTGAGCACAGAAGGAACAAGAGAGGACTTCAGAAGATTGTATTGCGTGAACACAGCAGGACGGTTCACGTTATGACAAGTGTCCTGAAGGGAGATCAGGAGGTTGATCAGACCAAAAGGGAGATCGGTCCAACCTCAGAGAGAACAGAAGACGTGATTGTTGAGAAACAATCTTCGGCAAGACTCAAGCAGAGTTTAGATCGAGCACTCAACCGACAAATGTTTCTGAACCCAGATGAGAGAAAACTTGAGTCTTGCCAATTATGCTAACTACAACTGATTCACATGATAGGAAGTATTAGCACAAAACTCCAGGTGATCCACTTGTATCAAGTGAAATCTCGGAATTTTATGCAATATATGAACCAGAAGTAGCAGGAGAGGAAATAAGGATATTCCTCGCTGACTTCAGCAGACATGGGTGATTAGGATCAAAATCCTGCAAGTAAAATAAGACAGACATAAGAAACATGAATGGTCATATAAAGCAAAAGGTACAGGTTTTCCTAAACATGGAATTCTAAACCCTTGATAAACCCTCACGAGCAATGTCCAAAGAAAGAAAATAGGCAACTACTATTTTTTAATATTCCGAGGAAACCAAAATAGAATAAGGAAAACTGAATATCGAATGCGTATGTTACAACAAAGGAAATCACAACTAGTTTTTAGTTGATTGATATTTCCCGGTGAAATCCCCCCCAAAAGAGATAATCTTCCCTTCAATTGAACCTGGGGAATTCCAGATCTGTCCTAAACCACAGGTCAACGATCAAACGGAATCCCCAATCAACCTAACAAAAAAACAGTACCTAAGTCAACGCTGCACAAACCAATGCTCTCCAAGCAATCCAATCCTTAATCCTAAATTACGTACATACCACTAACAAGATGGACCCAAAATCGACGATCAAATCGATCTCACACAAAACCTACATCACAACCACCACCCTGATCCGCGACCCCGAACCCGATCGACGAGACCAATCCGATCCACACAAATCCATCAACCCCCGTCGCCGAATCGTCGAACCAAACCCCCAAATCGCCACCAACCCTACCCCCACAACACATCCCCCCGACGCACAAACCGCGCCCTAATCCAAAAGCCCGCACAGAACCAGCGCGGATTGGAGATCGGAGCAAGGGATTCGAGAGGATGTCTTAGCTCTCTGGTTTGTGTACTCCTGTCACCGCTGACAGCCTGGTCTTATCTTTTGATCATTTCCGTGAGCCTCACATGAAAGATTTTTCTTGTATTTTCCATAGTTAATCGAGGGTCAATCTTGGTCAAGAATGTATACATTCAGTTAGGAGTAGTTTCTGCATCCAATTAATTTATGACTTGTAATCTCTCCTGAACTACTCCATTTGTTCTGAAATAAACCAACCTCTTACTCGAAAGTGACACATATTCTAGAATAATTAATCTAAATACAAACTATGTTCGGATTCGTTGTAGTACGAGGTTGATTTATTTTGAGACGAGTAAAAAAAATTGTAATCCTCCATTAACAGTGAGCTTGCTCGATATAGTTCTACACCTGTGGTTGCACAGCCCACCATAAATCTTCTTTATATTTTTACGGTAGCTGATAGTGATGGCTGGAAATTAGCACTATCGAACACCCCCAGTAGACGCAGGCGGAGGGATGAGGCTCCTCTAACTTAAAGTTAGAGGGACACTGTCACTGACACTTTAGGTTAGAGGAGCTCCTTCCCAGGCGGAGGAGGCCGGGTCGCTGCGAGCTCGCCGGTGACGGTTAGCGGCTTACCGTCGGTGAAGTGCGGACTATGGAGCTTGATCGCCGGAGACGCCCGGTCGCCTATCGCATCTTACGCGGCCCGCTAGATAGAAAACCCGACATGCAGTCGCAGACAGCTAAGCAATTAGTCGATGCAGCTGAGTGGTTATATATTGGCAATTTTTCTCTTGTTTACAAGCAAAAGATGCTTTTGTGTAATTGTTTATTATCTGCAATCTGCGAGCGGAGACTTGCTGAGCAGATGCAGTGTCATTGTCGAGTGAATCGAAGCATTTGACAACTATACTTCTTTTGCGTCCATGGCTTCCAGTGGAATGCCTTTTCAATTCGAGTACATCATTTTTCAATCCCTTGGTAGCTGTCCGTACCACTTGATTTATTCATGCGGTTATGAGACGATTGAAAGTGGTGGGTGTGGTGGAGTGCAGGTCTCCAACAGAGCTTAAAATATAATGCATGTAATTACATACTCCATATATTTCATATTACAAGTCATTTTATGTTTATTTTAAATTAAGTCTCTTTAAATTTAAATTTGATCAAGTTTTTAAAAAATATCAATATGTCTAACACAAAATAAATGTACTATATACGATACATTTATTAAACTAATTTGGTTTTATAGATGTTATGATTTTCTATAAATTTGATTAAGCTTAATGAGATTAGACTTAGGATAAATTTAAAGTGACTTATAATATGAAACGGAGGGAGTAACACCTTTAGTATAAATTCAGTGAGGTGATACATTAATGATTGATAGTCAGTCACTTAGCCATGTTATTTTGTGATCTGATTTTTTTGGTTTTCATTTGCACATTTTCTAAGATTTTAAAACGGTGTGTTCTGTGAAAATTTTTCATGAAATATTTGTTTCTAAAGCAACCTTTTCAATTTTATAGTAGCTATTTCATTCATTTACACTCTCAAATAGCTATAAGAAAAATCAAATTACCCATCTATTTCAGTTATCTCAACGGGCCTTGTCTCCATCCCTTGAGTATATGATGTTAGTGCTTATATTTCTTAATCGAAAAAATCCCGGTTATTTCACCCGGGACTAAAGATAGCGATCTTTAGTCCCGGATTGGTACTCCCGGTTTGGAAACCGGAACTAAAGGGGGTTACAAACCGGGACTACGAAGGGTTTCTCCACCAGTGTACACTGCATACATACATACATTTCTTCTAAACACAAACAAAGATGATCGCTTTATCGCCTGAGATTGGATCGATACCAAGAAGTAACAAGCAACGAAGAGTAGTAGCGACTAGCGAGACGTCAGGAGACACGCATTGGGTGCGCACCACAGATGACGCAGGGGTAGATGGGTTTAAAGTGGACCATGTAATATTAAACGTACATCCCTCTATCTATTATATACTTAGAAAAGTCCATTAAACTTTCTACAAGCACTCTCAAACTGTCTTGTGGCATCCTATAAACGCTTTTAAGTCACCATATGGTACTATAATAAAGTAGAAAAATCTAGCCATCGATTTTCATTTAAATTGGTGGACCTATTATTTTAGATCATTAGATTTATATTTACAGGAAAATAAAAATAAAATCTCCCTCCGTGCGCGCCTCGGCTCTTTCAAGTACGTACGTACGATCCCTCCCATCTAAGTGTCTTTCCTTTTTCTAACCCCGTGATAATTAAAATAAAAAACTTTTTTACGTGCCTAAAAAGGCCATAGATAAACATCAACCAACTCTTCCTCTATCCTCTCCTAATAAATAGTCCATTAAACATCATATAAATATTTCTAAACATGCAATATTAAATTAGAAAAAAAAATACTACCATCAATTTACATTATTTTAGGTCATCATATCTACTCCCTCCATTTCAGGTTATAAAACGTTTTGATTTTGGTCAAAGTCAAACTACTTTAAGTTTGACTAATTTTATAGACAAATATAGTAATATTTATAATACCAAATTAGTTTCATTAAATAAATAATTGAATAGATTTTCATAATAAATTTGTCTTGGGTTGAAAATGTTATTTTTTTTTCTTCAAACCTAGTCAAATTTAAAGCAGTTTGACTTTAACCAAAGTGGAAACATTTTATAACCTGAAACGGAGGAGTATCTTTTTCTTTAAAAAAAATCCAAAACCTCCCTCACACTCCCATGCAGCGTTAAAGCCCATTAATAATCTTATAAATGTTTCCAAACCAATCCGTGACACTTCTAAATTAGATAAAATCATAAAAAATTAGAACATGGCATCCAACCATTGGGTTATTATTATATTTTTATTTAAATAACTCCCTAATTTTTAATAAAGCTGGTAGATCCATTACTTATATCCTGTTTGACAACGACTTTCTGTCAAGTTAATTAATTTCTCTCAACATGTATATGAGGGCTATTTACCTATACAATCTGATCTTGATGCTTTTATCAACAAATGATCTTATTAGGAAATAAATGAATAATCTTAAAATGATCATAGCATCTAAATTATATATATGATCTATGAAGTCAGTAATAAATTAAAGAAAAATCTTTAAATGATATCATTTTTGTACATCATAATGTGTACCCCATCTTGCCTAAATTTCTTATAGACAACATATCGAATATAAAAACATGATCTGTTCAACACCATACTAATTGTACCAAGCATGTGGGTTACTCCAAGGAATCTTAGCAGGAAACAATCATGAGGTGGCCTTACTAATATATTGAGACAATTCTAGGTGATTAACGACCATGTTGATTTATTTTCTTTTGGTAAACTTGCTAAGCTCAATAGTAAATTACTGACATTTAGTGTAGAACAATATATAAACATGAATTTATTGAATTTATTGTATGAGCTCTACTTATGAATTGAAGAGAAATATTTCTTATGAATTGAAGAGAAATAATTTAGAACATATGACTTTACCCCATAACGGGTTGTAGGCTCAACCCACTTATATTTTTCACCCAAATTGCAAAGATCAAATCATTTCAAATATGCTTCATAGAGTAGATTTGTCCAAGTTTATTCTTTAAAATGGACATGAAAAAAATTCAAAATTTAACAAAAATTCATCTATTTTCTTAAAAAATGTTGGGTTCACAACCCATTCTAAATACAAATATTCAAACATTTTAGCGGGACTAATAGGATGAAAATATCTAAACTTCAAATATAATCTAACAAAAAAAAGAACTTTTTGGCAAATGTTTGCAGCAAGATATCCCTGTGGGGAGTCAAAATACTTAGAATTTTCTCATAGGAACTACTACATCTATTGTTTTGATATAATATTTTCTCATAAATTGAAAATTGTACTGTTTTAAGTTATTTTAGTTTAAAATTTATGTGCTGCAAGGATAATTAAAAGAAAATCATAACCAACATTGAAAGCACATTAAATAAGTTTAATTTTAGTTTAGATATGGTAAAATAATATTTTAATACAAAGTCACACACAGATGGACATTCGTTATAAAATTTCACGCACGTTAAATAAGGTGCCCGTGCATGTGCGCGGGCTACCTTCCTAGTTGGATTTAATGATCAATGGTCATGATGGTATATATATGACTCATCTAATCAATGCTTAGATTTTTCTGGTTAAGGTGTGAGCTCGTAGAAAGTACTCAATTAGTATAGCTATGTAGGTATAGATTTTAATTCATATCCCGTGACGTCAACTCATCAAAATCCTGTCATTGCCGCGATATTTATGAATATTACTACATCATCTCTTCCTTATGTACGGATATATGACAACTTGTGGGCAGTATCCAACAACTTGTACAAGTGTATCTGCATCATCAGTTTGAAATTAGAAATGAAGTTGTAGCAAGTTCAAACATCGCATCTTCAAACACGCATGGTCAAGTCTAGCCATACTTTTGAACGCTAATTTATTCCTTCACTTTGTGCATGCTGATAAACAGTGAAGGCGAAGTCCCAGCTACTCGTGTTCTGCTCAGGATTAGGAAAATGCTATTTTTTTATTTTTTTCCAAAAAAAAAGAAATGAACCGAACCTGGTTAGCTTGCTAAACTGATATAAATTAACCTCGCCGTCTGAGTTTCTTTTGTCGTCTTGATCCTTTTAATTTTACACCTTCCATGATCGACTTTTTTTTTTTAAAAAAAAAGTTTTCACCGATCAGTTTGTCGTAGAGATTGCCCTCAGGTTCGGCAGCTACACTGCATACATGCATACACTTCTTCTAAACACAAACAAAGATGATTAATTAGGTCAATAAAATGTGTTTACCTCAAGTTGTAGAAACATTCAAACATAGATTGAATGGTGAAGGCAAAGTCGTCCCAACTATACTCGTGTCCTCCTCAGGATTGAGCCCATACCGTGTCCCTGTTCGCTTGAAGATTGACTGAAGCTAGCATTGCGGGCGAACCCATCTGTGCTCCCGTTCCCATATACTCCTCCATCCCTTAATATTTGATACTGTTGATTTTTTTAAATATGTTTGATCGTTTGTCTTATTAAAATTTTTTTATAAAATATGTAAAACTATATGTATACATAAAAGAGTATATATTTAACAATGAATCAAATGATAGGAAAATAATTAATAATTACTTAAAACTTTTAATAAGACGAACGGTCAAATATTTTTAAAATGTCAACGGTATCAAATATTTAAGGACGGAGGGAGTATGTTCTGCTCGCTTTATCGCCTGAGATTGGATCGATACCGAGAAGTAGCAAGAAACGGAGAATCGTAGCGACTAGCGAGACAGGAGACACGCAATGGGTGCGCACCACAGATGACACAGGGGTAGATGGGTTTAAAGTGGACCATGTAATATTAAACGTACATTGGATTTAATGATCAATGGTCATGATGGTATGACTCATCTAATCAATGGTTAGATTTTTCTAGTTAAGGTGTGAGCTTGTAGAAAGTGCTCAATTAGTATAGCTATAGAGACATATATTTTAATTCATATCCCTTAACGTGAACTCATCAAAATCCTGTCATTGCCGCGATATTTGTGAATATTACTACAGCATCTCTTCCTTATGTATGAATATATGACAACTTGTGGGCAGTTTCGGCCAACAACTTGTACAAGTGTATTTGCATCATCAGTTTTAAATTAGAAATGAAGTCGTAACATGTACAAAAACATTGCATCTTCAAACACGCATGGTCATGTCTAGCCATACTTTTGAACGCTTATTTATTCCTTCACTTTGTGCAGGCAGATAAACAGTTCGGGAACAAGCCGGAGAAGGGCATTGCACCAGAGATCGATTTCACCCCCTCTAGCTGGGTCTAAGTTGTCGCGTCAAAAAGGTACTAGCTTCTACTGCTGATTAAGTTCTTCGTTGTCATCTTACTGTCGATGAATCCTCACTCTATTTCGCTATATGCTAATTTACATCGAATTGACAGCAAACACACAATAAGAGTGTACACATCTACATTAGATCAACCAGCTAACAACATAAATTCTACTTCCTCATTTTCAAAATGTATGAGACGCCGTTAACTTTTCACATAACATTTAACCATTCGTCTTATTAAAAGATTATATAGATACTATTTATATTGTTGTGATTTGTTTTATCAGAACTTATACTTTTACATATCTGCACTAAATTTTCAAACAAAACAAATATTCAAACATTGTGCGGAAAATGAACAGCGTCGTACATTTTAGAAATGAGGTAGGATAAGCTATCTTTATTGTGATTTTAATGTTTAGAAGTGGAAATGAATTTTCAGTTTTTGATTTTTGTAGGCGAAAAAAGCTCAATTTTTGTTTCATATTCTAGTAGGCATCTATGCACGTGATTTTATGCTTGAAATATGCACAAGTGTGTCTTATAGGATTTGAACCTAGGTCCTCTCACTCAGCATATAGTCTTCTTACCATCATGGATGCTATTCTTTTGACTTCACCTCTTATAAAATTTGTAACACATATTTTACACCGTAAATCGAAATCAAATGGAAAATACATCAACTACAACAGTTTAACAACTTTGATATAGCGCTTTTCTCCGTCCGAACTTATTTGAAAAATCTAAACGGCCAGTTATATAAAAACATTCAACTACAAAGTTATATATCTTATCTAGCTCAGCAATTTTAATACTATAAAACATGTCTTCATCCGAGATCGTTCGGAAACTAAAAAAAAATAAAAAATATATTTCGGAATGAAAAATGAATATTTAAACCCATAAACATCTCGAATGAACAAATTTTGAAGTCATCCAGGGCTAAAATTTTCATATTGAACATGTCTCCATCCAAGGTCATTTGGAAATCTAAGAAAAGCAAACTCAAAATTAGATTTAAGATCTAAAACAAATATTTAAAACCCTAAATGATTTTAAATAAACAAAGTTTGAACTACAAAGTTGTAGATATCCTCCAGAGTTACATTTCATAAAACGTTTGTCTTCGTCCAACTTCATATGAAGGACTTACAATTTTAGTCATACTTTAGTGGTGTTCCCATTTTTAAGGGTTTTTTTTTTACTTTGAACCGCCTATGAAAATCAGTTTTTATAGGTTGATTTCATAGAGAGCTAGCCGTAGAAATATACTATTTTCGAAGACTGATTTAATAGAGATCCACCAAGAAAAAAAGGTTTTTGCAGACAGTTTTTGACCTGAACAGAGGGACAATTTTTCTTAATGGTATTATATATTTACATGCATTTTATAATAGTTTAAAATATCAATTTCTCAATACCTATTTTTTATTGAGACATATAATATGTGTATACAATCGCAGCGTACAGTTCTTTCATGCCCCCAACACAGAAAAAAAACCTACCATCACACACACACACACACATTAAAATTAACTGGGGCAACATGATGCCCGGGCACCAAGAAACAAATATATATATAATCACACATGAAATGTCGCAAACCACCAATGTTTTCATCAAATAAAATCTTAAAACAACTCTTGATTTTACACTAAGACTTGTTCCAGCAGTTCAATTGCGGCTATTCAAGTTATTTCAGTGCTGTTTTGTTGACATTTATCAACTCTTTCTAAGCACTGTATTCCAATATGTAAAACAGATATAACACAAACAATGTCATCGTCTGAAGATACATGTGACCCTGACCAATTGGACTTCGCTATGAAGCAAATAAGAATACGTATGTTGCGCACAAATGCAGTCTTGGTCCTCAGCGTTATTATGGCGGCTATCCTTGTTGGAGCTGGGTCCTTCAGTCGTCGCTACCGTCGTCATGGTTCGATACGCCTTCTGTTCCTTGGAGCCTACACACTATTCGTCCCACTAGTTTCATATGTCGTCTCTAGTGTTGACAAGGAAAACCAAAAATTGCCGGATGGAGTCGATAACTGCTCTGACGATAGCACAATTTATCTGCTTGTGTGGGCAAGTCTTGTCCAAATTGTCGGAGCCAATTACTGCACAGCTATTGCGGCTCATGACGACGAACCTCGAAACATCGGTCCTACTGTGCAGCTGCTTCTTGGTGCAACCTGGACTTTGTTCCTTGTAGTTCAGGAGTTCAAAGGGCATACATATCGTAGTGTTAATTATTATTGGTTGATTTTGATACCAGCTGTTCTTAGCCTTGCCAAAATCTTGTGCAAGTTATTTGCATATGAGAAGTCCCATCGCTCGTTTGAAGTTGGTGGACGCAACCCTCGTCTTATCGCTGGATACATGGAACAGTTCAATTTGCCACCACGAAGAGATGGGGATGTAATTCCACTAATACTTATGGGAGAGGATAAACAAAAGATAGAGGAGGGTCCTCGTGGTTTTCAGTTTACAGATGGCAGTGGCAACATCAGTGCGTTGGTCACCACAGACAGTGTTATAAATATGATAACAGCCAAAGACAGTGTTTTACATTTGAAGTTGAAGTCAGGGCCACCATTCGAAGATCTATGCTTGTCATTCTCGTTGTTCAAGCTGCTGCGACAAAGATTTACTAGGTGTCCAGTTGCTGATGCAAACTACCCGAGTGTCCACAACTTTATGAATAAATTACGGCATGGTGAAAACGCTCAAGGCATTGTGAGTATGATTGAATGTGAATTATCTTTTGCTTGTGACTTCTATTATTCATATCTTCCAATCTCCTATTCAAGCTGGTGGTTACCCATCTTAAACGTTGCATTCTCATTCTTCATTATAGCATACTGCTTAGCTGCCGAGATATTTCTAGTAAAAGAGGCATACGCATCACCGCATGCCTCCCAGATAACCTGTGATTTACCGTGCGGAATAACAGATGAATTCGGATATACTTTGGTTCTGGATTTGCTGGCAACATTTCTTGTTATAACAGTGCTGCTTTCTGAAGCATTGGAAATTATTTCCTACACATGCTCCAACTGGACCAAAGTTAACTTGATTTACTACTACATAACAAAAACCTCTCGGCAAAGGTCTCCTCTTATGAAGAGATTGATTCGCTGCATGCTGCAGTTTAGATGTGAGGCATTGGAGGGCAGTTACAAAATGGGCCAAACATCCATAATGGACACCAACATGAAGATTGTTAAAGGTGTTAGGCGTCTACTCCAACTTTCGGATCAAAAAATGGAGTATGTGGAGATACAGCCAGAGGTGCATACTGCCATCCTCGACAAGTTCAGAGACAACAACTGGAGACTACCAACAATCAATGCATCCCTGCAACAGAGCCGAATCGGTAACGATATTTTGTGGGCTTGCAATGGAAAAGGTATATCTGATGCTATTCTTGTATGGCACATTGCAACCTGTATCTTCGAGATCAAGCACCCGTATGAGCATCCCAATGCCCCCGCTGTCACTGCAAGTCGACTGTCACGATATTGTGCCTACTTGCTATCATCAGCTCCCGAACTGCTACCAGATGACAAGGCATGGTCAAAGAAATTATATAAATCTGTCAAGAAGATCACCGAGCCAATTTTTAGCAAAAGCAATAGGAGGCCTATGGACAATGAGCGCATCTTACAAGAATTGGATGAAAAATGCAATAGTAACGCAGAATTGGATAAGGGGGTTAGACTAGCGAAGCAACTGGTGGATCAAACTCACGGAGCAGAGCAGGAGGGATGGGAAGTCCTTGCTGGGTTCTGGTCAGCCATGATGTTGTACATTGCTCCTTCTGACAATGTAGGGGCGCATCGAGAAGCTATTGCCAGAGGGGGTGAGCTGATAACAATCCTCTGGGCCATGCTCACTCATGCTGGGATCATCACAAGCCCTAGAACTAACCATGCTGTTTAATTGGGCAATGCAAGTTATATTTCTTTTCGGAATATTCTCTTACTATATTCAAACAGATTAAGCGGTTCCATCCAGGTATTATGAATAAGAGAATTCAATATTGGTGCCGTTAAGGCTTCTTTCTTAAATTATCTATATGGATTGTAGTATTTTTTAATTTTTGCTTGCTGTGTGAGCCTACCATTGTATCTTGCTTTGTTGTGGATTGTAAGAACTATATGTATGGTTGAGGTTTATTATTTGTGAACATTTAATATTAGTCTTATTGTGGAGTTTAATGCTCAATATATAGTTACCCTTCTCAACTAGATTTGAAGCAAACAGATAATGCACTGCTTGCTGCGCTATGTGTTATTTGTTAGATTGAATGCTACTAGCACATATTATTTCTTCCTTCTTAGTAATACTTAGCCCATGTGTGGTCTTGATCATCGTCTTAAACTAGACGAATTATTTTTTGACACACAAGTTTTGAAAAAAAAAAAAAGCTAGGGCCATGTGCTTACACCGAAATAATTGAAAATTATGGGTAAAGTGATTATATCATCAAAGTATCATATGTTAAAATGCTATCTTCCAAGTGCCTGTTTCTCTTCCAGAACTTCCCGTACGAATCCAAAACATCCGTTATCGAAATAATCCGGAATATAAATCCTTTCCATTCGGGGCAGAGAGGGCCCACTCCAAACTTCCAAGTAGGGTCCGGAACTTCTGGTCCAAATTCGGCCAGGAATAAGTCCACTTACCCTCCCTCATCTTTACATGGAGTTTACTTGACATTCCTAAACCGAAATACCAGAAATCTTCACCCCTCATCTTTGCAAAACCGTCTAAGTTAGATCCTAATGCAGTATGACTGTCTATTTTGGCTGACGTGGCATCCTACTCAACAAAAAAATATTAAAAATACATGAGACCCACATCTAAGTTGACTTTCATGGCACCCCTCATCTTTGCAAAACCGTCTAAGTTACATCCCCTTTCTTCCCCATCTCTCCACTTCTCCCCTCTCTTCCCTAGCAGCTCATCAGCAGGGAGAGGTCTGGCGGCCGACGAGCCCATCTGCGCGAGGTGGCAGCGCTGGTTGGAGGTCAGCGATGGGGCGAGGGTTGGTGTCGGTGGTCCACGGTGGCAGAGGAGAAGAGGAGCGAGACGATGGACCTTTACGGCGACAACGACTCTCTGCCATGGCCACCTCTTTGTGTGAGAGGGAGGAGGACTCCTTCGCTGTCGCCATCGCCGCCCGTTTGGTGTGTTCGCAGGGCCATCGATCTCGAGCCGGTGCTCCCATGGCCGGTCGGGAAGCCCAAGGGCAAGGAGTGGCGCGTTTGGCTATAGTTGCCGAAGATCCCGGTGCCATCTTGGTTGGCACGAAAGATGGCGTCTCTGTTGTCACATCCTGGAGTTTGCCCTTTTCCTTAGTCTTAATTCGCTTTATAAATCACCCGAAGAATATATTATGTTTAACCAAGAGCAAACCCTTATTTAACAATGCGAGTAATAATCGGAATTGCCATGGGGAAATTTTCTTTTGAATTCTTCATGCTCTAATCCACTAACAGGATTTCCATAGAATTGTTCAGAGCAGAGGTGTAACCTTAATAACCAAAAGAAATCACCAGGATTTCAATTTAATAAAATACCTTCCTCTCCCTCCTTTGGTCATGGACCGTTTTCGATCCTACTATGTCCGCGGTTCGCCGCATCCTTCTTTTCCTTGCTGTTTATGGTCTCGTACTGGGTTCGTGGGCCGAGTCCATGCCAAATTCCAACTCCACCGCCTCCTTTTCCTTTCCTAAAACGACACCGCCTGCCTGCCGCCCACCCCCCTCTTTTCCCCTACCGCTCGCGCCCCTCCCCCTCGCCCTGCCGCGCGCACCTGCCCTCCCCTTTGCCGCACTACCACCGATCCCACTCCAATCCCACCCTACCTCCACCTATATAAGCGTTCCCGCACCGCTTATTTTCGTTTTCCACCTGTACCGTGCCCTCGCTGCCACCTCCCTCTCCGCTACCGCGCTGCCCCGCCACAAACCCTAGCCGCCGCCGCGCCGTCGCCGTCTCCCCCCCACCGTGAGCTCCGCTGCCGTTGTCGTCTCCGGTGAGCCCTCTCCTTCCCCTTGTCTCTCGCCTGTATGGTTCACCGTCAAGGTTCCCCATCTAATCTAATATTTTGTTGTGCCCTAGACGCCGCCGTCGCTCCGTGTATTGCCGCCGGATCGCCACCGCCGTCCCTCCACCACCTGTCGCCGTTGTTTTCTAGTGAGGCACCCCTTTCGTCTCATCTCTTCGTTTGTGCATCATCGTTGTGGTGCCGCCCTTGCCGCCACGTGCCGCCTGTCGCCGCCGCATGCTGGCGCCGCTGCCGCACCTATCGGTGTCGTGCCACTACCGCCTTTGTCGCGCCGCTGTCGCGCTGCCCTAGCGCTGCTGCCACACATGCCGTGCGCCGCTGCCGCACGCCTGCCGTGTGCCACGCTGCCCTAGCTGCTGCCCTAGCCGCCCGCCGTTTCTACCTCCGCTGCCGGCCGTGTTGCCGCCACTGCTACCGCGCCCGCTTGCCACGCGTCTACCAGTTGTGCCATGCGCGTTCTCTAGCTGCTTGCCACCTCCGCTTGCCATGTATCGTGTCGTTGTGTTTGCCTCGATTCGGTCATGCCGAACCGGAAATTTCTAGTGTCGTTCAGTTAGTTCCGCGACCGACCCGAGCCGCCGGTTTCGTACACCGGTTTGGTGGACCGTTTGCATGGTCCAAAGCCATGGTAGGTCGACTCCTTGAGTCGCTAACTCGTGGGGCTCGCTTACCATAGTTCTTTTCCTTTGTTTTTGTCCGTTCTCGGGCGTTAATGTGTAATAATTAATTAAGGTTGTTTCGGCTATAGTATTAACAAAATGAAGCATCAAAAATTCATATCTAAATCATCCGTGCTCCGTTTTAATCCATTCAAGTCTCAGAAATGTCTAGAATCCATTAAAAATGGTTTTGCTTCCTGTTTCAGTTGTCTTATAGCATGTTTGCTTGTGTGCTTTGTTTGTCGTATGAAATCCGGCAGTTCCGACTCTCCCGTTTACTACGAAGTGGCCGCTGAAGTCATACATAAAGGATTGATCATGTTGAACCTATTTTACAAATCCCCCTGCTTTATATTGAATTGCATTGTTTTTATAATGTCATGCGGGATGGATTCCTATTGTACTCAGCCTATTGATATCTTATGCCATTGATAACTTGGGGTATAAATTGATTAGATGATTGGTTTAGGTGATGCTTAGCCATGCTTAGATCAATTAGCACACTATGGGTTTCACCTTAATTTAGTCCTTAATTTAATGATAATGTAACACCATGGTATTAATTTAATTGAACTAAAATATGCTTAAATGGTAGGTTGTGGGTACATGGTTCTGCTAGTCGCATCCACGACAATTAAGGACCGGTTACCAGGAAACCCTGGAAGAATTGTCGTACTTACCACAATCCAGCATGGGCAATGGGTGAACTTGGAGTGTAGTTTCTTTCTAGCTATGTACCAAGTCAAGGATGGGCGTGATGGAGTAGGACGGGTCTTGCGACGACCTCTGCTGCTTCCGGATTCACCTAGGCACAAGAGGGGGCTGCCCGCTGCCTGTTGAGGAGTGAGGGCAAAACCTGAGGTGGGTACGATTGGTTAGGGAGGGTTATACGAAGGGTTCTGTCATAGCCTCTTTCCGAGGTACCGTGGTGGTATTGAGGCGCATGGTAACACGTCGTGGGGCTGTATTTTGTGGGTAAAGTTATACACCTCTGATCAGAGTAAAACTATTCGAATAGCCGTACCCGTGGTTATGGGCTGTTGACCAGATTCACCGTGATTTGTCTCATCTTAATAATTGGATGTGTTGAACTGGTTTTGTTCAGGTTGTTTGGTTGGGTCTATTTCAACGCGGTTTAGCGTTGGAAAGTGATGTTCAATATTAATTAAATTATATCTACTGTTTTACTTTATTCAACTTACGATTTTAAAATGCTTGCTTTAATGCAAATAAACATAGCTCTCCTATGATATTACCTTGTATCATGCGTTCTATTGGTGTGACTTGTTGAGTACAGTGGGTAGTACTCAGCCTGGCTTTATTTTTTTCCCCCAACCCTCAAAAGCAGAGTATTATTCGGATGGAGATATCTTTGAGGATTAGGCTTGTTTCGGACGTCAAGGATGCCTGTGGTTATGGAAGATGCTACACTATCGAGAAGATCTTATTTAGATAAATCGATTATTTATTTTCCGCTGCATATGTAAGACTTATTTATAATTTTTTCAAGATGTGGATTTGTGTATCAATTTGTCGTTTGTGTACCCTAGCTGGTTCTAGACAGGGATTTTTAATACACATTCTGCTTGAAATTCGGGTTAGCGAATTTCTGGGCGTGATATTTGTTGAGCTTGAGTCGTTTTGGGTCAGGGAGGTGCATGTGCGAATTGGGAAAATCGCATTCTTTGTTGAAATTATAAGCACATAATGACTTAATTTATTCCATAAATAAATCATGACATTGCTGATGTAAACTAGCATGAACGCATCATTAGATCTACAGATGTAAACTAAGCAGTAAAACATGACCAGATCAAATATGCGCAACATGTCGAACACGTACCGAGGTGGTGGAAAGACCAGTTGCTCGGCAGGAACTACTCACGGTTGCGGGCGTCGACGAAGGCGCGCAGCACGCGAGCAGAGAGGAAGGCGAGCCATCGCGGATGAACAAGGAGCAGTCGCGCGAAGCGCTTCCCAAAAACCTTATTGCCGCCTTCTCCCGGTGCAGGACGTCGAAGGCAGAGGTTCCGGAGACCTGCTCTCCGGATCGCCGGTGCGCGCCAGCGAGCGGGATGGAGTAGTCTACGAGCGACGGCGCAGTATAGAGTAGGAGGCAAACCCTAGATTAATTTCGCGTGTGTTGCGTGAGGGCGGCGGCTCGGTTTAT
>CM020184.1:4135190-4155518 GCA_009805545.1 Oryza longistaminata
CCCCTCTTCTCTCCACCACACATGCTTCAAGTGGCTAGGAGGGCATCCTCCCTTTTAAGGAGGTCCCCCTCTCCTAGAATAAGCAAGGTGGTACTAAACTCCACATGCATGCCATCCCATGAGGTGGGCTTTTGTGATTTTCCAAAGAATTAATCTTCGAATGGGCCTTAGCCTATCCATTAATTCCAACAATCCCCCACCAAATCTCAAAATCCCACTGAGATTTGCCTTTTCCAATGTATTGTTTATATACCAGCAGTTCGATGGAGACCGCTTAAGGTTGAACATCCATCTAGAACTCCAAGCTATACTTACTCACAACTTGAACAATGGACTACGTCTTGAATTGCAAGTCTTGTGCAAGCAAGTTTCACTCAAAGTCTTATATGGTACTAGACCGTCTGTAGACTACCCCTCGGGTGGAGCGTATAAGTCATACTCCTAGGTCTTTAGTAAGCTTCCTAGAAGATTCATCCAAAATCTCCATAGACTGCGACCAACAATCAAGCTCACAAAGGTGAGTTCTTTCAAGAATGCTCTGCAGGAGAACATCTTCACTAATTAAAACCAACAGAACTCATTAAGGCATAGCCAACCTCCCTTGCAGCTCACGAGAGTACATGCATCTTCACTTAGAGAGGGTATAGATTGGTACTCTCCTCTAGTTTACTAATGGTTTGTTCTTCCCAGGTTCTAATTCACGGGATCTCCGATCACATAGACTGGGTTACCACCATAGTATAACTCACATGGGTCTCAAACCCATCTCCTTCGATGCATTGTCTATCACATTTCGTGATAGTCCCTTCGTGAAGGGATCTGCCAGGTTTCTCGCTGTTTGGATGTAATCCAACGTTATAACTCCGGAGTTTCTTAATTTCCTGATAGACTTCAATCGTCTTTTCACATGTCTAGACGATTTCATATTATCCTTAGAACTGTTCACTTTGACAATTACCGTTTGATTGTCATAGTTCATAAGGATAGCCGGCACCGGTTTTTCAACAATAGGCAGATCCATTAATAGATCACGCAGCCTTTCTGCCTCAACAGTAGCAGTATCCACTGCCGTCAGCTCTGCTTCCATGGTTGACCTCGTCAAAATGGTCTGTTTGCAAGACCTCCACGAAACAGCACCACCACCCAGTGTGAAGACATATCCACTAGTGGCTTTGATCTCATCCACATCAGAGATCCAGTTAGAATCACTATAACCCTCCAGTACCGCAGGATACCCAGTATAGTGAAGCCCCAATTCCATAGTACCTTTCAGATAGCACATTACTCG
Source organism: Oryza longistaminata (assembly GCA_009805545.1). Lineage (NCBI taxonomy): Eukaryota > Viridiplantae > Streptophyta > Magnoliopsida > Poales > Poaceae > Oryza > Oryza longistaminata. Next base: position 4,136,479 of record CM020184.1, read on the forward strand.
CTCATGCGCATACCAGTGATCATCTCCCGGATTAGAGGTAAACCGGCTCAACTTGTTCACAGCAAAGGAGATATCAGGTCTAGTTGCACTAGCCAGGTACATCAGCGAGCCAATGATTTGGGAGTATTCTAGTTGATTACTAGCAATTCTTTTGCTCTTGTGAAGCAACAAGCTAGGATCATAAGGTGTTGGAGAAGACTTACTATCAATGTAGCCAAAGCGATTCAAGATCTTCTCCACATAATGGGACTGCAAGAGTGTGATCCCATTCTCACCTCTAATTAGTTTAATGTTTAAGATAACATCAGCTACTCCCAAATCCTTCATATCAATATTTTGAGACAAGAATAATTTAACCTCATTTATCACCTCAAGGTTTGTCCCAAATATCAGTATGTCATCAACATACAAGCACAGAATAACTCCCTCACCCCCACCATGGCGATAGTACACACATTTATCTGCCTCATTGACTGCGAAGCCTGCAGATGTCAATGTTTTGTCAAATTTCTCATGCCATTGCTTAGGAACTTGTTTCAGACCATACAACGACTTCATCAACTTGCACACTTTGCCTTCTTGACCTTCAACTACAAACCCATCAGGTTGATCCATATAGATCTCCTCATCCAGCTCTCTATTAAGAAAAGTTGTCTTAATGACCATTTGATGAACGAGAAGACCATGTGAGGCTGCTAAGGAAAGTAGCACACGAAATGTGGTCAATCTAGCTACAGGTGAGTAAGTGTCAAAGAAATATTCGTCTTCTTTCTGAGTGTAGCCCTTAGCAACAAGCCGAGCCTTGTACTTTTCAATAGTACCGTCATGCCTAAGCTTCTTTTTGAACACCCACTTGCACCCCACAGGTTTACACCCATAGGGTCGCTCTGTCACCTCCCAAGTCCCGTTAGCGATAATGGAATCCATTTCACTACGGACAGCCTCCTTCCAGTAGTCTGTATTAGGAGATGCATATGCTTCTGAAATTGACTTAGGAGTGTCATCCACGAGGTACACAGTGAAATCATCACCAAAGGACTTAGCCGTCCTTTGTCTCTTACTCCTTCGAGGAGCTTCACTGACATCCTCCTCAGTGACATGTTCATGTGTATGTTCAGTTTGTTCTGGTGGTGTGATTGAACTGGGAATTATTTCAGAGGGTTGGCTCGAACCACTATGTGTATGCTTCATTAGGAAAAAGCTCTCAAATAAGGTAGCATCATGAGACTCCATAATTATACCAACATGCATGTCAGGTACCTCAGATTTAACTATTAAAAATCTATAGGCAATGCTATGATGAGCATATCCCAGAAAGACACAGTCCACAGTCTTAGGTCCAAGTTTACGCTTCTTCGTTATTGGTACATTGACTTTCGCCAAGCACCCCCATGTGCGCAAATAAGAAAGTGATGGTTTTCTCCCAATCCATATCTCATATGGTGTTTTGTCCTTATTTCTGTTAGGAACTCTGTTTAACACATGATTTGAGGTCAACAATGCCTCCCCCCACCATGCCTTAGGTAGTCCCGCGGTGTCCAACATGGCATTCACCAAGTCAGTCAGTGTGCGGTTCTTCCTTTCAGCAATCCCATTAGACTCGGGAGAATAGGGAGGCATCCTCTCATGTATGATGCCATGTTCCTCACAGAATAAGTCAAACTCGTTCGAGAAAAACTCTCCACCACGATCAGACCTAAGCCTTTTTATCTTTCTGTCAAGTTGATTTTCAACTTCTGCCTTATAAATTTTAAAATAGTCTAGAGCCTCGTCTTTCGTTTTCAACAAGTACACATAGCAAAATCTAGTAGCATCATCAATCAACGTCATGAAATATCGTTTTCCACCCTTCGTCAACACCCCATTCATTTCACAAAGATCTGAATGTAGGAGTTCTAGTGGTGCCAAGTTTCTCTCCTCGGCAGCCTTGTGAGGCTTGCGAGGTTGCTTCGATTGCACACAACTATGGCACTTAGAACCTTTGACAATGGAAAACTTAGGAATTAAACACATGCTGGAAAGCCGAGACATCAAGCCAAAATTAATATGACATAAACGTGAATGCCAAACATTAGCCTCATCATCCACACTGCCACAAATATGGTTCACAGACTTATTGCAGAAATCAGAAAGGGAAAAGCGGAACAGGCCTCCGCACTCATAACCTTTACCAATAAAATATCCATGTTTAGACACGACTACTTTATTAGACTCAAAACCCAACTTAAATCCGTCTCTAGTCAGACGGGAGCCACTAACAAGATTCCTGTCGATAGAAGGGACATGCTGCACGTTCTTCAGCTGCACGATCTTTCCCGAAGTAAACTTCAGATCTACCGTGACAACACCATGAACAGAAGCATGTGACCCATTCCCCATTAGAACGGTGGAACCCCGTGCGACCTGATAAGAAGAAAACAATAAGATGTCAGCACAAACATGTACATTGGCCCCAGTATCAACCCACCAATTAGTAGACTGATTAACTGAAAAAACAGTAGGTAAATTACCATACCCGCTTCCATCTCCAGTGTTGCCAATGGTCACATTAGCAGACTTAGAAGTCTGCCCTGCAAGTGCCTTCATCCCCTTGCGCTGTGGACACTTCCTAGCCAAATGACCAACTTGGCCACACACAAAGCAAGTCCTCTCATCCTGATTAGGATTGTTATTGTTCTTCTTCTGCTTCTTGAAGTTGGTGGTCTGCTGAGCTTTGTATTTCCCCTTGCTCTTGTTCTGAGCCTTGTGCACAACATTGGCGCTGGACTGCCCACCATCGCCCTTAGACGCGGATTTTTTTCCCGAGCTTTCTCCTCAACATCAAGAGACACTATCAACCCCTCAACGGAGTATTCCTGTCTCTTGTGTTTGAGTGCAATACCGAAACTTCTCCAAGATGGAGGTAATTTCGCAATAATGCACCCGGCCACAAATTTGTCGGGTAAGACACACTTAAGGAGTTCGAGTTCCTTAGCCATGGTTTGTATCTCATGAGCCTGTTCGACTACAGAACGGTTGTCAGCCATCTTGTAGTCATGAAACTGCTCCATGATATACAGATCATTGCTAGCATCAGTAGCACCGAATTTAGTATTCAGTGCATCCCACAACTCCTTAGCGTCGGTCATATGCATATACACCTCGACCAGACGATCGCCAAGAACGCTAAGAATGCATCCCACAAAGAGAGTAGTGGCTTCCTCGAATTGCTTCTGCTGTTCAGCAGAAAGAACTCCTTCAGGTTTGCCAGTACTCACCCAGAAGCATTTCATAGCCGTCAGCCACAGAGTGACCCTGATATGCCATCTCTTAAAGTGCACACCGGTGAATTTATCCGGCCTCAATGCATCGGCAAAACCAGCCATAGTAAAATCACAGCGCCTAAAATAAGGTTTTTGGATTGTTGAAATTATAAGCACATAATGATTTAATTTATTCCATAAATAAATCATGACATTAAAGATGAAAACTAGCATGAACGCATCATTAGATCTACACATGTAAACTACACAGTATAACATGAACAGATCAAATATGCGCAACATATTGAACACGTACCGAGGTGACGGAAAGACCGGCTGCTTGGTCGAAACTTTTCGCAGGTGTCTACGAAGGCACGAAACACGCGAGCGAAGAGGAAGGCGAGCCGTCGCGAACGAACAGGGAGCAGTCGCGCGAAGCGCTTCCCAAAAACCTGATCTACCGAACCGGATAAGTCGCGCGTAACTTATTCACTCCACGCAGTTTTTACGCACCGGATTTTTCGGAATGTTTCCAGAACAAAACAAATCCGAATTTCCTGCAGCAAGACAAAACTGCAAAAGGAGGCTGCATCTGCGCAAGGGTGAGGAGCCAATTTTGCGGACCATTCGACGCATACGTTGTGCACGCGCGCCGCCTGCGGCCCTGCCCTGCGAGGCGAGCTAGCGCGCGCGTGTTCCCCCTCTTCTCTCCACTACACATGCTTCTAGTGGCTAGGAGGGCATCCTCCCTTTTAAGGAGGTCCCCCTCTCCTAGAATAAGCAAGGTGGTACTAAAATTCCACATGCATGCCATCCCATAAGGTGGGCTTTTGTGATTTTTCAAAGAATTAATCTTCGAGTGGGCCTTAGCCCATCCATTAATTCCAACATTCTTTGCCTTCGTCGGCTAGTACACCGACTCATTTCTGGTATCGATCTCCTTCTGATATGTTTATGCAAGTTTGATTGCTGATTTAATGACATGGCTTGCTGGTATATTTTCTGCTGAGCCAGCACCAGTGGGGAACGCGTTGGGTACGTCTCGCAGAGACGCAGATGATTTATGACTCGCTGGTGTTCGACGACGGTGGTGGCTATGTGGTGCTAGACAGTCCAGGTGTAGTGGGTGGCAAGGTGCAGTCATGGAGCGCGATGCACCACCCCGACGAGCCTGGGACTCTGGATAAGGGGGTTAGACTAGCGAGGCAGCTGGTGGATCAAACTCGGGGTGCAGAGCAGGTGGGATTTGAAGTCCTTGTTGGGTATCGGAGCCCATGGCAAGGCTATTGCTAGAGGAGGTGAGCTGATAACAATCCTCTGGGCCATGCTCACTCATGCTGGGATCATCAGTAGGCCTAGAATTGCGCAGTGCAAGTTATGTTTCCTTTTAGGAATATTAAGTAAGAGGATTATGGTTTTAAGAATGCTATAGTATGTGATGTTTATGGTTAATTTGTTGTATTCTTGTAGCTCTTTTTTTTAAAACTATTCCTATAGCTCAATGCTAGGAATGTATCAATTTAGAGAGATCACAAATTATGAATAAATGTATGCTACACCAGAATACCTCCTGTAAAATATTTCTCAATACTAAGACAATCTAGTGTATATTTTGTACTTTCCATGTTTACAAAATAAAATTAACTTCCTACTTTGAGAATTAATGGAAACCTTTTTTAAGATTTGTATTGTTGAGGGCTGATGATAATGGGCCGTGATATTTTCAGTGAAATCTCGTTATTTGTACTACCGAATTCTTAATACCTTGGCCGCAAAAAAAAAAAAAGAATTCTTAATACCATGGCAAATTGGTTCTGCAAAATCACTAGAAATATTGATCTTAAGTTATTTACATTGGTTATATGCCATTCACTATTACCTATACTCACTTATATGGCTATTGATCCAAATGATTTAAACAGAATGTAATACTCCTGAAAAAAATAAAAGATAATGTTTCTGGTTTACTAAGATAGCCACAATTAGTTGAGTAAGGTTTATTTTTTTGTAAGTGGGCCAAGTTAGCTTGGGTCAAGGCCCAAGAGCCCAGCCAAATCCCTTGCCCCCACCTAAAACCGTAGGGGAGAGAAACCGAACCCTCCCACCTTTCCCCTTTGATGCCGGCCGTGACTCCTCCACTCTCACCTCCTGTACGTAGTTTTCTTCCTCTCCTCTCTAGCAGATATTGCTCTCCCGAGATCTCTACCTTCATAGTTTGGATCAAGAAGCGAAGTGGAAAAACGGAACGACGAGGAGGAGAGAAGAAGGATGGGTTAGATTGGAGTTTCCCCGCCGTTTCCCACGGGATATACAAGAGAAACCCTAGGTGAGGTTTACCCCCTTGTTGTATCAGTTGTTCTAGGGTGATTTTAGTGGTTTAATTCATGGTAAACGAAGGCTAGAGAAGGGGTTTTGTTTGTTGTTATTCGGTTTGGTAGTTCTCCTCTGTTGGCAGATTTGCAGTGTTTCAGTTTTTTGTTGTTTCGGGAGTCTAAATGATGTTTTCTGTGAAAGTGTATAACTAGGAAGTTGTAGACAATTCATAGGTCTATCTTCTGACCAAAGGGCGTGATTTTACCTTGTGTGGTTAAGGCTATATGAATTTTTGAGTATGACTGTTGTTTTTATGTCATAATCTAGACAATAGTAGATTGAACTGTTTTCGGAGGGGATAAACAGCAGAATCAGTCAAGATCCCTATAGACAAAGTTGTAGAGTTTTCTCTAAGCTTTCCATGTTGGTAAAGTACACTTTGATCGGATGAGTAGAACTCCAGATATGGTTAGGAAAACTTAGGAATTAAACACATGCTGGAAAGCCGAGACATCAAGCCAAATTAATATGACATAAACTTGAGTGCCAAACATTAGCCTCATCATCCACACTGCCACAAATATGGATCACAGACTTATTACAGAAATCAGAAAGGGAAAAGCGGAACAAGCCTCCGCACTCATAACCTTTACCAATAAAATATCCATGTTTAGACACGACTACTTTATTAGACTCAAAAACCAACTTAAATCCGTCTCTAGTCAGACGGGAGCCACTGACAAGATTCCTGTCGATAGAAGGGACATGCTGCATGTTCTTCAGCTGCACGATCTTTCCCAATGTAAACTTCTGATCTATCGTGCCAACACCATGAACAGAATCATGTGACCCATTCCCCATTAGGACGGTGGAACCCCGTGCGACCTGATAAGAAGAAAACAATGATGTCAGCACAAACATGTACATTGGCCTAGTATCAACCCACCAATTAGTAGACTGATTAACTGAAAAAACAGTAGGTCAATTACCATGCCCGCTTCCATCTCCAGTGTTGCCAATGGTCACATTAGCAGACTTAGAAGTCTGCCCTGCAGGTGCCTTCATCCCCTTGCGTTGTGGACACTTCCTGGCCAGATGACCAGGTTGGCCACACACAAAGCAAGTCATCTCATCCTGATTAGGATTGTTGTTCTTCTTCTTCTGCTTCTTGAAGTTGGTGGTCTGTTGAGTTTTGTATTTCCCTTTGCTCTTGTTATGGGCTTTGTGCACAACATTGGCACTAGACTGCCCACCATCGCCCTTAGACGCAGCATCTTTTTCCCGAGCTTTCTCCTCAACATCAAGAGATGCTATCAATCCCTCAACGGAGTATTCCTGTCTCTTGTGTTTAAGTGCAGCACCGAAACTTCTCCAAGATGGAGGTAGTTTCGCAATAATGCACCCGGCCACAAATTTGTTGGGTAAGACACACTTAAGGAGTTCGAGTTCCTTAGCCATGGTTTGTATCTCATGAGCCTGTTCGACTACAGAACGGTTGTCATCCATCCTGTAGTCATGAAACTGCACATAATGATTTAATTTATTCCATAAATAAACCATGACATTGTAGATGTAAACTAGCATGAACGCATCATTAGATCTACACATGTAAACTAAGCAGTAAAACATGAACAGATCAAATATGCGCAACATGTCGAACACGTACCGAGATGGCGGAAAGACCGGTTGCTTGGCAGGAACTACTCGCGGTTGTGGGTGTCGATGAAGGCGCGCAGCACGCGAGCGGAGAGGAAGGCGAGCCGTCGCGGACGAACAGGGAGCAGTCGCGCGAAGCGCTTCCCTCAAAGAAGGTAGCATCACGAGACTCCATAATTGTACCAACATGCATGTCCGGTACCTCGGATTTAACTATTAAAAATCTATAGGCAATGCTATGATGAGCATATCCTAGAAAGACACAGTCCACAGTCTTATGTCCAAGTTTGCGCTTCTTCGTTATTGGTACATTGATTTTCGCCAAGCACCCCCATGTGCGCAAATAGGAAAGTGATGGTTTTCTCCCAATCCATATCTCATATGGTGTTTTGTCCTTGTTTCTGTTAGGAACTCTGTTTAACACATGATTTGAGGTCAACAATGCCTCCCCCCACCATGCCTTAGGCAGTCCCGTGGTGTCCAACATGGCATTCACCAAGTCAGTCAGTGTGCGGTTCTTTCTTTCAGCAATCCCATTAGACTCGGGAGAATAGGGAGGCGTCCTCTCATGTATGATGCCATGTTCCTCACAGAATAAGTCAAACTCGTTCGAGAAAAACTCTCCACCACGATCAGACCTAAGCCTTTTTATCTTTTTGTCAAGTTGATTTTCAACTTCTGCCTTATAAATTTTAAAATAGTCTAGAGCCTCGTCTTTCGTTTTCAACAAGTACACATAGCAAAATCTAGTAGCATCATCAATCAATGTCATGAAATATCGTTTTCCACCCTTTGTCAACACCCCATTCATTTCACAAAGATCTGAATGTAGGAGTTCTAGTGGTGCCAAGTTTCTCTCCTCGGCAGCCTTGTGAGGCTTGCGAGGTTGCTTCGATTGCACACAACTATGGCACTTAGAACCTTTGACAATGGAAAACTTAGGAATTAAACACATGCTGGAAAGCCGAGACATCAAGCCAAAATTAATATGACATAAACGTGAATGCCAAACATTAGCCTCATCATCCACACTGCCATAAATATGGTTCACAGACTTATTGCATAAATCAGAAAGGGAAAAGCGGAACAGGCCTCCGTACTCATAACCTTTACCAATAAAATATCCTTGTTTAGACACGACTACTTTATTAGACTCAAAAACCAACTTAAATCCTTCTCTAGTCAGACGGGAGCCACTAACAAGATTCCTGTCGATAGAAGGGACATGCTGCACGTTCTTCAGCTGCACGATCTTTCCCGAAGTAAACTTCAGATCTACCGTGCCAACACCATGAACAGAAGCATGTGACCCATTCCCCATTAGGACGGTGGAACCCCGTGTGACCTGATAAGAAGAAAACAATGAGATGTCAGCACAAACATGTACATTGGCCCCAGTATCAACCCACCAATTAGTAGACTGATTAACTGAAAAAACAATATGTAAATAACCATACCCGCTTCCATCTCCAGTATTGCCAATGGTCACATTAGCAGACTTAGAATTTGTCTGCCCTGCAGGTGCCTTCATCCCCTTGCGCTGTGGACACTTCCTAGCCAGATGACCAAGTTGGCCACACACAAAGCAAGTCCTCTCATCCTGATTAGGATTATTGTTATTCTTCTTCTGCTTCTTGAAGTTGGTGGTCTGCTGATCTTTGTATTTCCCTTTGCTCTTGTTCTGGGCCTTGTGCACAACATTGGCACTGGACTGCCCACCATCGCCCTTAGACGCGACATCTTTTTCCCAAGCTTTCTCCTCAACATCAAGAGACGCTATCAACCCCTCAACGGAGTATTCCTGTCTCTTGTGTTTGAGTGCAGTACCGAAACTTCTCCAAGATGGAGGTAGTTTCGCAATAATGCACCCGGCCACAAATTTGTCGGGTAAGACACACTTAAGGAGTTCGAGTTCCTTAGCCATGGTTTGTATCTCATGAGCCTGTTCGACTACAGAACAGTTGTCAGCCATCTTGTAGTCATGAAACTGCTCCTCTCAAAACCAAAATACCAGATATAACGGGTCCCTCAATATATAAAATCGGATCACCTGACGTCCTAGACATTATTATACCCGGTTTTAGCTTACGTGGCAAGCCGAGTCAGCATGGACCCCACGTGGGCCGCACATGTCAGTGTCTAAGTATTCTCTTCTCCTCTCTCTCTCTCCCTTCTCTTCTCTCTCCCTTCTCTCCCCAATCCAGGCACCGGGACATGCGGGGGCTGCCGGAAAGGATTGCACGACAGGCGGCAGGCGGCAGGGAGGACGGCGGGACGGCCGGCGGAGAGATGTGTGGCAGCCGGCGAGGAAAAGGGGTGGCGTGTGGCAGGCTGTAGGGAGAAGGGCAGCGAGCGGTGGCCGACGGGGAGAAGGGGCAGGGGGCGGCGGCGGAAGCAGGAAGGGCGCCGCCCCTTCTCCCCGCCGGCCGCTGCCCATCGCGCTGTCTCTCCTTGCCTGGTGATGTACTTTGTGATGTATTGTTGTAGATTCCCAGATCAACTCATTACAGCTTGGCGATGTGAAGATTCTTCAATGATTCTTCGACGGGGATGATGAGTTCCGCAATAGCAGGCTGAAGCTGAATACTCGCTGATACCCTCTGTACCCAAAGTAGGTAGCTGTTAGTTAGTTGGTCTCAGGCATGTACTAGTGAACTGGACTGAAGAAAAATAAACAAAAATAATTGTACATGGTGGACGTAAAGGGATCATGGCTCCCATCGGTTGCCCATTTTGGCCCAAAATGGCTTATTTGGCTTATTAGAAAATTAAAATTAATTTATAAGTAAAAGTTTTGTAGATTTGTTCGTAGCAACATAAAAGCCAACATTAACAAAAAAAAAATTACGTTAAAAGCATTTCGAAATCAACTTCAAAATCAAGTTCAAAAATTCAAATTTTGGCTTACTCTTTGGCTGTTTACGCTAAACGATGGGGCTACATGGATAGTACGACAGAGTGTACGTAGGGAGCACGCCATGCTTGCTGGGGCCTGGGGAAGGGATTTGGATCAGGTGCAGTCACTACAACAACCTAAGCAGTAACAGTACACATCGTTGGATACAAGCTGGATGGCCTAGATCGCGCATCGTACTGTTTACACTACTGCAGCAATAAACACTGTAGCACAAAAGTCCTGTTCACCTGGTTGCTGTAGCTACAAATCTAGACCATTGATCGCAAAAATGGACGGGTGATGTTGCGTGCAGTTGCTAAGTTGCAGTTACTACAGCAACTGCAGCTGATCCGAATTCCTAGGAAAGGCGGTGGATTGCAGCTACCTGGAGGTGGATGTGGACGTTGACATTGGTCGTCGGCGGTGGCGAACAACGTTGGCGGTGGACATTGCGTTCCTAATACAAGCCAACACCTACGAGGAGCTCTCCGAGCAGGTCATCGGCGCCGTGCGTCTCACTCACGTTAAACCTGCCTCCGCAATCGTCCCTCAGGACCTTACTCCCTCTCCTCCTGCCCTTGCCGATGCCGCCACCACCGCCACCGCTTCTTTCTCCGAGGATGATCATTTAGATTTATCCAAGAAAACCAACTAGCAGTCGTCCCTCTCTCAACGCACTGCATCTCAACATAGATTTTTTATTTTTTATATGCTTCCAATGCCACATCACCAGCCACGCCACGTAGGATGAGAATCAAGTCAAACCAGCCACGTAGGCGCCACGTCAGCCAAAACCATCACCCAAACCGCCTTAGGACCTTATTTGCACTGGTTTTATAAGTTGGGGATGTGTTTTGCTGTTCAAGGATGAATTTCAGACTCGTCAACAAATTGAGGGACCTAAGGTTGACTTATTCCCTCGGGCAATGAGTGAAGGAAAAAGTACACCGAAGGTCCCTCAACTTGTCATCGAGTTACAAAATCGTCCCTCAACCGCAAAACCAGATATATGACATTCCTTAACTTATAAAAACCGTTCACTATAGATCCTTCGGTGGTTTTGTACCCGGTTTTGTCCTATGTGGCGGCTGAGTCAGCATGGGACCCACGTGGGCCCCAATGTCAGGGTGCCACGTCAGCCTCTCTCTCTTCCCCTTCCTCTCCCTTCCCCCTCTCTCTCTCACTCTTCTCTTCTCTGGGGCAAGCCGGCCGGCGGCTGGGGACGAGGCGGCAGAGGAGTAGGCGGCGACGGCTGTGACGCACGAGAAGGCGAGTGAAGCGGCCCCGCGCGGGCGAAATACTCTATTATAGATGGGGCCATTTATGTGATCATTATTTCATGTGTAATTATATTTCATATGAGAGTAGATCCAAGTAAATTAGATTTAATCTTACTATTTCTTTAGCTAATTGTGACATCAAGCTATCAATCATGGTTTGAATATTTAATATTTGATTTGTACTTTATTTGGCCTGCTTTCATGTGCATAAATATTTATGGGATTGATAATAAGTATCGTATCGTTGTAAATCGTAATTATTGCTCGGGTGTAGATCTTTAAATTGATTTTTTTTCCATTGTGTCGATTTTATGCTTTGGCAAGCAATAACAACTATAATATTCAGCATGATCCAAAAGTTTTAAAAAGTTCAAAATTTTAGTGATTTTTATTGTCAGGAATTTTCAGGATGTTACATCGTAGTTCACTGGTGAGTCGGTAGCCTCGTCGCCGTCGTATGGCGGTGTCACACCCACCAATCAGCTGGATAGCTTCGTCTACATGGATTCACAATCAAACGACAAGTTGGAGATGTACCCGAGTTGAGGAGAATCGATCCCTTGCAATTTGACCATGACAGGGGAGAGCTGATCGGCGAGGAACTGCACCGTCATGAGGCGCGGCAGCTCATCGGGCGTGGGGTGCGCCGCTTTCAGCGCGGCGACGCTGAGCATGGCCTTGATCTTGCCACCGTCGGGGAGCAAGCGTGGCCGCTGGCACTGACGACGGCGGTCGTGCAGGACGAGCCTGACGGCGAGGGGGAGGTCGTGGGCGGCGAGGTAGAGGTAGCGCGATAGCCTATTCGGCGGAGGCCTGTGTAGGAGTGGACGGCGAGGTAACCCCACAGCGACTTGCCTTCATCGCGAGGGAGGGAGAACCGGAGAAGAGAAAAGTGAGAGAGAGAAGGAAAGGACAAGGGGAAGAGAGAGGCTGACGTGCATCCTGACATGTGGGGCCCACGTGGGTCCCACGCTGACTCAGCCGCCACGTAGGACAAAACCGGGTACAAAACTACCGAAGAACCTGTAGTGAATGGTTTTTATAAGTTGAGGATGTCATATATCTGGTTTTGCGGTTGAGGGACGATTTTGTAACTCGATGACAAGTTGAGGGACCTTCGGTGTACTTTTTCCATGAGTGAATGAGGCTCACGTATTTAGCGCCAAGCCCACGAGACGTGGAGACTGTTTAGCTTCCTGCGGCCCATTTTGGCGAACCATGCGACGCTTCGTTTCTCACGAGCCGCGAGCACTTTTTTCCAACGCGGCGCCAGGCGCCAGGCGCCAGCGACGCTCCCAATTTCAAAAACTCAACAACTCTGGGGTTGCTGTACGTGTCGCGGGCTTCAGCTTGAGCAGATTGCAATCACGCCGGCGCGGCCGGAAAGCTCGGAGTCGGAGGCACCGGCGATTAGGCACTTAGATTAGCTAGTTCAGTTGGTTGGCTGCTTGCCTGCTTCACACAGGTTGCAGACTTGCAGTCGTAGCATCGTAGGTGAAGCAAATGGCAGACCAGCAGGAGCAGGGGACAAGGAAAAAGCTCGCCCAGAGAAGTAGTAGTAAGAACTTGAAGTTGGATTGTTAATCAGTCGACTGTTTAAACTATGTCATTTTAAATTTTAATCAACTGAAACAAGTGATTGGATTAGATTTGGAATATTTTTGGATATGCAGACGTGCTTATTCTTGGCTCCTGCTAAAATTTTTGGATCCTATATGGATTAGGTTTGAATGATTTTACGCACATTTGTTTTTCATCATTTGGCGTGCGGCTAGCTTGCCCATATGCTCATGAAATATCCTGATCCGCCACTGCCTCTCAATATCATGTTACTTAGAGCACACCAGGAGCGATGACATTATGGCCTAATAAGTAGCCTAAAGCTTAATGGCTTAGAGGTCTAATTCGATTTGAGTGGTCCAGCCGCTAACTCTTAGAAACGAAGTACTTGCTCAGGAGAAAAAGGAAACAAATTACAACAGTAGCATGCATGATAGCATGTAACGCATATCGCGAAACAACATTTAGCGTAAAACAACCTTTGGTTGCTCGCATCCCCTAGCCTAGCTCATCTCTCTCATTTAGCTTAAGTTTCTTTTGGTTAAAGGGATACCCTTGCAGTTGTTTGGTTGCTTGCATTGATTTAGCGTAATAAGGTTTTGTTTAGCTGATTGGACGGGAGATATGATTTGAAAAAGAATTTATTTGGTTGGCTGGTTGGTTGAAAGATAATATGTTTGGTTGGTTATGAGAATGAGATTTCCACTCAAAGCTCATGTATAGAAACTTCAGACATCTAGACATCTAGACCATAGTTTCAAAATTCGAATTACAATATATAAACGGGGTGAGGCTTTCAGTTGCACAGGGAATAGGAAAGGAAGCGAAGGGAATGAGCAAAGTGGGCCGTGGTCAGGAGGCAGAGCGGAAGGGAGATGGGCCGACTTCTAGACGAAACAACGAAGTGGATTTTAATTACTTTCCTTTCTAAATAACTAGTTGGCAGCCCACGTCTTTGTCGCAGGTTTTGTAGTTTTATCATCAAACAAAATCATAGTTTTAAATGGTTAGGTGTGACTTTACGTATATACAAAATATATGATAATGTGGATTTATATATGTCTTATGTTATCACTTATCACAATACAATTCATGCTTTATTTTTCCAAGCGTCATTGTGTGTTGTTATAATATATAAATATTATTTTTATGCGTAATATGGGTATCGTTGTAGTTAGACAATTTGCATCTCTCCTTCACTCAAGTTTTTTTTTCTGAAAATGGATTCAGGTAACGATACCTAATAATTATATGCTATCTTATCGTGCATAATAAAACAAAACACATATATTAAACAATAATCACATATTAAACAGTAATTTGAGTAGTATTTGGAAAACATGGTGTTATGCACAAAATATATAACAGTGCTATATGTGACTATGAGGTGGAGCATATATATGGAGGTGAATGGATAACTAATAAAGGATTTAATTGGATAAATAAGTAGCTTATTGATCCAATTGTTATTATCTTTGTACTAATATGATCTAATAGCTTAAAAGTATTGATGATGTGGCTTCTTGCATGTCTTGTTTTATAGGAGTAAATACCCCTTAGTGGGTACTAACTATATAGTAAGATAGGATTGATAAAGTAATCTTTGTATTTTTAAAGCTAGTTTTTGAGCTCTAAAAATCCTGCACCAGTTCTTGAGAGCATTTTAGGGCATGGAGAATTTAACAAAAATATTCCATGTCATAGTTTATTACTAACGAAATTTTATTCCCTTGATTTACTTCGCATGTTATTTGGTTTCCACATTAATACAAATTCTGAAAAGAATATTGAATAATTTTTAATCCCATGAAAAAAATTAAGGTGTGACAAATCTATTTTCATATTCATAGATAGCATTTCCCCTTATTTTTTTAATATTCCTATATCTTATTGTTCTGTAATTACTCATTATCTGTATTTTCTATGTGCTATATATGTTTGTTTCGTAGTACTATTATTTTGATATGCTTTATACATAAATGTTTCAGTTATATCGTTTTGGACAATAAATTCATAACTTGGACATGTTTTCTCTTTTGTTATTTTGTTTAGGCTGTGTGTTTAACGCGTGATTAATTAAGTTTTAGCTATTTTTTAAAAAAATAGATCAATATGATTTTTAAGCAACTTTTGTATGGAAACTTTTGTAAAATACGTACCGTTTAGCATTTTGAAAAGCGTGCGCGTGGAAAACAAGTGAGAGGGGTTGGGAACCCCTGCAACCGACCGCAGCCTAGGTAGATTGTGTATTCGACTCTCCACATGAACGGATTTCAGACGTGGTTAAAAAAGTTCACTCGCTAACTTCGCACAAAAACATGTGTTAAAAATCGACATATGATAGACATACCCTCGTGTGGGAAATATCAAACAAAACATGGATGAAGAACTGATCCATAGGACGTGAGATCGCTTTTGCAGGATCAAGGTTCATGAACTTTCTCAACTGGTGTAGATGAGGCTTCTTGATAAAAAAAGCCATCGGTGCTGTCTTTTCCTTACTGGTCCAGTTTTTCTTTTCAAGTATTTTGTTCCTTCTACAAACAAATACAACAACAGCTACATTTGGACTGGCTCCCAATAATCGATCAATTTCCTTGTCTTTGCTTTATTGGCTTCTCATATAGCCAAGGTCCGTTCAGGGCAAAGAAAATGCCGCACAAAAGACAAAAACAAATGGAAAGCTTAGAAGCCATCAGGCCCATTAAGGCTTAGTGGGCCTGTCAAGAATTTCTTAATGTCTTAAAGTTTACATATCAATTTTGCTAAACCGTTAAATAAATGGGCTTCTCTCTACAGCAATTCATGAAAAGCCAATAAGCTATAAGGCAAGAATTCTCGCTTTTCATTGGCAAAATTTACTACATTTCATTCAAAATTTATGTAATTTGCTAATAATCGTAAAAATGTGTCACTACTAAAAAAACACTTAAAAAGTTGGTAATTTGCCGAAGAACACTTTTGACTAAAGTGAACACACAAATCTATACTACTTTAAAAAGGAGTGGTGGTGGTGATGAGTGGTGAATCTGTTAGCCCCATAAACTACCTATCCTTGCGGAGTGAAGAAAGGACATATGGGGCCAAAATGCCTACATGCCAACCATCCCCACCACCATCTCTACTTTCTATCGGAATGAAAAAATGACATAGGACTCATATGTTAGTTACAAATATATGTAGAATTTGAAAGATGATGTATATAAAAATAACGATAATAGCAGCTTAATGATCATTTCATCAATTAAAATCCCCGTTGCAACCCCATGGACAATATGCTAGTACGTCAAAAAGATGAGCCCCTAGAGTCAAAGGCTTGTGAGTTTGAGGATGAAGTGAAGATGAAATATGATGTATGTTAGTGATATATTTGGGGGTAATGGTAAATTTAGAATTGCATAATTTTTTAAATTTTACTCTAACATCATGTTTAATACTAGGCCGGCATGTCTTGAGATTGACGAAGTCACCACAGTTGTCTCGCTGTCGACGGGTACGTCGCCTACCATTGAAAGAATAATTAGCCGTAAATGCGGACACCCATGCATGTCAAATCTTAAGATTTGAACCCCGGTGGGCTGGTTCCACCACAAGAAACCTAACTAGTTGAGCTACGCTCACTTCGCACATTCCTTCTATTTCTAAACATGAGATATCGCTGGCGGTAACTTATATCGACCGCCAGCGAAATTCATCTACCCTAGTTGATTGTCGATACGTGGCCTGCCAAGGAAGATATTTAATATCTTTTTTAGAATTTGAAACTATTTTTAGTTTGTTCGCGTAATTGAGAGTCACACACAAAGGATATATTTGATCAAGCAATCGATAATATGAAGGTTTCCTTATTATTGCTTGCAACCGCTATTGATAATTAATATACATGTGCAATATGAAAATGAAGACACGATCGATAATTAATGCAAGGTATTAATTAAGTAACATACATAATTGTGAAACGTAGATATTAATGTCTTGCAACTCGACCGACGAGTGAAATTTAAATTATACTCGTTTTTTGAGGTGTTCAAAAAATCCTTCTTTATCAAAAAAAAAAAACTCCCAAGCTAGTGGCAACACTCATGTTGGATGAAATAGCACATGACACATTGTATGTTCTAAATGGTTTCATCATCCAGCTCCCTTTCACCCATTTGGAAATTTTGGAAGCTGCATCAAGATCTTGGCAATGAAAATTGTTAGCAATTCAAATGTAGCAATTAATTTAATAAACGTATTGATGGTTTGTAGTTAAGAGCGTTATAATCTGTGCAGCATCTCCCATTGACCCTAATAAACTCGTAGCTACGAGTTTATAATATCCACATAGTATGCTTCCCTTAGGTTGCTTGTGACACTTTCGACATCAACACAAAGTATATTAGTTAATTAAATGAATATATTTATGGACAGTGAAAAATATATTGCGCCACCATGAAGAACCATTTTTCTAGTATTGACATTACTCCATTATATCTACTACTATAAAAGATAATAGTGATATTGATGGTTCCGCCACCAACCAACCATCGCTACATTTATATATCTTACAAATTAAATTAATCCTTAGTATCATCAAAAACCACTTCTAGATGACAAATTAGGAAAGCACCTTCAAATTTGACAGATTATATAAACAAATCACTTACTATAGAGATAAATTCAATTATACTTCTATATATATAATATGTAGAACTTAAAAAAAGTATTATTATGTAGTAATAAGTTATCTAAACAATGCTGACATAAAAAAAAACAACTTTGCAAAATCCTAGTGTGTAATTCTTAAGTCCACACAAGTCTGCCTGAGCCATATATGGAAAAAAAAAATCAAAGATGATAGGCTGATAAGATAGGGGCTATGGCGATTCTTACTCTCCATGGCATCGTACCCTAGTAGTACATACATTTTGTCCCATCGTACTTATTATCCCTAAACGTATGGATGTCGAAGATATACTTTTTTTAAGAGAAAACAATATGAGACTGTGCCAACTCTTTACACTATACAGTGTTTGGCAAAATGTCATGTAAGCGCTTTGCTCTTGCCATTGCCCATGTCCACACCTCTTCCTCAATTTTGGCAAAAAGGATTGACGACGAGGCCTCATTATGCTCGAAGATTCGTTGGTTCCTCTCCTTCCAGATCTCCCAAACGACAAGGAGGATGAGAGTGTGCAGTCCATTTTTTACAACTCCTGCCGTATTTGCTAGAGCTTCCCACCAGTCTTTCACAGTCTGGGTCGCCTCCCATTGTCCATGGTTAAGCTATTGGTAAGCCACCCAGACAACTACCATGCTCCTTTTGCGAGCCAATCGTAGGTCCAAACCATGTTTTGGATGACTAGCCATGCATGGAATTTGCATTTCCACGGCACCAAACTTTCTAAATGAGCTAGTCAAAAATCATGTTTGGTGCACCAAGGCACTATGCCTGGTAAGCTGACGACGCCGAGTATTGGCCATGGGTTGTGAACTTTCAGATAATTTACACTGGTGGAGAAATGCTTTTTAGTCCCGGTTCGTAACCCCCCTGTAGTCCCGGTTTTCCAACCGGGACTACGAATCCGGGACTAAAGATCGCTATCTTTAGTCCCGGTTCAAATAACCGGGACTAAAAATCAATCTTTAGTCCCGGTTGATAACACCAACTGGGACTAAAGATATTTTTTTCTTTTTTTTCTGCTTTTAATATTGAATATTGATTTCACACCATCCCCTCCCATATCCAAATCATCACATATTACAGAACATCTCCAAATCCTCAAATCCTCAAACAAATCATCTCCAAATACATCACAAACTCTTAAAAAAATTACATCACAGGGTTCTAAAAAATTCATCACAGATTCACATCTCACACAAAAATACATCACAGATTCACATCTCAAAAAAAAAAGAAAAAAAATCCGGCCGGCGGCCACTGCCGCCTCCCCTCCTCCCCTCCGCGCCGGCCGGCCGGCCGGGCCGCCTTCCGCCTCGTGTCCTCGCTCCAGCCGCTCCTTCGCTATGAAGGAAGGAAAGAGATAAGGCTCTGAGGAAGGAAAGAGATAGGGAGTTAGAGAGGAAAAAAGAGATAGAGAGAGGCGTTTG
>CM020184.1:4155598-4168752 GCA_009805545.1 Oryza longistaminata
TATATATTATTAGAAAATCATGAATTGCACTTAGGAGTTCTATCGTCTCAAGTAATTCGCTTGGATATTTTTTTTTTTTAGAAAATCTAATCATGAGCTGCAGTTAGAAGTCCGATCGTCTAAAGTTAGCATGCAAATTTTTTTAAAGAGATTTCTTATACGACTCATTTTGTATTTCCCAAAGTGAACAAACTTAAAAAACGACTCAAATACGGATATGTATTTCCAAAAGCGAACGAACTTAAAACCAACTCATAGACGGACTGACGTACCAAAGTATCAGTAAAAACATCTTTAATTTTTATATAGTGGAGATAGAGATAGAGATAGAGAATGTGCATGACATGATTACTATCATGATTTGGCCACATTGTGTGTGAGAGTCACGTGGACCGAATAGGAAACATAAAAATAAAATCTCGGCCACGGCCTGGCATAATAGTTCATGAGAAGACGGTTAAAAGGGACACATGGATCAGAATCGATCTACTATACACATGGATGACGTATAAAATTTATTGGTAAAAACATCTTTATAAATTTTTAATAGTAGAGATTTTGAATTGGTGGGCTACATTTATAGAGCCTCCTTTATAACAAAAATGTATTTAAGTCCACCTGGAAAAATAAAACCTAAGTTTCGAGAAAAAAAATCGATTTTTATAGTGAACCAGAACGGTTGGTCCTGTCCTATATAACACGGTTGCAGCCTAGATATGACCATGAGGCAGCCCACGTCATGCACGGTTTCCGCTAAAACACGGTTGCTCATATCCACCCAATCCACCGGTTGTTTTTTCTACGGTTTTGCATTGCTCATGAAGTACACGACAAGGTGGGTCATGTCAGAGGTGGCAGAGGCCCACTGCCAGCACAGCCGCATTGTTTAGTGTACTACATGCACGAATGCACCGAATGGAAGGTCCCAGGCAAGCCGTAGGTGGGAATGGAAACGCCGTGTGTGATAAAATTGACAGGCTCCTCTTTACCGCGTCAACAAAAATAACCATCGATGACGGAAACACTATGCGTTTTTGGGATTTCGCTTGGATAGAAAGGCGCAGACCAAAAGACCTCATGCTATTGGTCTACGCAATCTCGAAGAGAAGAAGAAAATTCCTTTCATCAGGGAATTAAAATAATGCTTGGATCGACAACTTAGATCTTATTTGGTCAGTTAATCCGCCTTATGGATTGCTGTGTGGGACATCCAACTAAAACGAGGAGCCTGATTAACACTGGTAGAGAAACCATCTTTGGTCGGTCGACCCAAATCCACAATAGTCCCGGTTCCATTAAAAACCGGGACTAAAAATGATTTTTACTCCGGTTAATAAGAGGAAGATCTTTAGTCCGGTTGTTGTTACCAACCGGGACTAAAAATCATCTTTAGTCCCGGTTGGTAACTCCAACTGGATTAAAGTTCATTTTTAGTCCCGGTTGATTCCATGTCAGGCCGTGTCAGGGCCCATATGATCTTTAGTCCCGGTTAGTAACACCAACCGGGACTAAAAACTATTTTTAGTCCCGGTTGATTGTTACTAACGGAATAAATCAAAACACCACTATATAATCCATAGTATCGATTATATATATATCCAAGCGAATTCCCACGATGAATTTCACCTTAACTAAACCGTATAACAATAATAAGATTAAAATAACCTTTATCCATTGCAACGCACGTGCATTTTTTCTAGTTAATTTATATATGCGGGATCTAAAAAAATCCGTCAATGAAAAATACCATTTTTCATATGTGGACTGCTTTAGACCCCGTCTGCAAAAATCGGTTTTTATGGTTGGGGTCTAAAGATGCCCACCTACAAAGCGCGGGGAGCTATTAAATCTAGCACCACTAGCCACTGAGGTGTACTCCATCTCCATCACATACTCCCTTCCTCAAACCATCTCTCAGGCTTAGATCTCCATCCCTCTCCCTCCAACCTCCAGACCTCTCATCGGCGGCAGCCAAGGCAGGCGTTTTAGCGGCAATGGGCCTCTCTTCCTCCGCTCCATCCGGTGGCCATAGGCGTGATTGGTGGCGGCAGGTTGGAACGGATGGGAGATCACTGGTGGAATCCGGTGGGCTTGGGATGCAACAACAACAGCTACTGCACACAACGGCAAAATCGGTGGCGACCCTGCTGGTGACGATGGCTGTGACCGAGCTCGGGGTGTGGCGTTCCACTGCCGGTGGGCTTGGGAGAGGCAGATCCGCTACCGGCGGACTTGAGAGAAGGGGATCTGCCCACAGCGAGGTCAGGAGAGGCGGATCCACCATCGGCAGATTCGGGAGCTACGGACCTCGGCTATAGTGAAGGGATCAGTGACGGCTGTGCAGGCTTGCATCTGGGCCTTGGTTGTCGTGAAGGGAACGGTCGGTGGCATGGTTGTTAGTATCAGGTTTCTAGGTAATATCATTTTTCTTAAAGTAGTTTCGGATCGTAGGATCGTATCGTGATATCGGGATACTATGAAATTTTTTTAAGTTTAATTTAATATTTATATTAATTATATATAGTCATTCTACACAGAAAATAGAGTAATAATAATAGAGTAAAACTTATGGAGGGTAAATTAACTTGTTTAGATGTGTCAGTTTGGTCACTCTACTTTTAAAATACATATCTAGGTCACTAGTGTGAGTTAAATGAGTTATTTGCTCATCTAACTATTCACATGAGCATACCACACATAGCATGTCACTTATGATTAAAAAAATTTGCTTTCGGGCATGTGTAGAATGGAGCAGATAATGGAGTATATATATAAATTCCTTTGGAGGGACAGCGGGAGGAAAGGTGTGTGTGGAACTGTGGATAGAGCGGAGAGAGGAGAAGCCGTTTGGAGTGTAGTGCAGGATTTTTGGATAGAAGTACATAGAAGACGGTGTCGGTTGGAGGGGTGTCACAGCCTGGCATTCCCATCCCCACTTATCATCACTATTATGTACGGAGTATTGTACTACATCTGAACAAGTTCAATTTCTTTTTATTTTTTCTTTAGCGTAGCCAATGATTCTGGGACCGTTTTCGTCGCCTTGCGCCACGTTACCTTATCTTGATTCTCACGAACACACCAATACACCCAGAGACGCCCCCCACGACACTTAAATCAGCATCTACTTTACGTTCGGTACATGCTGATTTGGTGGAAAACTGTCTCGTTTTGTGTGGGTGTACTTTGCAAACTGCTAAACAGTTTTTTTTAAAAAAATTATATATAAAAATTATTTTAAGAAATCATATTGGTCTTTTTCAAAATTAAAATAACTAATACTCAATAAATCATGCGCTAATAACTTATCTCGTTTTACGTATCTTCCCAATCTTTTTTTCTCTCCTCTCAGACAAGAAGACATGATCGATTAGAGGTAAATCTTGGTCCCTTAATATCCTATTAAAAATTGTTACTTGTGAGTGCGTAATAATTGTCGCCATTACAAATAAAATAAGTGGATTTTTTTACATGCGTGGCGCATTTGTAAAAGCACTTCTGTAAGAACTTCCTTTCTTTTATACTTGTTAATTAATAATATTAAATATGTAAATTATCTCTATAACAAATCCATTATTCATCACTTTTATATGCTATTAGTTTGAGAAGAACATACCAAATCACAATCACACTTAAAATTTTAAAACTTAATCTTAAATTAGTTTTGGTGTTCTTTTCTACATTTTTATCCTTAGCTTAGCTTTTAAACACTTAACAAAATTATAGGATCAAATACAAGAACCAAACCTACTGGAGAGAGGGTGAATGGTAGGAACAGTAAAAACCAAAAACTTTTAGTGAAAATAAAAATTACCATTTAACTTGACAAAGTCATCGGCGTAACCGATCTGATCGACATTTGCACATAGGTTTGACCGCAACCTTACCGCACCGGTTATGTCCGGTCGGTCAGACCGCCGTCTCCCTATCTACCACCTACTCGCCGCCCTCCTTCACATACTTAACTTCCACCGGAGGGTGAGGAGGACGGAGCCAACGTAATTGACACTGTTATGTTGGACAACGGCATTAGTGACGTTTATACCGCATTAAAGATCCATTTATAGAATAATTTCTTTTTAGGATATATTTGTAGAATACGTTTTTTAAAAGGACTAAAGGATGAAAAATCAAGTCATAATAGTGTAGTGAGCGTGCAATGCATGATCGATGAGACACAAATATGACTAACTCATTTGGAAAATTTAAAAAATGAAATAATTTTTAAATTTTTGGATGGAGGGAGTACTACTTGTTATGTTTATTTTCACAAGATCGGGTAGATAATCTATAGTAATAATTCCGTGAACAATATATTTTACCTGAATTTCACCAATGACATAAAATTGTATCATTTCTAGTTTGGAATTAGTTAATATATTGGATTAAAACAAACCGAGTGGTAGGAATAGGCCAAGAATTTCTATGGTCCTTGATGATAACATGAGTCTAGGCACTGTTCTTTTCACCTTTTTTTTTAAAAAAAATTGTCACTTATTATTTGCGACATGCTTTTACAAACACAAATTCTAGAAAACAGTTCTTCTATTGTATTGTTCGAACCACTTGCTCTAGGTTATTTGTAAATTTTATTTCTCAAATTGTTTCCTCATTCCACTTATATATAAAGTTGGTTATTTCATTTTTAACTTGAAAGGACCTTGATGTCGCCTAAAAGGGGGGTGAATAGGCGTTTAAAACTTATTGAGTAAATGCGGAAACTAAACTTTTAGGATATTTCGAAATATTTTCGGATATTTCGGAATATTTTCGGATATTCCGAAAATCTCAGCTTTTTAACAAGCTAGAAAGGCAAATAAAAGGGGATAAAGGCACAAGTAGATAATGGGTTTGCACAAACAGCGACTAACCTACTAGCGGCACCAAAAAGCAAAGTTAGAGGAGTAAGAGAGAGATATCACCGGGATGTTTGCAAGTTGATGTGTTACCGAAGTTCAAATCCTTGAGGGGATTCTACTCTCCGTTGAGGAGCTCACAATGAGCCGGGTTTTTTCCAACCCTATCCTCGTGAGGTTGCACAAATGCACTCCTCCTTCCACTAAGGGTATTTCTTCCCTTTCGGAGGTGAGATCCGACCTCGGCACACCACAAACAAATCGGTGTCTCGAGGTTGACTCCTAGCCGTCTAGATGTCCTCAACCACCAAGAGTAACAAATGCCACAAAGATTTCTTGGGGATGAATCGAGTGCTCAACAAATCTTCACGAAGTAAACAACAAACACTCAAACAAACTCAAATCAACCACTCTCACACACACACGAAATCCGAGATGGAAGATTGGTGGAGAGGAAGAAGTGAGAAGGCAAGGCTCAAAGTGAATCTCAAATCAACACAAGCCAAGGGCAAATGATAAGCAATGGAGCTAGCAACCTTGGTTTAGAGGGCGAGGGGGCTATTTATAGCCACAGCCTCAGATCTGCCCGTTAGAGATAAAGATTCCATTTTTCTGAAATTCCGAAAACCATTTTCGGACATATCCGGAAATCAACAGAAGGCAATTTCATTTGACCAGAAATTTTCGGATATTCCGAAAAGTTGCTACAGTACTTTCTGAATTTCGGAAAATTGCATATTTCAGCACAAACTCAGTAAAAAAAGAATTTCGGAAATTCTGAAAATATTTTGGAAAAATCCGAAAATTTCTAGAAGACATTTTAACTTCACTGTCAGTTTTGGAAATTCCGAAAATGAATTTCGGACAAGTACAAAAATTTACAGAACCGATTTTGGCATGTTCGGAAATTCCGAAAATCAATTTCGGACAACTCCGAAAATTTCCAGAAGCAAAATTCTCCTTTCAGAAAATTCGAAAACTCATTTCAGACAACTCCGAAAAATTCCAGAACAGAGGAAATAAGGAGAAACACTCTGAAAAAATTGATTTTTGAGCACCAAACTCATCCCTAGACATCAAGGTAACATCCCGCTTAATAGTACGGCTTTCCTACCGACTCAAGAACAAATTAGAAAAGTTGTACCAATATGAATACCTTCACGCCATCTTCTTTCTTTGCTTTTATCGATGCTAATAAGGTTAATCCGTAGCAACTTATGACTTCTTATGGCCTTGATCGGTCCATCGGTGTTCGGCTAAGCACCTGATCCTTCACCACCGCGTCGGGTCCTTCGGCGCCAAGCCTTCGCTTGCCCTTCTCCCATGCATGGTCCATCACGTAGCAAGTCTAACCAACCCTTCACCGCCTCTAGCCATCTTTTGTCACTTGTAGCCTTAGATCATAATGAAACCTCGTTGTATTGCATATTTTTCTTCATCATCTTCGTTGGTTCTTCATCGGACTAATCCCTTGCTTATACATTCAATAAGCGCATTAGTCTCTTAATCGTTTGTCATCAATTAACCAAAACCCACTAGGGGCATAGATGCTCTTTCATAACTAACCAACGTGGGCATAGATGCTCTTTCATAACTAACCAACGTGGGCATAGATGCTCTTTCATAACTAACCAACGTGGGCATAGATGCTCTTTCATAACTAACCAACGTGGGCATAGATGCTCTTTCATAACTAACCAACGTGGGCATAGATGCTCTTTCATAACTAACCAACGTGGGCATAGATGCTCTTTCATAACTAACCAACGTGGGCATAGATGCTCTTTCATAACTAACCAACGTGGGCATAGATGCTCTTTCATAACTAACCAACGTGGGCATAGATGCTCTTTCATAACTAACCAACGTGGGCATAGATGCTCTTTCATAACTAACCAACGTGGGCATAGATGCTCTTTCATAACTAACCAACGTGGGCATAGATGCTCTTTCATAACTAACCAACGTGGGCATAGATGCTCTTTCATAACTAACCAACGTGGGCATAGATGCTCTTTCATAACTAACCAACGTGATAGATAGGAGCATTAGTTTATCTTGTTAATGAAGTAAATAATTTGTCTCAATAATATGTAAAAATCCATTTTAATCCAGACCTTAATTGATCAGCATGGTGGCATTTTTAAGCAATTACTAGTTTTTTTAAATACCATTTATTCGGTTGAGCGTAGGCTAAGAAATATTCATGGGGTTAATACGTAAAAATGCCGGAGCATATGGGGTAGTCACAGGACCTTCCGAGTGCTTGCTCATGCTTTCCCATGGTGCTTCTTTTGTTCCCACTACTGGAGAATGCCTCTTCTCTCCCGGTTCGCAACCCCCTTATCCCGGGTTGTAAACCGGGAGAAGGAATCTAGGACTAAAGATGGTGCGCCGCCCACGTCGCCTCCCTCAGCCACCGCAACCCGCCCGGCTCGATCGCCTATGCCACAAGGAAAGGAAGAGGATAAGGATAAGAAAATAGAGAGGAAAGGAAGAGGATAAGAAAAGAGAGGAGGAGGACAATAGAAGAGGTGGTTGCTAGATGATAAGTGCGAGGGATTATATACTATGCGCGGATTTTTATTCCCGGTTGGTGTTTCCAATCGGGAATAAAAAGAGTAGAAGGGCGAACACTTTTTCAATCAGGACTAAAAATGATCTTTAGTCTCGGTTGGTGTTCATAAAAAGGCTGTGGGCTTTTCAACCGGTGCTAAAGATGATCTTTAGTCTCGGTTTTTTTTGGAACCGAGGCTATTGTGGTTTTCGGCCGACCCAGCAAAGATCAGTTCTTCAGTAGTGTCCAGCTATTAATCTTTCTCTCTCTATATTTTTTCTTGTAAATATTCTAGAATTATCTTAAAAGTTTGGTGTGACACGTGGATTAATAGGTTAACCAGAAATCGATCAACTTAACTTTAGTAGATCTAGGATAAGATATGACATCATAAATCTATCATAGAACAACGATTCTAGATAAGAGTATCCAGAATCATTTTTCTAAGATATGTCACATTCTATCCTAGGTTGAGTTTTTTTTTACGGAGGAAGTATATAAAAGTTCAGACTTTCTATATAACTTTTGAAAAAAGAAGAAAAATCAGTTGTTTTATTCTCAGACTCAGAAAATTCGTACACGATAAGATTTATGCTAGGTTAGAGAAAAAAAAACACCCATACAAAGACGACTTGAAACCACAACTTATGGCGAAATGATGATGTTAGGTGTAGATGGCATGGGTATCTTAAAAGGAATCAATCCAAAACTGTTTAGGTTGGAGCCATTTCACGATAGGAATCTAAATGTCAGAGGGAAGGTTGTCCTTGTACAAATTGTCAAACTAGCAGGAAGTACACAGTGGAAGTCAGAGGAAGCCATAAAATAAGTAGTACATTACAAGTGTCAACCTTGATATACTGTTTTAATGAAAATATTGCATTTTATTATGCATCTTATTGTTATTGTAAATGTTGCGACTTGCGAGGAATAGTAGGAATTTGATGCCATAAGAGTTTTCTGCCATCAGACAAGCCCACTAATTATGTCTGAGTTTTCTGGTTGCTCCCCATCTTTTACTGGTTCTTTAAGGGTAAATTGAGTGTTGATGATGTGGATGATGCTTTACACCGTGCAACAGAGTTGACTGAATCTGAAAAAATTTTACGACATGAAAAGCACTACTATTATGTTAGATATCATATCATAGCGTTCCTTTATGGACGTATGGCTTTACTCAAGATCTAGAAAGGGCATGCACAGATCACTCCATATATAACTTTGTTTATCATTTCTTTCTTATGTGAATTATAAATTATCACCTTTTCAGCGTTTTATTTGTATTATCAAGGTCTACCGTAACGTTAGTACGGGCATATTACTAGTTTATATAGTTGTATTTACATACTACTTATATTCTAAATTATACGGCAATTACATACTAAGTTAAATTATAATTACACTACAATCATAATATAGTTATATTTTGAAGATTTTTAGAGGGATTTTCTGTCAAATATTAGATAGATACTACTATAAAAGTTACAACTCTCAATTTCGAAAATCCCTTTGTTCTAATGTATCCTTCTTCCGTCCCTCAATAAAACAACTCACAGAGTTGAAAGGCTCATTTAAGATGCACGAATGTAAAACCAAAAAACACGGAATTTACACACATAAAACAGAGGATTAAACGAAACAGAGGATTAAAAATCTGAGGGAAAATATCAGATATGGTGTTTGGAACATATGAATGAGGTAAATACATGATTCTTGCTAACTATGCACATATATTTTCTTGTTCTTAAATTGTGTCTAAACTACATTTATTTACATGTGTATACATTGATTTGTCTTGAACGTCTCACCCGGTATCCTTGACCGTCTGGACCTCAACTCCTCCCTGAGTCTAGTCCCGATCCCAACCGTTGACCGAAGTTGACCTCCAAGAATCCAGACTTTAGTCACCTTCTCACATGGTATCCCGACCGCAATAGACCTCTGCTCCTCCCTGAGCATAGTCTCGATCCTCACCATTGACCAAGGCTAACCTCAAGTCACCTGCACACAATCAGACAAAACAACCGTTCCTGGGCACATATATCACAACCTGACCCACATTAGTCACACGCACTCACACCAACATTCACACAAACTCTCAAACCAATTCTTCGAATAAATCATTTTGCCAAGCCAATTGTTCATCACAAATATTAATCATGACAAAGATTTCACAATCTCCCCCTTGATGAACACATTGGCAGCATCATCAAAATGCAATTTTTTTTTTGAAAAATAAAAACAAAAATCTCAAAAGTGAAAAAGAAAAACTCTCCCCCTTTTTAAAAGAAAGAATTTCTCCAATCAATTTGCAATTAAAGCACAAAATCGACTATTTGTAAAAAGAAAAACTCTCCCCATTTTTAAAAGAAAGAATTTCTCCAATCAATTTGCAATCAAAGCACAAAATCGACTATTTGTAAAATTGAAACAATTCAATTCTCCCCCTTTCAAGAAGCATGCATTTTGTATATTTCTCCCCCTTTGACAATGATTTCATCAAGAATGTAAAAGAGAAATAATAACAAATAAATCACAAATGCAATTATGTCATGATTGCCACTTGGAATAACCATTTTTATTTTCCATTTTCTATTTTTTTTCGAGAGCTTTGAAATGTACCAAAAGCAATTCAAGGTCATGTTTTGCAAGACAAGGGAGATAAATTCATCAACTAGTTAGTAAGCATGCACCATAGTATAAACATGAATCAAAGATATTACAATTAAGCTCAAATCAGCAATAATGATTCATGATTTCAAATGATTTATAATGCAATATATTCACAAGCACATAGGTTGAAAAATAAACACTATACATATATACCTATTGCATTTATCACTCTTTCTCAAATTAGCTTTAGCACAAAACAATCAAGAGAATTTTTTACTTTTTCTTGAGCCTTTTTGCTCATATTTTTCTCTTTTATTCCGGGTACGTCCCTGTCGTCAAAACTGTTTCCAGGGATTCGGCACCTATTATTTTGCTCACATCGAATACATCCTTGTCGTCAAGACTGTTTCCAAGGATTCGGTATTCATTTTTTTCATATTTTTATTCTCTTTTCACAATGAGCAATTACAAAGCTATTTGAGGAATAACAATTCAATAAAGCATATACATAAGCATTTATAAATCAAACCATATGCTAGCATCAATATTGGGGTATACCAACCATTCACTCTCCCTCTGGTTGGCTTAGTTCTTGTGTTACGATCCTATAGTTTTTTTTAAGGCATTTAAGCTTAATTTATAGGGAGAATTCTTTATTTGTCATTCCATGTATATTAATCATGTTTCTCCTTTGCTCCCTCTGCTTTCTCATTTACTTAATTTTATTTCTTATTTGTCATTATTCTTGAATTTTTGTTTTTTTGGAACACAGTACACGTGCAGGAGCTCATAGACATGCACATACACTCATGGCTATAAACACACGTACACCCTACCTATATGATCAACTCCGAAGACTATTTCTTTTTAGAAAATACCTATTTTACTCCCAAGTAATTAATGGGAGGTTAACAATAAGTCCTGATCTAGACATGAGGAAAATGTTCCCTGTGATTTACTGCCACATTATTTATGTGATACAAAAGCATAATCATAACCAAGCAATTTGGAATAAGAATCTAATAACATCAAATTTAAACCGCAAACAATTCCTAAAAGGCTATTAATTGTTAGTCAGTCAAATAAAAAAAATAGCTTATACATTTTAATGTAAGGTCTAAGGAGTATACTTTCTAGGGTACGTGAAGCACCGCTCAGCTATTGTGGTTGACTGGTTTTGTCGACCGTATCTAGCCAGTCTCCGCTATTAGTGACAGATCAATAAACTACTAAGATCTTTAAAAAAAAATAAAATTTCATAAATTTTGTTTGAATATATTTTACTATCAGCATCATGACCAAGGGATCCCACTTGACTAGTATTTTGCTTAAAACCAGAATGAATGCGTCGAGACTGCGTGGCCGGTTTTGTGGGCCATCCCGGCCTTGAGGGGAGGTCAATGTGTCCATAATTCATCTAAGAATCAATTATAAGGAAAGGCTGAACATCTGAGACTCTGTTATGATCAATCGCTTTAGGTTAAAGACGTGGCAGCCTTGAATCTGCTTGGAGGCAGCAGTATGTCCCATGTGTTGCCACATGAGACCAACTAGCTGGCCACCCGTAAACCAGGTTGTGACACTATCTTAGAATAGTGATCATGGCACAGGGCTGCTCAGGAAATGCCAATGCCAGGTATGCCTTGACTATACTGAGTTGAGGGGTGAAGCTAGGTCATCCCTTCTTAGGACGCATCACCTATTAAGATTAGAAATTCCCCAATAAAGTTATCACCTATTAAGATTAGAAATTCCCCAATAAAGTTATCACCTATTAAGATTAGAAATTCCCCAATAAAGTTATCACCTATTAAGATTAGAAATTCCCCAATAAAGTTATCACCTATTAAGATTAGAAATTCCCCAATAAAGTTATCACCTATTAAGATTAGAAATTCCCCAATAAAGTTATCACCTATTAAGATTAGAAATTCCCCAATAAAGTTATCACCTATTAAGATTAGAAATTCCCCAATAAAGTTATCACCTATTAAGATTAGAAATTCCCCAATAAAGTTATCACCTATTAAGATTAGAAATTCCCCAATAAAGTTATCACCTATTAAGATTAGAAATTCCCCAATAAAGTTATCACCTATTAAGATTAGAAATTCCCCAATAAAGTTATCACCTATTAAGATTAGAAATTCCCCAATAAAGTTATCACCTATTAAGATTAGAAATTCCCCAATAAAGTTGCTAGTGCCAGGTAAATTCATATTGGCTAAAGTGAAAAGGAAGAAAATAGTAGAGCTGATCGATGTACATCTCGGGCAATACGAATAAACGACTTCCAATAGAGCGTCGATCTATCCAAAATTAGATAGAACGGAAATAGGCTTGTAAGTAATCATCGAGGCAGTATAGGGATTAGCAAGCAAAAAGGGAATTTGTAGTCACTTTTTTCCGTCACATAAAAAAAGGCTTTACGCGAGAGTAATAGAAGTTGGGATGCATCTATCTCTTCTGAGCAACCTCTTTTGGATTCTTAAGACCACCCTTGCAGTAGGATACCGTCTGCTTTGGGTATTTTATTATATTATTTCCTTTGAAGGATATTTAGGGCCCCTTTGAATCGCAGGGTTGAAAAAGTGGTGGAATAGGAAAAACACAGAATTCTGATAGGAATTGAAGTATAAAACAGAGGATTGCAAAACACAGGAAAAACACAGGAATGGTCGTTTGATTGGAACGCAGGAAAAACACAGGAATCGGATGAGAGAGATAGACTCAAAGGAAATTTTCAAGAGGTTGGAACTCTTGCTATATTTTCTCCAAAATCCACATACAATGTGCCATTCCATAGGAATTTCATGTGATTTGGAAAGCTTCAATCCTTTGAATCAAATGGCCAAATAGGAAAATTTCCTATAGGATTTGAATCCTATGAAAAGCCTGCATAAATCCTTTAATTCAGGGCCCCTTTGATTTGGAGGAAAAACATAGGAATTTTAGAGGATTTCAATCCTATAGGAAAATTTCCTATGAAGCCCTTTGAAACAAAGGATTGAATCATATCCAATCCTTTGAAATTCCTATGGAATGGATAATCCTATAGAGATTTTGGAGGAAATTTAGCAAGAGCTTCAACCTCTTGCTAACTTTCCTTTGAGTCTATCTCTCTCACC
>CM020184.1:4168777-4296213 GCA_009805545.1 Oryza longistaminata
ATTTATCCTGGGGCGGCTCGGGGTTAGGCGGCGGGGCAGACCTGCGGGGGGGGCGGCGAGGTCTCTGGCGCGGGTGTTGGATGTCTCCCGCTGTCTCATGTAGTGTCGCTTGTGTTGCGGTAACGAACTGCTGTTTATCATTATTCAGTCTGCTCTCTGTAGACCAGCAGCGGCACATTTTGCACGTATTTTCGCGTTACGAGAGCGTCTTAACTTTACTCCTATAAGTATTTTCGAACACTAGATCCCTAATTTTAAATTCTCGATTTTGAGGTTCAATATTTGGGAATGGTATTCCGGAATTTTGGAAACTCTGGTAGTGGGTACATAGATGGCCATCTGGGCGCCACGGCCCAGGCACGGCCGTGCTCGGCCAGAATCTATCGGGCCGGCACGGCCCGACCAACACACCGGGCTGTGCCGTGTCGATCCACGGGCTGCACCTCAGGCCCAAGCACGACCCACCAATAGTTGGGCCGTGCCATGCCGGCCTGAAGGTACGGGCGGCCTATCGTGTCTTCTTTAAAA
The DNA here is from genome assembly GCA_009805545.1 of Oryza longistaminata. Taxonomy (NCBI): domain Eukaryota; kingdom Viridiplantae; phylum Streptophyta; class Magnoliopsida; order Poales; family Poaceae; genus Oryza; species Oryza longistaminata. Next base: position 4,169,306 of record CM020184.1, read on the forward strand.
TAAGTTTTATTTCTTCTCCCTCCTCTTTGTGTTTGTGACATATATATAGTTAAAAATAGGTCTATTTTACGCCTCTACTCTTGGATCGTGCCATATAATAAGTCTATTTTTCTCTCTATTCTTTTGACGTGCCTTACATATGGTTGAGAATAAGTTAGTTTTGCATCCCTGGACTTCGGACCGGGCCGTGACGGCCCAACGTGCCGAGGTAGCAGTCTAGGCACGTCACGACTGTTGGGCTGGACAGGCACGGGCCCGACCCGAGTCGGGCCGTGCCGTGCCTGGGCTGGACAAAATCACCAGACCTTGGGCGGGCCATCGGGCCTCGGGCCATGGCCATCTTATATCTAGGTATATCGTCCCATGGTACGATATTGCTTTGACCGAAATATTCCTTTTACATAATAAAAAATGAAGTTAGCAAATTTCATTGAAATCGAATCAAAATTTAAACTTATTTTGGTTAGAAGTTTACAAAATTTCCAAAGTTCTGTTTTGCACCGGGAAGAAATGTGCATTCCGTAATATAAGTTCCCCTGCCCTGCGCCACTACCCCCTGTCCCATCTCCTTTGCACTACTTAGAGGTTTTTCTTTTTACAATAATTTTGTACCTTGGGCGCAAAAATTTACAGAGCACACTGATAAACCTCTCAGGTTGATAGCTTTTGCTGTGTTCGGCTTTACAGTTGGAAACTAATCCCTCGTGTGCGTAAAATGGAGTGACTCATTAACGTATTTTAAATAGTATTAGCTTTTTTTATAAAAATAGATTAATATGATTTTTTTAAAAAAAAAATTTCTATAGATTTTTTTTTAAAACAAAACCACATATTTAGCAGTTTGGGAGCATGTGTGGAAAACGTGGGATAGTGAAGGATTGAACCCAAAAAACCAAGCCTACCAGAGGGGGGTGAATGGTAGGGAAAACCAAAAACCCAAAACTTTTAGTGGAAATAAAAGTTACCCTCAAATCGATGGAAATCTGCGACGTAGTCGCCCGCCGCGCCAGTCGAACCGCTTGCACGCCGCCGGTCGAACCGCCTTGCTCCCGCCGGTCTGACCGCCGCCTTGCGCCAGTCTGACCGCGGTGAGTTGCCTGGTTATACCGCCGAAACCCGGTGAAACACAAATCGAGAAGAATTCTCAAAGTAGATGACAACTTTATTGCTTCTCTCTGTGTTTACGAAGTGCAACAACAGCACTCCTTACAAAAATCTCGACTAAACTCGAAACCCTAACTAAACTATCAACTCCACGCTCTGAAAAGGGATACCGGGAAGCCTCACGCTCCCTCTCTATTTATACCAAAAAAGACCCCCTACTCAAAGTAGGTGTAGAACTCCTATTCACAATAGGACTCAATCCACAATTTCCAAACCTTTTACAATTTACCAAAACTCGCACAGCCCAACTTCAGCCGCCAACCGAGCCGGACTCCTCCTCCTGCCTACGCTGCTGCTGCTTGCTGCCTGAGCCGAGTCGGCTTGTCACCACCGAGCCAACACACGTCCACGCCGCGGCTGCTTCGGCCTGCTCAACCAATCTCATCAACACACGCATGCATCACATGCATGCTAACCAACTAGCTGCACATGTACAACCACACGTACATACATGCCTGCTAGCCCACACAATACGCATACACATACACGTACTGCACACACATATATGCATGCTACAGCACCACATGTACTGTAGCACCATATACTCTTCCTCAATTTTCACACCAATCTCCTTCGCAAACCCGACGCTTGCACGCACACCTCGTGAAGCCCGTTGCGAAGATCTCTCCCACACGATGTCCATCCACCGTGTGCCATTCGTATCCAACTTCGTCATTCGGTATCCTTGACCGTCTGGACCTCAACTCCTCCTTGAGTTTAGTCACAATCCCCACCGTTGACCGAAGTTGACCTCCAAGAATCCTGACTCTAGTCACCTTCTCACATGGTATCCCGATCGCACTAGACCTCTGTTCTCCCTGAACATAGTCCGCGGTCCTCACCATTGACCAAGGCTGACCTCAAGTCACCTGCACACAATTAGACAAAACAACCGTTTCTGGGCACAGATATCACAACCTGACCCACATTAGTCACACGTACTCACACCAACATTCACACAAATTCTCAAACAAATTCTTTGATTAAATCATTTGCATAGCCAATTGTTCATCATAAATATTAATCATGCACATGATTTCACAAATAGATGTTGAGAAAGTGTAAGAGCCGAACACAGCTGAAAATGCTAACTATTTGCATTATAAGAGCCTTCTGAATGTAGCCTTAATGCAAATCGTTAGCATTTTAAAAAGGCTGCATTCAAAGTTTTCTTCTGAGTTCTAAGAACAATTCAAAGTCAAACTAATGTATACTCCATATAATATCATGTATAAATCCTATTATAATAACAGAAAGTCCTAATATAGGGATGTTGAATGTACTTACAAAGATTATACAAAACTAACATTGTGAGAGTAAAGAAAAGGATCTCACGACTTGTAAACTACGGTCTATTTCTTCACCTGCAATAATATAGTCTATGCTGGCATCATATAGTCTGAAAGTGAAATCTTCATTTTTCAAGATGGGAGTGATGCGACTTTTCCTCCGAGAAAATAGCAAACACCTGATGTTGATATTGTTGGACTTCATGGTAGCCAAGACATGTAAATAATTACCGACTGCTTCTACCATGTCTTTAGCCTGAATCCTAGAATTTTCCATGCTGAGATGACATGCTCCAACTGACTAGGCCACAACCTAGCTTGCGAGATGTGAGCCCTATAAATGGATGCAATGCAAGACATATTTACATTAACCAATTTGTCACAACTGTATATGTCTAGGTAGCATGAAGCAGTATACTTTGCCTATCATCCTCTCCTTACCATAAGCATTAGCCTTTTAGCCATCAGTGCTAGTGGAGATCATGACCAATTCATCTACACCGGCTTCACCGGTAGCAATCTAACTCTAGATGGTGCAGCAAAAATCGCAGCCACCGGCCTTCTTGGGCTGACAAATGATTCATTCCGGATCAAAGGCCATGCATCTCACCCAGCTCCGCTACGCTTCCGCAAGTCCCCCAATGGCACGGTGCAATCTTTCTCTGTCTCCTTTGTATTTGGTATTCTCTCTTCATTTGGTGATATAAGAGGCCATGGATTTGCTTTCTTCATTGCCCCAAGCAATGATTTCTCCACTGCCTTTCCAATCCAATTTTTGGGTCTTCTTAATGATATAAACAATGGCAGTTCGACCAATCAACTCTTTGCAATTGAGCTTGATACCATTAGGAATGATGAGTTCGGGGACATCGACAATAATCATGTCGGGATCGATATCAACAGTCTCAACTCAGTAAGATCCTCTTATGCCGGCTTCTATAATGACAACAATGGCGCGCTCACAAACGTGAGCCTCATTGGAGATAAGCCAATGCAAGTTTGGGTAGAGTATGATGGGAATGCCACACAAATTGACGTGACATTAGCTCCTCTTGGTATTGGAAGACCTAAGAGACCACTACTCTCTGTAGTCCATAACCTCTCAACAGTGCTAACAGATCAAGCATACCTTGGCTTCTCATCCTCAACAGGCTTAAGCACAGGACATCACTATGTTCTTGGTTGGAGTTTTGGGCTGAATATTCCTGCTCCAATCATTGACCCCACAAAGCTACCTAAACTTCCTAATCTTAGTCCAAGACCTCAATCCAAACTCTTAGAGATTGTTCTACCAATAGCATCAGCAATATTCGTACTAGCTATTGGTGTTGCTATTGTTTTACTTGTGAGGAGACATTTAAGGTATAAGGAGGTACGTGAAGATTGGGAGGTTGAGTATGGCCCGCACCGTTTCGCTTACAAAGACTTATTTGATGCCACTAAAGGATTTAAGAACAAAAACTTGGTAGGCACAGGTGGATTTGGAAGGGTGTACAAAGGGGTGCTTCCTAACTCTAGACTAGAGGTTGCTATAAAGCGGGTTTCGTATGAATCGAAGCAAGGTATAAAAGAATTTATCGCTGAAGTTGTAAGTATAGGCCATCTTCAACACCGCAATGTTGTGAAATTGCTTGGATATTGTAGGAGAAAAGGTGAACTTCTTCTTGTGTATGACTACATGGCAAATGGAAGTCTAGACAAATACTTGTATCAACAAGAGGGCAAACCAACTTTAAATTGGGGACAAAGGTTTCAAATTATCAAAGACATTGCATCTGGTTTGCTCTACCTCCATGAAGAATGGGATAAAGTTGTCATTCATCGTGATGTCAAGGCAAGCAATGTGCTTCTCGACAAACAATTAAATGGACGACTGGGAGATTTCGGTCTTGCAAGATTATATGACCACGGCACTGACCCACAAACCACACATGTTGTTGGCACGATAGGATACCTAGCTCCAGAGCTAGTACACAGAGGAAAGGCAACCACTCTTACTGATGTCTTCTCATTTGGCATATTTATTCTTGAGGTTACTTGTGGGCAAAAGCCTATCAAGGAAGACTCACAAGGCAGACAACTTATCTTGGTTGATTGGGTTCTTCAGAACTGGACCCAAGGATCACTTCTTGATACAGTGGATATCAAGATCCAAGGTAACTATGACATAGGAGAAGCATGTCTTGTACTAAAGCTGGGATTGATGTGTTCGCACCCATTTCCTAATGTTAGGCCCAATGTGCGACAAGTTATGCAATATCTCGATGGGGATGTGCCACTACCTGAGCTTAAACCGGAGCACTTCAGCTTTGACATGTTAGCATTGATACAAAAGCAAAATGAAGGTTACGACCCATCTGCTATGTCTTTGTATCCATCTCCAATGATGACAAGCTTTGGCTCAACATCTAGCTTCTCACTAGAAGGAAGATGATGCCCATGGCTTGATTCAATGTTCTTGCTTAATGGCTTTTCACTAGCTGTGCACTTGTAGCCTGTATTCTGATGTAAATGTAATGGGTTGCTCTTATCAGTAAAGCAGATAAAATTGTGATACATTTTAAGGGTTCCCTTTACCGTTCAGTTTCATCATCAATCATATCCCTTGTTTCTTGAAATTTTTCTAATTAATGTTGGTTTTGCGAGTCCTTGGATGCAAGCATGTACATTATACACTTCACAGCACACTGTCACTAAAGTAATCCTCCGTGTAGCCTGCCCATGAGCCCTCGATAGCGGCTGCATGCTACTGTTATTTGGTTGCAAATAGTGGCTGCTACCACTGCTATTTAAGTACCAGAGTTGTAAGCCGGTGATAAATGCTATAATTATATATGTAGTGCCCATTGAGCTTATCTCAGGAAACAGAAGAGGGAGATGAAGGAAGGATGTGATCAACATTGGGAGCATGAGAGAGAGGATGGTGTAACGGAAATACTCAATCTAAGTTGTTCGGTGCTATTAGATTGAACTCTATTATCTTTTGCAAAGTGAATTCAGGGAGTAATATAAGAGCATTTTCCTCTTATATTGTACAGCATATATCATAATCTATTCCCACCAAAATAAGTAGCATAACCTTTTCCATTTCCCTTAATTAATGAAAATTTATAAGTTTTCATCATTACTATATGGATTTTGCTATAAATCTTGGCAAACATTGCCGGACCCGCAACCGCCAGGTGGTTACTGGTTTTATCATATGAATATTCAAATTTATTTTCTTAGAGAATACCGACAGGCAACATCCAGCAATTTAAATTTTATAAAAATACATCAAAAGGTAAAACAAAACTATTTGAAGTTAATTTTTTTTAAAAAAATGGTTATGGGTGGTAAGTAGTTACAACCCAGCACCAGTATGACTTGGATGCTGATCGAGCAAGCTTGGCCTGCCATGGTGACTGCAATAATGATGGTACCAAGCATCAGTGTCACCAGTTGCATCATGAGAAGAGAATTTCCTTCAATTTTCCATAATTTTTCCATGCCTGTCCTATTCAGGTGAATTTTTATTGATGCCTCATCTCCAGGACTGCAAGTTTCTACAACCATTAGATGAGAATAAGAGTTTGATTTTGACTGTAAGCATTAAAAATTAACAGAGTAGTTGAATGGTAATTCTACAGTTTTTTTTTTTTTGAAGTGGAAGTGGTAAGAGAATTGCCGAATATATTAGAAGGATAGTAATTCTACAGATTTTGATTTTGACTGATAGAATTCTACAACACCAGTAAATATTGCGCATATCCCTGACCACACAAGCTATCTGTAACAATTAAAAAAAATCTACCCAAAAAAAAACAAAACAAAAAAAAAAGATCCCATCCATACAATATATTCCACATCCATTGTTCTCTTTCCATGTGGACAGGGATTATTGTCCTTCAATTGACAAATGTACCATAGTGAAAACTAAATTGAACGCCAGGTGTACACAAAATTGACCAAATATAACAAACTGAATTTGGCCGGCAGTGACAGAAGGAATATTCTGTACCAAGCTGAGCTTAACTAAACCACATAATTCTACTGAAGTTTTTCCTACCTTGACTAGAGCTAGGAATAGCTCCATTCAACAAAGGGAATGCCAAAACAAAGGAGCAAAACTGACTTGATCAGTTCAAAATGAAAGTGGAGCGATTGAAAAAAAATATATTGTTGACATGTAGAATGTTGTCCGATTCTTAAGTGAACAGTGTTGTATGCATCTTAGGTGGTGTTTGGATCCAGGGACTTAACTTTAATCTTAGTCCCTGTTTTTGACACTAATTTAGAGTATTAAATATAGATTACTTACAAAACTAATTACATAAATGAAAGCTAATTTACGAGACAAATTTTTTGAGCCTAATTAATCTATAATAAGAGAATGTTTACTGTAGCTAGGCTAATCATGGATTAATTAGGCTCAATAGATTCGTCTCACGAATTAATCCAAGATTATGGATGGGTTTTTATTAATAGTCTACGTTTAATATTTATAATTAGTGTCCAAACATCTGATGTGATAGGGACTTAAAAGTTTTAGTCCCATCTAAACAGGGTCTTATTTCTTTCTAGAATGCTCTGCTACATAGTAGATTCGAATAGCTAGTTATGATCTTTTCCTTGACTTCTACTAGTAAATATTCTTTTGGTATTTGATATATCAGTTAGAAATAAGATATGCCAAAGCCAGTCATGTTCTACAAAAAGGAGGGATAATTATTTTCATCTCGAATTTTGTAACTATAAACTGAGAGATTTGAATGCTAAAGAGTTAACACTTTAAGTTGTTCAGACATACAACATGGGAAATTCAGAAACTTGATAGTACTCTGTAAAAATATTTCCTAAATTAATTTCACATAGATGATTGAACAAATAATTTCTCAGTGCAGACAAATGACTTGGCTTTCATGAAAGGCTCGCAGCCTAGATCGTTTGAAGACAATGACAAACTTGAAAAACTACATAGACAATTGACTTGTGCGTCGGAGGCATGACTGGTCAAGAATTGCTCACAATACAAATAAATCATGTACTTGAAAGTAGAGTAACAACACAGAGCACCTCTCAAGCCTCAAGGTCTAGGAGAACACCCCATTTCCAATTCTGCTTTTGTTGAGGTTTTACAAGTAGCAAACATACCTCATATGGAGCATCCATCCTTCCTTTTACCCCTCATCGCCCTAGCCCTAAACCTTGCCATTGCCATGAGCGAGGACCAGTTCGTCTATTCGGGTTTCTTCGGCAGAAACCTCACCCTTGATGGTGCAGCAACAGTTACAGATGATGGGGTTCTTGAGCTGACCAATCGCACCGTTCACATCAAAGGCCATGCGTTCTACCCAACTCCATGGCAATTCAGGAAGACGCCCAACGGGACGGTGCAATCCTTCTCAATTAACTTTGTGTTTGGCATGATTCCTGTCTACTCTAATGAAAAATGTACCGATGGCATGACTTTCGTGATCTCTCCAACCAGTGATATGTCAAGTGCTCAGGACTCCCAATACTTAGGTCTACTCAACAAAACATCAGATGGAAAAGCAAGCAACCACATATTTGCAGTTGAGCTTGATAGTAGCCAAAATACCGAGTTCCACGACATCGATGACAACCACGTCGGCATCGACATCAACAATCTCACCTCAGTTCAATCTCGGCCAGCTGGTTTCTATAGTGATAACAAGAGTATCTTCAACAATTTGTCCCTCTGTAGCTACAAGCCAATGCAAGTATGGGTTGACTACGACGAAGAGACCACACGGATCAAGGTGACCATGGCTCCCATTGAGGTAGGCAAACCATTGAGGCCACTGTTGTCAGAAATTCATAACCTCTCACTTGTGCTAGAAGAACCATCCTATATCGGCTTCTCGGCTTCAACTGGTCCAATCAACACATTATATTGTGTGCTCGGATTGAGCTTGGGTATAAACCGTCCTGCCCCAGCCATTGACATATCCAAATTACCAAAACTACCTCGTGTTAGCCCAAGACCACGGTCTAAACTACTAGAGATCATTCTACCAATAGCCACAGCAACATTCATTCTCATAGTGGGAACCACCATTGTTCTTTTGGTACGGAGGCGTATGAGGTACGCTGAGCTACATGAAGATTGGGAGGCTGAGTTTGGGCCACACCGCTTCTCATATAAGGATCTGTTTCATGCTACAGACGGATTTAAGAATAGGAATCTACTTGGTCTAGGAGGATTTGGGAAGGTGTATAAAGGTGTGCTTCCAACTTCTAAGTTGCATGTTGCTGTGAAAAGGGTGTCCCATGATTCAAAGCAAGGAATGAAGGAGTTCATAGCTGAGATTGTTAGTATCGGCCGCCTTCGACATCGTAACCTTGTGCAGTTACTTGGTTATTGCAGGAGAAAAGGTGAACTATTATTGGTATATGAATATATGCCAAATGGTAGTCTTGATAAGTACTTGTACTGCGAAGATAGCAAACCTACGCTTGATTGGGCTCAGAGGTTTCAAATCATCAAAGGTGTTGCATCTGGCTTGTTTTACCTTCATGATAGGTGGGAAAAAATTGTCATCCACCGTGATGTTAAAGCAAGTAATGTGCTCCTTGATGGTGAAATGAACGGTCGCCTAGGTGATTTTGGCCTTGCAAAGTTATATGACCATGGAGCAGACCCGCAAACAACGCATGTAGTCGGTACTATGGGATACCTAGCTCCAGAGCTCGCACGTACCGGTAAGGCAACACCTCTAACAGATGTGTATGCTTTTGGCATTTTTATCCTTGAGGTAACATGTGGGCAAAGACCTATTGACAATTATGCAGATGACAATTCACAAATGTTAATTGATTGTGTTGTTGAGCATTGGCACAAAGGATCACTCACAAACATGCTAGACAAGCGGTTACTTGGTGACTATGATGCAGATGAGGTATGTCTTGTGTTAAAGCTGGGTTTACTGTGCGCACATCCATTTTGCAAATCAAGGCCCAGTATGCGGCAAGTCATGCAATACCTTGATGGTGACAAACCACTCCCAGAGTTGATGCCAACAAACTTGAGTTATAGCATGTTGGCTGTAATGCAGAACGAAGGTTTCGAGCAATATACATCATTGCCTTCCATAGCAAGCAGCAGTGACATAACATCTAGCATCTCAAGTGGAAGATAGCATATATAGTTGGAGTCTCCAAGGGCCATGCAAACAACACATATTACATTCACCAATTCTCTGTTTTTTTTTATCAGTTCTCTTGTTTCAACACATTTACCTCTTATGCAAGGGTTCTGCTGTTAGATCTTGTAAGTAGTTATAGAGTTCCTACTTGTATGTATTTCAAATTCAAGGACTACTAGGTAAACTGCAAATCTTATATCCTTATGTGGAGATGCAGATATATGAGATATTGATCAGATATATAATGCTGTGATTCATATTTTCAGCTAAATATATGCTACTGTAACGTCCCTACTCTCTCTCTCTCTCTCTCTCTCTCTCTCTCGATTATCATAATATTGTTGCTCTCTCTGCCTGCTCCACTGGGGTAAAAAAATCGAAGTGTATATTTTCAGCACTCTGAAAATCATCAATCTGAACTCTTAACTCTGAAAATCATCAATCTGGAGAGCTAATGGGTTTCAGTGGGCATGTATGCAGCACAATACTGCATCCCTGATGCCTGCTGATTCAGATATATCACTTTGGCATATCAAAGAACTCCCAGCTTGTAGGTGAATTCAGCTCTTCACTTCCTGGATATTACATCTAAAACCATGTCTGTGTAATTCAGAATATTGACATCCTGAAGATATTTCTACATAACTGAATATAGATATATTGGTAAAAAAAAAAACTGAATATAGACATAGTTTTAGCCTAGCGTAAACTTGTCAAATTTTAACATACAAAATTTACAAAGTGCTTCTCTAAAGATTCATAACTAGACATGCAAGTTTTTTTTTAAAAAAAAAAAAAAGACTATACATGCGGTTACATGTAATTAATAGAAAAAAAAAACCAAAGATTTAATTGAAAGTCATCAGTCTTTGGGACCAAATGAAAACCCATTGCAGACGCAATGGGCAAACAGACTCAATTAACTTCGATCCTTAGATCCCTCTGCCTTGGGTAATTAAACTTGGGTCAATTCAGTCAAGACTATATGAGCATGATGATGTTACTACAGATTGTTTAAGAGGTCAATATCCCTGTCAAAGATGCTTTCACAATTTAATTTGGTAGCACAGACAACACTTGTGATAACTAGCCTACACATCAGGATCCTTGAATCCTAGCCAAGCTTCAACAGTCATAACTAAGAAATATTTGTTCATACACTCAACATAGCATTCATTAATCATGTTCTTATTTGGTAGGCCTGAGGTCGAAGAAGCCGTCCACAACAGCATTAATAATAAAACTTGTATTGTTGTTCATTATTTTCCCTTTTTTTAAGAAATGAATGGGAAAATTCTCCTATTTGAGTTCAGCCCTTTGCTTATTATATCAGCCTTTCTCAATCAAATGGCTCAAAATTAAGAACAGTTTCAAGGAGCTCCCCTGATGCAAGTGCCTAGACTGGTCTGAAAAAGATGCAGAGATGAAAAGGAGAGATGCGGCTAATTTTAAGTAGTAGAAAGTGTTCCTTTTGCATAAGGTTCTTTAATTCTTTCTTTTATAAGGCACATAACTACTGAGGGAGCAATACATCATTGAATGAACACGAACTTGAAAAATAAGAGCAAACATGCAGTACAATTTATTCAGAAAACCCAGTTCGAGAATGGTTAAAAAAAAATGTGAGTGACAGGAAACATTAAAGGCAATAACCTGAATTTCCCCTGAAATTATTAGTACTCTATTAATTTTGTACGCTCTGCAACCTGTAGAAAATTATTCTTGTTCAGACTTCAGAGGATCCTTTAGGAGACCCTGTCCAAACAAATTTCGTTTTCAGTATACCTAATTACTTGGCCCATTCATAGTTTCATACTCCCAGATCGTAACACCTGCGGGAAAAAGCAGACAGCAGACGACTCCCATAAAACCAAGCCATACCTACGGCCTAGGCAAATGCAAAATATAAAGTGCCAAATGGAGAGCAAGATTCAGTACTAGTGAAGCTTTTCTTGCATTTTCATTGGGTCACTGAAGCTCATGCTGCCATGAATCATTTATCCTATCTTCTACAGTTCTTCTTCTTCCTCTTCATCTCTAATCTTTCAGCTCTCGCCACCGGTGAAGACCAATTCGTATACTCTGGCTTCAATGGTGCTAACCTCACCCTCGACGGCGTGGCCTCGGTAACACCAGATGGCCTGCTTAAGTTGACCAATGGAACCTTACGGCTCCAAGGCCATGCCTTTCACCCAACTCCATTCAGTTTCAAGAAGAAACCCAATGGAACAGTGAATTCCTTTGCTGTCTCCTACATATTTGCCATCTACTGTCTCCGGCCTGTCATCTGTGGCCATGGCATAGCCTTCGTTGTTTCCGCAAGCAAAAACTTCTCAACCGCAATGGCAAGCCAGTACCTTGGCCTTATAAATAACCACAACAATGGCGATCCAACAAACCATTTCTTCGCTATCGAGCTCGACACGAACCAAAATGATGAGTTCAACGATGTCAATAACAACCATGTTGGAATCGACATCAACAGTCTTACATCAGTGAACTCCAGCAGCGCGGGATACTACACGGACAATAATGGTAACTTCAACAACATTACACTCACTAGTTACAAGATGATGCAAGTGTGGCTAGAATACAATGGGGATAGCAGACAGATCAATGTGACCTTAGCTCCAATAAAAATGGCCAAGCCTGTTAAGCCACTACTCTCTACCTACTACAACCTCTCAACAGTGCTCACAGACATGGCATATGTTGGATTCTCATCATCAACAGGGTCATTTGTTACGCGGCATTATGTGCTTGGCTGGAGTTTTGGCATCAATAAACCCGCGCCAGCCATTGACATCAGTAAGCTGCCAAAGCTACCATATGAAGGTGAGAAGCCCCAGTCCAAGGTCTTGGAAATCACTCTGCCAATAGCCACAGCAACATTTGTTCTTGCAATGATAACTCTTATCATTCTACTCATCCGAAGGAGATTAAGGTACACCGAGGTACGAGAAGACTGGGAAGTTGAATTTGGGCCACATAGATTCTCATATAAGGATTTGTTTTGTGCTACAGAAGGATTTAAGAACAAGAATCTACTAGGAATAGGAGGGTTTGGAAGGGTATACAAGGGACTACTTCCAACGTCTAAATTGGAGATTGCTGTGAAGAGAATCTCTCATGACTCCAACCAGGGTATGAAGGAATTTGTTGCTGAGATAGTCAGTATAGGTCACCTCCAACACCGCAATCTTGTCCAGTTACATGGCTACTGCCGGCGAAAAAGTGAACTTATTTTAGTCTATGATTATATGCCCAATGGAAGTCTTGACAAGCATTTGTATGGTCAAGAGAACAGTTCTACTTTGACATGGGCCCAAAGATTCCAAATAATCAAAGGTATTGCATCTGGATTGCTTTATCTCCATGAGGAATGGGAGAAAGTAATACTCCATCGAGACATCAAGCCAAGCAATATACTTCTCGATGACAACATGAATGGACGACTAGGCGATTTTGGCCTAGCAAGGTTATATGACCATGGCGCCGACCCTCAAACCACACACGTTGTTGGTACCATAGGATACCTAGCTCCTGAGCTAGCACGAACTAGCAAAGCAACTCCCCTTACCGATGTATTTGCCTTTGGCATGTTTGTTCTTGAAGTCACCTGTGGGCGAAAGCCGATTGACCACACTGCACAAGACAATCAACTGATGTTGGTAGATTGGGTGCTTCATTGTTGGCACCAAGGATTTCTAAATGATGCAGTGGATATCAAACTCCAAGGTGTCTACAATATTGATGAGGCATGCCTAGCTCTGAAGTTAGGACTGCTGTGTGCACACCCTTTCATCAATAAAAGACCCAGCATGAGGCATGTTACGCAGATTCTCAATAGAGAGATGGAACTACCAGAGCTAACACCAACACACATGAGCTTCAACATGCTCTCCTTGATGCAGAACCAAGGTTTTGATCCAGAGACCATGACAAACCAGTTTCTAATATCAAACAGTACACTATCTGACCTCTCAGAAGTTAGATCTCATACATGGTCTCCCTATGATATTTAATTCATCTCTGTATTTTCGAGTCTTCGTTTTACATTAGCATATGATTTCCTGTCATATATAAATAAAATGGGGTTGTAATTAGATGTGGGATGCCTAGTTACCTCAATGCAATTGCAAGAGCTAACAAGGTCAATGCTGCGGGATTAGATTAACGTGGCCTTGAACCCCCTGGGGCAGCAAGGCTTGCAGCTGGCAGAGTGGTGGCAGTATGTCCGATGCTTTTTCGGACGAGCTACAGGAAAGTGTTCTTCTCCGAATCTGTGTTTATGCTGGTGTGTTGGCTAGTTTGGAAGGAACACAATGCAAGAGTCTTCAATCAAAAGTTCAAGGTGGTGGAGCACCTTACTGCAGATATCAAAGAGGAACTTTCAATTTGGAGATCAGCTGGCATATTTCAATCATGCGAGGAGTAGCCCTTTTAAATATTTTTTTTTCTTTTTTCCTCCCTCTATTTCTTTGGGGATCCTCTCCCCAACTTGACAGTCTAATTTCATGATCAACTTTGTAACACTCTCCTTAATGAACTTTGGTCAGCTTTTTCTTAGCCGACCCAGCAAAAGAAAAAAAAAAGGTAAACAATGAAACCAACCTGTTTCGATTGCATAAGTTGATCTCCATAGTAGTTGTTTTACCAAGGCTTTGCATACTTTCATATTTAATTAGTACATATGTGCATTATGTTTTTCTTCTTCGTAAGGAACGTTAGTCCAACTTAGAGAAACAAATGTGTTGAAGTTTCGATCAAAGATCTATAATATATGGTAAACAAACTAGCTAATAGCTATGTATTGTATATTATTTTGAATTTTGAATAGTAAGACTGTAAATATTCAGAGAAAGATCTTTTAGATGGTTTCATCTGAATTTTCTCCATTTGCAGAAGAACATTGTGGATATTGTTTGCCATGTCTTTCGTGGTGGATCAGCGTATTTGTTTGTATCTGATTGCCTTACAAAGAAGGATGTAATCCATCTGTGCATTCACCTTCATAAATGGCAGAGTAAGCAAGATACAAAATCAAAATCAACCCATTTTGCAGCCTATTAATTTGAGCCATATATTATGCATTCAAAGTCTCGCTTTAATTTATTTTAAAGAGATTGACTAATTTTTTCCAAATTTGTCAGATATTTCTCATGAGATATATATGATCTATGCAGGCTCAGAATATCAGCTCCAACCATTTTATTATTATGTGAATAATCTAGAAAACGGGGCTTGATGAAATTCAAAAAACTTAAAAGAAGTTTCAGAATTCAAAATGAACTCTAGAGCATAGAAACTATTCAGCTCTATTCAAATAGTATCAAGCCTGTTTGATGTGGAGAAATTTGAGGTATTTGGAAAAAGGAGTCAATTTTGAAACAGAGTGATTATCAGCTAATAACCATTAGATTTTCTGAAACTTGCCCCTGTATGTTTGAATCCTAGAGACGTTTTGGTGTTTTTAGTGAGGTATTTATATTGTTATATATATTTTTAAATGATGTTTAATTCCAAGGTATTTATCTGAATAACAAATACTTCTATGAATGTTTTGATATGAATTTCTTGATTGTCATAGGGGCAAACATCAATGTCATCATGAAACTGATTGAGTGTAACTTGATTACGGTGACTACAGGTAATCTCCATAAAACACAACATTTTGGTAAAAGTTAAAAGATAGTTGTTAGATTACTACAAACAATATTATAGGAAGGCACATATATACCAGAGTCTTCGTCAAGACGAAATAAGAGGTAAGTATTGATTGCACAGGCAACTGGGAACCTATGTCAAGCACGCATAAGAAATCTGGCACATGATTTGATACAAACGATTCTCCTTAATGCATAATACGGAGTATAATAAACACTATAAAATTTTCACCTTCTCGTGTCACAATCAAGTTTCTTGCATGGCAGGTAATATTTACATAGAAAAAATTGGAGGTATCTGATGATAGATATTAATTAAGCCAATCATACACATTTTTTCATCATTAAAAATGAATACTTTATTTTTTATATTCCAATATTTGCAACTTAAAACCTCACTTTCTTTACAAAAGAGTAAAGTCCTTTAAATTATATATAAAGGTTGAAAAAACTTACTGACAACCATTCCGTACATAAGATGGTTGTTTTCACATTTATCACTCATCTATTTTTTTAGGGAAAGCACATATTTTAATCAATACACATAAAAATCACTTTCACAATATAAAGTATCAACTCTTTCAGACAAAGACACTTGTGGAAATAAGAGCAAGGCAACAGGACTTGCCCTAGCTGTAAATTAATATAAATTTCCCAACAGTGTGTTATCTAAAACCACAAAAGGAACATGGCTTATGAAGTGCTCCACCCATGCATCTTCCTCGATCTTTTTGTTCAGGTTAGGCAAACATCTCACACAAAGTTTTTCTTTCTTTTCTTACTCGTTTCCTTTGGCATCAACTGTGCATCCTTCACCAATACAAGTGATGATCAACTCTTATACCTTGGGTTCACTGGTGCCAACCTCATCACTGATGATACTACCGTAGTCACGGCAAACGGACTACTTGAGCTTACTAATGGGACAGTTAATCGCAAAGGCCATGCATTCTACCCTTCTCCATTGCACTTCCGCAAGTCACACAACAATAATGTACATTCTTTCTCAGTTTCGTTCGTGTTTGCCATCCGCTCTAGCTATCCCAGAATGAGCCTACATGGATTGGCCTTTGTTGTTTCCCCAAGCATAAACTTCTCCAATGCATTGGCTAGCCAATACTTGGGCTTCTTAAATTCTCAAAACAAAGGCAAAGCAAGCAACTATATCTTAGCTATCGAGTTTGACACTGTCTTAAACATCGAGTTTGAAGACATCGACAACAACCATGTAGGCATTGACATCAACGACCTCCATTCGGTAAAATCCCACTCTGCAGGCTACTATGATGACAGAAATAGTATCTTTCATAACATGAGTCTTATTAGTGGTGACCCAATGCAAGCATGGGTGGACTACAATGGAGAAGACAAGAAAATCAATGTGACTATGGCTCCTATTAAAATGGCAAAACCTACAAAGCCACTCATCTCAATATCCTATGACCTATCAACAGTTCTTAAAGAGCCGTCGTATATTGGATTCTCAGCGTCAACCGGTGCAGCTGACTCACGACACTACATCCTTGGCTGGAGCTTTGGCATGAATAAATCAGCTCCTATGATTAATATCAACAAACTGCCAAAGCTACCTTATCAAGGCTCAAACCCTCAATCAAAGCTCCTGGCAATCACTCTGCCAATAGCCAGTGCAACATTTGTGATTCTTTTATGCAGTGTATTTATTATAACTGTGCGGAGGCGATTGAGGTATGCAGAGCTAAAAGAAGATTGGGAGGCTGAGTTTGGACCACATCGGTTTTCATATAAGGATCTGTTCCACGCTACACATGGATTCGACAATAAGAACTTGCTTGGTGCAGGAGGATTTGGTAAGGTCTACAAAGGAGTACTTCCATCATCTAAACTAGAGGTCGCAGTGAAGAGAGTGTCTCATGAGTCTAGACAAGGGATGAAGGAGTTTGTTGCTGAGGTTGTCAGTATTGGCCGCATTCGTCATCGCAATATTGTTCAATTATTGGGCTATTGTAGGAGAAAAGGTGAACTACTTTTAGTTTATGACTATATGACAAATGGTAGCCTTGATACATATTTATACAATAATGAGCTCAAACCTACATTGAGTTGGGATCAACGCTTTCGGATCATCAAGGGTATTGCATCTGGATTGTTCTATCTCCACGACAAGTGGGAGAAAGTTGTCATCCACCGGGATATCAAGGCAAGCAATGTGTTGCTCGATACTGAAATGAATGGAAGGCTAGGCGACTTTGGCCTTGCAAGACTATATGACCATGGCACTGACCTACAAACAACGCACGTGGTCGGTACAATGGGGTACCTCGCCCCAGAATTGGTATGCACAGGTAAGGCATCCCCTCTCACAGATGTGTTTGCCTTTGGTGCATTCCTTCTTGAGGTCACCTGCGGGCAAAGGCCAGTTAACCACAGTTCACAAGACAGTCCTGGTGTATTAGTTGATTGGGTACTCGAGCATTGGCAAAAAGGATTGCTAACAAATACAGTAGATGCAAGGCTGCAAGGAGACTACAATATTGATGAAGCATGCTTCGTGCTAAAGTTAGGTCTATTATGCTCACATCCATTTACCAACATGAGGTCCAATATGCAGCAAGTCATGCAATACCTTGATGGTGATGTGCCACTCCCTGAGCTAACACACATGGATATGAGCTTCAGCATCATCTCCATGATGCAGGATGAAGGGTTCAATCCGTATACACTATCATATCCTCCTTCAGGGACTAGCGTCGGCACAATATCTAACATCTGTGGAGGAAGATGATAAACTTGGTGCTTTCATGTGTACTTGTGTGGCATCAGTGATATTATGTATCCAGTCATGTAATGTTGGGGCAGAGCTAGATTATTACAGGGTCCTTTCTTTAATCTTGTTAAATAACAGTGTACTATTTAGCTTACTGCATGCCAGTTTTACCATTTACTCCTAGCAGCAGCTTTATTTGTATCATGGTAAACATTTACATACTATTATGTACTACTAATTGCTTAGTTGAGCAGTTATATGAAGCCTATATTGTCTGTTCTACATAAATCAAACAGTATCTGCACATTACTGTACTGCATATTGCTATATTGACCACCAGAAAATTAAACATGAATATCCCTAGTGGAGGCAAAAATATAATTGGTTTACCCTAAATAGTTCGCTTTGAAAAAACTAAATGCAAATATTATATATTGCGGTCATGTGTTATTTAATGAAAAGATAATTGGTGTACCATAAAGTATTCATTTTCTACTGGAGTTGAATGTGAATATTTGTAGAATAAAATGGAAACTAAATTGAAGCAGGCCCAATAACATTGCATCAATTCTTAGGCCTAGTTCTATTCTTCAACCCCAAACTTGAATTTCCTCGTTTTCCATTAGCACGTTTTTTAAATTGTTAAATGGTGTATTTTTTAAAAAAAAAGTTTCTATATAGAATTTGTTTAAAAAAAGCAAATAAATCCATTTTTCAAATTTATAATAGTTAATACTTAATTAATCATGTGCTAATGAGGTTTCTTGTTCTACGTGGAACAAAAATCCATCTCCATAACAGGATATCGAACAGGGCCTAAGTCTCTGAATTCTAATATGAGGGTGCCATGTTTCCAAGCTTGCATAGATGTATCACTAAGATCTAATCTTTATTCTTTACTAAACTAAATGTAAATACAGAGATCATGTACTCTCAAAGGCCCAATACAAAAACAGGAGAACTGATCAGTAGAAATAAGGATGCGCAAGCCCAGTTGGCCATAGTCCATATTTGTGTAGTTATTCGTGGCATCTTTTTACAAAAGAAAATGGTATTAGAATGGTCCACTATCAGCATTTTAGCAAAACATGAGTCACTGTCGGTGGAGACAAGAAACCAACTGTAGAAACGATGATGAACATTGAGTCAAAGCACAGCATTTCACACCAAATCGACTATTATTAGCTAACCATTGTACTCCCTCCGTTTTTAATAGATGATGTCGTTGATTTTTGGACACAATTGATGAAGCATGCTTCGTGCTAAAGTTAGGTCTATTATGCTCACATCCATTTACCAACATGAGGCCCAATATGCAGCAAGTCATGCAATTCCTTGATGGTGATGTGCCACTCCCTGAGCTGACACACATGGATATGAGCTTCAGCATCATCTCCATGATGCTGGATGAAGGGTTCAACCCATATACACTATCATATCCTCCTTCAGGGACTAGTGTCGGCACAATATCTAACATCTCTGGAGGAAGATGATAAACTTGGTGCTTTCATGTGTACTTGTGTGGCAACAGTGATATTATGTATCGAGTCATGTAATGTTGGGGCAGAGCTAGATTATTACAGGGTCCTTTCTTTAATCTTTGTTAAATAACAGTGTACTATATATTTAGCTTACTGCATGCCAGTTTTACCATTTACTCCTAGCAGAAGCTTTATTTGTATCATGGTAAACATTTACATACTATTATGTACTATTAATTGTTTAGTTGAGCAGTTAAGGTATGAAGCCAATATTGTCTGTTCTACATAAATCAAACAGTATCTGCACATTACTGTACTGCATATTGCTATATTGACCACCAGAAAATTAAACATGAATGTCCCTAGTGGAGGCAAAAATATAATTGGTTTACCCTAAATAGTTCGCTTTGAAAAAACTAAATGCAAATATTATATATTGTGGTCATGCGTTATTTAATGAAAAGATAATTGGTGTACCATAAAGTATTCATTTTCTACTGGAGTTAAATGTGAATATTTGTAGAATAAAATGGAAACTAAATTGAAGCAGGCCCAATAACATAGCATCAATCCTTAGGCCCAGTTCTATTCTTCAACCCCAAACTTCAATTTCCTTGTTTTCCGTTAGCACGCTTTTTAAATTGTTAAATGGTGTATTTTTTAAAAAAAGTTTCTATATAGAAGTTGTTTAAAAAAGCAAATAAATCTATTTTTTAAATTTATAATAGTTAATACTTAATTAATCATGTGCTACTGAGATTTCTCGTTTTACGTGCAACAAAAATCCATCTCCATAACAGGAGATCGAACGGGACCTAAGGTGGTGTTTGGGAAGGAGGGACTAAACTTTAGTCCCTCTAGTCCCTGAAATTCACAAAACACCACCTAAGTCTCTGAATTCTAATATGAGGGTGCTATGTTTCCAAGATCTAATATTTATTCTTTACTAAACTAAATGTAAATAAAGAGATCATGTATTCTCAAAGGCCCAATACAAAAACCGGAGAACTGATCAGTAGAAATAAGGATGCCCAAGCCCAGTTGGCCATACTCCATATTTGTGTAGTTATTCGTGGCATCTTTTTACAAAAGAAAATGGTATTAGAATGGTCCACTATCAGCATTTTAGCAAAACATGGAGACAGTCACTGTCGGTGGAGACAAGAAACCAACTGTAGAAACGATGACGAACATTGGGTCAAAGCACAGCATTTCACACCAAATCGACTATTATTAGCTAACCATTGTACTCCCTCCGTTGTTTAATAGATGACATCGTTGATTTTTAGACACACGTTTGATCATTGTCTTATTCAAAAATTTTGTGCAAATGCATAAGATATAAGTTATGCTTAAAGTACTTTTAGTAATAAAACAACTCATAACAAAATAAATGGTAATTAGGTAAATATTTTGAACAAGACAAATGGTCAAGCCTGTGTTCAAAAGTTATTGGCATCATCTATTAAAAATTGGGGTTGTATAATCTACTGCCAAATGAACTATTGATCGGTTACATCTTTGAACTTTAGATCATAGACCTTCAACGACCATATCAAATTGCAGTATTTGTACCTTTGTATCAGTGCTTCAAATTGCTAATATAGTAATATTTCTTATACTATTTTTCTTGCAAGGAAACATTGTAAATATGTACGGTCAAAACTTGACATGCTGTATCCTGTCAGATCATGACCCTTCCATATATAAGTCCAAGCATGCTTAAGAATGCATTATTAACTTCTAACGTGAAATAGTGTATAAGCACGTGTTACAAGACTTAGTTATGGATTAAGTCAAGAAAAAGAATAGTTGAGCTTGCTAAGGATGGTTAGTTGTATGCAGAAAGTCTTAAGGGCATTTTCTTCGAACTCATACCAAATCTCTAGATATTGGCTTATTGGCCTCTACCATGATATTATATAATTTCCTTGTCAATTCATATCCCCAGTAGTGATCAACATGTACACCTCATACCATGTCCTTTTTCAACAAGGAATTTATGCATGAAGTCCAAATCAAACTATCAATTATATCTGCAATGGACAGGTAAATTTAACAAAATTTGAGCATTTCTTTTAAATGATTTTGGATAGGGGCTAGCTTTAAGGCAACTTTTGGTCTCTGTCTGATCATATTTTTTTTCCCACAAATGAGCGTATGGAAGGAGAAAATCGGTCTGATCATTTTGTTCCCTAGCTAATTGTAAGTCAGCCGGTCCTTATTTTACTGACCACAATTACCTGGTGTCTGCATTTTATCATAAGTTAGAGAAAATTTTGTAAGGAACAAACTTGAGGTCAATTTCAAAGGAAAGTAAAACTTGGGTTAAAATGAGGATAAGCTCTGAGATAGTGAGATGTTTGACCGAGCAAACAAAAGAACAACTTGGTAGTTTGCATGTTAGCCTGGCTGTATCACTTTCAGACAAGGACAGGAAAGGAATTGAAGACCATGCAGAAGATTCCTGCAGTTTAGCTTCATATATGATAAGAGTGAAACCTGGACTGCTCCCGGTACAGCCAAGTCCTAAACACCTTTGTACCTTTTGGCATCTCAATTCTTTGGTTCTTCACAAGCTACACATGGAGAATCAGCCTGTGCTCTTCAGTGCTGTTTTTATCCTCTATGTTAGCTTTCTTGGGCCCTTCTGCGCCAGCTCCGGCGAAGAGAGCTTTGTCTACTCCGGCTTTGCCAGCACCGGCGCAGCCAACCTCACCCTCGACGGCTCAGCCATGGTCACCACCACAGGGCTCCTTCAGCTGACAGACAGCATGCCCAATATCCAAGGCCACGCATTCTACCCAACTCCGCTCCGGTTCAAGAAGCAATCGAATGGCATAGTCCAATCCTTCTCCGTGGCCTTCGTGTTCGGCATCATCTCCCCGTACTCCGATGCGAGCACCGACGGCATGGCCTTCGTCGTCGCCCCAAACAAGGGCTTCCCCGATGCCAAGGCGGCGCAGTTCTTGGGCCTCCTCAACATCAGCAGCGACAACAGCACAAGCAACCACATGTTCGCCGTGGAAATCGACACCGCCCAGAACACCGAGTTGGACGATATCGATGGCTACCACGTCGGCATCGACATCAACAGCCTCCACTCCAAGAAATCCCAACACATCGGCTTCTACAATGGTGGCTTCTTGAAGAACCTGACCCTCACGGGCAGCAACTGCAAGCCGGTCCAAGTGTGGGTGGACTACGATGGAGAGACCACACAGATCAATGTCACTTTGGCTCCCATCAAAGTGACCAAACCTACACGGCCACTGCTCTCAGTCCCCTTCAACCTATCCACAGTGCTCACTGACCAAGCATACATTGGCTTCTCGGCAGCAACAGGTCCGCTCACCTCACATTACTACGTGCTTGGATGGAGCTTCGCTATGAATGCTCCTGCTCCACCTATTGAAATCTCCAGGTTGCCGAGGCTCCCTTGCCCTGGAGATAATAGGTTGCAGAAGATCTTGCAGATCCTATTGCCAATTGTCGCTGTAGCATTGATCTTCGTTGGAGTCATGATACTTGTGAGGAGGCAGCAGAGATATGCGGAATTAAGGGAAGATTGGGAGGTCGAGTTCGGGCCACACCGGTTCTCATACAAGGATCTGTTCAATGCCACAGAAGGTTTCAAGAGTAAGCACATACTCGGCGTGGGAGGATTCGGAAAGGTGTACAAAGGAGTGCTTCGGACATCCAAACTTGAGGTTGCTGTGAAAAAGGTATCGCATGGTTCAAACCAAGGGATGAAAGAGTTTATCTCTGAGGTTGTTAGCATTGGTCACCTTCGGCACCGCAACCTTGTGCAGCTACTTGGTTATTGTCGACGAAAGGGCGAACTCCTACTAGTGTATGACTATATGCCAAATGGTAGCCTTGACAAGTATCTATATGGTGAAGACAACAAACCTGTCTTAGAATTGGGCTCAGAGGATGCAAATCATCAAAGACGTGGCTTCTGGCTTATTCTACCTCCATGAGAAGTGGGACAAGGTTGTCATCCACCGTGACATCAAAGCAAGCAACGTGCTCCTGGACAGTGAAATGAATGCCCGGTTAGGCGACTTTGGTCTTGCAAGATTATATGACCATGGCACCAACCCACAGACCACGCACCTGGTTGGAACCATGGGATTCATAGCCCCAGAGCTGGCACGCACAGGAAAGGCATCCCCTCTCACCGACGTGTTCGCCTTTGGCACGTTCCTTCTTGAGGTCACCTGTGGCCGGTGGCCGATCAGCAACAGTGCGCACCACGGCCGAAAGATGTTGGTTGACTGGGTTCTCCAGCACTGGCACCGGGGTTCGCTGCCAGAGACAGTGGACCCGAAGCTGCACGGCATCTACAACGTCGATGAGGCATGCCTGGTGTTGACACTTGGGCTGATGTGCTCACACCCAATACCCGGAGCAAGGCCTATCATGCGGCAGGTCATGCAATACCTTGATGGAGATGCACCGCTGCCGGAGTTTACACCGGCAACCCTGAACTCCAGCTTGCTGGCAATAATGCACAATGAAGGGTTTGACCCATGCGTCGCACAGTACCCGTGGTCAGGGAACAGCTTGGGCACAATGACACCAGACATCTTGTCTGGAAGATGAGACCTGCACATAATGCCCTCTCTCATGTTGTTAGAACTTTCAAGTGCTTGCCTGCTTAGGCAAATGACAGGCAATTATAAAATGCCCTTTGTTGTAGTATCACTAGATTTACCTTACTTGTAGAAGTGCAGTGTATTTTGATTAACTGTAAATCTGTGCAAGTTACTGTGATTGGATTGATTCTATGGTGAATATAGATGGAGGTTTGTGAACTGCAAAGCTATGTGGATCAGTCATCAGTGGGTAGCATGTAAAGTCGTGACTTCCATTGTCAGCAAAAACTGAAATATTTACTTGAGTTGTTACCTGTCACTGCAATTGATGTCTGTCTGGAAAAAAGAAGCCAATTAAAACATTGAAGCAGGCTCAGCCCAGATCGACCGACACTGCTTCTCTCTACACATCCATCATGGACCCAGGTAGTTGCAGATCAGCGATTCCTCAAGACAGATTCAAAGACCAAGGGCCCAGAAGTTTGCCGAATCGACAATGCAGTCTTACACAGCTTCAAGCCTTCAAAGACAGATTCAAGATTCCTCAAGGAATACAGCTACACCAATCCCTGAAAGTTGGAAGGAAAAAAGAACAGGCTGAAAATTTAACACCAACTTCTGTCAATCTAATATCAGAAGTTCAGAACAAAGGTGGAATTCAGAGACTTCATTTTATTTCAGAATGTCCATATGTCATCCTGACACCAGCATGAAACACCAAGCTTGCAGACTTCCACCAGAACAAATGGCATTCTCAACAAGAGGGGAAAACACAGCCCAAGAAGGATAGCTTCGACAGATCACCAGTTGGTCTGTGTGCAAAGAAAATGATGTCACTTTCTGTTTGTCCAGAGAAGACAAGGCAGACCATGCAAAGTCATCAATGCACTGGGAATTTGTCAGACAACATACCTTTACTACTTACATCACTGGGTTGAAACTTGATTCCCAGTCAAGGATGCCGCCTCCAAGTTCAGAAAAATATAGCTTCTGTATTAATATTCAGACTATTGAGATATCCCATTGGCCAATGTTTTGTTCATACCACTTGTTGGCTGCTATACTATGACCAAAGGAGTGGGTTGACTATTAGTAGGCACCAATGAAAAATTACGTGATTGAAAGAAATGTTTAATAAACAAATGATGTGATGTCTGCTAGAATTTTATAGGAGCTTCAATATGGTCAGCGTCAAATTTATTGTCAGATGTAAACAAAGCCAAAATTATGTAGCAACCTAGCAGTCTAGAACTAACCCTCTGGTCATTCATACGTCAAACAAGTACAGATGTATAATCTCATGCACCTTAATTTGTTTCTTAGTGGCCCAGACAAATAAATATATTTTCCATTGTTAATTCAAATAAGCATGTCATTTTCAGCATTTATTGCTTGATGCATACTTTGGTGTAGGCATGTAGGAAACAAACAGGAAGGAGGCTAGGAAAAGTATGCAGAGGATTTGGACAAGCAAGCCATAACTAATTATAAATAGCCTAGATCCAGATTAAATTGAGAATGCATGTTAGTGTGGCACTGCAAACCACACTGCATGATCCACAATATGCAAGTAGAAGAAAAGCCTAGCATGAAGATTATGCTGTTCGGCCTGCTAGCAGTTCTTGCAGGGTGCAGTGATGCTGTTGACCAATTTGTCTACTCCGGTTTCACCGGCAGCAACCTCACCCTTGATGGTGGAGCCAGAGTCACGCCAAGCGGCCTCCTGGAGCTGACCAACGGCATGGTTCGGCTGAAAGGCCATGCCTTCCATCCGACTCCACTGCATCTCCACGAGTCGCCTAATGGAACGGTGCAGTCCTTCTCCATATCGTTTGTGTTTGCTATCCTCTGTGACTACCCTGATTCATGTGGGCATGGCCTCGCCTTCTTCATTGCTCCAAGCAAGAATTTCGCAAGTGCGTTCTGGACCCAGTATTTGGGCCTTTTCAACAACAAGAACAATGGAGACCCAAACAACCACATCTTTGCTATCGAGCTCGATACTGTCCAAAATGATGACTTACAAGACATCAGTAATAACCACATTGGCATCAACATCAACAGTCTTTACTCCATGAAATCTCGTGATGCTGGCTTTTACGATGATAAGAGTGGTGACTTTAAGAATTTGACACTCATTAGCCAGAAGGCGATGCAAGTTTGGGTAAACTATGATAGAGAAATCACACAGATCAATGTGACCATGGCCCCCCTCAATGTGGAAAAACCTGTGAAGCCACTGCTTTCTACTACCTACAATCTATCAACAGTGCTCACTGACTCGGCATATATTGGCTTCTCATCTTCAACAGGAACAGTCAGTGGAAAACACTATGTGCTAGGTTGGAGCTTCGGCATGAACAGCCCGGCTCCATCAATTGACATTGCCAAGCTTCCTCGTCTAGGTCAAAAGGCTCGGTCCAAGGTATTGCAGACAATTTTGCCAATAGTAGCTGTGGTGTTCCTCCTCTCTGCGGGCACTACCATTTTTCTGTGCATGCGGAGGAATCTAAGATATGCTGAGCTACGCGAAGATTGGGAAGTCGAGTATGGGCCACGGAGGTTCTGTTACAAGGATTTGTTTGATGCCACAGAAGGATTCAAAAATAAGCACCTACTAGGTACAGGAGGGTTTGGAAGTGTGTATAAGGGGGTGCTCCCTATATCTAGATTGGATATAGCTGTGAAAAGGGTGTCACATGACTCAACCCAAGGCATGAAAGAATTTATTGCAGAGATTGTTAGTATTGGTTGCCTTCAACACCGCAATCTTGTGCAGTTACTGGGATATTGCCGGCGAAAAGGTGAACTTCTCTTAGTGTATGATTATATGCCAAATGGAAGCCTTGACAAATACCTATATGGTAAAGAGGGCAAGCCTACATTAGATTGGACTCAAAGATTCCAAATCATCAAAGGTGTAGCATCTGGATTACTCTACCTTCATGAAGAGAGCGAGAAAGTTATCATTCATCGGGACATTAAGGCAAGCAATGTACTCCTCGATAACGACACAAATGCACGGATAGGTGACTTTGGTCTCGCAAGGTTGTATGATCATGGTACTGATCCAGAAACCACACGAGTGGTTGGCACCATAGGATACCTAGCTCCAGAGCTAGCACGCGGTGGCAAGGCGACCCCTCTTACAGATGTATTTGCCTTTGGCATGTTCGTTCTTGAGGTCACCTGTGGGCAAAAGCCTGTCATGCAAAACACAGAAGACGACCAATTGGTTCTTATTGATTGGGTGCTTGAACATTGGCATAAAGGCTCACTCGCTGATACAGTGGACATCAAACTTCAAGGAGAATACAATATTGATGAGGCCTGCCTAGCACTAAATATAGGGTTGCTGTGCTCCCACCCTTTAATAAGCGTAAGGCCAAATATGAGGCAAGTCGTGCAATATCTCAACAAGGACATACCACTACCTGAGTCAATGCCAACACATTTAAGCTTCTGTGTGATGGCCTTGATACAGAACAAAGGATTCAGTCCATGCATCATAACAGATCCTTCATCAGCAACAAGTTTTGGCACAATATCTAGCACCTCACTCTCAGAAGGAAGATGAATAGATGAGGCATGTGATCTTCAATAGTTTTAGGTGTGCTTGTTTATATGTTTGGAATGCTTTTTACCTATCTACAGAATTTTATTCTCATAAAATTTATTTCCACATTTTCATGTGCCGGTTATGTTTAGTTTAATATACTCAACTGGGATTATAAATTTATTTGATGATAAAATCAAGACCTTCTAAATAGAAGATGCAGTGGGTACACAGAGTCACAAACTTGAGCAAAATGAGGCACATGAATAGAAAAGAAGAAAACAGAAAGGGAGAAGACAGACTACCAAAACTAGAATTGGACAATTTCGTCATCTATTCTAGCAAGGATGCAGGACATATTTCACTTGCATAACTGAACAAGAAATGACATAAATTATTATTCTTCTAAATATTTTTCTTCTATTTCTGTGCCCCATGTACGAGCCAAGGCATTACTATTAGTATTTAACTATAGAAAACACAGCAGGGAATAAAAGAAAATCTGGGGTGTATCAGGTCAGAACAAACATTAGATCCTACAAAACAAAGAACGGATAAGTTACCATAAGATCTGCTTGCACTTGTCGAGATATGACGAGTTCCAGTCCTCTGCAACAGGACCAATAATAAAATGAGCTCCCCAAAAAATGAAGATTGGTTTCCAATGAGCAAAATTCAATGAAGGTTCTCCACTTGGTACTTGTGAACACAAGATTTGTTAAATAACCGTTCGCTGTACTCAAGAAAATAAAGTAGTATGGTAAAAAAAGTTGTTAGCAACACAAGTTATTTATGTTTATCTAAACATTTATATACCCATTAGATTTCCCATTTGTTTTGGTTGAGTCCTTCAAAAAAAATCTGTATTTCAGAATTCATTCAAGTTTAACTTCCTCTTGTTTTGGAGATTAAGTTTAGACCATATAACTGGACAAGATTTTATTCAGCTAAACACAAAGTGCACACATCACAGTTGCAAACATGACCACAAGACTAGGGAAAGTGACTGCGGTGATGGCAACAGGAACCAACCTGTAGGCGTGTAACACAGGATGCATTTCTTGACTTATTCAACAAATGCGAAATTCAGATATTGGAAATCAGAAAGAAACATTTCATTGGCCAGAATTTGTCTTCGGAGATACATTAATAGTTATTGACAGGTCAATAGTACTGTTGGATCTCAATAAGCACTTGGCTGGCAAAATGGAGGTATGAGATTCAGCAGCGCTAGCAAATGTTGGATAGTTTTTCTTTATTAAATTTGATTAGTCAATTTTTCCAAGGAAAGTTCAAACTGTCTTTAGTTAAAATAAAAGGTGATAAATGTTCCTTTTGTCAAAGTAGTCTCTATCAAAGTAGCAAGGAGTCAAAAGAGAAGCTATTCACTTGACAAGAGAATAGCACAGAAAAAATACATAAAGCAATATACAAAAATCATATTTCATAGCTGGCTGAGTCAATACTGAGAAAAATAACAATAGTTTGACTATTACTAGAGGGGTAGACAACCGCAAGCCATTGTTCACAGTTATCTTATAAAGTACTTTGTTATTGCATCTTTCTAGAATCTAGAGTTGTAACAGGTTGCATTCATGCCTGGCAAGATGTACAAGTGTTTAATTCTATGCCAACTCATATTCCTTGGCCTCGACCTTGCATCCTTCACCATTGCTGAGGAGCAGTTCATCTACTCTGGCTTCAGTCAAGCCAACCTAAGCCTTGATGGCACAGCTACAATAACACCAGAAGGGCTCCTTCAGCTGACCAATGGCACCTTTAACCTCAAAGGTCATGCACTCTACCCAGCTCCTCTGCAATTTCGTAGGCATCCCACTGGTGACGTGCAATCTTTTTCGCTCACCTTCATCTTCAGCATCCTCTCTGCTATTCCTGACAAAGGTGCAGATGGCATGGCCTTCTTTATCTCCACAAACAAGAGTTTCTCCAACGCGCTGCCAGCCCAGTATTTAGGGATCCTCAATGACCAGAACAACGGCAACACAAGCAACCATATATTCGCAGTTGAGCTTGACACCATCCAAAACAGTGAGTTCCAGGACATCAGTGACAACCATGTTGGCATCAACATTAATAGTCTCCACTCTGTGCAATCCCGGGATGCTGGCTTCTATGATGACAAAAATGGTGTGTTCAAGAACTTGGCGCTTGTTAGCCGTGACGTGATGCAAGTGTGGGTTGAGTATGATGCAGGATCCACACAGATTGATGTAACCTTGGCTCCCATCAAAGTGGCTAAACCTACAAGGCCACTAGTCTCAGCCATCTACAATCTTTCAACAGTGCTCCCAGGTACAGCATACATTGGCTTCTCATCAGCCACTGGGGTGATCAACTCAAGATATTATGTGCTTGGCTGGAGCTTCAGCATGGGTGGAACTGCTTCTGGGATTGACATAAGGAAGCTACCAAAGTTACCTCATGTTGGACCAAGGCCTCGCTCAAAGGTTTTGAAGATCATTATGCCAGCCACTATTGCAGCATCCATCTTTGTTGCAGGGGCTCTCTTAGTTCTTCTTGTGCGGAGGAAATTGGCATATACCGAGCTACGGGAAGATTGGGAGACAGAGTTTGGGCCAAATAGGTTCTCATACAAGGATTTGTTCCTTGCTACAGAAGGATTTAAGAACAAGAACCTACTTGGTACAGGAGGATTTGGAAAGGTGTATAAAGGCATACTTCCAATGAACAAATTGGAGGTTGCAGTTAAAAGGTTGTCACATGAATCAAGGCAAGGAACAAAGGAGTTCATCGCTGAGATTGTTAGCATTGGCCGCCTTCGACACCGAAACCTTGTTCAGCTACTTGGCTACTGCAGGCGAAAAGGTGAACTTCTTTTGGTCTATGACTACATGCCAAATGGCAGTCTTGACAAGTACCTATATTCTGAAGACAAACTGTCGCTAGATTGGAATAAGAGGTTCCATATCATCAAAGGAGTTGCATCTTGCTTGCTCTACCTCCATGAGGAGTGTGAAAGTGTTGTCATCCACCGAGATATCAAGGCCAGCAATGTGCTACTTGATAGTGAATTGAATGGACGGTTAGGAGATTTTGGTCTTGCAAAGTCATACGATCATGGTTCTGACCCACAGACCACACGTGTGGTAGGTACCATGGGTTACCTAGCCCCGGAATTGGTACGAACAGGTAAGCCGTCTCCTCTTACGGATGTGTTCGCATTTGGCACATTTCTTCTTGAGATCACCTGTGGGCAAAGGCCTGTCAAGCAGAATGCACAAGGTGACCGATTTATGTTGGTTGATTGGGTACTTGAGCATTGGCAGAAAGGATCGATGGTGGAGACAATAGACAAGAGGCTACAAGGAAACTGCAACATAAATGAGGCATGCCTTGTGCTGAAACTTGGGCTCTTGTGCTCACAACCATTCGCTAGGTCAAGGCCCAGTATGAACCATGTCATGCTATACCTCAACGGAGACATGCCACTTCCAGAGTTCACGCCAACTGATACGAGCCTGAACATGCTAGCATTGATGGAAAACAGAGGATTAGACCCTTCCGGTGTGTCATATCCACAGCTGATGACAAGCATTGGCGAAATGTCAAGCCTCTCAGGACGATAGGAAAAAAAAAAAAAGATCCTTAGTCTATTGCATTATACTGGGTGTTTTCTTGTATATTTTCTCTAAATGAACATCGGTCGATTCTGCCCATTGGATAAATGATTATCAAACAACAATTCAGAATATGGTATAGATAATAAAAGTGTAAGCAATATGATATATGAATCCTTTATTCAATTTTCAGTGTAGGACCAGACAAGAATGGCCATGTATGTTGGGGTAACAATTAGCCCAAAACCTATAATAGCACTGTAGATGTACTTGGATGGAATCATGGAAGCATATCATTTATCTGTTGTTTGTCAATTTAGCATTACCAATTTAGACCCTAAATCACACAAGCATTCATATGCCATGGCAACTAGAAAATGGTAAGAACTGCTCCCAAATCGAGAAATGAGAAATTGAAGGCAAGCAGGATTACGGGAGAGTAGCAAGTGCTACCTGAGCCGAAGAAACCCCATGCAGCCACCGTTCCTCCGGCGGCGGCCGCCGCCCACGAGGGCGTCGCCATCGGGCATAGCACAGAGCGGCAGCCGGCAGGCTCTGCTGGTTGGCTGCGAGCGATGAGGCCAGCCTCGGCCTTGCCTCGCGACGCCCTGGCCGAGCCGGCGCCGTATAGGAAGGTAGCCGGCGAGCAGCCGCCGGCCGGCGAAGCAGATAAGGGCGGCGGCGCGGGGAATCGGCTTGCTCGCCGGCGGTGTGGGAATGATGACTCCCAGCCCAATATGGCCCACGCTATTTTCCTTGTATATGATTTTGGGCTCCAGCCCAGCCCATATTAGGCCCATGACTTCGTGATAAATACTAATAAATAGCCCATTATATTACTATGTAAGTTCCCAGAGATTATTTGAAATGTATATCTAGACTCATCTACCTCATTTCTAGAAGTTCATTCATCTACTTTACTCTGTTTTTAAATACTCCAATTGATAGCCTGCAATATTCGCTTTCAGAATTTGACCGTTCATCCTTTTTGTAAAAATATTTACATACACTGAAATGGATATCAGGATATGAAGCTCAAAGTTATCGGTTATTAAATTTCTAAAAACGTTACTCCGTATTAAAATTTATTATGGCCTGAATATGACAATTTAAAAATAATTAATAGTTAAATTTTTAATAATAAAGCTCAAAGTTATCTCAGTTACTTCTATTTGAATACGAGATAGTTACAATTTGTCCAAAAATCTAGAGAGAGAGAAAACTAGAACAGAGGTGTATTGACACAAGAAGTGTCCTCTCAAATTTAGCACAACAGTCAGGTCAATTCCTCAAATTTCACCGGACGGTGAAAGAAACGCCGGCCAAATTTATTAAGATTTAGAGAAATTTAGTAAATTAAACCACAATCATGGTCGTTACAAACACGAATAGGCCCCTACACTAATTAAATCACTCTAATTTTACTTTGACCTCACACTATTACAGCATTATTATTAGCGTTGAAGCTGGTTCTTTGGTGAAACATGAAGCCATCATGCTCCTTCACGTGAAGCTCATCTGCCTCCTCCTCCTCGCCGGAGCTAGCCTCGCCGCGTGCACCGCCGGCGACGGCAACGACGACGACCACCAGTTCGTTTACTCAGGCTTCACCGGCAGCAACCTCACCCTCGACGGAGCCGCCGTGATCACGCGCACCGGCCTTCTCGAGCTCACCAATGGCACGCTCCGCCAGAAAGCCCACGCCATCCATCCGGCCCCGTTCCGCCTCCGCGGCGGCTCGTCGTCGTCGTCGACGGCGACGGCGACGGCGACACGGTCCTTCTCGGCGTCCTTCGTGTTCGCCATCCTATGCCCCGACGCCGACGCCTGCGGCCACGGCATCGTCTTCTTCGTCGCGCCGGCCAACCACAGCTTCTCCGGCGCGTTCCCCAGCCAGTACATCGGCCTCTTCAACGGCAGCAGCGACGGCGACGCCGGAACCGCCTCGTCGGCGTCGAGCTCGACACCGACCAGAACAACGAGTTCCGCGACATCGACGGCAACCACGTCGGCGTCGACATCAAACAGCCTCACCTCCATTAACTCAACCAGCGCCGGCTACTACGACGACAACGACGGCGGCAACTCCGGCGACCATGGCTTCCACAACCTGACGCTGGCGAGCCACGGCGAGGCCATGCAAGTGTGGGTCGATTACAACGGCACGGCCAAGCAGATCACCGTCGCCATGGCTCCCCTCAAGATGGCCAAGCCTTCCAAGCCATTGTTGTCTTCTACCTACGACCTCTCCACGGTGTTCGTCGCCGACGAGCCCTACATGGTGGGCTTCTCGTCGGCGACGGGTTCTTTCAACTCCAGACACTACGTTCTCGGTTGGAGCTTCGCCATGGATGGACCTGCTCCGGCCATCGACATCGACAAGCTGCCCAAGCTGCCTCGCTTCGCCCCCAAGCACAAGCCCAAGATGGTAGAGATAATTCCGCCATTGGCGACGGCTACATTCATCGTCGCGTTGGGGATCGTCTCCGTTCATCTGATACAGAGACGGATGAGGTACACCGAGCTGCGGGAAGATTGGGAGGTTGAGTTTGGACCGCATCGGTTCTCCTACAAGGACTTGTTCCGCGCCACGGATGGATTCAAGAGCATGAATCTGGTTGGTGTCGGAGGATTTGGGAGAGTATACAAGGGAGTGCTTCAATCATCTAAATTGGAGATTGCTGTCAAGAGGGTATCACATGATTCGAAGCAAGGCATGAAAGAGTTCATTGCGGAGGTTGTTAGCATAGGTCGACTACAGCATCGTAATCTTGTTCAGTTACTTGGTTATTGCAGGCGAAAAGGTGAACTTCTTTTGGTGTATGAGTATATGGCGAATGGAAGTCTTGATAAACACTTGTACAGTGAAGGTGATAAGCGGGTTTTAGATTGGGATCAAAGACTTCAAATCATCAAAGGAATTGCATCTGGTTTGCTCTACCTTCACGAGGAGTGGGAGAAAGTGATCGTCCACCGGGATATTAAGACAAGCAATGTCCTCCTCGACAGCGAGATGAATAGTCGATTAGGTGACTTTGGCTTAGCAAGGCTTTATGACCGTGGTGCAGACCCACTGACCACTCATGTGGTTGGTACCATAGGATACCTAGCGCCAGAACTAGGCCGTAGCAGCAAGGCCACTCCTTTGACTGATATATTTGCTTTTGGCATATTTATTCTCGAGGTTACTTGTGGGCGAAGACCAATCATGCAAGTTCCAGAGGGCGAACAACATGTGTTGGTTGACTGGGTGCTCGAGCATTGGCACAAAGGATCAATAACTGAGATAGTGGATACAAAGCTCCATGGAAACTATAATGTAGATGAGGTATGTCTAGTACTAAAGCTTGGATTATTATGCTCACATCCTCTCTCCAATGCAAGGCCCAATATAAGGCAAGTGATGAAGTACCTAACTGGAGACATGGCAATGCCAGAGCTGGTGCCAACACACCACAGCTTTCATACACTTGCACTGATGCAGAACCAAGGATTCGACTCATACGTCATGTCATACCCTTCATCAACGGCAAGCATGAGCGCCATGTCCAACAACCCTTCAGCACAAAGATGAATTACAGTGTTAACATATTGTACTTATGTAAATTTTGCATGCTTAGTCGCTTAGATACTCAAGTGTGGCCTCCATTTTCAACTTTACTGTTTTATTTTTTAAAAAAAAAATAAGTTACTGAAAAAGAGTTATACTGTTTAATGAAATTCAGGCCAAAAAGTACCGAGTGAAATTACTGAATTTCAATTATTGCAGTGGATAATGCAAAAAGAAAGAAACTGAAATCCATAAAAGCCTAAGTGCAAGACATGAGAAATTCGTGATTGTCTAAAAGATCAGACCAAAGTGTTGAAGTACCATACCTCCCTACATATCTTGTTCATCATCTAGTTTTGTTAGGCGACTTGTAAGGTATCAGAGTCAAGTCAAGAGAGGTACTGATTTAAAATATCTAAACACTATGATGGAATATAGTGGTGATGTTGAGCGGTTAAAATCCTTTCCTGAACAACAGAGATATTTTTCACCCATCTCACACATACCATTACAAAGACAAAAAAACCAATGCCATGACTTTCAGTTTAACAAATAACAATGCATTTGTCATCTACTTTCACAAACTCCAATGCAATGATTGCATAAGAGATGAAGTTATTTTGAGATAAATAAGATGGTGAAAAATTAAGTTATTTTGGAACGGGGAAGTAATAATCACAGAGCAGTTCAAGTTCACTTCTTAACCAGACTTAACTGGACAACAGCCTAGACAAACCAAAGACCAAACACTATCAAGTCATCGTCGAAGTGGACATGTCAGAAATTAAGTGAAAACTACAGCATTGACAACTGCAAATCTACTATGGCTAGAGGAGCACGGCATTCCATTCTTCAACATGATTATGATTGATCAGTCAAAATCATGTGGTCCAACACGATTGTGATAATTGATTCCGGAAAAGAAAATTTCTGACCAGAAGGAAGCACGAATTTTCGCTCAACTTCCGCTACACACTTGCTGATCTCTCCTAGAAGATTCGTTGACGTGTCCTGTGACGTTGTTGCTAAACAACCCTGGCATTTGTTTCCAGGAAACAGTCAGGCAAGTACAACAAATAAATGTTTTGATAAGTTCTTTAGTAAAGAAGTTCTGATAAGCTCAAATGGATCGTAAAAAGGAAATTCCATCACATGCTTTGACTACAAGAGGGCAGTAATAGTACCAGAAAACGATGGTCGATTTATCGATTTCCAAATGAAATCCAGAGCACTTGAGACCATATGTAACAAGAAGCCACCACACCACCAGTAAGTAAACTTCAGCTGCAAATGTTATGGAGTTGTTAGTCCATATCAGTTTTCAGAGGAACAATTGGCAAAAACAAGTGCACCGTACCACGCCTTTCATGAAGATTGCACTCTCCTTTCTTCTCCATATCCTGCTGTTCCATGGCTTTAATCTTGTGCTGGTCGTCAGTGCCAGCGATGACCAGTTCGTCTTCTCTGGCTTCTCTGGTGCCAACCTCACCCTCGATGGCACGGCCACGATCACAGCAGGAGGCCTCCTTGAGCTGACCAACGGCACGACCCAGCTCAAAGGCCATGCCTTCTTCCCAGCTCCCTTGAGCTTCCGCGGGTCACTCAACGGCACGGTGCAATCCTTCTCGGCCTCCTTTGTGTTTGCCATCCTCACAACTTACCCCAACCTGAGCTGCCATGGTATCGCTTTCGTTGTTGCACCGAGCAACAATCTGTCCACAGCACTGGCAGCGCAGTACATGGGACTCACCAACATCGACAACAACGGCAACGCGAGCAACCACATTTTTGCTGCAGAGATTGACACCATGCAGAATGTTGAGTTCCAGGACATCAACAACAACCATGTCGGTGTTGACATCAATGGCCTCCACTCGGTGGAATCACACTATGCAGGCTACTACGACAAGAATGGAAGCTTCCATAACATGAATCTTATCAGCGGCGATGTTATGCAGGCATGGGTGGATTATGATGGAGATATCGCTCAAATTAACATCACCATTGGTCCAATTGATACGTCTAAACCAGGAAGGCCACTCATCTCTACCACATACAACCTCTCAGATGTTCTCATGGAGCCATCATTCATCGGATTCTCCTCTGCGACAGGCCCAATCAACTCTCGGCACTACATTCTTGGTTGGAGCTTCGGCATGAACAAGCCTGCTCCAAACATTGATATTGCCAAGTTGCCAAAGCTACCTCGCCTTGCCCCAAAGCCTCAATCCAAGGTCTTGGTAATCCTACTTCCAATAGCTATCGCAGCATTCATCCTTTCTGTGGGCATCGCCATGGTTTTTCTAGTACGGAGAAGACAGAGATATGCTGAACTGCGTGAAGATTGGGAGGATGAGTTTGGACCGCATCGGTTCACATACAAGGATTTACTCCATGCTACTGATGGATTCAGTGACAAGCACATTCTTGGAGCGGGAGGGTTTGGCAGAGTATACAAAGGAATTCTTCCAAAATCAAAATTGGAGGTTGCTGTGAAGAGGGTGTCCCATGAATCAAGGCAAGGAATGAAAGAGTTTGTTGCTGAGGTAGCTAGTATTGGAAAGATTCGGCACCGCAACCTCGTGCAACTACTTGGTTATTGCCGGAGAAAGGGTGAGCTCCTTTTGGTATATGACTACATGTCCAATGGCAGTCTTGACAGATATTTGCATTATGAAGGGAACAAGCCAGTCTTGGATTGGGTTCAGAAGTTCCAAATTATCAAAGATGTTGCATCTGGTTTACTCTA
Source organism: Oryza longistaminata (assembly GCA_009805545.1). Classification (NCBI taxonomy): domain Eukaryota; kingdom Viridiplantae; phylum Streptophyta; class Magnoliopsida; order Poales; family Poaceae; genus Oryza; species Oryza longistaminata. The sequence goes on from CM020184.1 coordinate 4,206,855, forward strand.
CCTTCATGAGAAGTGGGATAAAGTTGTCATTCACCGGGATATCAAAGCAAGCAATGTACTACTCGATAAAGAAATGAATGCACGACTCGGTGATTTTGGCCTAGCAAGGTTGTATGACCATGGCACTGATGCACACACAACGCATATGGTTGGCACCATGGGTTACCTCGCGCCAGAGTTAATTCACACAGGGAAGGCATCAACTCTTACAGATGTTTATGCATTTGGCACATTCCTTCTTGAGGTCATATGTGGGCAAAGGCCTATTAAGGAAGATGCATATGGAAATCAAATTTTGTTAGTTGATTGGGTACTTGAGCATTGGCACAATGAATCCCTACTTGACACAGTTGATCCAAGGTTACAAGGTGATTACAATGTGGAAGAGGCATGCCTTGTGCTAAAGCTTGGGCTGCTCTGCTCACACCCTTCTACTAATGCCAGGCCATGCATGCAACAAGTTGTGGACTACCTTGAAGGAGATACACCAGTTCCAGAATTGGCATCAACACACCAGAACTTCAACGAGCTAGCCTCAATGAGAAAAAAAGGTTTTGACCCATACATCATGTCATATAATCCATCATCAACGGTGAGTTTCGGCACTGTATCTGACCTATCAGGAGGAAGATGACATACATGGTACTGCTTAACGGTATCCTACATACTTAGTTAGCAAATCCGTGTGCCACATGATCTATTTTGTTAAGATGTAAGTGAAAACTAGCAGGCTAGGATAAACCACATTTATCCTTGATGGAATGCCCAAAGTAGATAACAAATCTATTTACAGGACTTCAGTGAAGTAATTCTGAACGAGAAAGCATCAGTGAACAAACAGACAGTGTTTTTTTCCCCATATTTAGCTATATGATGGTATCTTATTTTTCGTTTCGAATCTGATTCAGTGAATTCAGAAACCACAATGTTCAGCCCCTTGTTGTCCAACTGTTCTAATCTTGTGTAGGAAATCCTATATACCTGTTAACTATGGTTGTAAAACATGGGGCAAAATTTGCACAAACAGAAATGTACTTTCCTACAATACACTGCTCACCCCAGCTGCACCCATATCTCCATTTCTGCATATGGTTTATTCAATTATGCCGATTTTTACGATGATGCAGCAGGCAGGGACATCTGCCACAGGGTTCTGACCTGAAATTCAGGCTTTCAGAGATGGAATTGCAGCTCATTGTCATTGGTGGCAGTATTGTTGATGGCCAAATTTATCACGCATTGCAATTGTGATTTAGCTCGTCGTTCTTTTTTTTTTCAATTTATTATACCAATTGAGACCGTATAAACTACACGAAGCATTCACATGCGCCCTGCAATTCCACCGCGTACAGCCTCAACCTTTCGTGATCAATAAGATCACTCAACTAGTTAAGGGAGTCAAAGTGAACTTATATAATGAAATTTCCTACTTTTACGGAGACTAGCAAAAATACCCGTGCGTTGCAACGGGTGAATAAATTCTAATAATAATATATATTTTTCATGCATAATCATGTCAATGATAATGTTTGTATTTTAATGAGCGGCTTGTTTTTTTATAAACGGTGTATTTTTTCTTGTGCGATTTTCTCAAACCATTTTTCAGAAATGGCACATTTCTTTCTAACAATTTCTTCCTAGCATGTTTTTTTTTTGCTGACGACGAAAACCATATTTTTCTCCCTTTTCTTTTCTCACGCGTTTTTTTGCTTGTTTTTTAATGTTCTTTTTTTTCTTTTTTTCCAATACATGAGAATATATGATAAAATAAAAGCCGTGTAATAGATGGCAAACAAATCGATGATCCTATCCGACTCAAGTATCCATCAATTTAGAGCTTTTTTTCAGTTTTTTCAGAGCGATTTATTTTTTAATAGACGGTGTTTTTTTTCTTGCGCGGTTTTTTCAAATCATTTTTTTAGAAATGGCGCATTTTTTCTTACAGTTTTTTCCTTGGATGTTTTTTTTTTAAAATTTACCGACGAAGGAAATAATATTTCTCACACGTTTTTTTATGGAAGATGGAAAACCTTTTTAGCATTTTTTTGCTCTTTTTTCTCACGCACTTTTTTGAACTGTTTTTATTTTTCTCGTGCATTTTCTCTTTTTAAATAGTTAGATTAGATTAGAGATAGAGAAGAGATATATACTGATTAGAAATCGGAATTTGTTTCGCCCTTTCCATTTTTTTCTCGCGTGCATTTTTTATTTTGTACAAACCAGCTTTTTATTTTCTATGAACCATTTTTTCGCCACTTTCTTAGGGAATCGGACGAACTTTTTTTTAGATGTTTTTTCAGATTTTTTTCACCATTATAGGAATCAGATTTTATTTTTCTGTTTTTAAAGGAATCGGATCTAGCCTTTATTTTTCACCACTTTTCTTTTTGCCTTTTATAGGAGTTGGATCTACGGTTTTTTCGCCACTTAGAGGAAACAAAATTTTATTATTGTTGTTTTTCTTTTTTCCCTTTTTTTATTTTCTTTTGCAGTTTTTCTTTTTCTTTTTATGCACCTTTATGCCCTTGTTCTCTCCCTTTTATTATTTTTTCTTAAAAAAAGAACCCAAGTATCTTATTGCAAGATTATAGGGAATGAAAATTGACACAAGTTCAGATATATCCCTGTCACCTAAGGCTGGGTTTAATTCAGCGCAAAGTTTGAATTTTGGTTGAAATTGGAGATGATGTGACTGAAAAGTTGTGTGTATGACAGATTGATGCGATGAAAAAGAACTGAAGTTTAGATCCAAACTTTGGTGCTGTTCTTTTGTCCTGAAGATGAAAATGAAGATTAAGTTTTTTACGCAAAACGAGGTGGTATTAACGTATGATTGATTGAGTTTTAATTATTACAAACTTGAAAAATAGATTAATATGATATTTTAGAGCAACTTTCGTATAGAAAGTATTTGCACAAAACACACCGTTTAGTAGTTTGAAAAGCGTGTCACGAAAATTTTAATCTTAATCCAACTCTGTTGGAGAAAAAAACAAGACATTTGAATCTAAACACAGCCTAAAGTCAATCTTAAAGTCTCAATTCTCCTCTACTCTCTTCTCTCCCTGTACGACCCGTATCATTGCCATGACGTAGAAGTAACGGATAGTATTCATTTCCCGAGAGGGTGTCTCTCGTTTTTGCATGTAGCCTAAACATTTGTAAAAAAATAAAAATAAAACGAAAGATCATATATTATTTCATTACTATGTACGTTTAAATTCAATTTATACCAGTAACAGAAATAACAAATTTAAAGAACGTAATTTACAGTCAAATTTGATATTTATTTTTCACATATATCTTCTTTTTATTATTCTTCTTTATTACTCCCTCCATATTTTAATGTATGACGCCGTTGGTTTTTTAATAAACGTTTGACCTTTCGTCTTATTTAAAAAATTTATGTAATTATTATTTATTTTATTGTGACTTAATTTATCATCAAATGTTCTTTAAGCATGACATAAGCATTTTTGTATTTGCATAAAAAATTTAAATAAAACGAATGGTCAAATGTTGGTTAAAAAGTTAATGGCGTAATACATTAAAATACGGAAGGAGTACTTTTTAGAAGACGTACACAGGAGGGGAAGTCCTCTCTAGCGGAAAAAGAAAAAGAAAAGAAATCCATCTCCAGCATGGACACTTCTTCAGGCGACAACCACACGGGGAGGAGAAGAATTGACCGAGCTACACTCTCTTCTTGCCAAGGCTATCATCCATGGCGAGGCAAGCAACCATGCTTCTTCACACGAAGCTCATCACCATCTACCTCCTGCTGCTCGGCGTGGTCGCAGCCAGCGACGGCGGCGGCGGCGGCGGCCGTTTCGTCTACTCCGGTTTCGCCGGCGCCAACCTCACCCTCGACGGCACGGCCACGGTCACGCCGGCCGGCCTCCTCGAGCTGACCAACGGCACGCTGCAGCTCAAAGGCCACGCGTTCCACCCGACGCCGCTCCGCTTCGTCTCCGGCTCCGGCGGCGGCGCCGGCGATGGGGTGGTGGTGAGGTCGTTCTCCGCCTCGTTCGTGTTCGGCATCCTCTCCGCCTACCCGGACATGAGCGCCCACGGCATCGTCTTCCTCGTGTCACCCACCACCGACTTCTCCGCCGCGCTGGCCAGCCAGTACCTCGGCCTCGTCAACCTCACCAGCAACGGCGACGCCCGCAACCGCATCTTCGCCGTCGAGCTCGACACCCTGCAGCAGGACGAGTTCCGCGACATCAACGACAACCACGTCGGCGTCGACATCAACGGCCTCGTCTCCCTCTCGTCCACCAACGCCGGCTACTACGCCGCCGACGGCGGCGGTGCCGGCGGCTTCAGGAACCTGACGCTGATAAGCCACGAGGCGATGCAGGTGTGGGTCGACTACGACGCCGGCGACGTCCGGATCGACGTCACCCTGGCTCCGCTCGCCGTCGCCAAGCCCGTCAGGCCGCTGATCTCCGCCGCCTACAACCTGTCGTCGGTGATCACCGACACGGCGTACGTCGGATTCTCGTCGGCGACGGGCTCGTTCAACTCGCGACACTACGTGCTCGGCTGGAGCTTCGCCGCGGACGGCGGCCCCGCTCCGGCGATCGACGTCGCCAAGCTTCCCAAGCTGCCACGTGAGGGCCCCAAGGCTCGGTCCAAGTTCCTTGAGATCTTCCTCCCAATAGCATCTGCAGCCGTCGCCCTCGCCATGGGCATTTTGGTCATTCTACTTGTGCGTAGGCGGAAGCGGTACACTGAGCTACGCGAAGATTGGGAGGTTGAGTTTGGGCCGCATCGGTTCCCCTACAAGGATCTGCACCACGCAACACAAGGATTCAGGAGTAAGTGCCTGCTCGGCGTAGGAGGGTTCGGAAGAGTGTACAAGGGCGTGCTTCCGAATTCTAATGTGGAGATTGCTGTCAAGAGGGTGTCACATGACTCGAGCCAGGGCGTGAAGGAATTCGTCGCGGAGGTTGTCAGCCTAGGCCGTCTCCAGCACTGCAATCTCGTGAGGTTACTTGGCTACTGCAGACGAAAGGGTGAGCTTATGTTGGTATACGAGTATATGTCGCATGGGAGTCTAGATAAATATCTGCATAGTCAAGACAACAAGCCAACTCTAAGTTGGGCTCAGAGGTTTCAGATCATCAAAGACATCGCATCGGGTTTGCTCTACCTTCACGAGGAGTGTGACAAAGTAGTCATCCATCGAGACATCAAGGCAAGTAACGTGCTCCTCGACAACGAGATGAACGCACGGCTAGGTGATTTCGGTCTCGCCAGATTGTACGACCACGGCGAAGACCCACAGAGCACGCATGTCGTGGGCACAATAGGATACCTGGCTCCAGAGCTGGGACGCACCAGCAAGGCGACCCCACTTACCGACGTATTCGCCTTCGGGACCTTCATCCTCGAGGTCACATGTGGACGAAGACCGATCTACCATGACTTCCATGGCACCCAGGTTATGCTGGTTGACTGGGTGTTGGATCATTGGCACAAACAATCGCTTGTTGACACGGTTGATCTGAAGCTCCATGGTGAGTTCGACGTTGGCGAGGCATGCCTGGTGCTCAAGCTAGGGCTCTTGTGCTCACACCCGTTCATCAACGCGAGACCAGATATGCGACGAGTGATGCAGTATCTGAGGAATGAGGTGGCACTGCCTGAGCTGATGCCAACCAGCATGAGCTTTCACATGCTTGCACTGATGCAGAACGACGGGTTCGACTCGTATGTTCAGTCATATCCTTCTTCAAATTCAAAGGGAAACATCAGCACAACTACCTCTAGCAGCCTCTTGGAAGAAGGATAAGAACTACTATCTCCGTTCCAAAATAAGTGCAGCCATAGATATCCGTGTTTAGCGCTTTGACCATCTGTATTATTTGAAAAATTTATGAAAAATATTAAAAAATTAGTCACACATAAAGTACTATTTATGTTTTATCATCTAATAATAATAAAAATACTAATCATAATCTTTTTTCAAATAAGACGAACGGTCAAACGTTGAACATGAACAGTGCTAAAACTGCACTTATTTTGGGACGGAGGGAGTATGTTTGTTTCCATTTGGTTAATTAAATCTTTATTATGTTAAAAAAATTATGCCATTTGGATTGCAAGTTCAAACGACGTATTAATTTAGGCTGATTGTGTATATGTAATTTTGTGATAGAAAAGTATTTTGGATCCTCTCAGTTAGATTTGTATTTCAACGTGCTTTTAATTCTGTGGGGATGATTTTTCTAGTTATAGTACCAACATATTACAAAAGAAATTCCGTACTAGTTTTAATCCTAGTGGGCGATGCGAAATCTTCGAGTTTAGACAGCTACAAGAGAGAAATTCATTAAGAGAGATCATGCATGTATACATCTCTGTGAAAAAGATAGATCCAGAAAAAATATATATAGGTGATCAGACTGAATAAACTACACAAAACTTCAGTGCCATTTCTCATGAATGTATATATGACAAAATAATTTCAAAGACGGCTCAATAATTATAGTCTTAATATCACTGATGAAAACTCGAGCTCTATCCACCACCATGATAGATCCGCTTTTGTCTAAGACTTATGCAAAAATGGAACACGCAAGCTAGCTAGCCTGATATCTCCAACATGAACATGACATCTCATATCCCTGACGCCAGCAAAATGGTAGTAATTAAGCGCATGTGATGATATGGACAGCACTGCATATACCTTAATTAGCCCTAGTCAAGCAAAAGTGTGAACTCTGAACTGAATGGACCAGCCGGAGTAGTTGACCCAACTAACTGATCAGCTCAATCTTCACGTCGTACCTCACCATTTGATCTTTGTCTCGGTTCAGATTTCAGGACACCCAAAAGATATTTTGGATCTCAAAACATTGTTACTAGTCACTAATCGCATCTGTCTACAGAAATATGGGTCAGTCTGATATGGTCCAAACTGATGGCGCACGAGCAATTAATTGATCAGTTAACGATCACTCACGGCAGTATGAACCAGTACTATGTATTATCTTGAATCTTCCAGTGAATATATCGTGTCGCTCTAGTAGAAAACTGTCAAAAGTTCCGTGGAAATCCCGCATGATTTTTCCACAGTTCCAAACTTACCGGCCAAGAGACAATTCTAAAGGATTTTCCAGAAGATGATTTACTCGATTTCAAAATATGACATTAATTGAGAAGACTGAAACGTTGTAATTCTTGAAGGATGCAAACAACGACAGAGCAGGTAAAACACTGCTAAAGACTAAGCTCCATCGTTTACTATAGCTTATCGTCAAATTTTAAATTTTTTGTGACAAAGCCGATCTACCAGAGTAGTAGTGAAGGGGCTCGAGTTTTCACTACTGGCATTATGATTTGTTTTCTTCCTTCACTTTCTGTTCTTTTTTCTTCTCTTCTTCTCTCCCTCTTCTTTCCTCCTTTCACCGCTTCTGTGAAGTCGTAACAAATTTCTCTCTTGCTTCAATAACACCTAGCTTAGCCAGGCTTTGTTTCAAAAAGGAAAATTTTAAGGTAGATTTAGATTGATTTTGATGTTGTATCATTGTAGTTTATTTTCCAGCAAGCTTTTAAGTAGATGATTATGAATAGATGTATAAAAGTTTTTATAATTTCTTATCAGTAATAAGTATAACGGCTTATAATCAATTGTAGGCAAATGATGGACCAATAAGTGAGAAAATACAGTTCATGCTATACTACTACGATGGAATTTTGGATGCATGACTTTACCCACTAGAGTTTAAATTGTCATACATATGACTGTAGGATTTTCATTGATACAGGGACTAAAATTATCCTTCTTTTGTAAAATAAAAGAACAAACTTATATTCCAGCTCAACACAAGTCAACTATCAAGTATGAACAACATATACATAACCTATCAGGGTGGAAGCAACAGATCAAAATCACATCCATCATCCATAGCAAATATAGAGATAATCCATAAAATGCCATTGACAAGCATCCAAATCCCAGAATGCCATCGACAAGTGTGAGTTCCAAGAAATACCATCGTACAAACGACTTTGTCCCAAAAATGCCATCGCTGTTAGGGTTCCGTCCACTCCGTGCCGTTAAGTCTATAGGATGAACAGTGTATTTAACGGCCCAAAATAGACGGAACCTTAACGGCGATGGCATTTTTGGGACAAAATCGTTTGTACAATGGCATTTCTTGGAACTCACACTTGTCGATGCATTTCTGGGACTTGGATGCTTGTCAATGGTATTTCTTGGATTATCTCCAAATATATACTACCTCTATATTTTAATGTATGGCGCCGTTGATTTTTGAACCAACGTTTGACCATTCGTCTTATTAAAAAATTATGTAATTATCATTTATTTTATTGTGACTTGATTTATCATCAAATACTTTTTAAGCATGGCACAATTATTTTATATTTATAAAAAAATTGAATAGGATGGAATGGTCAAACGTTGTTCGAAAAGTCAACGGCGTCATGTACTCCTCCGTTTCAAAATGTTTGACACCGTTGACTTTTTAATACGTGTTTGACCATTCGTCTTTAATTCAAAAAAATTTAAGTAATTATTTATTCTTTTAATATCATTTGATTCATTGTTAAATATACTTTCATGTACACATATAGTTTTACATATTTCATAAATTTTTTGAATAAGACGAATGGTTAAACATGTGCTAAAAAGTTAACAGTGTCAAACATTTTGAAACGAATGGAGTATTAAAATACGGAGGGAGTTTTTTTTTAGATAATGATCCATGGCACATATATACTCACATGACACAAATTAAGCAATATACTCACTTTGAGACCACTTGAGAACATCTCCTGAGCCAAAATGTCTTTCTTGTTTCTTCTCCTCCTGCTCTCCCTCATCCTCAACCTTGCATCCCTGACCACCGCCGCTTCCGGCGACGGCGACCAGTTCATCTACTCCGGCTTCCGTGGCTCCAACCTCACCGTCGACGGCGCCGCCTCCATCACACCGGACGGCCTCCTCCAGCTAACCGATGGCGCAGCCTACCTCAAAGGCCACGCGTTCCACCCATCTCCGGTGCGCCTCCGCCGCGACGTCTCCACGTCCACGACGACGACCACCGTCCGCTCCTTCTCCGTCACCTTCGTCTTCGGCATCGTCTCCGTCTACCCCGACTTCAGCGCCCATGGCATGGCCTTCGTCGTCTCCCCGACCACCAACCTCTCCTCCTCCTTGCCGGCCAAGTACCTCGGCCTCACCAACGTCCAGAACGACGGCAACGCCAGCAACCACATGCTCGCCGTCGAGCTCGACACCATCCAGAGCGTCGAGTTCAGGGACATCAACGCCAACCACGTCGGCGTCGACATCAACGGCCTCCAGTCCGTCCGCGCCTACAACGCCGGCTACTACGACGACGTCTCCGGCGAGTTCAGGAGCTTGAAGCTGATCAGCCGCCAGGCGATGCAGGTCTGGGTGGACTACCATGGCGGCGAGAAGAAGCAGCTCGACGTCACCATGGCTCCTCTCAGAATGGCCAGGCCTGTCAAGCCGCTGCTCTCGGTCACCCACGACCTCTCCACGGTGCTCGCCGACGTCGTCTACCTCGGCTTCTCGGCGGCGACCGGCCGCGTGAATTCGCGCCACTGCGTTCTTGGCTGGAGCTTGGGGATCAACGGACCAGCTCCCGCCATTGACATCGACAAGCTGCCCAAGCTTCCTCGTGCTGGACCCAAGCCAAGATCCAGGGTCCTTGAAATTGTTCTACCAATTGTCACTGCAACGATTGTGCTGGTTGTGGGTGGCGCCATTGTTATGGTGGTGAGGAGGAGATCGAGGTACGCCGAGCTACGGGAAGATTGGGAGGTTGAGTTTGGGCCGCATCGATTCTCGTACAAGGAATTGTTCCGCGCAACCGATGGATTTGCGGATAAGCATCTACTTGGTTCAGGAGGATTTGGAAAGGTGTACCAAGGAGTGCTTCCTAAATCTAAATTGGAGGTTGCCGTGAAGAAAGTGTCCCACGAATCGAGACAAGGGATGAAGGAGTTTGTTGCTGAGATAGTTAGTATTGGACGTATTCGGCACCGTAATCTTGTGCAGTTGCTCGGTTACTGTCGACGGAAGGGTGAGCTTCTTTTGGTGTATGCGTATATACCAAATGGTAGCCTCAATAAATATCTGCATAGCAATCAAGAGGAGGATAAGCCTATACTGAGTTGGGCTCAAAGGTTCCGAATCATTAAAGGCATCGCATCTGGTTTGCTCTACCTGCACGAGAGGTGGGAAAAAGTGGTAGTGCACCGAGACATCAAGGCAAGCAACATACTCCTCGACAAGGACATGAACGGACAGCTAGGTGACTTTGGCTTGGCAAGACTATACGACCATGGCACGGACTCACAAACCACACATGTGGTCGGCACCATGGGATACCTAGCACCAGAGCTCATTCGCACGGGCAAAGCATCCCCTCTCACCGACGTGTTCGCCTTCGGCGTGTTCCTCCTCGAGGTCACCTGCGGGCAGAAACCCATCAAGGAGAAGAGCCCTCAAGGTAGCCACATAGCGCTGGTCGACTGGGTGCTCGAGCACTGGCGCGACGGTTCACTCATGGACACGGTGGATGGGAGGCTCCACGGCGAGTACGACGCCGGTGAGGCGGCGCTGGTGCTGAAGCTGGGCCTCCTGTGCTCGCACCCGTTCGCCGCGGCGAGGCCCGGGATGGGGCAGGTCACCCGCTGCCTCGCCGGCGAGGCGCCACTGCCCGAGCTGACGCCGGCGGACATGAGCTTCGACATGCTGGCCATGATGCAGGATAAGGGATTCGACACGTCTGTCGTGTCGTATCCCGATCTTATGACGAGCTTTGGCACCATCTCCAGCCTCTCGGGAGGAAGATAACTCGGCTTTTTAATTATATAAGTTTCATAGAAGTTCATCGGTCACGACCTGCAGTTGTGGATTAAAATTTTTTGAACGGCTTTAGATAAGCTAGAATAATTTTTGAACTAATTTAGGCCAACTCTAGACTTGCAGTATAGTAGACAGAGCAATGAAAGCAGAGGACTCTGTTTTCCATTGCTATCATCTATGAAAGTTGCAGAGTCGTCAGAAGACTCATTAGACTGAAGAAAATAATTGGAGTAGTCACCCTCTTTGCTGAAATTATAGACTGAAACATTCATCTGTTCAATCCAAATGTTATAAAAGAAACTGATGCCCAAATTTTTGCAAGTCTAATCTGATGGATATCTAAAAACAACACGTCTTGATCATACAAGACAGCTACCAGTATCCATCGTACGAAAGATCAAAGGTAACAAAACACATTATATCGGCCACAAACGACATTACACTCGTTTTAATTTTTAGGCTGTGGGATCAAATGCGCGAATTCGCTAAAATATCTCCGTATCTTGAATCTGACCTTGATCTTGTCTCCACGAAGCTTGCCATGGATCTTCTCGCGTATGATCTCCTCGCTTTCTGGCAGACAGCAGCTTGGTACGTTGAACACCACCCTTTCGAGCAGCGGCACATCGCATCTCAGCAATTGGTTCACAAATTCCACTTGCTCATCTCTTCCTCTGAACTCATCGATTTCAATCTCTTCAAGATGACAAAGCATGACGATGTTGTTGTCAGTAAAGAGATCATCTGTCAACGTTCTGCAAGGGCAATAAGATACTAGCTCGGGTGGACATGGAGGCTTCTGAAAAAGATAAATATGTTCTTGTTATTACACACGAAATACATATATGAAGTTAAAAAAAATATGTTTCAAGCTGAAAGAAATACACCAATGCTAGCTTTCTTGCAAGCTCGAATTAATTTGTTAATGCAGGTGCAACAATTGTTTTACCCCCATCAGTTTCCCTTTATTTGTCACCATTGATCAGGTTATCTCAACGAATTTGACCATTTTAAATATCATATTTTGTTCAATAGAAATGTGCTTAACATGCAACATACTTCGATAATATGTTGTATTTTCTAATATATATAAATACCAGCGTTCTAAATAGTGGGCTATAGCTGAAGCTATAGCGGGCTATAGCGGTTTTGCCGAGCAACAGCTAGGAGAAGTCAATTTTGCAGCTAAGCTTCGCGGGCCGCTATTAGCTGTATTTAGCCCGAGATAGCCGCTAAACGGGCTGAATGAGCGGTCGCTAAATGGGCTAAAATGAAGCCTGCTTCCTACCTAAGGCCCAAATACCCCTCCTCTCTAACTCTAACCCTAACCTCCTCTTCTCTTTCTTCCGAATCTCCCCCGAGAGGAGAAGAATCGGCGGCGGAGGCAACTGCGCGGCGACGGAAGCGAGCAACGACGGCCGCCGGTCCCCATCCCCGCTCCTCCGTCCTCCCCTCATGCAGCGCCAGTGGATCTAACCCGCGGCGGCGGCTTTCGTGCTGCTGCTCCCCTACTGCCGGCGGCGGCCACGGTTGCTGCTACTCCCCTGCGCCGGCGCAGCGGTGGCTGCTGCTCCATGCGACGTCGGCTACCGTGGTTGGTGCTCCCCTGCGGTGCCGGCGGCTGCAGCTGCTGCTCTGCTCCCTTGTGGCGCTGGTTGCGGTCGCTGCTCCCCAACAGAGCCGGTGGCTGCTGCTGTCGTTCTTCTCCGAGCAGCAGCGATGGCTCCCTATTCCCGAGAAGCGGCAGCAGCTCCTTCTTCCCCAATCGAGCAACACCACTCTACTCTAATGACAGATAAGATTATTTCTCAAATCGCAATGCACTTTATCTGGACTTGGAAAGAACGAGAGCAATTTTGTTGTCGTTGTTATTCGTCACTCTATCAGGCTTAATATGAATAATCTAAATTGTTGATGAATTGTTATGTGTATCTGTGAAATAATGTGTCAAAATTTAGTCTACATGCTGTCAAATTTTCAACTTTTTTTAAAACCGCTAAAATGGCTTAGCTGCGCTATAGCCCGCTATAGCTTCTCTTAGCTGTTGGAGAGTCCAACCGCTAAGAGGCTTAGCCGCTATTTAGAACCTTGATAAATACACTACTGAAATAAGAGCGGTTGAAGTTTCAATGTGAATAGTATCTGTTGACAATCATTTGAAATCGAAGGGAGTAGTCTATTTGAAAAGAATAAACATTTTTTTTGACAAGAAGAAAATAAGAACTTACCACCCACCAAAATTGACCGAAAGTTTTCTGATACCAGCAAATCTCCTAAGAAGATGCATCGCAATTGGTAAGAATCCATGAGAATGATTGAATGCTGGGCATATCTCCAATGCCTCACACTCAGGAAGCTTGCTCATTTCCTCGACTAACTTCTCGAATTGCCGCGACCACTGTCAAACACACGACCACCATTAGAATCCATGACTTTCGATGTAGAGGCTGGATTGATTTCCATTATAAAAAAAACCAATAGTAGGAGCCCCGTTTCGGGAAAAAAAAAAACATTAGGAGGCAGCAATAATTAGTTATTCTACATAATTTTCACACATGTTTTAGTTCTATGAGATTAAAAAAATCTTGCGTTTCAAATGAAGCTTACTCCCTCAGTCCAAAATAAATAAACATACGCTAGAATGGGACATAACCTTTATAACCTTATACAATAAATCTAAACAGATGTATCTATAAGATTTTATTGTACTTCCTCGTCTCCAAATATAAGAGATTTTGGGTGGATGTACGCATTCTAATACTACGAATCTAGATACGTCTCATCCACCCAAAACTCCTTATATTTTAGGGTGGAGGAGTACTAGATTTATATATCCAACTCAAGTCAGTTTATTTTGAGACGAAAGGGTAGAATCATAATTAACTAATTATTAAACTCGATGGGTAAATTATGTGAGCGACGCACATCACTTATCTCCGATTGAAATGCAAGATGAAGGCTCAGTTCGCCGACGGTGTCGAGCCTCCCAAGAAACGCCGCCATTGGAGAGGTCAAGTCGATCTCCAGCCGCCGGAGATGGCGTCCCAGCTGGTTGTACTCGTACCGGTCCATGTCGCCGGTGTGCGCCACTCCTCCACCTTCCCGGCGGTGACGCGCGCCTCGCCGGCGTTCGACACGCTTAGGAACCGGAGCTCCGGCGCCGCGACGTCGAGGCGGCGGGTGTCGCGGACGCCAAACGCAGCCGCCGGAGCGAGGCGGAGGAGATTGCGACGTCGGAGGCGGCGACGAGCGCGACGTTGATGAGGTAGAGCTCTCCAGGCGAGGGCACTGCGGCGACGACACGAGGCGGCCCAGCTCGGCGGTCCACGCGGCAGCTCTGTATCGTCGCGGTGGCGAGCGCGGCGAACGCGCCGCCGGCGGTGGCCGGAGACGGAGGTGAGAGACGAGGCGGAGGCGGATCGCCGTCGCCGCGCGCACAGACGGGCAGGTCGAGCACCTCCTCCTCCGGCCCCTCACCGTACCTCCCGCTCCGCAGACGGATGGAGAGCTCCCGGCGACGCGTTCCGCGGCGAAGCGCAGCCACGGCGCGACGTGGGTGGCGGCGGCGAGGCGGGCGCCGGGACGTCGATGTCGAGGAGGCGGAGCGTCGGGGCGGAGTAGCCCGCGAGGGCGCCGTCGACGAGGGCGACGGCCGAGGTCGGGGAGCTCGTCACGCGGAGCGGCGGAGGTGGAGCTCGGGCATGGTCGCCCAGACGCGGCGCCAGCGGCGGGAGAGGGCGGCCGTGCGCGCGGCGTCGCGGCGCAGCCGAGGGAGAGGAGGATGCCGGGAGGAGTTCGTCGGGTAGCGCGCTGATGCGGTCGGTCGGCGTCGCGCCTCGCTTTGGCTGCGGCGGCGGCGGCGGCCATCGCGAATCCATGCAGGCGAGCGCGATCGAGCAAGGCGATTTGGGGATCTGATAGTGATAGTGAAGTCAGGTGTTGGATTTTATTTGGACTTTGAATTTGGGCATTTGGGTGGGCCTTCTGATGATGATGATCGCGTGAATATATATGGCCCCGAATTTGGGCTTTGGTTTGGACTACCGGGCCTAAATCGTTTAGGCATGTTTGTCTATTGTGTGCCAATAATAAACTTTAACAAAAAAAAAATGATTAGAGAATGGAATTTTTTACCCTGTTTCTACATTTAACCCGATATATCTGAAGTTCGCTACTATGAAGATTTTAACTCAGGATTTTGTGGTGCTACTCAGGTGACTGTAACCACTAGGCTATGTGCCATTTCACAAATAAATCCCTCATACTCTGTAGGTTGAAATCGTTTATATTTTAGAACAGAGGGAATAGAGCCACTGGAGCGGCCGTCTTTGCATGATCTTCATTTGCCAAATGCTCCCACTGAGAGTACAACTCGATCTCCTCCATCGCCGGAGATATATGGCCTCACATATACATTTGGCTGTACTCGTACTCCTCGTCCATGTGGTCGATCGGTGTGCACAATCTCCTCAAGCTTCGCGGCGGCGATCGTGCCTCGCCAGCTGTACAACACATGTAGCAACCGGAGCTCCGGCGACGTCGGTCGAGCCTCGACGCCCAGCAGCAGATCCACCTCCCCGGGCAGGTCGGGCGGCCGCCCAGGCTCCGCCATTGCCGTCACCTCTATCGATAGCTATTGACACCCATAAAATTAATCGATCAACAAAAAATACTATTAGTCATCCGGGTTTGATAATAATGCTGGCTCCGCTACTGTCGACGGCTATAGAACACATGCAACCGGAGCTCCGAGGGCACTGATGACATCCGCTGGGCTGCGCCGCTGCATTGGCGGCCGCCGCGCGCCGACATCGCCGGAATCCATGCCTGGCCACTTGCGTGCGACTCACGATCTTTAGCACGGGATTCGAGAGGGATAGACACAGAGAGGAGATCTGAGACGTTGGATTTTGGGCTTTGGGCCCATGTTAGCCCACTACCAGATCATGATGCGTCGGCCCATCATTTTGGCCCTTGACGACGGTCGTGTCAGTTTGGATACATATTTGGTTTCTTGTCAACATTGATCTTATAAATTTTGGCAAAACCAACGTTTAACGTTATCAATCTTCGGGAAGGTAAAAACTTATGGAGGCAATGGTCTGTTCTTCTTAGCTATTTCACCATATTATTATCGTCAATTATGAATTACTTGACACACCTCTAAAAATATGTTTCTGTTTCTAAAAAGCTTTTCTTCTATTGCATTGTATAGACCACTTAAACTCTGTTATTTGTTAATTTTATTTCTCAAAATACTTAATTCATCCTTATAACCAATCAGGTGTATTATACTTAACAATAATATGGTGAATATTTCGTTCAAGGTTTCCTATTAAAATTTGGTAAAGCTTATTTACAACAGAACAAACAAATTACTCCTTTTCTGTTATGATTTTAAATGATACTGTAGTAACTATCTGCAGGGGACATCAGCACAAGAGTCCTCTCAACTGAACTAGAACCCCATAAACAATTATATTAAGAAATTTGACATGACTAGTTTGAATTAAGCCTTTTCATCTAAAAATGTACACCCTCTGCAAAAAAATAATTTTGAGAATAAATTAGACAAGAGCATCACTGAAAGTTGGTTGGTATTTTTTTGGACAGATGGGATACTATCATAGCGAAGGTAAGCCGTATAGGATACCAAATGCGTGATGGAGATTACTTTATTGCAATTTGTTGGCTCAAAAGTGAAAGAAAACAAATGTTCAAAATCGTCGTTGGCACAGCGTCAAACACGTGGCTATGACTTTTGCTCACGAACTTTCAACAAACTAGTCAAAAAGTTGGAACGTTGTTTATACTATGACAGAGCACGTAGACATAGTTATTAATATCCATCACTTTCTTCGATTACACGAAAAATTAATATATAACCGCTGATACACACTACTAGTTTGTCCCGAAAAAATTCAATTCTCGGGATATATCCTTAAGATTGGGTTTTTTTTTTGGACGAATGGAGTACACATGTACGCACACAAGTTCACAATAAAGTACCGTTGTAACGCACATACAGTATATTGTTATAAAAGTTAGCTGATATAGCGGAACGACGACTAACCTTCTCGATTGCTTCAGTCATCGATCACCCAAGACACGCCAGATGACGACACAGGAACACACGATATTTGTTAACGAGGTTCAGCCGAAGCCTACATCCCCGGGGCTCTGATTATGGGCGCTCCTCCCCAACCAATATAGCTCCTAGTCGCTACGAGTCCATGGCCACGCCGCCATCATCTCCCTGCGTGTTTACACTACAATGTAACCGCAGTCATCGATCACCCAAGACACGCCAGATGACGACACAGGATCGAGAAGGTTAGTCGTCGTTCCGCTATATCGGCTAACTTTTATAACATATATGTTTGAAAGTTCTAATTTATAGGAATCTTCCTACTACTTTCAAGATAGAGAAAACAATGCAAACGCATATTTTCGATTATGTATCCCTGTTAATTAGTTGAGCTTTCTGATAATGTTGGGATGACATTACCAAATGTCTCCTTTTGAATTCCTGCAAGGAGTTGTTCAATTATTTCTGGGGGTATAGTGGCTACTAGGAGTACTTGGCAATTTCCTTACCGATGTGGACAGCTCACCTATAGATTAATTAAATTACTCGCTCATGTTCCTACTATACTAAATCTTGAGCACAGTTTCGAGGTAGCTGCTCATTATATGTACTATTGTACATACGCTTTGCAGATTATCATGAGCTAATAGAGATCATTACCACGTCTATCAAACCACCATGTCCTTTCTGCCATTCTTCTTCTTCCTTGGCCTTAACCTAGCATCCATCACCAACGGTGACGATAGCCACCAGTTCGTCTACAATGGCTTCACTAGTGCTAACAACCTCTCCCTTGACGGCGTGGCCATGGTGACTCCTGATGGCCTCGTCGAGCTCACCAACGATGGAATCCGGATGAAAGGCCATGCTTTCTACCCGTCTCCTCTGCACTTCCGCCAGTCTCCTAATGGCACGGTGCGATCTTTCTCTGTCTCCTTCGTGTTCGGCATCGTCCCTACCTTCTCTGACCTGAACAGTGGCCATGGCATCGCCTTCGTCATTGCACCAAGCAAGAATTTCTCAGATGCTATCGCGGCACAATACTTTGGGCTCTTCAATAGTGAGACCGATGGCAATGATAGAGGCCACATCTTTGCAATTGAGCTTGACACCGTTAAGAACACAGAGTTTGGGGACATGAATGATAATCATGTTGGGATCGATATCAATAATCTCACCTCTTTGCGATCCTACCCCGCTGGATACTATGAAGAGAGTGGAAGGTTCAAAAACCTGACCCTTGCATCCATGGAGGCTATACAAGTGTGGGTTGATTATGACAAAGAAGCTACTCGGATCAACGTGACCATGGCTCCTCTTGCCATGGCCAAACCTGTGAGGCCATTGTTGTCTGCTACCTACAACCTCTCAGGATTGCTCATGGAGCGTTCATACATCGGCTTCTCTTCCTCGACAGGCGCAACTAGTGCACGACACTACCTTCTTGGCTGGAGCTTCAGTATGAATGGAGGAACTGCGCCGGCCATCGACATTGCCAAGCTGCCAAAGCTACCTCGTGTTGGTCCTAAGTCTGATCCATCCAATCTGTTGCAAATCATATTGCCGGTGGCAACCGCAGCATTCCTCGTGGCTGCGGGTGCTACTGTTTTTCTCCTTGTGCGAAGGCGTATGAGGTACACTGAGTTGCGAGAAGATTGGGAGATCGATTTTGGGCCACACCGGTTCGCATATAAGGATTTGTTCCATGCCACGGAAGGGTTCCAGAACAAGAATTTGCTAGGCACAGGAGGTGCTGGGAGGGTATACAAGGGGATGCTTCTAGGGTCCAAACAAGAGATCGCAGTGAAAAAGATACCACAAAATTCGAAGGAAAGCATGAAACAGTTTGTAGCGGAGATTGTTAGCATAGGCCGCCTTGACCACCGCAATCTTGTTCACCTCCTCGGTTATTCCCGACGTAAAGGTGAATTGATTTTAGTGTACGAGTATATGTCAAATGGAAGCTTGGAAAAGTACTTGTATGGTCAAGATGGTAGGTGCACTTTGGATTGGGGTCAACGGTTTCAAATCATCAAAGGGATCGCGTCTGGGTTGCTTTACCTCCATGAAGAATGGGAGAAAGTAGTGATTCATCGAGATGTGAAGCCAAGTAACATACTCCTCGACAACAAGATGAATGCAAAGATAGGTGACTTTGGCCTCTCAAGGTTGCACGATCATGGAGCCAATCCACAAACTACACACGTTGTTGGCACCATAGGGTACTTAGCTCCAGAAATAGCATTGACCGGCAAGGTGACTCCACTCGCCGACGTATTTTCCTTCGGCATATTAGCCCTAGAGATTACATGTGGGCAGAAACCTATGAAGCAAAATGCACAAGGCATCCAACAAACATTGGTTGGTTGGGTGCTAGAATGTTGGAAAAAAGGATCAGTTGTTGATGCAGTTGATGCCAACCTCCAAGCTGACTATGATATTGCTGAAGCAAGTTTAGTGCTAAAATTAGGATTGCTATGCTCACATCCATCTGAACACTCAAGACCGAATATGAGACAAGTGACGCAGTATCTCAATGGTGACATGCCACTACCAGAAACTATTTCAATTCAAACCCAGGATTTGGCTTGTTTCACTTGATGCAGGAGAGAGAGTCTCCAACCTGTACGCCATGTCATATTCATCGATCACTAGTGTGACAGCTACTAATTTCTCTTAATGCCATATATATCCGCTCTCGGAGACTAATTGTTGAGCTATTTTTTCTGTTGTTTTATATATGTATACGTATCAATTTTAGAGGAATAAAGTATGGACGTTTGCGCAAACCATTATGTTTGATGGTCATATATTTTGTTATTTCTTTTGCAGGCTTTGTTTTAAGTAAATTCTAGCTAGGATATCCTACTGTTTGTGTTTGACTAGCTAGATTCAAGCATACGTCGTCAGATACTCAGATCCAACCACTTCCATCCTAAGGTCCCTCTCAGTCTAAACCACTAATCATGCTTCATCGAACAAACCTAGCTTTATTCTAAGGAGTCGTTTACATTTCAAACCTGTACATATTGCAACAGTCAAATAAAAGTAATTGCAACTGAATATCGTCGATAAGAGATTCATCGTTGTAGTTGGAAAATTCTTTCAACTCATCATGATAATCAGCTAGCTAGCATGCATGCTTCTAGGAGGTCTGAAGGAGACAAGATTTGAGAGTCAAGGGTTAGATGGAAATTTAAAATAAAAAAGGAGATAAAAAACATTGACTGCCTCACAGACTTCTTATGGAAGTGATCAGACCACCCCTCTGTCGCAAAAATATCAAATTCCTGCATCAGTGAGCATTATTATATGGCTTGGCAATCTATATATTCTCGCGCCGAGTTTTTTAGACGTCTAAAAATAATTTATATAGGCGGTTATATGTGCTACCTGTAATTAAAGGCTTATGAAAAATGAACCATAATTTCGGTGGCTTGAGGATTTACACTAGCAACTGTGACCCATAGGTCAAATTTATCAGAAGCCGCCCAAAAGGCTAGCCGACTATGTAGTAAAGGGAGGTGCTTGCGGGACTACTTTTTCGGAATTGCTAAAAAACTTTTGCAATTATTTTCCCCCCGAAACTTTCAGGTTTGTGACCATCTGATCGCCTCGAGATTTGTGCATGGAGGAAAAAATTGCTAGAAAAAATTTTTGCACATGTCACACGTAAGATCCCAGTGCTATCCAACAAAACTATAGTTGAATACAAGTTTTATATAAGTTATGCCGTAATTATAGTGTAGTTACAATACAGTTATAGTGTACTTCATTTATAATGTAATTACATTTCAATTATACTATAGTTACATATCAAAATGTTTATCACTCAAAAAATTTGCCACTGTTTTTTCAGATACTCCCTATTTTGTTTAAAGAAAAGTAGTAGTCTTTTATCCATCTGGCCATTTTGGTGAAACTAAGTGTAATATACACCTCATTCTTTAATACTGTACAAGATTGTTAATTTAACATGATTGACACATAGGTACTGTATATTATAAGCCTTGCTTTGCTGGCCAAAAGGGCCAAAAGATATTAGCACTTTTTTTAGCGCACTCTTGTGGGCGATCTTTTTTATTAAAAAAAAAAACCTTGCGACTTAAAGACCCAAAATCAGCTCAATGTACGGCTAAAGTACTCCCCACGTTGCATTGCTTGGGCAGCTAATCATATATAAATTATACTATATAATATATATATCTATATATATATATATAATATATATTAGTATATATATATTTAATATATAATATATTATCTACCTTTTTACACTCGTCCTCACGCATTTCGTCAAAAGGGTTAACTTAAATTTAACCCCCAAAGTGTAACTTTTAAGAAAAAATGTGTTAGTATAACTCAGCTTGATATAATATATGCACCGTCCGGCACTTAAGTTTTGAACTTTTGGTAGGTAAACTAGCTATTTAATTGGGCAAAAAGAGGACTAGTTTGTACTTAACCACTAGATAATGTGGAATCTGGTCATGGAGAAAATAATAATGCTAACAATTGCTTGAAGCAATCAAGTTCCTTCCAACTACTCTAGGATGTCACCTGTCGATCTGTCTGGCGCCTGTGTAAGTCTACAAGGAGCATATATATATTCTCCCATATGTCTTGGATCTATGAAAAATGTCTGGACATTACCTGTTCGTTTATAAATCAATAGATGTCATTTTAGATAGGAAAAAATACGAATTACCCACCCCGAACTATCGCGGTTGACCGAATTACCCCCCTAAACCCGAAAACCAGACATCGTTCACCCTGAATTTTTAATACCGGATAAATTATCCCCCTTGACCCAATCCAAAACACTGAATTTTTATTTTTAAAAAAATGTGAGACCCACATGTCATACTCTTCTTGCTCTCTATCACTCTCTCTCTCTCACACACACTCTTCCTCTCTCTCATGCGGAGGCAGCGGTGACGGGGCGGGACACAGAGGAGGGATATACCTATATTAAGATTTGATATGTAGGAATGATATTAGCATATTTTTCATTAAAAATATTTCATATAACTATATTATATGGGTAATTATAACATCCTTAAAAAATACCGAAAGGTATAATATTATTTTATACAAAACTTGATACCTACATAAACTAGGTTATCGATCTCGAGGTATCAAAAATTTTAGTGTATAATTTTAGTACCTATTGCCATGGTACTTAAGAGGACCATAAAATCTCTCATATAAAGCATTGAAGATTTGTTGCCGACAAGCTGCTAGGTACAGAAGAAATAAAAACAAGTTACTTCCAAAAAAAATATACGAACGTATTAATATACATGTCTGTAAACCAGTTTGAATGTGTACAAACATGGCGTCAACATGTTTCATACAAGGAATTTTCCTACGAAGTTTCTTGTGGCAATTAATTATGTTCGTTAGGTGCACGAAATATAATTTGACCAAGCTAGATGCTACCGGACTATACTTTGACCTTTTTGGGAGAGGAAGTTTTCAATAATTCAAGTCTGTAATGCATGCTGGAGAAGACTCAAACTATATACAGTAGCTCACAATGTCACTTTCTCTCCACTAACTATTACACTATCTAACTAGACATTGCTGCCCTGCAGTTCTATAATTGTTCATTGTTGATTTGCAGCAATTCAATTCACTGCCCATTCCATCACCTGCCATGAAATACACCTTTCTTCTCTTCCTTTGCCTTGCATCCTTTGTCACTTGTAGTGAGCACCAGTTTGTCTTCTCCGGCTTCACCGGTAGCAACCTCGTCGTTGATGGCGCCGCCACCATCACAGAAGATGGCCTCCTTGAGCTCACCAATGGCGCGAATAATATCGAAGGCCATGTGTTCTACCCAACTCCGTTGCGCTTTCGCAAGTCGCCAAACGGCACGGTACAATCTTTCTCGGTTTCATTTGTGTTCAGCATCCTCCAAAAGTATGCCAATCGGAGCAACGATGGCATGGCCTTCTTCATAGCACCAAGCAAGAACTTCTCTGATGCATCATTGCCTGCACAATATTTGGGCCTCCTCAACAACAAAAATAATGGCAATAGAAGCAACGATTTGTTCGCCGTCGAGCTCGACACCTTCCAAAACAAGGAGTTCCAAGACATGGATGACAACCATGTAGGGATCAATGTCAACAGCATGAAGTCCTTGGATGCACACTATGCTGGTTTCTATGAAGACAGGAGTGGCATCTTCAGGAACCTTACTCTTGTCATCCATGAGGCAATGCAAGTTTGGTTTGATTATGATGGTGATGCCAAGAAGATTAACGTCACCTTGGCTCCTGCCAAATTGGCCAAGCCCAAGAGACCTCTACTGTCTGTCACCTACGACCTCTCAACGGTGGTTGCAGATTCAGCCTACATCGGTTTCTCAGCTGCAACTGGAGGTGTAGTCAACACAAAACACTGTGTTCTTGGATGGAGCTTTAGGATGAATGGCCCTGCTCAAGCTATTGATATCTCCAGGTTGCCCAAGCTGCCAAATCTTGGCAGCAAGAAGTCCCATTCTTCTAGGATCTTGGTAATCATATCACCAGTGGCAACCGCTGTATTGATTTTCCTTGTTGGTGTTCTCCTTGTTCTCTGTGTACGGAGGCGACTCAAGTACACAGAGATTCAAGAAGATTGGGAGGTTGAGTTTGGTCCGCATCGTTTCTCATACAAGGTTCTGTATGATGCCACTGAAGGATTTAAGGATAAGAACTTACTTGGTGTCGGAGGATTTGGGAAGGTGTATAAGGGAGTGCTTCCGGTGTCTAAACAAGTGGTTGCCGTGAAGTGTGTTTCGCATGAGTCGAGCCAAGGTATGAAGGAGTTTGTTGCTGAGATTGTCAGTATCGGTCAACTTCGACACCGAAACCTTGTGCAGTTGCTCGGTTATTGTAGGAGGAAAGGTGAACTCCTTCTGGTCTATGACTATATGTCAAACGGTAGCCTTGACAACTATTTGTATTGTGATTTGACCGAGCCAACATTGGATTGGGCACAGAGATTTAACATTGTCAAAGGTGTCACGTCAGGACTACTCTACCTCCATGAGAAATGGGGGAAGATTGTAATCCACCGAGATATCAAGGCAAGCAACGTTCTTCTTGATAAAGATATGAATGCGCGATTAGGTGACTTCGGCCTCTCAAGATTATATGACCACGGAACCGACCCACAAACTACGCACCTGGTAGGCACAATGGGTTACCTAGCCCCAGAGCTAGTGTTCACAGGCAAGGCATCTCCTGTCACAGACATATTTGCCTTTGGCGTATTCCTTCTCGAAGTCACTTGTGGACAAAGGCCACTCAATAACAATCAACAAGATAATCAACCCCTAATGCTGGTTGATTGGGTCCTTGAGCACTGGCAGAAAGGATTACTACCTGAGACAGTAGACAAAAGATTGCAAGGCAACTACAATGTTGATGAGGCATGTCTAGTGCTGAAGCTAGGTCTATTGTGTTCTCACCCAATCGCCATGGAAAGGCCTACCATGAGTCAAGTCCAGAGATACCTCGACGGTGACGCGCCGCTGCCGGAGTTGGCACCGTCGGAGCTGAAGTTCAACATGGTGGCTCTCATGCAGGGCCAAGGCTTCGACTCGTATGTCTTGCCATGTCTGTCTTTGTCGTCGGTGGTGAGCATTGAAACCTCACCCGAGGTAGACGATGACACTGCTAGTGTTTGATGTTATTGCAAATTCGTGCTGTAATTGGTAGGTTTGATTTTTTTTTTAACTATTGCAAAATGGATGCTATGTTATTAGTTACAATCAAATTGAAATCAACTCTAGTTTTCCTCGGCTGTGATTATATGTTTCCATTTACAAGTAGAAATAGTTGAGACAGATTCTTGTTGATTGAGCATTCTAATCATACCAATGTTATTGGATTGGCACCACCTAACATAGGCTGAAATTGAATTGGGCCTGATGAGATCAGCCCAAAGAAATTAACATATCTTGGCCCATTTTGAGCCTATTTCGCCAGCCCAAATGGTCCCTGATTATGTGGCCCATGAGCAAGCCACAAGGGCCAAGGCATGGCAATAACATTACGGCCCATAAGGACACGAGGATGAATACCTTCAGTGACAAGATGCAGTGTTTCAGTGATGTAAACTGTGTTGGTTAATTCTTTCAGATTATTACAGTTTATGAAAAGCAGATAAATTCAGGAACCAGTAGAGTGCTGCCTGCTGCTTATTAGTTCTGGCTTAGATCAATGACTTTTTTTTTACGGGTGATTGGGCAGATTTTATATATTATAAATCTGAAAAATAGCTTAAAATAAATTATCTGAGCAATACTGATGTCCTAGTGAGTTTTCAGAGAGATCGTACTTTTTTGAAAGGGTGACACGAATCACATAATAGGCGCATAATATATGAGCCATAATCTAAAACGAACACCGTGAGATCTCCACAAATGATCCCACGGTACTGTTTCCATGTCACTGTCAGCACTGTTCATAAGCAGTGCAAGCACTGTTGATATGAATCAAGTTGTGTGATTGACATGACATAATATAACGAAAATATTCGTGCTCAGATTGTGGGAGCAATTAATGGAAAGAAAGAAAAAAATAAGGCCCCGTTTAGTTTCCAAACAAAATTTTTTTACCATGGAGTATTAAATATAGATAAAAAAAATTACGCAGATTGCATGTAAATTGTGAGACGAATCTTTTAATCCTAATTGTGCCATGATTTGACAATGTGATGCTACAGTAAACATTTACTAATGATGGATTAATTAGGTCTAATAAATTCGTCTCGCAGTTTCCAGGCGGAATCTGCAATTTATTTTATTATTAGTCTACGTTTAATACTTTAAATATGTGTCGGTATGTCCAACGTGAACACGCCAAAAATCTTCGTTCGCGAACTAAACAGGCCCTAAGTTAGTTTTCAGTCGGCATTGCCCTGTAGCCACAACCGATGGCAGATGAAATTTGACAGCTCCAGTCCCTGAAATTTATGTGTACAGATATTAATTTGTGTGTGTATTTCTGTTGGTTCGATGCGACTGATCCTTCAACTCGTCTCTCCATTTTTGAGCATTACTGTCTCGATGAATATGTAGCATGATGTTTCATGTTTGCAGGTTGCAGGTCGCACGCAGATGGATGCAACTTGGTCAGAGTAGTCAGTGTCTAGTGATGTGTGTGTTAAGGAAACCAGCGGCGACTAAATTAATCACAAATCGAATGAAATGGTTAATTTCTTCGCATGACAACACTATGCCTCCAACTGACAGTAGTTTTCTTGATAGGATGTAACTGTTGTCTGATGCAGTTCATCCAGCCATCAGTTGTTGGGGGAACAGAGTAGCCTTTCAAGCAGTGAAAGGGAATCAAGAACAATCTTCTTTTAGTTACATCATGTAATTGGAATGTTACTAGTAACATTTTCCTGTGTACTTTGGCATCAAACCTCTCTTGATCCAAGGAAAGTTGCAACATGCCTGTCAGTGTTTCTCTTCTACTACTAGTAGTAGTAGTACTAGTTTCCTCTGAAATGAACAATAGATGAGATGCTTCTGTTCTTGCTCCTGTGTTACTGTCACAGGATACTATCACTACTGTTTTCAGGTGAAACAGTGGTAACCAAATGTAGGAGTACACTTTAATAGTAGCAGTAGAAGTACTAGTACAGTTCATAAAGATGAACAAGCTGCAACCAACATGCTAGTTATTTCAGCACTGAAAGCGATGATGACTGACGAGTTGGTTAGGTCATCACTGATGCAAACAGTGGAATATATGATTCGAACACTGCAATAATGCAGCTGATGGATGATCACTGCATGCATATTAGTACTTTGTAGTATGTGGCTCTGTGAGGCTGTGTGTGAGATAGCAGTAGATGGCACAATTATATTGCAAGAGGTCAAGGATAGCTGTTCCAGATGCAAACATTCCTGGTGCATGCGGCTCTGATATATGATAATGAAAACTGCTCATAGGGAATCTTGTACATGGTCACCATGATCCTACTACTGTTGAGTGACTTGTGCAATCTGACTGAACACTGAAGTCTGAAGAGTAAGTGCCAGTGCTGCTGCTTACCACAAAATGACGACAAATCTGGCATTTTTGGACAGATATCTGATGATTGGTTCAACCAGAATACATAGAACTTGATGATTATTTGGGAAATTACTATAGCACATATCATGCATAGGGGACGCTGTTGGAGAACAGGAATGATGCCTGCATGCATGCCTAAAATTTAGGAGGTGTGCTATTGGGAAAAACTGATTTTGGAGCTAACACGTTGGAACTAGCGATTGAAATATAAAAGAATCCTTTTTTTTTTCTGTTTATACAAAGGTTAGCTCAAGCACTCTTGAACTTGATTAGTTTCTAGCTATAACATTTTTGGCTAGACAGCTGAATTAATTTCTCTCTCGAGAAAATCATTAAGACTGAACTAAGCTGATGTTCCATATATAGGGGAGGCAAATAGGGTAGTTTGTCAGTCATGTACCAACTCCATCTATCCAAGCTACCTGATCATGCATGAACAATAATCAGATTGAGTCAGAAATAAAATAATGGCTTCAATCATTTTATTTTGCATCCAATGCAGTACAAAACCGTTGTAACTAACTTGCATACGTGATAAATTGCACGGCATATAATAATTAATGGTAAAGAGGGATATTTTTTTTTCTTAATTATCATCTGGAAATGTATACATAATTTCTAAATGCTTCACCAAGCATGCCTGATTACCAAACCCAGAAACTATAAAATTCACAGCTCTAGGAAGTAAAACATCCAGGTCCAGCAATTTCACAAGTAATTAATTTCGATTTTAATTCGAACCATCCGTCTAAAATGAGAAGCAATATAAATATATATAATTGTTTCAGATAGGCAACTTTGAACACCAATCTGAAACGCACAACCATACAACATATAGACCATCACCAAATTAATTACCAGCGTACGAGCAAGTTGATCGAAATTCCGATACATCTAAACTTTTACAAGCCATCGAAAGGAAAAACAACAACATTACTGGAGAACTATAAGCCATCAACACTAACATGATCGAGACCTTGTCAATCCACGGTGAAAGGTAAATAAACCAAAAATTCCATAACAATGTCCATGCATTGCAACGCATGCTGAATACATTCCATGATCAATTTATCTTGGCATTGGATCTCTCATCAAACACGCCGATGATCGAGAGGTTCACGAACCGAGGCGGTACATTCCATCTGCCATGAACGGGCCATCCAAGTACAATGCAGCAGCATTCTGTGGGTGAAAGCCTTCCATCATGACGAACGGCATGTCCTCCGATGGCTTCCAGTGCCGTTTCCTCTGGTTGATGAACCAGTTGTTGATCTGCTTCTGATCTAGTCCTGTCGATTCCGCAAGCGCAATCTTCTCCGTCTCCTATACTCATCCCATTGGTGCAAAGTTAGTAACAATGTGATGATGCATCTGATCTGAACTAAGATGTTTGTAGAACTATGTATGCATTAGGTAATTGTGGCAATTACTATATATTATCAGGTAATTTTGTATGTGTAATCTTACTGAGGGGTAAGGCCACTTGTAGTGCAGCTCCCACCAGTGAAGCAGCTTCTGCCTGGCCTCCTTAGGCAGCTTTCCTTTCTTCTTTTTCTTGGAAAATTCTTGCCTTAGGCTGCTCAAGTAGCCACTGTACTTCTTCAGAAGCTGAAACTTCAGCTCCTTATCTTCAGCGCGCGGGTCGATCTCAGGCGGTTCGTTTTCGCGGCCACTGGGGTCCATGTCATCCTCAGAAGAACCAACACATTCAGATTTACCATCTGCAGACAAAAAGGTGGTTAATGCAAGAGATCAAACTACATTTTGTTCATCAGATTTCTATTGTATTGTTGGAATGAGCTTCAGTCTAGACCATGTTGGTCAGCAATGGAACAGACGCAGAAAGGCCCATAGCTGTGGGTAAACAACTCTATCCATTTTGGAATGCAAGAATAGGGTGCAACAGTGTATTTGACTACTGGTAGAGTGGCTACAGTAAAGAGTATGGATTTCAAGAAGGATCCTGCCCTACTAATTTCGTAGAAGAAAACACTATAAAAAACGGTAAAAAAAACTATGCAAGTGAAAAAACAAGGATATTCAATACAAGGATAAAACTAGCACTGCTTTAGGTTTATTAATTTGCCAGGTTTGATTTGTGCCAAATCAGCCAGTTGAAAGATATATTGACCAGATTGTGGTGTGCAGATTATGGTTTTAAAACAGTGTTTGATAAACCAAATAGTAGAAACCACTGAACTAGGTATACGTAGAGTCCCAGGCTTCGACGAAAAAAATGATACTGACTGAAACTTGGTCCTATCTCTTATCACCTATGTTCTTTTGCTTTATATAAAAGCTAGGTCTTTGGCCTAAAAAACTTGGTCCAATGGTCAAAGGAATACATATTATGGCAGTAGATAAAGAATCATTTAGTGGAAAGAAATAAAGAATTGACAGAGCATTTCTCTGCTCTAAACAGAATGGTCACATGCTGACCATGCGTCCTACAGAATATAGCATATAACAAAGAAATGGATAAAATAAAAGCAAAAAAACAAAAATTACTACCATACAACCAGAAACAAAAATATCACACATAAAGCGTTGTCTTGGGCCTATGTAATTGAATAATTCGGAGATCAACTTCAAAATAAATAAAGATACATATGACCATAACTTAATTTCAGATGGGCAATCAAAATAATTGATCTATACATAGGAAACTGTACAGTGACAGTTGTTGATCTGACCAGGATGTGATACAAGAAAATAAAAGATAATATATGTGGCCCCATATTATAAAAAATTGTGCATGCATGAGTATTCTACATCCTCCAATGATAACATGCAACTGAAAACTATATTGTGGGTGCATAAAAAGCAACTGAAAAGCATGGAGATTCTGTAGATTTACAGGATTAGGTAGTAGTTGTTATCGTCCCATGTCTTACTTGATTAACCGTTTAATTCTCATCATGAATAGTATCAAGAAAACATTTTAAGCACCTTTCAAATTTTAGAATCCATTAGTTCATGAACATATTCACATGGTTGTTACTCTGTTATTGTATTTATTCTCATGGTAGCACAATGACTGTAATTCTCTCAGTAACCCGCTATAGAAACTTTTCATCAGCTCAGAACTACTAGAGGGAAAACCAGATCCTTAAAAATAAAGCTTCAAAGAAATGAGCCAGTGTTTAATTATAAACCAGTCGGTGGTCTTTCACATAAGCTATTAGTCCCCTATGTAATACTTTCTCCTTTTTTAAGATGAGGTACAAATAACATGAAAAAAGGAAATGGCATGACAAATACACCAATGTTGCCCTTGTGCTTCTATGCAGAAAAAGAATTATTCATGATGTACTAATGCATCAACAGTGACAAGATTTTAATCTTTTAATAGCATGGCACTTGGTATTTGCTAAAAAAAACCTTCAAAATTTTGTGAATGAACCCTTTGCTTTTTATTGTGGTACCTATAGAAAACGCATTAGCTTATTTTGAGGAGAAACACGTTAATTAACTTGTGGAATGAGTAAACATGATAATTCATTTGAAAAATACATTTCTCAAACAGTTTTGATAAAATTATAAAATCAAAACCAGTCCATGGATTTGGACAAATTAATGGTAATTTTCCAAGTTTCAGCAAAGTGGATCTAATTAAGCATACATGGCAAGAGTAGGAAACCATAATACTAAAACTAATGGTGCGGGAACTGACACTTATGAATGACTGAAAAATGGACAGTACAAGTGACAAGCACAGTTTATTAGATAAAAAAAATTAGTAAATGCATTTGCACAATCATATTTGTTTAATGTATAAGCTAGTGTCATTTGTTTTAAAGGCAGAAGTTTCACCAGTATAGTAGGCAACTGTTACAATTTAATACCAATGATGCGATATAAACAACATGCTGATCTATACAAACAAATAGAGACTTGCTGATTGGTTAAGATATATAGATCGATGTGTGGATGTGGATTTGCTAGGACAGTTGTCATACCATAACAAACAAGAAAAACAATAATAATATATTAGCTGGTTCTTTAAATCTCAAATGGAACACATAACTGGCAATAAATAACCGGGCATGCATGCACGAGGATGAGATGAAATACATTATCAAAAAAGCAATCATAGAAGTAAACCAACATATAGCAAACTCATTGACAAAAGATCTTTTGAAGTGGCCTAATTTCAATAGTTGAGATTTATTTGTGAAAATTCAGCATAGATGCGCTAGGCTTATATAGAGAGAATACAGAATCACCATGTGAGGTTTTGAGCATCACAGAGATAAGAAACTAGTAATCTCTCCCATTTGTTTTAGATAATAGAGAAGAGTTCACATTTGCAGCATAAGTGCCGGGTGAATCTTCCCAATATCTGACGAACATAGATTTAGTAATATAAAAAATGATCATAGAATAAATTTGTATATTGTTCATAAAAACCTTTGATAATATATGGTTCTGTAACTTTTCATTTAAGGGACTTCCACTAATATTGCCTAATAAAGTTGCATCTCTGCTTAATCAAATTGAATCTTTCACAAGAAAAAAAAAAAAGGAAAACTACTAGTAGCAGCTGGCAAGCTCCAACAACTGTCTTAATTTCCATCATGAATCAAATGCAACTGACCTAGTTTGATCTACCAATCAGACACTCTTCTCCAATACATCTATACTACATATATGCACAGAAAATAAAAAGCAACAGTAGTCTATCAACAGTTCATCAGATCTCTCTCATATTATAATTAATTATCCTGCCCTGCAGCAATCGACAGTACAACCCCCCGGAAAACACGAACGCCCAGATGAATCTGTGCTGCATCCCAAAACCATTACAAGAACAGCTGCAGTGCGAAGAAGAAAACATATCTGCTGCTGCTGCTACAGTTGACGGTTCGTACAGTGCTGCTGCAACATTGGGTACCTAGCTAGCCCCATGACAACAATTTCCAATGCATATGGCTCTACTTCCACTTCCAATGCATACTACCACTGATCCGGGGTAGATGCATGCATGCTATCCAATCAGCAGCAACCAGAAAGATGATTAACCAAGATTGATGGAGATTCTGAGTGGTGATTAAGCCAGTAAACAATGGTTTGAGGAAGAGTTTTATAACTACATAGAGATGTATGGCAGTACAAGCTAGCTATTAGTCTATAGACAGGCTGATTCTCTCCTCTGCCCTGCATGCCTTGGAACCCTAAAGACAAGGCTTCTAGTCACTTGTCATCTAGTAGAGCAGTAAGAAAAGATAGAGAGAAGAGACAATTCATGGCCAAAAGAAAGAGGGGAGAAAAGAAATGGTTGAGTTGAAAGGCTAGCATGTGTTGTGTTTTGCAACTAGGCTGTGCTAGCTGCTACCATGGATGGATGGATGGATGCAATAAACAATGGAGGTGAAGCTGCTGAAACGAGAGGAGGAGAAGCTTGAGACATGGTTGCTCACAGTGCCCTGGTTGCCAACATGATTAGATTAATCACTCGACTAGACCGCTACTAATTGTTAGTTTAATTACTTTTGTTAGCGCATGCTGCTGCAAAGGCGTCTTGTTACTAACCCCAATAAATAAATTACTAATCCACAGGGCTTTGGATGGGTAGCTATACTAACAATAGCAATCATCCAAAGCAACCACCTCCATTATCCGGATCAAACTATTTCCTAATGCGGTAAGCCTCCGCCGCCGCCGCCGCCGCCATCGCCGCCGACGAGATCATCATCATCATCAGCAGCAGTAGAAGCAGAAGCAGAAGGAGCATGTGTGTAAATAGAAGTAAAACCGCAGGCGAGAGCAGGAGGAGGATGAATGATTGGTTGATGTACCGGCGAGGAGGAGGCGCGCCGAGCCGGCGCCGCCGCCGCTGCCGCCATGGGCGCCGCCGGCGATGGTGTCGAGCTGCGACTCCACCCTCTTGAGGAACTCCATGGCCTCGTCGATCGGCCGCGTCAGCTCCTCCCTGTACTTGGCCAGCATGTTGCAGTACGCCTCCTGCGTCAAAGATTGATTCGATTCCGATTAATCAACCCGATCAATGCAACCATCATCGGTGATTGATTGATTCAACGTCGTACGGACGGGTCAATCATGAACTGGTCGCCGGAGTTGGGGGGGACGAACTAACCATGAACTGGTCGAGCTCCGGGTCGCGCGCGACGTGGCGGCCGGGAGGGCGGGCGTCCAGCTTCGCCGCCGTGGCGGTCAGCCTCTCCAGCACCTCCGGCGGCGCTCCGACCTGGATGGATGGATGGATCAAAATTGCAGTGATATGAATGATCGATAGATAATTACTATTTTGTTCAACAAAATCGGAGAAGAATTAATCGAGCGTATATACTTTCTGGCAGTCGAGGTAGGCGGCGAGGAGGGCCGAGTACTGGGGGTGCGCCATGATCTTGGCCTTGATGGACTCGGCCTCCGCCGCCGAGATCTCCCCACCACCGGCGCCGCCGTGCTTGCTGTGGTGGTGGCCGCCGCCGTGGTGGGGGTGGTGGTGGTGGTGACCGTGGTACTGCGACGGGCCAGCCGCGGCCGCCGCCTGGTGCAAGGCGAGCGGCGTGCCGTAGTACGCGGTGGCCGCCGCCGCCGTGGACAGCGGCAGCTGCAGGAACGACGACGCCGCCGCCTTGCCGCTCCCCCCTGCTCCTCCTCCTCCAAGATTCCCAAAGCTCTGATCCATCAAAACACACACACAAGAAACCAAAAGAGAAAAGAAAGAAACCAAATCCGATGGAAAGAAACCCTAGCAGCAAAAGCAAACGCTGGAGCTGGAGCTCGAGCTGTCTAGCTCCAATGGCGAGAGGGAGGGGAGATGGGGAGAGAGGAGGGGGGCGGAGATATTAATGGAAGGGAAAGGTGGAGGTGTATACTACGGCTGGGTTCAGTTGAATCCAAAGTTTGGATTTTGGTTGAGATTGAAAATGACGTGATTAAAAAGTTGTGTGTATGATAAGTTGATATGATGGAAAAGGACTGAAGTAGACCCAGCCTACGGCGAGGACGCGAGGTGTAGTGTATGTGCGCGAGCGTGTGGGCGATGGCGGGTGGCAATCCTTTTTCTCGCGTCAAATCACAGCCAAAGACGAGACGAGAAGACGAGAAGAGAGAGATTTGCAAGCTGGGAAGGAAGAGAGGGAATATCATAAGGATCATACCCTACTTCTACTGTGTATACGTACTCTACTTATTAATTATTTTATGCACAACTCAGGTGATGTTTGGATCCAGGGACTTAACTTTAGTCCCTGTATTTAGACATTAATTTAGAATATTAAATATAGACTATTTACGAAACAAATTACATAAATGAAACCTAATTTGCTTAACAATTTTTTTAAGCCTAATTAATTCATAATTAGAGAATATTTACTGTAGCATCACATAGACTAATCATGGATTAATTAGGCTCAATAGATTCGTCTCGCGAATTAGTCCAAGATTATGGATGGGTTTTATTAATAGTCTACGTTTAATATTTATAAGTAGTGTCCAAAATTCCGATGTGATAGGGACTTAAAAGTTTTAGTCCCATCTAAACAGGGTCTCAATTACTTCTGATAACTGCTGATCCCAGCTAAAACTATGGTGGTGTTTGGATCCATGGACTTAACTTTAGTCTCTATATTTAGACACTAATTTAGAGTATTAAATATAGACTACTTACAAAACTAATTACATAAATGAAAGCTAATTTGTGAGACAAAATTTTTAAACCTAATTAATCTATAATTAGAGAATGTTTACTGTAGCATCACATAGGCTAATCATGTATTAATTAGGCTCAATAGATTCGTCTCGCGAATTAGTCCAAGATTATGGATGGGTTTTATTAATAGTCTACGTTTAATATTTATAATTAGTGTCCAAATATTCGATGTGATAGGGACTTAAAAGTTTTAGTCCCATCTAAACAGGGTCATAGTATACTCCTGATTAATTAATTAAGAACTCATTAAGCTATGCTACTACTAGTAGTAGGATTATACTGGTACTAGTCCATTAGATTACTGTTGATTGTTGTGTAAAAAAGTTTCATTACTGTTGATATGGGTGATTATATATCTGTCCATGGATCACTAACTTCTACTTGTAAATCTGAACGTTTAGGCTGTGTTTAGTTGGATCCAAAGTTTGGATTTTGGTTGAAATTGGAGATGATGTGACTGAAAAGTGTGTGTGTATGACGTTGATTATGTTGGATTTCCTAGCTATGCTGAATTTTTCCCTGAAGTCCGGAGAGAGATTTTCAATACACGTGAAACGAGAAAACTCAATTAGTACATAATTAATAAAGTATTAATAATTATAAATTTAAAAAAATATTTATGAATTTTAAAAACATCTTTATAGAATTTTTTTAGAAAATATATATCATTTAATATTTAAAAAATAAAAAAAAGGAGGAATTAAAGTTTGAAGATGAAGATTCGGCCTTGTTTAGTTCCAAATTAACTTTTTCTAAAAACCTTACTGTTCCATCACATCAAAACTTTCATACACACATAAACTTCTAACTTTTCCATCACATCGTTCCAATTTCAACCAAACTTCCAATTTTAGCATGGACCAGACACACCCGAAGTATCCTGAAATTTTGATTTTTTATGTTGCTCTTGTCATTTAAGGAGGGAATAGAGGACAAATTTAGGGCCGTTTTAGTTTGCTACCAAAACTGGGCCATACCAATATTTTGGTTATCAGAACAGCAACACTGAGAGTTTGGATTGTGACCAAATCACTGGTAGCGCCTAGAATTAATTTGGTAGCAAGACATAGGCTGGAATTGGCAGCCATCCGTCCCCCGCCGGAAGCGCCCAGAAGTAGGCCACACAGCTTGGCTCAGCCCAAACTAGTACCCAAGCTATTACACCACAAGAAAATTTTGGTAACCCTTCATTGGTACTAATCCAAATGGAAATTGACCCATAAAAATTTGGCACTTCATTGGCACTAATCCAAACACTCATATTTACTATGCTACCATACCAAAATCTTGGTAGTACCAAAACCTGCCTAGGTTTTGGCACTACCAAAGTTTTGGTAGGGTACCAAGCCAAATAAGCCCTTACTGTCATTTATTGTCCTTGCTTTCACCATGGGTTTTACTCCTTTCAAGTTTCACACATGCAGCAGCAGCAGCAGCAGAAGAAGCAGCAAATGCCTGGTTGAGTTCGGTGTGTGTTGTGTTCTCTCTTCCCGTTCTGGTCCATATATCTGTCGTCTCACTGTTTTTTTCTGTTGTTCTCACTGGCTGCCCTCCTCTTTTTCACCACCGCCCGGGTGAAGATGAAAAGATAGATTCTTGGGAACGTAAAACGTTGGCCTCATTCAATGGTTGAGCCAGTGCACTAGCTCATGCTTATCCACCTCATACAAGAGATAGCAAAAGGTTTATTTTTTTAATAGGTTGTCTCATAGCACATTGTTCAAAATGTTTTTATTCCATAACCCCCTCACATTTTGTTTAGAGCAAGGATAATAAGAACGCCAGCAGTGGGCGTTATACTAGTGACACATCACCTAAAGCCTTCACTGATATAATAGGCCGGCTGATAGGTTGGTGGTTAATCTACCTTTGATAAATATTTAGGTATTTAATGCATGCATGAGATATGATCTATTGTGGCTATTTCATCAAACAAGATACACATGCTCATGGACTGTGGTGTTGCTGGGGGAAACCTGGCTCCAGTCTCTAGATCTGTATGTGAAAGGAAGGATGGCAGTAGGACGATCTGAGGTGGCGGCGGCGTGACGGGCTGAGTCGCCGGCGGCAAGACCTCCAGAGACGCTGGTACAAACGTCCTCTTGCTTTGCCGTCCAACCTTGCTGTGGTTGCTATGGTTTGGGGACAAATGGCGTCTATGGTTTGGGGGAGGCAATTTGAGGACGAATTTGGTGGCATGGGGATGGATTTGAGTGTTTTATACTATGAATTGTAGCAGGGGGGACTCGATTTGGAGGGAGGCTGGGGCAATTTTCCGCGCAGAGGAGGCGAGCTAGGGAAGAGGGCGGCGGCAGAGATGCATGGGATCGGAGGGAGGGACAAAGCAGCGGCTTAGCGCTCGCACCCGGGCTGGAAAGCGAGCGATTTTTCTCGGATGATGCGCTTCAACCGAGCGATAGAGGAGCCGCCAGCTTTCATTCTCTCTCTTCTCTTCTCACTCCTCCGCCTAGGATTTTGATGACATGGCAAACCCTTCAGCCTGCTGATTAGGACTTATTATACCTGCTCTTAGGAGCTTAGCTCTTGAAGAAGAGATAGTGCACTATCTCTCCTTATCTTCTCTCTCTTCCACATCATACAAAAGCTGATGTGGAGATTTATGAGCTAGCTGACTCACCCTTGTTGGAGGAGGCCTCACAACCCTCTCTCTCCTCTTTATACGTGACTGTAGTATTAAGAACTCGTAAATACGAAAGTAAAATAAAAAGGAGTACTATACAGGAGTATCTAACGTTAAAAAAAACTCTACAAACCTATGATGTAATGTAATTGTAATGCAATAAATAGATGTAATTACATGATGTATGTAGGATGTAAATAATTAAATTAAAAAAGTTGTGCTAGTTCAGTGAGGACGTGAGCGGGGGACCCATTTCTATAAAAAAGATTTTTCACAGTGTAGTCCTTTTATTTTTTCTGATAGACTAATAAAACAAACACATGTAAAAATATAATGGAGAATTCTATGTCACAAACTGTCGGACGGACATACAGGAGATCCGCCCTAAAACCCAATATTTTCAAGGCATACCTCTTAAGTGTCCACCAGCAAAAATCGGGTTTTCGCTAACGGTAGGTAAAGGACGCCACTGCAAAATAAATTTTGACGCAATTAAAATCCAACACCCACCAAACTCCCTTCGGCTCTCTCCCTCTTCCCTCGGTCCTTCCTCCTCCCTCCTCTCTCCACCTCTCTCCCACCCTTCTCCCTCCTCCCTCCTGCGTCCCTTCTCTCTCCACCGCCGCCGATTGCCGTCACCTCCACCGCCTCGCATAAGGGAGGGCTTTCGGATCTGGCGACCCAACCTCCCTGCTAGTGGATCTGGCTGGCCAAAGCGGATCGAGCTGGGCAACGGCAATGATGAGGGAGAGGGTGGCTGCGTGGGGAAGGGGGCGGCAGTAGAGGCATGGGAGAGGGGGCACCGAGGAGGGAATCCGGCGCGGGCAGGCCTTGGGAGGGCGGATCCGCTAGCGCCAGGCCTCGGAAGCAGCGCGGGGAAGGGGACAAACGCGGCTCTCAGCGTCAACGGCGCAAGGGAAGGGGCGGCAGGGCCAACGAGCTTCTGGAGAGTGGATCCGCTGCTGCTGGGCCTCGGGGACTCTATATCTGTATGTGAAAGGAAGGATGGCAGTAGGACGATCTGAGGTGGCGGCGGCGTGACGGGCTGAGTCGCCGGCGGCGAGACCTCCAGAGACGCTGGTACAAACGTCCTCTTGCTTTGCCGTCCAACCTTGCTGTGGTTGCTATGGTTTGGGGACAAATGGCGTCTATGGTTTGGGGGAGGCAATTTGAGGACGAATTTGGTGGCATGGAGATGGATTTGAGTGTTTTATACTATGAATTGTAGCAGGGGGGACTCGATTTGGAGGGAGGCTGGGGCAATTTTCCGCGCAGAGGAGGCGAGCTAGGGAAGAGGGCGGCGGCAGAGATGCATGGGATCGGAGGGAGGAACAAAGCAGCGGCTTAGGGCACCCACAATGGTTATCTATAGGCGCATATTTTCCTGCTTGAAAGAGATTAAATGAAGAGAGAGAGCAAAGCTATCTACTAACCTGGAGATAGTCTATAAAGAAAAACGAGGCAAATGGATTAGAGAGCTATAGATACCCATGTAGACATACCATTGAGGTGGTTTACTATTAATCTAGTCTATTGCTGAGATGTACATGTTTTATAGAGAGCACCTTACTTTACCATTGCGGGTGCTCTTAGCGCTCGCACCGGGCTGGAAAGCGAGCGATTTTTCTCGGACGATGCGCTTCAACCGAGCGATAGAGGAGCCGCCAGCTTCATTCTCTCTCTTCTCTTCTCACTCCTCCACGATGACATGGCAAACCCTTCAGCCTGCTGATTAGGACTTATTATACCTGCTCTTAGGAGCTTAGCTCTTGAAGAAGAGATAGTGCACTATCTCTCCTTATCTTCTCTCTCTTCCACATCATACAAAAGCTGATGTGGAGATTTATGAGCTAGCTTACTTACCCTTGTTGGAGGAGGCCTCACAACCCTCTCTCTCCTCTTTATACGTGACTGTAGTATTAAGAACTCGTAAATACGAAAGTAAAATAAAAAGGAGTACTATACAGGAGTATCTAACGTTAAAAAAAACTCTACAAACCTATGATGTAATGTAATTGTAATGCAATAAATAGATGTAATTACATGATGTATGTAGGATGTAAATAATTAAATTAAAAAAGTTGTGCTAGTTCAGTGAGGACGTGAGCGGGGGACCCATTTCTATAAAAAAGATTTTTCACAGTGTAGTCCTTTTATTTTTTCTGATAGACTAATAAAACAAACACATGTAAAAATATAATGGAGAATTCTATGTCACAAACTGTCGGACGGACATACAGGAGATCCGCCCTAAAACCCAATATTTTCAAGGCATACCTCTTAAGTGTCCACCAGCAAAAATCGGGTTTTCGCTAACGGTAGGTAAAGGACGCCACTGCAAAATAAATTTTGACGCAATTAAAATCCAACACCCACCAAACTCCCTTCGGCTCTCTCCCTCTTCCCTCGGTCCTTCCTCCTCCCTCCTCTCTCCACCTCTCTCCCACCCTTCTCCCTCCTCCCTCCTGCGTCCCTTCTCTCTCCACCGCCGCCGATTGCCGTCACCTCCACCGCCTCGCATAAGGGAGGGCTTTCGGATCTGGCGACCCAACCTCCCTGCTAGTGGATCTGGCTGGCCAAAGCAGGTCGAGCTGGGCAACGGCAATGATGAGGGAGAGGGTGGCTGCGTGGGGAAGGGGGCGGCAGTAGAGGCATGGGAGAGGGGGCACCGAGGAGGGAATCTGGCGCGGGCAGGCCTTGGGAGGGCGGATCCGCTAGCGCCGGGCCTCGGAAGCAGCGCGGGGAAGGGGACAAACGCGGCTCTCAGCGTCAACGGCGCAAGGGAAGGGGCGGCAGGGCCAACGAGCTTCTGGAGAGTGGATCCGCTGCTGCTGGGCCTCGGGAGCGGCATGGGTAAGGGGGCGGCAGCGACACTTGGAGCAGATCTGGCGCCGGCCATCCACCCTCTCTCAGGAGCATGAATCCATCCTCACCTCGTGCTCTGCAATGTGATGTGAAATTTTTGTGCTCGATCTCTTATGTGGAATTTGCAGAATTTGTGCTCTGCTATATGAATTTCTGGAATTTTAGAGGCACTTGCAAAATCACCTAGAATACTTTTACCTAAAGACGCTTTAGAGGTATGTCTGGCATATTTTGTTAATTTCATATTGTAGAGGTATTATTTAGCATTTCAAAAATTGCCTCACAGTAAAGGCATTTTAACTTCTATAGAAGCACTTTCTAAATATTGATGTATACTAAGCAACTACTAATGCAAGGTACATATTTATATATAATTAGTGATATGAGATTGGGATGATTAGTGCATTGAACATAAAAATTGTATACTTAAGAGTTCATGAGTTCACATTAGAGTAGTAGAAAAACAAGATATTATCTTTTGTTGAATTGACGAAAATATATCAATATCGATTGGAAAATGGTAATAAAGGTCAGAAACATTAAACTATACTCCATATGGCCATATAGTACTATGTTGTATTAAAGTATTTGTAAAAATCATATCGTTGCCCGTGATAGGCTGTGTTTAGTTCAGCGCAGAGTTTGGATTTTGGTTGAAATTGGAGATGATGTGACTGAAAAGTTGTGTGTATATGACAGGTTGATGTGATGAAAAATGACTGAAGTTTGGATCCAAACTTTAGATCTAAATACAGCCATAGTCCGGTAGGAGTAAGCAAAAAGGAACACTCCTTTACTGTACTGTGCAACTTTTCTCTCCGATTCTCTCTTGCTTTTCTCCCAACAAGAGTCGTGGACAATGGATAAAAATGGAGTGAAAATTAAATACTCCTACGTCTGCACCAATAGACAATGCTGATGAGAATTAGGCCCTTTTTTTCTCTCTAATAAAAACTAGATAAACTTTTGGATAAAAGTGGTACGCTTTTCAAATTACTAAATGGTGCGTTTCGTGCGAAAACTTTCTATATGAAAGTTGTTCTAGACTATAAGATTAATCCATTTTTTAACCTTTGTAATAATTAAAACTCAATTAATCACACGTTATTATCATCTTATTTTACATAAAACAC
Source organism: Oryza longistaminata (assembly GCA_009805545.1). NCBI lineage: Eukaryota > Viridiplantae > Streptophyta > Magnoliopsida > Poales > Poaceae > Oryza > Oryza longistaminata. The sequence goes on from CM020184.1 coordinate 4,248,218, forward strand.
TTAATTTTTATCTTCATCTTCATTTTCAGGAAAATTCAAACACCATCTTCAGCTGAAGAAATACACTGATTGACCAGCGATTGAGAGGTCAAGTTTAGGGTAGGGAGCTATGATAGGATGTGAAGTGTTGGTCACTCACCAGCTGCTTCTGCTGGTCTAGCTAGTGAATGGACAGAGACGATAGGGTTTAGAAAATCAAACTCCCCTTTTGTTTCACTCATATCATATCCACTGATGAGTGTAAGAATTAATCAAGCTAAATTAATAGGCTAATAGGCGTCCTATTTTTCATTAACATAATTGACCAATCGATCGAGGTCAATTCGGAAAACGCTTAATTACATGAGATTAGTACTGTCATCAACTAATGTTGTTAGCAGTAGTACTTCCAGTACGTACGAGATCATTTTAAAAGGATGTGGTCCTTTGTGAAAGAATGTTAGCCATGCATTTTCCTTTCTACTGCAATAAACAATTGAGTTTGATCCATCGTTAGCCTTTACACTCTGGATTAAAATATGTTGCTTCCTCAAAGTTGTCATTTCGATCTCATCCGTTATGATCGACTCTGAAATGGACCCGTAAATTGACAGGATGGAGTAAAAAAAATACGATGGAAAAGACAGTTTTGACTATAATATTTTTCTTGTTGGACCGTACCTGCCTCACGATACCTCTGTCGGCAAACCACATTGCAAGTTTGAGCCCACTTCACAAGATGGAAATTATTATTTTCGGTACTACTCTTTTGAAATTATGAGAAAAAAAACTACTGCTCCCTCCGTCCTAAAATGTAGCTATCTAGTATAGTATAGGATGGAACATTACCTCCTCAAGATTTGTCTCATCGTGTACTAGGTAGCTTTCTGAGTGTGTTTTCCTGATGAAAAAAAATCAGAAAACTAGGGAAAATCAGAGAGCTGAAAATTAAACTTTTTCTCATTTATCTGTTTGATTATGTTCAATATTTAGATTGGCAACTAAGGAAATTAAAGAAAACAATACCCCTTCAGTCCAAAATATAAAATTTTCTTACATTTAAGATTTGTTTCAAAATATAATTTCTCTATCTACCTACATAGGAGTATTTCAGTTGTTAGCACGCGCTTCCGCTGCAAGTCATGATCGGTTTGAACAATTGTTGGATCACCTGTTTAGAAATCACCAACAACTTGTTGGATAACCTGTTTAGAAATTAGCTAACTAATCCCTGTGAAATATTTTGTTTTTACAAAATTTCTGCATTTCAAGGGAGACATATATAGCTTGAATATTGAAACTCGTGGCCAGGCACCGTATAAATTTAAGACTACTGTTATAATGGTAATTTGAAATCGCCATTAATTAACTGACCGTACCAAGAACTCCTGTGCATATATCCACAGATCGAAATCAACAGAGGCAGAGATTGTATTTAGTCTACAATTAATTAACCGGCCGTACTAAGAAACTTCTGTGCAAATCCACTTGAAAGAGCTTGATTCAATCGGTATGATTATATATATAATTCCTTTTCATGCATGGTACTCCGTACGTCGGCAAGGTTCAGCTTATTCCCTCCAGAAACTTGTGGTTTGATTGCAACCCAGCAATTTACATACGATTAATATAACTTATAATCTGTCATTGCTAGCTAGTACTGCCAACCATTAACCATTTTATTAATTAACTTAGCTAAGTACTCATATATATATATATGCTAACAATGACACATTTCCCATACATATATAGCAAGGGACAATATATATATAAGAGGATAAGAATCAATCCACTGTAACCTACGGTTCAATGCATTTTAATAAGAAAAATCCAGCTAGCCTAGCCGACCTGTCACACCTTGGCCAATTGTAATTCGACAGCCTAAATATCTGTACATTTTTTAATACCCTAGTAAGTATATAAAAACTAGATTAATTACATATGCACGTTGCTAAATTAATTAGTCTAGGGGTGGGCCTTAATTAACCCTGACTGAACGCAATCGTAAATAAATCAAGGAGGAACAGAAAATGCAATGCATTAGGACAATCTCGATTGTTCAAGGCTCTTTTCCTTTTATCATGTGCATTGTACGTTTTCGTTATGGGTACACGTCAACTTCGAATTGATTAAAATTTCTCTTGTTGGTTGGAAGGAAATAGGAATATTAATTAAACCAACTTAAACGATAGCTCCACTTCTATCTCCTAAAAATTAAAAAGCACAGTACAACGTGCAGTGCAAACGTCGTTACTATGACAAACATAGTACAAAATATTGTAACATGATTAACTACAGGAGTTTAAAATTATTTGCAAATAAGGACAATGTGACTTTAATTAATTCAGCATGGTCCTTCTAAAATTGTGCAGCCGCACATGCATGCCTCTAAACATTATTTAATTACAAATGCTTCATGGGCCTTGTAGAGGGTATAAGGAATCAAGGTAATGCCAGCCAATTGTAAGAAAGGAAAAACACACTTTTCTCATCCCACAATTTTATTTTGGCACAATACTTCTTTTATTATCCTGGATTTTGGATATTCGTTTGCAATCTTCCCAAGCTCTTAAACGGTACAATTTGTGAAAAAATATATATATAATTTGCTTGGATAACTTTTCTAAAGCAGCTTTTCAACTTTGTACTGGTTAATTCATTTATTTATACCGTCAAATAGCTAAAAAAGTAAATAATCCATTAATTTTAGCTATCTCAAACGGGGCCTTTGTCGGCTGTGTACATCCCAAATTAATGCAGAGGCCGGATATATTTTATTACCTAATAAAATTGTAGTGTCTAAAAAAAATATCTTAATTCACTCGTCAAAGTACGGTATGAAAATGCAAGACATATTGGTACCCGTATATATGTACGATGAGCCAATTTCCACTTGTTTCAATTTTTTTCCAAAGGAGCTGAGCCCTGCAAAAGCTTTGAATCTTTGTCTGGTCAATGCATGCATGAGTGTACTCCGCGTTTGCGTCTAATCATATATATACATTTCAAAAGCCAAATACGATGTGGTATAAATTATTTCACATGTACACCTGACAGCTTGTTTTCTTTGTCTCCAGCATCTCTCTGCTCTACCCATAGCGCAATGTACCCTCTATGGAACAGATATACTAGGGTTTATCAGTGTGATACGTTTAATTTCCTTCATTCTTTACGAATAAAATTTAGCTGGCCTCTCCTCCCAACTGAAAATATTAGGGCAATTCGACACTTTTTATTCTCAGAAAAAAAATTAAGTACGCGACATAGGGGGTGTTTGGGAGGGAGCCCCTCTCACAAAACAATAAGTCCCTAGGGGAGGGACTTATGTTTTTGAGAGAGGGGCTAAAGTTTAGCCCCTCTCTCTCCCAAACACCCCCATAATACAAGGGAGGACTATATATTCCAGCTAATTGAATGGAGTAGTAGTCGTGAATTGAGAGACAATAAATTTTCTAACCTACTCATAAATATATAGAAGAGCTAGTGCTCCGAACCTTACTCTAGGATATTGAGATACTTTGCCATAGCAAAACTACAGGTGGGACTTGAGTTGAACAATTGGATATATTTGCTGCATTTTGCATTTATTGATTTGGATTTTTGGCACGGTTTCGTGGTATTGAATTACCACAACGGACTTTATTTTTACCAGTTTCAAAGTAACTCTTCAGTATTATAATGTACCGTAAGGCATATGGAATTCTAGATCATAACTAGCTAACCCCATGCATTGCTCCGTTTGTTAGCTCCCACCCCATTCGTGCAGCTAACCCCACCTCTCCACCTTTCATGGTCCACATATCTTGTGCATTCCTTACCCATTTTTATCTTATCAAGTCAATCTATTGCGCCTCCTATAAAATAATAAGTTTAAAATATAATAATATTTTTGAAAAATAATCTAATTCATATGTAATGTTTTTACTAACAGATTCGTAAACCAGAGTTGCTACAAAATGTAGGACAATGATTGAACACCAAGAATTCTTGATAGACTGGTATGTGTACGTAGACAGCATTTAATATCAGTCCGTTGGGTACTGCTACAGTGTATTCCTACCCTGTGAAAGAAAAAAAACACAAGGTTTTCTAAAAAGGACAAGTGGAAATCTGTCATAAATAACGACATGATCAGAAAACCAATAAGAATATAAGATCATAAAAGCACAAGCTAGCTATAGTACAGGGCACAACAGTGCCTCAGAGAGAACCTCCCCTCACGTGTAGAGCTGATCATCACCATGATGACACTGTTTTAGGAAAAAAAAACAGAAAGAAACTTATAAAAATTAATGGTAGTTAATTAGGAAAATTTCGGAGTACTTAGTAGTAAAAACTTGATACCAAGTTGTAGTCTGTTATATAAGTTGGCCTTGAATCAAATACTAGTGCAAATAACCCTACTAAAATGTTGGCTTCAATTTAGCAGCAACATATACGTCTCAAATCCACCAAAAAATTCCAGTAATTAATTAACACTCAAATATTGACTTATTAGAAAACCGCTTGTGAAAATGCATTTACGCAGGGGACTGATCGATAACCTTAATTTGACCATAGATGTTGGTGTAAAATTAGAATGCACGAGACATGGACAAATGATTTCAGCAACTAAAAGATCCTTAATTAGGCTTCTTCCATCCTCGGGATCCAGCAGGTTTCTACTAATTGTTGAGGGTGAAAAACTAGAAGAGCGTACTCCCTACATAAAAAAAACTCAACCCAGCTGTATTTTGATAGGACATAATCTAGAAATATAAATCTAGACAGGAGCCTGTCCATATCCGATGTACTAGAATATATCATATCGAAGTAGTAGGTTGAGTTTTTTTATAGACTTCTCGACCTAGAAGGGGATGTGACCCCTCTTCTTTTTTTTTTCCAGATTCATTATTCTAAGAGGTGTATCCCCTCCTAGGTTGAGTATTTTTTGACGGGTATAAGGGATTTTAAATGGACTAGTACTACGAATCTTAACAGGGAATATGTTCATAGATTTGTTGTACTAGGAAGTGTTTCATCCGTCTAAAATCTCTTATATTTTGTGACGGAGGGATTACATCTGTATGTATAAGGGCATGTTTAGTTCCCTAAAAACTTTTTCTAAAAACATCACATCAAATCGTTGTATACATATATGGAGCATTAAATATAGATAACAAGAAAAACTAATGGCACAGTTTGTATGTAAATCGCGAGACGAATCTTTTGAGCCTAATTAGATCATGATTAACCATAAGTGCTACCGTAACCCACATGTGCTAATGACGAATTAATTAGGCTCAAAATATTCGTCTCGCGGTTTTCTTGCGAGTTATGAAATTAGTTTTTTCATTCGTGTCCGAAAATCATTTCCGATATCCGATCAAATATCTGATGTGACACCTAAAAATTTTCATTTCACCAACTAAACAGGACCTTGCCCTAAATGGTAGTACTACATATGAATACTCCTATGTGCATTTGCATGTCTGTGTTTTTGCTGCACGTCCTGTCCGATCAGAATGGAAAGGTGGCAGTGTACTGTACACCACACGAGCTAGCTTCATCCAAAAGGGTGGCCCTTCATTTTGCATTGCACACTGTGTCATGTACTGTGTAGGAGTATCTCATTTTCGGCCAACAGATTGCAGCTGTGATAATTAAGATGGCATGCAAATCAATGCATCATGAATTTTGCAGCAATTTCACCACTGCCTCTCCATACAATGACCAGAGATCACTGCAGGTAAAGGACCGGCAGCCAATACCGGTTCACAACTTAGAGCCACCAATGAGTGAGTACTGTAGTATCTAAATTGGTAATCTGTCCATCCCATGATATAACAATATATTTATATTATGGGATAAGACGTATTCTACTACTATAAATCTGTATAAGTTTTTATTTAAATTTGTAGTACCACGATATGTCATATCTAGTAATAGGTTTCTACATTCTAGGACAGAGGTACTAGTTTAAAAAAAAAAATCAAAATTGGTTCACATCGTGTTGGACGGTTTTAGATATAACTGTTTTGCCAGTTCAGAGCTAATTAACCAGCAATATGGTACTCTATCACCGCAGATTCACTTCAGTTTCACACAAGAACCGGCAGTGACGCCGGTATAAAAATCGATCGTCGCTTTAATAACTTTGGGTAAGTATCGAAACTCGAAAAAGAAAAAAAATCTTAAGACACGAGAGTAAGAGTTGTACAGGAGCAGCATGTAGCTAGGTACTCCCTCCGTCCCAAAAAAAAAAAGGACAAACCCTGGTTTCCGTGCTCAATGTTTGACCGTCCGTCTTATTTGAAAAAAATATGAAAAAAATTAAAAAGACAAGTCACGCACAAAGTATTAATCATGTTTTATCATCTAACAACAATAAAAATACGAATTATAAAAAAATTTCATATAAGACGGACAGTCAAAGTTAGACACGGAAATCCAGGGTTTGTCTTTTTTTTTTGGGACGGAGGGAGTATGCATGAGTTGTCAGTGCATGGCATATATATATACAGATGGAATCTTGGCTCATATATACCAGTAGTACACAGTAGTTTATCCTGGAGCTGTGAAAGACAGGAAGAAGAAGATGCGTATATATGCTCGTTCTTCGCTCACGGGGGACTGATCGAGTACGATCGACGACGGCAATTGCATGCGTTCCATTTCGAGCTGGATCGATCGATCGATCGGATTCGGTCGATGACCACACATCGATATATCACAAACACGATGGATCGATCGATGGGCGATGGCGACCACTCGTCGTCGACGACGTAACGCCTCTCCTTAAACGTACGTACTTTGATCTCTGGAGTCGTCGTTGCTGCTGCAGAAAAGTTGAGCAGTCGCCAAAAAGGCTGGCCAAGTTAACACCAATGCAAAGCTACTAGGGAATCTCGGTCGATACCCCAAGTAGAGTATACATATACTTCGGGTGTGTTTAGTACACGCTAAAATTGGGAGTTTGGTTGAAATTGGAACGATGTGACGGAAAAGTTGAAAGTTTATGTGGGCCGTGTTTAGTTCCAAAGTTTTTCTTCGAACTTCTAGCTTTTCCATCACATCAAAACTTTCCTACCCATATAAACTTCGGCTGTGTTTAGATCCAAAGTTTGGATCCAAACTTTGGTCATTTTCCATCACATCAACCTGTCATACACACACAACTTTTCAGTCACATCATCTTCAATTTCAACCAAAATCCAAACTTTGCGCTGAACTAAACACAGCCTTCCAACTCTTCCGTCACATCGTTTCAATTTCAACCAAACGTCTAATTTTAATGTGAACTAAACATAGACGTGTGTAGAAAAGTTTGGATATGATAGAAAAGTTAGAAGTTGAAAGAAAAACTTTTGCCTTCATCTCTGAATCAGCCGGCATTGGTGGTCTTCAGACACAACTGGTCAGTCAGTTCGATCGATCGAGTTTTGCTCCAAAAATATATAACAAGACCACGTTGCCCGTGCATGCGTGCATGTGGCACTGCTTCGCTTCTCGCCTAGCTGTTGAACCCATATATGGACCGAATATATTCAAATCTCAGCTAGGCTACTTTGGAACAAAGAATTTTTAAAGGAATTTAACCCAACTGAAAAATTTTCTATGTGATCATTTGTATCGTAGCAATAGTTATAAAAAAAATATCCTTTGGATTAGCCCAAAACACACGAATTTTAGAGGAATTCTAACACGGGCTTCAACCTCTTGAAAAAAAATATATATCATTTTGTGTTATTCTTGTGTTTTTTCTATGCTCTATCCAAATAGCTATTCTTGTAGCTTTTTTTTTCTAATCCATAGGAACACGTACACGCATGCAAATTACTTTGATAATACATCTTTAGATACTATTGATACTTCATCCGTCCCATTTTAAGTGTAATTGTGGATTTTTATGTCCAAGGTTTGACCATCCGTCTTTTCAAAAAAAATTATGAAAAAAATAAAAAATAAGTCATGCATAAAATACTAATTATGTTTTATCATCTACTCTCCCCCCGTCCCAAAATATAAGCATTTTTAGCATAGTGATAAGTCAAATATTTTTAACTTTGACTATTAATAGTAAAATAATAAAAAATATCAAACACATAAAATTGATGTTACTAGATTTATCATCACACAAACTATAATAATATGCAACTTTTTTTATTCAAAATGTCTTACTTTTATAGATATTGTTGGTCAAAGTAGTATTTTGGAGACTCTGTCATAATCCAAAAATGCTTATATTTTGGGACAGAGGGAGTAATAACAATAAAAATACTAATCATTAAAAAAAATCAAATAAAACAGACGATCAAATGTTAGACACGGAAACTCACAATTATACTTAAAATGGAGCGGAGGGAGCAGCTTTTAAGTAAAATAAGAAATGAAGAGAGCATATCTCTAAAGGGCTCCTTTCGCTTCATTTTAAGTACACGGAAACACATGAACCATGAAAAACACATAAAAATACAAAAAATGTCCTTAAGATGACATATAGAAAAAACACAATGAAACTTTGTGCCATTAATTAAGAAAAAACTTTGTGCTAGATTTTTTTTTCCAAAATTTATGTGAAATATCCATTTCATAGAAATTTCGAAGGCTTTTAGAGAAAAAAAACGATTGCTTTGTTCTAAAGGATCACATAGGAATTCTTTTACATAGAAATAAAATCCTCTAAAATCTCTTTAATTAGTTTTCCTTTGTGCCGCAGTAGCACAAAGAAAATCAAACAATTGGAGCAGTACACAAAATACTCTACTCCCACTACAGTAGTACGTTTGAACTTTGAGGGCATGCACAAGTGCAGCTGGCTGGGACTAGTCATGGGTGATGCACAGGTTTTATCAGTTAGAGAATCCAGGGGATAATGGTCAAAAGAATCTTATCGAACAGCTGGATGGGACTTAAAGCAATGCACCTACGATGTGTCCTTTTTCAAGCCCTATGACCTTAAAAAAAAAGACAAACCCTGGTTTCCGTGCCCAACGTTTGATCGTATGTCTTATTTAAAAAAATTTTGAAAAAAAATAAAATGACAAGTCACGCATAAAATATTAATCATGTTTTATCATCTAACAACAATGAAAATACGAATTATAAAAAAATTTCATATAAGACGGACAGTCAAAGTTGAACACGTAAACTCAGGGTTTGCCTTTTTTTTAGAAGGGAGGGAGTACGCCAGATTAATACATGTACGTGTACTCCCGTATATGCTGCCTGCATCCCCTCGCAATCTTCATTTTGTTCATAGAATATCAACACATGAAGTAGTACCTTCATCCTGATTGTTTTCTCTTGGAAAAAGATCAAGCATAGAGAGAAAAAACTATATTATCTCCATATTAAAGGAGAGTTTATTGGTTGTGGATGGGTACATGAGGCATAAGATTGGAAGAAATTTAAAATGGAGTTGATTACGGTGACAATTAGTACACCAAACCCTTATATTATGCAACAAAGTTATGGTCTCTTTTAGAAAACAAAAGAGATACAAAGGATTTTGGGAGGATTAGTATCCTAAGGATAAAATTCATACGAGGCCATTAGGAACAAAGAATTAGTTTCTAAAGTTTTGTTTGAAAATTCTATGGAATAAACCATTCATTTAATTTGGAGTTTTTGAGAAAAAATAAACACGAACTGTTACCTCATGGTTTCTCTTTAAACATATAATTTTAAAATGTAGGAATAATAAGCCATACTCCTACTTCTCTATACTTATTTCGGGACGGAGATACGAAGGAATTAGGAAGTACTCCCTCCATCCCATAATATAAGGGATTTGGGGTGGATATAATACATCCTAGTACAATGAATTTGGGCAGACGGTATGTCCAGATTCATTGTATTAGGATGCGTCATATCCACCCAAAATCCCTTATACTATGTATTATGGGACAGATGAAGTACCAATTAAGTGGAATTTAAAAATCTATGAATAGTAAGTCATACTCCTACCAGTTAAGTGAAATTTTCTCCATATATTTTCCTCAACAAAGAGCACTTCTATGAATCTATCTACGAGTACATACTTCGTATATTTAGGGAGTGTTTGGGTAAGAGGGACTAAACTTTACTCTCTCTCACCAGAAAATAAATCCCTCTCTTATCCAAACACCCCCTTGGCTATACGTGTAGTATTCATAGGTTGTGGAAAGGTGGTTGGTTGAATACATTTTTCTCGAGGGAAGAGCTGGTCAAAATGACATGCGCGGAGATGATTGCTAGTCCATCTTCAGTTTCAGATCCTACGAGCTGTCGCATGGATGGAGATGCAGATACCTGCCCCCCTGATATTACAACACACGCATGCACTTCCATCCATCAGCTGTGCCCTCTCTCTGTGCAGATGAATGAATGTTTTTAACTGAAAGACCCAGAAAAGCTGTAGAGACTCATTACCAGCTCAGCTGGCTGGGTACCTACACAAACATACTCACTCCACCCAGAATATAAAAATTTTTAAAGTTAGACACGATTATTAAGAAATAGGTAGAAGTGAGTAGTGCAGTTGTGATTGGATGAGTAGTGGAAGTAGGTGGAAAATGTGAATGATAAGATTTGTGATTGGTTGGAAGATGTTGGTGGAGAATTTATATTTTTGAACAATCCTAAGAGCTAAAGTTATTATATTTTGTGAGGAGAAGTACACACGATCATTGAGAATACTTTACGCCACCGTCTTCATCACTTGAGGGAGGGGGGGGGGGGGGGGAGGGGGGGGGGGGGGGGGGTGGGGGGGGGGGGGGGGGGGGGGGGGGGGGGGGGGGGGGGGGGGGGGGGGGGGGGGGGGGGGGGGGGGGGAGGGGGGGGGGGGGGGCGGGGGGGGGGGGGGGGGAACGGAGCATGTCCATGCATCTAGCCATCTACAGGTTGGATGTATTGATTGATTCTATGTCAGGCCATGATTTTCATGCACGAATAAATTCATTTTGATTGTTACTTTAATATTCCAATAAGTGAAGTGCATGGATTTATTTTAACTGTTACTTCCTCGTCCCAAAATATAGCTTTTAGGACGGATGGAGTAGTTTATATGTTAATCCTACTTTCATTCAATTTGTCACCGTTTTTGTTGGAATTGAGGATTTTCCTAATTTCCGGCCAAAATAAAAGGCTAGAATTTGAACATAAGCTATACTCCCTCCGTCCTAAAAAAAAAAAGTGAATCTAAAACTGCATGCATGTGGCATATTATAGTATAATGAATATGGACATAGATATGTCTATATTCGTAGTATTAGGATGTATCACATTCAGTATCAAGTTGGTTTTTTATGGGACGAAGGGAGTAGATACTACTATGTCATTATTTTTCATTTATTTTCTAACCTCGTCATCAGATTCAATTCTTCATGGTACTATATATATTTTTGGAACAGAGGAATGGAATAAGCCATATTTAAGCAGTTCGATATTAGTTTCAAGAGTTCAATTAAGAAAGTTTGATTGTGACAGAAGCAGAGCCTTAAAAAGTTGTCTACTAGAAATAAAGGTAGGAAAATATATGTCTTGACACAGGCATATTTCTGGGTTGCCTTTTGCTGCATGCAAACGTATTTCTTCAAAAACGTTATTTCGATCGATTAATATCGTGCAGACACGTCATTCGTTTTTATGAACTTAATTACGTGCTCTCACGTCCAACTTCCATGTTCATGATCGAGATGTTTGTCAATTAAAAGCCCAACACTTGTGGGTCCAAGAAGCTTAATTATGTCGATGGAATTAATGACAGGTGCAGATTATGAAACGAAGTTAGGCTGTGTTTAGTCGAGCGGGAAGTTTGGATTTTGTTTGAAATTGAAGATGATGTGACTGAAAAGTTGTGTGTGTATGACAGGTTGATGTGGTGGAAAAGGACTGAAGTTTGGATCTAAACACAGCCTTATTTGCATCACTAAAATCTGGACAAATAATCTTTGTCATCAACCTAGGAGAGATAGATACTGGCATCTAGTAGTTTTTGAATTATGAGCCCAAGGTTCCTTTGCAAAAACGAAAGGTATATATATGCGGCCAGCTGCTAAATAAATTAAAAGTCCACGCGGGGACGAACTAGCCTAGCTATCTCTAATTAACCCCTCCTCCGAAAAAAATATTCTTAATTTAAGAAGAGAAGAAATATTCTTGGTGTATGTCATGCTAACAGCATATATACGTATGCACAAGAAGAATGCATAGGAAAAATATTTATTGAAAGGCAGGGATTGAAAAAGTGCAACTAAAATTATTCTGTTAATTAAATTGATAACCTTTCTTGGTAATTCACGAGCAGAAATACGGCTAATGTTCTATGAGCAGAAGACCATGGTTTTTCAAATAAACTGTGATATTATCAATAAAGTTTGCGTGCTTATATAGAAGATGCACAATAATGTCTACATCTAACTTATAGATGGACTATGTACGTAACAGATGTAGACGTGGGCAGTGTTCAATTTTGTCTTGTATACTTATAATATATATTTTAGTATAAGACATAATTTTCTCAAATATACTACGGGCATGTTCGGCTGCAATATACTTGTTGCTGCAGCTGCTGCCATAGCCATTGAGATTACATGTGCCACACTATTGCGGCTGGGTGTGTATTGTAGCCATATTTAGACCTACGGAACATGCCCTACATCGGTAGGTTGGATGGAATAATATTCTTGAACGATTTATTTTCTGCATCCTATATGCTTTCACTTAAATTTATTCCCTTCGATTTCTTGTACATGCAGATAATTAATACTCCATCCATTTTCATATTATAAGACTTTCTAGCATTGTCCACGTTTATAGATGTTAATAAATCTAAATACATACATATATATATATATATGTGTCTAGATTTATTAATATATACTCCATATGAATGTGGGTAATGCTGTAAAGTCTTATAATATGAAACGGAGGAAGTATGATTTTGGAAAATCCATTGAATAAGAAAAAAAAAACCTTCCCTCAGCGTTCAGCCAACCGGCATGTTTGGGCATGTGTTACAGTGAGCTAGTGTACAGTACATACTTCAAAGTAACAACCTTGATTATTACTAGGATACAGTATGAAATGTGTGAAGCATGGGAAAAAAAGAGGCATGGAGAGATAAAAAGTGAGATTGAAGCCAGTAAAGGCAAAGGTGAAAAGGGGTAAGTGTCCGAGGGAAGAAAGAGCTAGAGAGAGAGAGAGAGTCCAGTGTCCCTTTAGTTTTTGCCAATAGTCCTACTCCTACGAGGAGGACACAACCACACAGAGATAGAGAGAGAGAAGCAGCAGTGAAGCAAAGCAGCCATGGACCCTGTTTAGATCCCTCCGGAATCTTGCTATTTAAGAGTATTAAACGTAGATTACTGACAAAACCCATTTCATAACCCCTAGGCTATTTTGCGAGACGAATCTAACGAGGTATATTAATCCATGATTTGCTATAGTGATGCTACAGTAATCAGCCGCTAATTATGAATTAATATACATCATTAGATTCGTCTCGCAAAATAGCCTAGGGTTTATGGAATCGGTTTTGTCAGTAATCTACGTTTAATAGTCCTAAATAGTAAGATTCTGGAGAGCTATTTAATAGTCTGAAGGATCCAAACAAGGCCCATGGAAAGAATGGGAAAGAAAGCACACAGATAGAGAGAGAGGAAGAAGAAGATCAGGAAGAGGAGGCAGCAGGAGCAGAGGAGAGGGGAAAAAACTGGATCCAATAAAGAGTAATGTTACCTTGTTTAATATGGTTTTGAAGTCATGTGTCGATTTCAAATGCATGATCAAGGCCCAAAGAATAATGGAGCTTATGTCGCTGGTTGGGGTTGTGGCCGATGTAAATACAGTGGCTATCGCTAGCCTTGTCTTTGAGATGGTTGGGCAGCGAGTTGAATTGGTGAACATGAAAAGAAGTATCGATTCTTTTGCATCTTTGCCGTTCATTCAGCACTATCTATATTTTTATGGAAGTCTGCTGAACCTGCATTTCAAATATAATGACATGGATGCCGCTGCTCAGCTTTTGGTTGATCTGTATCGACAACAAAAGCCTCGTGCTTTTGTTGGTGATAGTGTCCATAATCAAGGTGTAATACAGATAGGCTCTGGCAACCTGAAAACTGGATTCAAAATAATGTTTGACCCCATAAAAGTGGACAAAGGTTTCGTTTTAGATACAGAAAGTCAATTTGGCCTTCTTGCTGTTATTGATGGAAATATTCGTCCTAGTGAGAAGGCCCTTGCTAAATTCGTTGTTGGCTGTTTGAAAGCAAGTAAAGTGCGTGCATTGTCTAGCTTTCTTATTACATTACACAAGGAAGATCTAAAGGGGCCATCTCATTCAGATGTAATTAGTGCATGCATTCTGATGGGATGGTTGCATGCTGCTCATGATATCCTGGATGATTTAGAGTCAGCTGAGATTCCTGTTCTAATCTGTACTTACATGTCTCTTTTGAGAGCATATGAGAAGGAGAATAAACCGGAAGAAGTTAATAGGTTTCTCCAACAGATACAAAAGAAAGCATATACAATGGTTGATTTTCATACCAATCCATCCTTTACCATAAAGGATGTTGCCAAAATAGTCAAGGATGAGATGCCCCTCAGAAATCCGTCTTTGCTTTCCAGTTTGGTTGAAGAAATAGAACATTATAGCTCTCGAGAGCACTTAACTTTTGAGTTCAATAATTCAATTCTTTTCTTCTGCAAGGCAAATATGATGGACGATGCTTTGAGCACATATAAGCGGATGAGAGAGCAGAATGTAAGACCCAGTCTGCATACCTTTTGCCACATACTGTGTGGATATTCTTCACTAGGCATGCATAGGGAGATTGCCATGCTGTGGGGAGAAATAAAGCACAGACTCGAATATGGAGAGCTAACTGTGGATAGAGACTTGCTTGACTGCTTGATTTTGAATTTCCTAAACGCTGGCTATTTTGCAAGAGTCATGGAGGTTTTAAGTTACATGGCAAACCATAAAATGTACTGTGACAAGTGGAAATACAAGCAAGTCTTTCTAAAGCTACACAAGAATCTGTATAGAAATTCTTCATTTCTTCGTATCAAGCATGTTCCTTGTGTTTAGCCAATCCAAACAATAATGAAATGAAGACTTTGATCTTCATCACACACTTGAGCTTACAAAAGGTCTAGGAATTAAGCTGTAAGGCGGCAAAGTTGAACTTATAAAAACATATGGAGGTATAAAAACATCTTTATATTTATTGTTAACTTTTTTTCTTCCCCTAGTTCAAATTTGATCAACTAGTTTAATTAATTCTTTTACTTCCCTAGTAAGTCCTTGTTTGTAATTACTTGAACGATTTTTTCCCAAAGAAACCCGGAACGAAATTAGCTAAAGCCCTCATATATGTTGGGAACAAAAAAAACAAAATACAACTAGAGTACGTGAAAGACACGCTAGAAAACAAACCACATAAAACAAAAGATGAGGAATCATTTGTTATATGACAGTTTTCACATGGACATGCTGTTTAATTGGGACACATGAATGATAAGGTGTGAGAATTCATGCATGCATAAAACATTTGTTCCTTTATTGGTTCCATGGGAATTTTTCTCCTAATTTGCTTTGTGTTCATATGCTTGAAAAGAAAATATGGACATGCATTGCGATCGAGAAAGGCAGTATGAAACGAATAATAATTCCAGCACGATCGATCTAGTACGTATGAAAGGGCCGATGAAGAAAGGTATCTAGCTAGAGAGTTTAAGACCTAACGTATATTGTAGGGATGGCAGTCGGGCACGATGGGCACGGGTAGTGACTACCTATGTCTGTGCCCACGAGGTAATTATTTATACTCACGGGCATACCCATTACTACATGACAGGCAAAGAACACTACCCATGCCCGTTGCCCGCGGGCATGCCTGTTTACCTGTCACAAACTCACAGTTCAACATTTCAACCACAAATATCCACCAGCAGAGGGACGTTATCACAATTTAAAGAAAGGGTAAAGTTATACCAAGTTCAATAATACAAGCATTACAAGTTCATCAATACTAGATGGTGGCATTTATACTAATTTGACTGAGGGACCACATGTCAATTGGTTTTTCGGGTAAACGGGCGAAGCGGGCATAGGTAGTGACTACTCATGCCCGTTGGGTATAGGTTTTAACCCAATATAAAACCCATGGGTGCTAAATGGAAAATAAACCCAACTCTATTAGTGTTTTTACCCGCGGGTAAACGGGTTAAATTGCCATCCTTAGTGTATACTGTATACATACGATGATACGACCGTACGCTACGTACATGACATGCATGATGTGCTATGCGCGTGTTAATGGGACTTTGATCGAACAGTGACATTCACCAAAGTGATCAAATCAACATGACAAACATGAACCTGATGACTGACGGCACTGCAGCTGGTTACGTGCTTGTTTGCCTTGCCTGAAATGCTGGATTTTAATCCACCCAACTTAATTTGATCGCTTCTGTTGTGTAGTAGTAGTACTAATTGTGCACATGACGAAAATTACATGTACTCCCTCTGTCCCAATTAAAACCAGCCTTGATACAATTTAACGTAATCTAATACAATGAATATGGACATGCACTAGACTACGTTAAATCCAATTCTAGATTGTTTTTATCGGGACAGAGAGAGTATTATGTAATTTTTCCTTTTTTCTTCTCAACAAGATAGGCCTGCATGGATGCATATATGACAAACATATTGATTGGTAAACGCATTAATTATTGTTATGAGTTACCTTTGGGAACACAAATCGTTATCTAAAAAATCCTTTGGGAGCACATACCATTATCTCACTAATCTATTAAGCAAAAAGTGAGTTCAAATACACTTTGTAGGCGCATCTATCGATCAGATATTATCTACACAAAAAGGGATGCATGAAAGTCGTGCAAGATTTGGAGGCGAAAAGGTGATCCAAATACTGACCGCCGTATTATCAGCAGACAGCTCAAAATAAATAAAGGCAATAATTAAACTACGAGCTAGGTATAGACAAAGCAAATTGTAAATAATTAAACTTACATGAGGTATATATAATATATATGCACTTTGTGAGACGACGCGACGACATGATCGGATGATGTTGTGGTATGTTATGCACACTCCACTAGCTAGCGATCGATAGGAGCATGCACGTCTAATTAGCCCGGTGACATGGTGCTTGTAGAAGAAGTGAAGAAGTAAGCAATAACTGATATCTAGTTGTACCATCTTGAGTGCATATCAAGAAAATAGCTTAGGTAATACTCTGGTCCGATAGTAAATAGGAGTAGCCACATGTCATGAGAAATAGTGTCCGACTGTTTTTATGTCATTTGATAAAAATACCTCACAAAAATCTTTCGAATTTTGAACCATCAGATTGCTTTAAGATTTATGCAATATACCCCTAAACCTAACCTCACCCCTCCTCTTCTCCCTCCTTGCCCCCTCTATATGGTGGCGTCTCTCTGTTAGATTTGTCACTACTGACCATTGCCTCCTAATCACAGGCTTGTTTTGCCCCCGCAACAATCCGCAGCCCTCCATCCCATGCCTCTAACGCCGTCAGTCGTTGGCTCCTCATTGCTCGTATGAGTCCACCGTCCGTTATCGGGCTATCGATATCGCCTCCATGGACATCCCTCTATGTCCTGCAATCTCACCCCCCTCCTTTTCTCCCTATGCATAGAAATTTAACGTAATTTTCAGACGACCTAGTTCTACCTATGTTTTGCATGTACTCTAGTATATATCCATATGAGAGGCTACCTGGCGAATCCAGAAAAAAATAGCAGTGCAGTCCGAGCAAACTAGATAGAGTTACAGTTTCTCCTCCCATCTACATATGGTAAGAAATTTTAGTGGGGTCTTCGTGGGGTCTCTCATAGTCTTCACGCCAGTAGTGGGGGGTCGAGACCCCGCCGCCCCCATGCTGGATCCGCCCTTGGATGCCGGGTGGCATTTTTTCAGATTATTACTGTGCAAATCTAATTGTCTTTTTTGCTTTCTTCCAAATCTACCGGTGGTTATTTGGCAAAGATCAATCATCGTGAGAGGCTGCTGGAAATACAGCAAGAGGTAGGGTTTTGCATGTAAGAGAAGTTGATGAACAGAGAGAGAGAAAGACAGTGGGAGCAAGGAGAGAGGTACAGCCAATGGCGATCGAGGGAGAGAGACAAGGGTGGGACCCACCACAGCGACTGGTGGGCCCCACCCCCTGTCAACTCTAACGTCCCTTCTGTCTCCTCTCTTAACTCAGTCCAGTCAGTCACTCCACTGCAACCCTTTCTCTCTCTACTTTCTTTACGCCTTTTTCACCCCCTCTCCCTCTCTCTTCCTGTTAATACTGCTAGGATCTTGATTTGTTACTGTACACTAAAGGAGAAAAAAGGGGCGCTCTACAAATTCTTTCTGAATCCGAATCGTGTTCGATCGTGTGGTTTGGTTTTTCGATTTGATCTCATCAGCACTACACCGGCCAGGCCATTTTCTACCTTTCGATCTGTTTTGTGTGTTTGTGGATCGAGGTTTCAATAATTTAGCACTACCTATAGGTTGGAACAATCTTCTACTATACCGCCACCTGTCAATATATAACTGGATATGTATGCATATTTACTTCATCCTAGTTAGTACGGAGTATATTCCATTGGATGGCCAGGATTTACAAAATTGTTGCTGATCGAATACACACTCTTGAGCGTTTTTTTTTTTTTTTTTTTGCAAGAACCATAAGGGTAGTTGGATTTTAAAAATTAAATTTTTGTTTGATTTTTTTAATATGACCGGTTATTAAGCATAAGAAGGAAACGACGAAAACCACGAGATTTTCGTCAGTTTTGTGAACCATGCAAGCTTTTCAAGAATCATGCGATATAGTTGTATATCGGAATAACTTGTTTGAGACTTTGAGTTCTATAAACGACTACTTCACCGTTCTTAGTGAGCATGGTTCTCAACCCTCATTTTATGTACAAGTTTTCTATAATGAGATAAATTTAATTTCATGTTTATAATAATTAATATTTGATTACTTTTTTTGAAATTCTAATATTCCATTAATCATTAGTGAATAACCAGCGCCGAAATTCTAATTTTTCTGTGAATTCACTAATAGCTAGTCTTATTCTAGCCAGCGCCGAAACTAACCTGTTGGTAATAATTTATTTGACAGGAATCATATATATTTTCTCACATTTGTTAGGGAAACCGACTGTTCCTGATCACAATATTCCTAGTACAGAATTAAAGCATCCAGAGGATCCCCGAGGTGTATCCATCGATCGGAAATTAACTGAAAATCACGATATCTTTAGAGCAAGTTTAATAGTATAGCCCACTACCAGCTTCAAATCATCTATAGCCAATTTATACAATAGTTGCTTACTATACTATTAATATATGGTCCCATATATCATACACATATTACGTCTTGGAGTCTATGCTGCAGCTGGCTACAGATCTGTAGCCCGTTGCTCTTCTCTCTCTTCCTTTATATCTTTAAAATACGTTTATAGCTGGCTCATAGTACTCTTCCCATATAAAATTCAGCTTAGTTGCCTCAACATGATCAGCTTATGTTACAATCCCCATTAAATGTTTTGCTCTGTAGATTGTGAAATTTTCTGTCAATAATGAAAACGAAAGGTGGACAGTTTTTTCCCTCTTTACGGAAAACGTGCACAATTAAATTCGTTCACTCATTTAGATGGCTAATAACCCTACAAGTATAGCAAAGCGAGAGCTTAATTGATTACTAGGTTCTTATGATAAAACCAGCCAACCCGAGTTTAAATTTAGACTTAACATGATGCTTGTATTTACGACTATTTATTTTTTATTGGTAGGTGACATGCCCATTAATAGCGAGACACACGCTAGTGATTTTATTAATATCAACATATTTGACCCAATCTTTCGGATATGTTCATACGGATAAATATACACACGTTGTGAACACCTGCATTTTTTTACCGTGTTTCTAAAAAAAAAGAGAAAATAACTCTGGAAGCTTGCATCCAGTCCTTTTTTTTTAAAAAAACTCTGCGTCCGTGCAGAAATGTACTAGTATGAGTATTTTTTTTTGGGAGTACCTATACATCTTTCGAAAGATTTTTATGATCGTATCACACAGATTTTTAATCTTTGGATTAAAATCCGATATATATAATAAAAAGCAAAAAGCAATTAAGAAACACCATAATGGACACTAAATTACCATATCCTCAAGAAAAAGACCAAATCCAATACAAAATTTAAAATTTACATGCGAAGATTCAAAAATTACAGTGTAACTTACAAAAGTTACAGTGTAAGTTTCATAAATTACACTGTAACTTACAAGAAAATATACTGTAAATTTGAGTGAGAAAATCGAGTGAAAGATAAGAAAAAATCTTTCGAGTGAGATATAGCAAAATCGTTTTTTTTAGCCAGAAGACCAAATCTGGGCCCGGCCCATAAACTCCCTTACAATTTACACGGGCCGAAATTACATGAGCCGAGAGCACCGCGCTTCGGCTCAAAATCTGACGGATTCGGCCCATAAAAGCGTCCAGAGGATCCCCGAGCATAGTAGAAAAAACCGGACCGGACCGGCGGTTCGACCGGAAAAAACCGGAACCAGGGACCTCGCCGGTTCGGTTCGCTTCAAGGACCGTTCGTGCAGTTGACCCGATGTGAACCGGCTGAACCGGATGGTTTTCATGAAAAACCGCTGAACCGGGGACTCCTGAACCGGCCGGCTCATATGAGCTGGGCCACCGAACGGCATCTTCCCTAATGGGCTGTCCAAGATCCAAGGCCCAGTTATGTTTTATTGTTCAAAAAGGGGTGAATCATGGGGATCGAACCCAGGTCTACTGGTTGGAGTGTTAAGTTCCCCACCACTACACCACACTGACCATTCTCGTCCACGGTACGCGCACGCGCGTCGAACACCTTGGGTTTCTTTGGGTTCTTCGGTGCTCATGTGCGGCGCGACGTGCAGCGGCGCGGGAGTCGCCCGTGGCGGCGATGGGGGTGATACTGGGCGAGGAGGTGGACGGCTTCTCGGTGCGCGTCGTCGACGCCTTCCCGCTGCCGCGCTGCGCCGGCGGCGGGGCCTTCACCCAGGCCATCGACCCCCGCTACATCGAGGGCATGCTCGCCATGCTCAACAAAACCGACAGGTAACGAGCGCGCGCTCATCTGTTCTTCTTCTTCTTCTTGTATTCTTGGTCAAGTCGTGGTTTCTTCTTCCCTTGCTTACCAACCTCCGTGTTCTTGGCTCACCATGTTCACCGCTTCTTGTTTCAGTGGTGAGATTCTTGATCTGAGTTGTTGAAATGTTCTAATCGTAATATTCAGAATCGTCGTTTGCATTTTAATTTCATTAAAGAACGGGGGAATCAACTGGTGAAATGCATCGTATGTAGCAATGCCGTCCAATTTCTTCAGGATTTGTTAGTAAAATCGTGGAATCATGCGTCAGGGTAATGTTTAGCCAT
Source organism: Oryza longistaminata (assembly GCA_009805545.1). Classification (NCBI taxonomy): domain Eukaryota; kingdom Viridiplantae; phylum Streptophyta; class Magnoliopsida; order Poales; family Poaceae; genus Oryza; species Oryza longistaminata. The sequence continues at coordinate 4,269,653 of CM020184.1, forward strand.
CAGGTGTTCGACCAATTGACCAAGAGACTACATGGCACAATTCTTGGGGCTGCACTTTCTGTATGTCCTGACTTAATCTTTTGTTTTGGGGAACAATTTTGCAAGAATTCAGAGCTTGAGTTCTGTACCATGAACCCATCTGTTTTCCGCTTCTTGTTTGGATGGAGAGATTCTTGATCTGAGGTGTTGAAATGTTAATCCCCAGAATCGTTGTCTGCATTTTATTTCAATAATGAACTGAGAATCAACAGGTGAAATGTATCATACGTATGTAGCAATGCAGTTCAAATTCTTCAAGATTTGTCAGTAAAATTGTGCAATCAGGAGTCAGGGTGATGTAAATGCCATATAGGTATTCGGTCAATTGACCAAGACACTAGTTGACACAATTCTTGGGGCTGATCTTTCTGTATGCCTTGACTTAATGTTTTGTTTGCATCTGCAAGAATTCAGAACTTCGGTTCTGTAGCCAGGGAACCTTCAGCATCTGTTTACTTGATGCGTCTGCTGTTTGTTATTAAGTCTGTGTGTTTCAATTCTCTGTCCTCTTATTTTCTGCACATTACGGGTTTGATTGTTTACCCTCAGTTTATTTTTATGTCCACTAATTTGGTAAATTCCTGGTGTGATGTATTGTGTGACTGAGAGAAAGTAGTTAGCATGATATTTTCGGTAGAGTGTGATATTAGTTTCAGTACATTATGTTCAGTACAGATGGTCAGATGCAAGCTAACCTGTTCACTTGGTGAAAATGTACAACCAGTTAGTTCTGCCAAGGGGTTGTACCTTTCATGGATCAGTTTCCACATCAGTTTGATGTGGTAATGCTATCCTAGCAAACAAAATGCACTGAAACACATTATGATTTACAGGTTCGAAGGTGTTGTGGGGTGGTACCGCTCAAACCCTGGCTTCTATGGCCGTCCCTCCAATCATGATGCTGTTTTTCACAAGGTATGTTGCTATGTTCATTGTGTCACATTATTGTCAATATGTAAACCGTGCCTCTGCTAAAATTTTTAACTGTTAACAGCAATTCTGTAAAGCCAATCGACTACTTAAATCTCAATCTGCAGGCCTTTGAACAGCTGAACCCCAGAGCAATACTTGTTGCTGTGGACCCTGTCAGGAGTGCGACGGGGAATTTTACGATAAATGCATTTCGATCAGTGACCTCTTATCATGAAACTTCATCTAATGTTGGAGCACTGAATCGAGAATACTACATCGTAGCGGAAGATGAGAAACCGTTCTTCGAGTTGGACGTAAATTAACAACCCAAGCATCTTTGATCTTAATGCTCAAGAGTCAAGTCATGTGCCGTCCATCTTACCTTCTCCATCTTTCTCATTTTCAGATATTTGCACAAGGATTGGCCTCAGTGTTCTACTCGATCCTGATAAGCCATCGGAAGAATGACCTTGAGATAAATATTTTGAAAAGCATGGACAAGATGGGAAGCAAAGGTTCGTCTAGCGAGGATTGCAGGAGTCTGTGTCAGTTTCATGTTATGAGTGAATCTGAGAAGAAGAATGTTGAAGTAAGCAACGATGCAAGCACATGAGCTTTGTTTAGTTTTTGGAAAGATAATCTCAACGTCTGCTTTGTTCTTGTGTTGACATTTGCTTATTGGGCAGGAAATGCTGATTGATCTACTCACCAAGTACCAGAACGAGGAGGAAATGCCGCCTGACGCAGAAAATCATCTTGAAGAGCTTAAAAACCTGATGAGTGCATGCATACTTCAGATTTTTGGAATGATGTTGGCTTGGTCTTCCTTCTGAATAATCAAGGCATCCATACCATAGCTCCTTCTGATTGCTTGGTCGCTTTAACAGAAAGTTTACAGAAGTATAGTGAAAACTGACACAGAATTAGGCATTGTTCTACTGGTTTACACCTGAGTTCTACCATGTACATAGGAATTCCCTGCTGTTCTCAGTTCTGATATGGTACAGTCTTAGCAATGCATATGCTTCGTGTTTGTGATAGACAAAAACACTCTTATACAGTTCCATACATTCGCTTCCGGAAGAAGACTTGTTGTAATTGTTGCAAATTGCAGTTCTACTCTGAAATTTTGTCATGCATATATGATGGTTTTACATAATTGCCTCAGGAGTATAGAGGACTGCCATTTGTGATGTGAAATTTGTCCATTTCATTCAGGAGTACGTTGTCCCATGTACTGAAGTATACTCTGCTTTACGTTTAGCTTCTCTCTCCACCGAGTATATGGACAATGAGTGAAATCAATGAAGAATAAATGTACACAATTTATCTGAATTTTTTTTTGTGCTTGTAACAGTAGTTCCATCAATTATTTACTTTCAGTATTACCATGCATCTCTGCATATACAATCAATTCACCTTTATTTTATATTAGACAAAGCATGCTGGTGAACGTACAAATTACACACTTGTGCGTTGTTAATTAATCAGGTCAAATATTTTTAATTTTGTCTATGATGGCACGCAATTTTTAATCACGTACGGGAGACGTGCAAAAATGGCGAATGATGATCTGAAAATAAATTTGAAATCCTAATTGTGTGTCAAGTTGTATCAAAGTCATACTAATTGATCTGGCTCTTATCATCTACTACAAGTCTTATCACGCGAGAAGCTACTTTAGTACACTGACAATAGTTTTAAAATTTGGAATTATCAATACAACATCTAGTACACGTATATTCCTCCAAGAATATGTTTAATTTTGAGCCAGTAGATCAAAACGCGATATACTTTATTCCTGATGATGGTATCTTACTTACACACACATGCATACAACCAGGTGGTTTTTGTCGGTAAGCAGTGAAGTAAATTAACACAAACCATATATGACAAATTCAGAGTTATACTATAACAAAAGAAATGCAGATCTCAGAATTAAACGCATATTGCCATATGCTAGCTTGAACATCAGTAGGAACTCTTTTAGTAGGGGGATTCGCCGGGGATGTTGCCCTTCGGCGAGTAGTAGCAGGCGACGATGACGCCGTTCCCGTTGTCGCAGACGACGCTGGCGCAGCCGATGTCCGTCGAGTCGCGCCACACTACCTAGCTGCGTGTAGTGGCCGCACGAGTTCCCCTCCGGCGCCGAGCAGATGTTGGTGGTGTGGTTGTACCACTGCTCCTCCGACACCCACGACGCCACTGCTCTCGGAGCTGAAATACAGGTTCTCCCCGTAGACCGAGGTGCCCGATGGCTGCAGCTCGCAGTCGCCGCCGGCGTTCAGCTGCGCTACGTGGTTCGCCGCGAACGCCGCCACCACGCTGTTCCAGACCACCGCCGGCACTCCCACGCTGCTCCTGGTCACGTTGTGCGGGCTCGATCAGGTAGTCGTCCGGCGTCGCCACCGCAACTGATGCAGCTACTAGTACTAACACGCAGAGGGCTAGCCTGCTGCTTATTGATGATAACCACGCCATATTAATTTGCAGCACTTGAACAGACCAAACCTTAATTAGCTAGTCGAAAATATATATATGGAGAGATCATCGATGTATTCGATCTCTGTGTGGGCAATGCCTATATCTGCCATCAGGTATATTTATACTACTACTGGTACTGGCTCGACGACTTCTGCATATGTACTGTATATTGTCATATACTTGTTCTCTCCGTTTCAAAATATAGTTAGAGTCGAAAAAAAATTGTACTGTAATATAACATAAGCATTTCTAGACGTTAGTATCATTTAGACAAATTTTGCTACAGGACATCGCAATTGTGTGTGTATTTAGCTCACGGACACCGCGAAAGTGAACATTTGGGGGAAGACATCCCATAATCGTAGATATTTGCCCACGGACACCACGCCGTCTCCTCTCCACTTGACGTGCTGACGTGGCAGACGGGAGGCTGTTTTTTGGCCCGGTCGGACGCAAATACCCCTCGGCCTTATCTCCGATGGCGTCAGCGGCGGCGGCTCGGGTGCGGCGTGCGAGCCCTCCTCCTCGACGAAGCGATCGCGCGCAGGTGAAGACTCGGTGTAGGATGAATCCGGCGAGGCGCATAAGACCAGTGGTGGGGGAGTGGGCGGCGGCGGCACCGACCAATCATCCTCCGCGATTTCGTACGAGGAGGAAGAAGGGGATGACGCCGCCAACCCGGGGTAGAACTCGACCGACGGCTCGGCGGGAGGATGGGGCGAAGGGGAGCCGGGCTGCCTCGTTGCCGTGGGTGCAGGTGGCGCCGCCGAGGTACCCAGCTCCAGTGAGGGGAAGAACGAAGGCTGCGCCGGCGGGCCCGCCGCACCGAGGGTCCCATCGATCGGAGGTTGCGGTTCTTCCACCCTGGGTCGCTCCTTGGTGGCCTGACCTGGAGACGGCGGCGAGATCGGGGTGGCGTGGTGGGGCTGCGGGGATGGCTCCGGTGGAGCGTCAGTTGGTAGGGAGTGGTCTCCTTGGAGAGGAGGAGGAGAAGGGGAATGGGATGGCGGAGGTGAACCCATGTGTGTGCTCTCCGGTGGTATGGTTGTCTCCGGCGAGCTCGCCATGGGTGAGGGGGTGGTGCCGCGCGACGGCGGCGGTATACGCGAGTGGATATGAGGAGATAAGGCCGAGGGGTATTTGCGTCCGACCGGGCCAAAAAACAGCCTCCCGTCTGCCACGTCAGCACGTCAAGTGGAGAGGAGACGGCGTGGTGTCCGTGGGCAAATATCTACGATTATGGGATGTCTTCCCCCAAATGTTCACTTTCGCGGTGTCTCTGAGCTAAATACACACAATTGCGATGTCCTGTAGCAAAATTTGCCTATCATTTATGTACGGAAAGCATTTGATACTCCCTCCGTCTCAAAACAAATTTGTCTTAAGGAAGAATATATTCGTCTTTTCATATTACACATATACTAATCTATCTAATACACTTCCATCATAAAAAAAAATATAAGACACAACCACTTATACAAACACTGAGAAAAAAGTTATTACCACCTTTTTTTTTGGAGCTTTCTAATAAATACAAATGCATGCACCCAATGAGAGTGAAGAATTTTATTTTAAAAAAATGAATATAAGGGATGAAGATGTGCTAGTTAATTGGATGCATGGATGGCGTATGCACACATTGTATTACGTAACATCAAAGAAATAGTTACGCCTTATATTTTGGGACGGAGGGAGTATTAGCTAAAGATTATAGATTTTAGAAACAAATCAAGTAAATGATAATTCGATCAAACTCATCGAACTGCAAAATTAAAGTAAACATCAAGTTGACAGATGCATGCATATATATGTCAAGCTCGAGAAGGAAAAACGTAGGACTAAGTCTAAAACTTTAGAATTGTACTGGAAGAAAATTGACCGAACGAAATTAAATATTACCACTGTTTGATTTTTTTAACGGGGGCATCAATATAATCCAATTCTGTCCCGAATCCCGATTAAATTCCAAAAGTTTACTTGATGGGGTCAACACATCTTTCTCTCTGCCCGCACACACTACTCTTCATTTCTTTTGCTAGGTAGCTAGCTATAGATTGATCGATCTGGCTCAATAAAATTTATCAAACTGCCCGTCCAATGCAATGTGCTCGATCGGTCGAGTCTGGTTTCGAGATGCCATATATGTCTTCTTCTTAATTAATTAGTCTACACTACACGTATTGCATGCACATGGCCAACGAGTTATATCGATCCCTTAATTTGCAGTTAACTCTTCAGCCTGCTCAAGCAATACGTGCAGTTAACACTACACGTACGTATTGCTTGAGCCGTCGTGTCCACCACCTCTTCTTCAGCAACTCCAGCCAACGCCTATATGAGTTAATTTATCTTGTTCCTCTTCTCCTATAGATGTTGTTGGCGTCATCTCCCTCGTCGACCACAGACTCCCTCCTCAAACTAGATCCGTAGTAAGGGGGCGAGCTCCGAGCGGCAAGGTCGTACAGGTGAGCGACGACGGTTATGAGACGCCAATGCCCGCAATTTCTATAGAAATAAAAAACACAGAAAGTTTCTAAATCGTCATTTGGTAGACACATAAGACACACATGAATTCAGAATCATGGGAAGAATAAAACACGACGTAGAACCTCATGCTTATTTTTATCTAAAGTCTCTGTAGAATTGTCCATTCCATAGGAACTTTAAAAGAAATTATAGGACTTAATCCTTTATTTCAATAACCTTGGAATTCACCAATTTTCCTATGCTTTTCGTACAAATTAAAAAGGCCTTAACACACATATTTCTCTCAACTGTCAATGGTAGTTCGTTGTGGATTCATATATATTGTGTGATTTTTTATGCCTGGATCATTAAGATACGATTACCTGGGTCTTAATTATCACCTCTCTTAACATGACAAGCTATTTTAAGTATAATGACCATAGCTTATACTCATTTGGAATTGTACAATATCCATTCTGAAGTAGTTTTTTTTTTCTGCAGTAGCTTCATGATCGGCATATAAAATGACTCGATACATCCCAACCCTTGACGCGTTAGTCTAAAATTTAGCATGGCTGACGGCTTTATTCCCACCGGCACAAGTACAAACATATATATACGTATGCACATGCTTATACGTACGTACATGCACGTATAATTAAGCATGCGAACTGTGTGTAAACCGTAAAAATAAAAACAAGGACGACATACTACACGTACATAGTCCTCCTGCAGTTGGCCGGATCAGCGTATATAGTATTAATTTCCTCCGTTTCATATTATAAGATTTTATAGCATTGCTAATATTTATATATATGTTAATGACTTTAGACATATATATGCGCCTAGATTCATTAACATCTATATGAATATGAACAATATTAGAAAGTTTTATAACCTAAAACAGATGTACTTCCTGCGTTTCACAATGTAAGTCATTCTAGCATTTCTATACATTCATATTGATATTAATGAATCTAGACATATATATCTATCTAAATTCATTCACATCAATATGAACGTAGAAAATGCTAGAATGACTTACATTGTGAAACGGAGGAAGTAGTATATATTAGCCGTACGATGAGCTCAGTAGTAATACTAATTAATTAGTAGGGCGGTTTGCCGTTGTAGTTGCCCGGCGGCGAGTAGTTGCAGGTGATGAAGACGCCGAGGTTGTTGTCGCAGACGACGCGGGCGCAGCCGATCGCCGTCGAGTCGCGCCACACCACCTGCGTGTAGTGCCCGCACGACTTCCCCGCCGGCGCCGAGCAGCTGTTGCTGCCGTGGTCGTACCACTGCTTCTCCGCCACCCACGACGACACGGCCCTCGCCGCCGTCCAATCGCCGCCGGCGCCGCCCTTGAAGATGTTCTCGCCGTACTTCCCGCCGGAGTTCGAGTGCTGCAGCGCGCAGTCGGCTTGGCGCTGCGCTGCGTAGGACTGCGCGTACGCCGCCACCGTGTCGTCCCACGTCACCGCCGCCACCCCGACGTCGGACCTCGCCGCGTTGTGCGGGTCCAGGAAGTCCTGCGCCGAGTTCTGCGCCATGGCCGCTGCAACCATTATTGCAGCTACGACGAACATGCAGCAGGCTACAGCCCTGCAGCTTGGTGATGACGACCCTGCCATTGATATGATGTTAAGTAATTAAGCTTTAACACACCAGTTAATTAAGCAAATAGATTGTATGTATGTATAACAATTAAAGCTTATTGGCTGGTGTGGGAGTGAGCTATGTATGGTCATATATGCCGGGTATTTATAGTGCTAGCTCCATGACTTGTGTGCATGCATTAATGTACATATGTTCTCTGGTCAAATTAATTTATCCCGAAGAGAGCTCTTAGGCCACACACAATAAAAGTTTTGTTCTTATTAAATGGAGTAAATTTCACAAAACTATAAGTACTTTGATCAAATTACGATATATCACAAAACTACAGATTTAACACTAAATTTATCACAAAATTACATGTTTAAGATGAAATGTTTTATAGATTTACTAACAAAGTTATCGCAAACTACATGGTTAATATAAATTTAATCACAAAACTTTGTCATCCATAATTCAACATAGCATTACTGCGAAGGATTTAAAACCCAAAATAAATAGATTTATGATAATTTTATTATTAAATCTATAGTTTTAAGATAAATTATTATTAAATATATAGTTTTGTGATACATCACCTTAAATCTGTAGGTTATGAATATTCGATCAGTGTATATAGTTTTTTGAAATTTACGTACTCTATTGAATATGGTGTCATATATGTTTTTTATAATTAGTGTGATAATAAATTAATAAAGTGAGAAATTAAATGGGTTTCATCTAGATGAAACTATGTGTGCTTTGTTTCTAATATACTTTGTCTATTACATATATTGCTTTTGAAACAATAAGAATAAAACAATGTATTATACGGACTATTCCATTTATCAATTAAATGCCTTGTTGTTTATTTGACAGATCGAAACGCACAAAATGACATCTTCCATTGGAATTTACTTTATGAAAAAAAATAATTCCACGCACGCGATAAGTAGGGCAGTTAATTGGAAAAGGGACGTGCATTCATGCCCTTTGGAAATTTGGAGGTTTAATTTAATTAGTTCATACTAGTTTACATAGCCCCGGGTACACGCATACATACAGAAGTTGAAGATTAATTAGCTACCACCTCTGCCTTAAAATAAGTTTATTTTTCATCCAATTCACACATATAAATAAAAAACAAAAAGACTATAAATACCCTACTTTATCAAATCCCAATGAAACTATATTTCACTTTATCTACTCAATACAAATATTTTCTTATTCAAAGAAATGATTACTAGATCTAAAAATAAATTTATTTTGGGACTAATGGAAAAAAAACTAAAAATAAACTTAATATGGGACGGAGGAATTAGTTATGGACCGGCTGTGTCGTGTTTAACTGGTTAAGTATGTGTCATAGTCATAGTTAGCACAAACGAACAGCAAAACTGCAGCTGCCGCTCTTGCCTCCATTCAAAGTCGTTGATCAATCGATCTTGATGCATAGAAATTTAATGAGAAAAGACCCAGATACAACGACTCAAGTGACCTACGTACCTGGTCTGCTTATACTAAATTTATCTCCTTTTTAAGAATGTAAGTAGGAGTATTTATATATAGGCAAAGAGCAAAAAAAAAAATGTGTAACAACTGCAGCTAATGGATATAATTTCACATGTATTTGGGAATCTACATTAATTTCCCAGCTAATGGATATAATTTTGAAAAAAAAATACTCCAAGTATAAATGGACAGTTATTGGCCAAGTATACTAGCTCCAAGAGCAAAAGAATATAATATATAGCTGGTTAAACCGTATGTATAATCCTTAATATATTAAGCAAAAGCACTGCAGGTGATGAATCTATAGTTTATATATATAAAGTTACAACTCACTAAAAGTCTAAAGCTAACTGTGTCACATCATCACCACTAGCAATAATTACATATTTAACCTTATGCAAGCATGTAACATCATATACATCTACAACTTATTTAATTCTATAAATCAACATGCAAGCATATCTAATCATCATCCCCCACATCATTTTCATAATATTTTAACAAATCTATTAATCATTTTTATAATATTTAACATATACTTATCAATATGTTTCACACTAAAGCGCGGATATTATTTGTTTGTTTTATAATAAGTATTGATAAATCCTGACGTTTCATCAATTTTTTTTCTTTTTGCTCCTTGCTCGACTGTAAAAAAATAATTAAAAATTGCTTAGCAAGTTTCGCAGCTAGCAAAGCGCGAAAAATCAACAAGTATAAACTAATTGAAGGGTAACTAGCTAGCCCTAACTAATTAGGAGTAGCTTGCATTATTCATAGAGATGAGGCATGCAATCTTTGTCTTACGTACGTGTCGTGAATCTTTTGAGGTTTACAGTTGCCAACAGGAGCGGTCGTTTAATTTGATTTATTCCGGTCGAATGACGTGTGATATATGCAACGCCTGGTCGAGATGATAACTACTCCCTCTGTACTCATAAAATAAGTCGTTGTGGACAGCGACAGTCTCCAAAACACAATATTGTCTTCTTATTTTTATAAAAATATTTATTGAAAAGTGATATATACATACTTTTATAAAAGTATTTTTCAAGACAAATCTATTTATATAATTTTTATATTTTCAATTCATGATTTATATTATCAAGATTTGACTTAAATATTGTCCTAAACGATTTTCTTTACGAGTACGGAGGGAGTATGCATGTCGTTGACTCGTCGTGTCCTGATAATCGATCCATGTCATGCACAGAAATTTCCCAAATACGAGATTAGCTAGTCTCTCTTTGTAATTTTGTACGTGCTTTCGAGTTTCGAGTAGCTTATATTTACCACGTGGTCCAAAACAATGTGAGAGGAAAGAACCAGATGGGCCGGAAGTGGGGAAGGATAGCAGGCCAACTGGACTGGAAAGAATCGGGCCGCCATGGATTTAGAAGGGAAAGAGAGGAGGGGACGACCTGGGCCGGCCAGTGTTGGTCCGAAAAAGGGTCATCTAGTTACAAAACATCCTCAAACCTCAAAACCAGATATTTGGATATTTAGTGTCTCTTAACTAATTAAAACCGGTCACAATGGGTCATTCGGTGGTCTTGACCTCGGTTTTATCTGACGTGACGGCTTAAATCAGCATGAGACCCACGTAGACTCCACATGTCAAGATACCACATCATATCTCTCCCCCCTCTTATCATGATCTCTTATATATGTCAAGATACCACGTCATACATATTGTGTGATTTCATATGCCTGGATCATTAAGATGCGGTTACCTGGGTCTTAATTATCGCCTCTTACATGACAAGCTATTTTTTTTTTTTTGACATGAAAGAGAGAGCTTTATTAATGATTAAAAGAGGGGTTACATTCCTGGTTTAGCAGGTCCAGGATTCTTGCAGGAGCACACAATCTCCATTCCATACAAGATCTTGAACTCATAGCCATATTAGCAAGTAAATGAGCAACCCTATTAGCCTCTCTCTTTATGTTGTGCACATGCACAGATTGGAAGCATTGCATTGCATTCCTAGCTTCATCTGTCGTCGCCGCCCACGACGATCTGACGGGAGTCCTCTCCTTCAACGCCTTTGCAACCTCAGCATTGTCAGTTTCCAGAATCAGGGGCATATGTATCCATTCCATCGCCGTTTTGAGGCCCTCCAAGCAGGCCAACGCCTCTGCTTGCACAGCCGAATTGCAGCGATGCAGAGTTTTGTGCGCAGCCAGCAGTACGAGCCCCCGACAATCTCTGACGATAATCCCTGCACTTGACAATCCTGATTCCTCCAAAAAAGCAGCATCCACATTCATTTTTGCAAAACCTTCTGGTGGATATTCCCATTTGCAGGTCTGTTTTTCCTTAATCTGTTCTTCTCCCCTTCTGTCAGCAAACATCTTTCCCTTTCCTTTCGTATCATCAGAGGTTTGCCGGACTGGTAACAGTGTGTTCTCATAATTGACAAGGAACAAAGCTGAATCATATACTTTGGCTGCTCCCACCCCGTGAATCGAATCATTCCGCAGGAACCAAGCTCTCCACAACAAATACATAACATGAGCTTTGTCATTGCTGTTTAAAGATTCTAACAGCACCAGCAACCAGTCTGGCCCAGACATAACAAACTCCTTCTCATCCGGCAATGACCAAAATTTCCTCAAGGTATCTCTCAGAGCTTTTGATTTGGTGCATTCCACAGTTGCATGAAAACCACTCTCTTCCACTTGGCCACATATGGGACATGTGCCTCTTACCTCTATCTGCCTTTTTCTCTTATTCTCCCAGGTAGGTAGTCTATTCTGAGCAAGTTTCCATGCAAACACTTTCACCTTCGGCTGGACATCTGCCTTCCATATGTTCTGCCATAACTTCCTCTCTCCATCCGTAGAAGTGCTAGAAGAGCTTGACACAACATTGTTCATAGTCCAAGCTAGCTTATAAGCACTCCTCACCGAAAATAACCCTGTTTTTTCAAAGTGCCACGCAGGGTAGTCGGTTGTTTCATTCGCTGGTATCCTGGTTTTTAGAATTTCCAAAGCATCATCCTCCTTCATCACTAACCTGATTAATGGCTCATTCCACTCCTTTGTTCCTGGAATCATAAGCTCACGTACATATGTGAGCCTATTCCAGGTTTTCTTTTTCAGGGGTTCAAGCCTGTTGCCATGCGCTATCCAGTGATGTCGCCAGATTTTGGTTATCTGTCCATCTCCTATCCTCCAAATTAATCCCATCTTTAGCAGATCCAGACCATGTACAATCCCTTTCCAAGATGGGGAGGACACCTGGGGAAACGAAGTATCAGTTAACATACCATTTGGATAGTACTTAGCTTTTAAAACACGTGCACATAGGCTCTCCGGGACAGTAAGCAGCCTCCATGCCTGTCTAGCAAGCAAAGCCTGGTTAAAGCAATTCATATCCCTGAAGCCGAGTCCGCCATGGGATTTTGGACTTGTCAGTTTGTCCCAACTTATCCAGTGAACTTTCCTCTCATCACTGGAGTGACCCCACCAGAAATTTCTAACCATCTGAGCATAATCATCACAAAACTGCTGAGGTAATTTAAACACACCCATTGTATATGTCGGGAGAGCTTGTGCCACGCTTTTCACTAGCACCTCCTTTGCTGCAGCCGACATATGTTTTTCACTCCAATCTGTCATTCTCTTTGCTAATCTTTCTTTCATCGATTGGAATTTCTCTGATTTCATTCTTCCCTCAGGGGTCGGCAAACCCAAGTATTTTTCTTCAAATGTAGTGTGCACAATTTGCAAAGCCCGCCTAATTTCCTCCTGTCTTGCATCTTGACAAAAGGCACTAAACAGTAAGGAGCACTTTGTCGGATTTATAAGCTGTCCCGTACTTCTTTCGTACAGATTTAGTGCTTCCTTAATTCTTAACGCCTGCTCCACCTCTGCCTTGAAAAACAAGAGACTGTCATCAGCGAACAGTAGATGTGAGACCCCAGGTGCTCCTCGGCAGACTTTTAACGGTTGGATTAACCCATCCGTCTTGCACTTTTCTAGAATATTCGACAAACCATCAGCAATAAACAGAAAGAGGTAAGGACTAAGAGGATCTCCTTGTCTCAGCCCTCTGGATGGTTTGAAAGGTTCAAGCAGATTACCGTTGAAGCGCACACTATATCGAACAGAAGTCACACATGACATTATCCATTTCCTCCATTTCTCAGCAAAACCCAGCCGCAAAAGGACCCCCTCCAGGAAGTCCCAATCCACTCTGTCATACGCTTTGGACAGATCAAGTTTCAACGCACAAAAATTTTGACTTTCCCTATTACACTTCTGTATATAGTGGAAGCATTCAAAAGCGATTAGCGCGTTATCAGTGATCATGCGCCCTGGTACAAAAGCGCTTTGATTCTCTGAAATAAGGTCATGCAAGAGCGGCCTCAACCTATTCACCAGGCACTTTGCCACAACCTTATACACCACATTACACAGACTAATTGGTCTGTAGTCCTTCATTTCCTCTGGGTTGTTCTTCTTTGGTATCATTACAATAACAGTATCGTTCACACCCTCCTGCATTACCCCATCATCGAAGAAAGTTCTAACCGCCCTTATAACATCCATCTTCACCATAGCCCAATTTCTCTGCAAGAAACGAGCTGGGAAACCATCCGGCCCAGGAGCTTTCAGGGGGCCTATCTGGAACAAAGCATCACTGATCTCTTCCTCAGTGAAATCCTTTGTTAAGTCTTCATTCATTTCAGCAGATATCTTTGACTGGTACATGTTTAGCAGCTCTGTCGGATTCAAAGACTCATCCTTCATAAACAACTCCTGGAAGAAGTTCTTTGCAATATCCTCCATTTGGTTAACCTGGCTAACCAGGTAGCCATCACTCCCTCTAAGTTTCCTGATCTTATTCTTTCGAGCTCGCCAAGAAGCCTTCTGCTGAAAGAATTTCGTATTTCTGTCTCCCTCTTTGAGCCATGAAACTCTTGACCTCTGTTTATACCATATCTCCTCTCGATGGAGCATCTCTTCTAATTCTGCTTTAATTTTATGGACCTCCAAGTCAGAATCCGGAACTCCATTTATATGATATTCACCAAGTTTCTTTCGGCATCCTTCAATTCTCTTCCTTATATTCCCAATTTTCAGTTTGCCCCACTTCGTGAGCACTGACATGGCTCTTTTCATCTTTGTATTAACATCCCCAAGGGTATACGCTTCATTCCCCGTCCACGCATTCTGAACAGCATCAGAATAGGATTCTTCTCTCTCCCATACTTCCTCATACCTTCTCATGCACATCACCTTGCGATCTGGTTCCTTAAGCTCTAATTCCAACAACAATGGGACATGATCCGAGCATGGGGAAACCAGGTGCGTGACATTAGCGTGTCTGAATCTATCAAGCCAATTCGGTGAAACAACCACCCGATCAAGGCGTACCTTAACATTATTCACCCCTACTTGTTTGTTGTCATAAGTCCAACGCACACCTCGAAACCCTAGATCATGAAGATTACAATCCGAGAGCAACTCCCTAAATTCCTCCATTTGTCTCTCCGATCTTTTCCTTCGGGATATGTGCTCTGATTGCCACATGGCTTCGTTGAAATCACCTATCATCATCCAGGGAAGATGACTATTACACTTGATGCGATGTAGAAGTGTCCACATCATATGCCTGTCCTGAGCTTTAGGTTCTCCATAAACAAAAGTTGCCCTCCATTGCTCACCATTGTTCTCCGTAATAACTGAATCAATGTGTCGCATGTTATAGGACTTAAGATCAACATTGATACTCTCATCCCAGAACAAAGCAAGTCCACCACCCTTCCCACATCCATCCACGATAAAGCAGCGTCTCAGGCCTAACCTCCACTTCATACTTTGCACACTGAATTGATTTTGTCTTGTCTCAGCAATAAACACCATCTTTGGGCGATGCGTCTGTACCATACAGACGAGGTCTTGAACTGTCCGGGGTTGCCCCAATCCCCGGCAGTTCCAGCTTAGGATAGACATTAGGCCCGGCGGTGCTCCTCGAAGGAGCCCGCCGATGTTGCCAAGTCATTGTCCACAATATCACTCGCATATTTCTTCTTCTGTCTTTTGCTATCACGAGACGTAGAGGTTTCCGCCGAATCCTTTCCCAGATCGTCGGCCTGCACGTGCTTCACAATCTGTAATTCTTCATTTTCTCTGTTACCTGAATTTTCAAGTAACAACATGCTACCCTTGCCGCCCAAGTCTTGGTGATCATCTTCTAGGTTCAATCTCTTTTTGCTCGAAGAGCCAGAGAGATTACTTGCCGGTTTTCCACTAGGTTTACTAGGGCTAGAAGCTGTGTCCATTAGTTCGTCCTCCGGTTCTTCAGAATTTTCATAACTCGGCATCCTTTTACCATCACGCCCAGGATGGGCTCGACCTCTACCTCGACCCCGGCCTCGTCCTCCGCCATTCATCCAGGTACCACTCCTTCTATATTCCACAGCAATCAATGATTCAGGATACTGAATTGCCTCCGGTGGATGCACACCATCACCATGCTCTTTCGTAATGTGACCCACCAGGCCACATACACCACAGAAAACAGGCATCTTCTCGTACATCAGTCTGAAATATAATGTCTTCTTGTTCAGCGTTGTTCTCGCCACGCGCGTAAGCGGTTTATGAACATCTAGAGAAACTCTCACACGAACTCCCTCACCACTGCCCTTAACCGATGCATTATCCAACCTGATGACAGGACCTGCCTTTCGCGCAAGTTGAATAGCAATACTGGCAGTTCTGATCTTCTCCTTGAGATCATGAATCTGAACCCAAGCAGGGTAGGTTTCTAATTTCACTGAATCAACATCTGACCAACCATCATATGGGGCAAGCAGAACCGGGCATCCCCTGAAGATCCACGGTCCTTCATCCATCACTCGTTCCCAATCTGCCAAGCAGTTGAATTGGATCGAGAATAGATTGTCTTTCATTGCGCGGAATTCAATCTCCTTTGCACAGTTCCATGCTGATCTCATATTCCCAAAGAGTGCACCATGGCTGAACGATTTGTTCGTATGAACCCTAGCTAGGGCAAGCCATCTTGCATCAGCAGCTAATTCCTCTAGGTTTCCTTCAAGTGCTACATCTTCCTCCTCATCTGCACGAAGATCCAGCCCCCGAAGCATCTCTTCAATCGCATCTTTCTTCCCGCTCCCCTGAGGATGGCCAGGAATTTTTGCTTCTTCCTCCGCTGTTCCTGTTCCAGCGGCACCAGGCGTAGAGCTCGACATGACGTCTCCTGGACGAAATCTCCACAGTACGAACACACAAACTCTCGAGAAGACCAGAGGACTAAGGTGTAGATTGGATTATGGAGAGACTCCAAGGCCGCCGCCGAGGAGGAGAGAAACCCTAAAAAGTTAGGGTACGCTGCCGTAGGTGGGACCATATACACATGACAAGCTATTTTAAGTATACTGACCATAACTTATATACTAATTTGGAATTGTACAATATCCACTCTGAAGTACTCCCTCCGCCATCCCTAAATATTTGACGCCGTTGATTTTTTTAACATGTTTGACTGTTCGTCTTATCAAAAACTTTTGTAAATATTATTAAAAAACTTGATATGATAATTAAGGATTTGTCACTCGCAGTACTTCATAATATATGGACGCTTATGTATCTATGATATGCGGGCTCAATGGTAAATTAATTACATCTTGTAAAAGTGACAAATAGTCAAATAAAGGGGCAGCCGTGTCTATACATTAATTGAGTCCGACATGAGTCGTACGCAGGGTTTCAAATTTCGATTCGAAATTTCCAAAATTTCAGTAATTTCGCCCCCCACCAGCATGCTCAAATCTCATCCGAAATTTTCAGTTTTTGTTATTTTTTGTGAGTTTGGTCAAATTTTATTCAAATTCAGTCAAATTTTCAAATAACTTCGGCCAAAAATTTCGAAAATTTCGGTATTTTCGATCACCCCTGGCATCAAATCAAGTTTCGAAATTGAAAACCCTGGTCGTACATATAGCCATTTCGCATCCATCACAGCTAGGGCTGTCAAAAAAAGCTCGAGGCTCGCGAGCAGCTCGAACTCGGCTCGCTTAAGGCTCGACTCGAGCTCGGCTCGTCTCCTATTCGAATCAAGCTCGAGCCTCACTCTGAGCTCGCGAGCTTCACGAGCCGAGCTCGAACTATTTGACGAGCCTGTGTTTATATATATTTTTTGCGTTATTTTTCTTTGGCTGTGAGTAGTACTAGTAGTATTCATTTCTCGTGCAACATCACTTCCCAACGAGCAGCACTTGCAGAGTAGCTAGTAGGCTTCTAGCCTGTAGCACCATCAATGCTAGCACTGTGCGTCCGTGCCTCCTGTAAAGAATAGTAGTGGTAGGAGTACTAGTGCATGCATGTCTGCCAGTCTATTCGTTCTCTTTCATCCGGAGCAAGCCTCACACCTCCTATCGTCTCTTCATTCAAAAGTCAACGCACGCCATGGCTACTATGAGCGGCATCATCACTAAAATCCAACAGACCGTCCAAGCAACTGACGAGGCTAAGCTCGATAGCAGACTCGAGACTCGAGCGAGCTCGAACCGAGCCTGTCTATAAGCTCGAAGCACATGTAGGCTCGATTCGAGCTCGGCTCAAATATGTACCGAGCTCGAGCTTAGATGGGTAAGCTCGCTCGAGCTCGGCTCGTTGACAGCCCTAATCACAGCGTACAAAGTTAACAAAGAAAAAGAATAAACTCACATGGTTTATATAATATTAGTGCCGTATAATTAATATCACAGCTGAGCAGTTGAGCACGAACGGCTGACGGCTTTATTCCCTCCGGCACAAGTATACAAACATATATATACGCACGTCCCGTCCTCCACCCCTCTTTATATGGCACAGTGTGACGGGGGCCCATCAGCCATTGGGCTGGGCGCCCCCGATCAGGGCGCAGGTCAAGGCCCCCTTGAGCCGTTGGGCTCAAAGGGAGGGAGATCTATCTAACAAACCTTGCAATCGTAGCATCACGTCTCGTCTAGTTATCAACTGTATGCTACCCGATTGACCTCGCTGAGAAGGTTAATCCCTGCATACGAATCGAAGAATACAAGCAAGAACAAGGTAGATAACAACTCTATTGCAGATGAATAATTAAGCACTCAAAATTGGGAGTTTTACAAACCGAACTAGCGGTGAAACTACGATGGCAGAAATAATCTAAGCAATCTTTGTCTTATGTGTTGCGATCGAATCTTTGAGGTTACACCTGCCAATTTGGTGTAGTTTTGATCCATAAAATTCTATGCGTCGCTGGCCGGCCGAGATGTGACTACTACCATTACATGAAGTCACCCTCTCATGATTGATCCATCGATCATGCCGGGTAATTTCCCAAAGACGACTTAATTAGTGATCAGTCTCTGTATGATCTACATACATACATACATACATACTGTAAGGACAGTATTTAGCTCATTTTATGTTTTTCAACTATGCCAAACGGTTGCGAAGATCATATATTTTCTGCCTTATCTTTTCGTTTATACTTATACTTATCAGCTAAAATTTAAATTTTCAACCTTAAGTTGATTGTGAGGTTTTTTAATCATAGTTTATTTGCTTTTAAATCACTAAAAACACATATATAAAAATTTTTATCTAAAAATCATTTTTCTTTTACAAATATGCCGTTGGGGCTGTAAAATTCTTTCTTAATTAGCCTATAAATGATCGTCACCAGTAAATTAACAAAAGGTATCTCTATCGGAAACTTGCTGGACCATGGCTAGCTGGGTTAGGAATAAGTTCGTCCGAGGTCCCTCAACGAATCCGATTCTCGTCATTCAACCGGAAAACCAGATACAACATGTCCCTTAACTATCAAAACCAGTGTAGACGAGCTCCCTCGGCGGTTTAGATAGTGGTTTTGGCTGACGTGGCGTTTATGTGGCTAGTTTGACTTGGTCTTCATCCGACGTGCTTAAGTAGCAATTCGATCCGAAAAAATAATAAAACTCATGAGACCCACATGTCAGTTTCACACACAAAATAATAAAAAGGTGGAACCCACGTGTCATCCTCATTCCCCTCTTCTTCCTCCTCTCTCCCCATCTCCCCTCTTTGCGCCGTCGCCGCCATGGCCGCCGCCGCGAGCACTGCCGCTACTAGCAAGCAGGAGGAGGTTGCCATTTTCGATGCAAAATTAATTAAGCTCTTTAATTAGCAAACAAGCTATAATTAAAGAGGGAATTGATTTGTATGTATGTATGATTAGCTTGTTGCTGGTGTGAGGATATATGGCTGTATAAGCTTGGTATTTATAGTGCAAAGTTCGATGACTTTGCAATGTACGTATGCTTCTCGTCAAATTATTTTATTCACAAATTAAGAGGAGCAAATAATTCCATGCACGCGAACGTGACATTTGGGAAATTGAGGTTTAATTTACTTCATATCGATACTTTACGTGGCTACTCGTACATGCTCACAAAAATTAACTAAAGGTGAATTAGATCACTGGCATGTGTTATATATGGTTTAATACACGTCGTCGTAGCTCTATAGCGAGAATGACCGACCAAACTACAACTACCACTATCGCCTCACTGCAAGTTGTTGTTTTTTTTCCCCTTGTTTCGATCGTCACCTCCATGCAAGTTGTTGATCGATGCATGCATGCATTGGAAAATAATGAGAAAAAGACCTAGATGCCTCTACGAAATCAAGTCTAACACATTCATCTGCAAAACCTGCATCTACATCTCCCAATCGGAATATGCCGATGGTTATACCCCGACCTGATCAGGATCCCTACTTACAGGTTGTATTTCGATAATGTATGGATCGGCTGATATGAGAATGCAAATGAAATTACAGTGCAAGAGAAAGGGAGACATGGATATTATACAGGTTCAAGGTTTTCGGGATGGATAATAGCCATACTTCTATTGGTCGGAGACCGGTGTTCTCCTCTGATACCAACTGATGAGGAACTAGGTCCTAATATTCCGATAGGTATTGATAACTCTCGATTTAATTTTTTGTGTGGTAATTTTCTAGTTATGGGTAGATAAATTACCTAACGGGCAATCTGACACTCTGCTACCGTGTGCTAGTTATCAACCGTGTGCTACCGCCGATTGACCTCGCTGAGAAGACTAATCCCTGCATACGAATCGAAGAACACAAGTAAGAACAAGGTAGATAATAACTCTATTGCAGACGAATAATTAAGCACTCAAGGTTGGGGGTTCTACAAACCGAACTAGCGGTGAAACTACGATGGCAGAAATAATCTAAGCAAAACCCGATTGTAGACTGAATAAATATGATTAGAGACGTCCTAGGGTTGCCCTAGGGCGCCATCGATCCCCTTGGGTTTATTCCACGACACAATTACAAATTACGAAGCTCAAGGCTCAAATCAGACTCGGACTGGATGATGTACGTGGCTTGTTTTGCATATTCCCAACAGCTGAGGAGGAATTTTGATGTGTGACCAAAACCATCAATAAACTCAATAAGCTTTTCAGCAAGTACTCAAGGGCCCCTGGTTTCCTTCTAGATCAACAGCTAAGTCCGTTTAAAGTTGATGTTGTTAGGAGGTCCGAATCCAAAACCAAAACGTGTAAAATTTCATATCTTTCCTTGTATGGACCAAAAGTGGCGTGGTAATATTTGAGTATACTTGGGGAATGATATTGGTTGGTGCCCAATCAACTTCATTGATCATGCGAGCACTCCATATGCCCGCTCCCCTTTCCTTCATCCAAGCAAGTACCTTTACAAACGAGAACACATAAAACTTATAGTGCAGTAATGTTTGTTCAAATATATAACACATAAATCTCACATAAAAAACATGCATCTTTGCTTGATTAATATAGCCACGGCTATATCCGAACTAGTGATATCCTCATCATATGAAGTATAGGGAGAAAAACCTAATCTAGTCCGCCAATATATCGGTCACAAGAACAAGTATATAAATCCACATTTTTATAATATGTTTGGGCTCTGATACAACTCTAATTGATCGCTTTATTTTAGACCAACTAACATGATATCGATGATTAATATGTATACACATTCATGTGAATTGACATATTGGAAAATTATTCTAGCAAAAATGGATAGATTTCGTGAAATAGAGGAAGTAGTATCTATATATAGCTAAACCGTTTGACAATCGGCCTCATCGGTTGCCCATATTCTCTAATAAATTATTTTGGCTTATTAGAAATAAAAAAATTAATTTATAGGTAAAATTTTTATATAGGTTCTTAACGACTAAAAACTAATATAAAAAGAAACTACGTTGAAAGTATCTTGAAATTAACTTGAAAATTTAAAATTTAATGTTAGCTTTAACTTTTTAACTTATTAGAGTAACCGAGGGGGCTCGATGTTGTGGAATTAAGCCGAAGCTAGCAGGTAGTGATAACATAATTGATGGACTAGTCAATTAATTCATCGTTCACAGATAAGTAATCTTTGTCTCTTATGTGTTGCGATCGAATCTTTGAGGTTACACTTGCCAATTTGGTGTAGTTTTGATCTATAAATTCTACGCGACGCTGGCCGGCCGAGATGTGACTACTACCATTACATGAAGTCACCTTGATGATTGATCCATCGATCATGCCGAGTAATTTCCCAAAGACGTACGACTTAATTAGTGATCAGTCTCTGCATGACGTACGTACGTACCTACATACATACATGAGCAATTTTACGGTACGTTATTCAGGAGGTATCATGAGATATAAAAAAATTAGTGTAAAATTTGGTACAAGTACTATGAGATATCAAAAATTAAGTGTGAAATTTAGTAACAGTATAATACCTATAGGTACCAAGAGATATCAAATTTACGATTCAAAATATGGTACCTTATGGTACCTACTCAAGAACTGTAAAATTACTCTATATACATATGTATATACTGTAAGGATAGTATTTAGCTCATTTTATGTTTTTCAACTATGCCAAATAGTTGCGAAGACCATATGTTCTCTAGCGGCCTCATCTTTTCGCTTATACTCACGCTTATCAGCTAAAATTTTAAAATTTCAACTCTAAATTTGAAGTTGATTTTAAGGTTTTTTTTATCGTAGTTTATTTGCTTTTAGATCATTAATAACACATATATAAAAGTTTTATTAAAAATTATTTTCTTTTGCAAATATTGCCGTTGGGGCTGTAATATTCTTTCTTAAATGATCGTCACCAGTAAATTAACAAAAGGCATCTCTATCGGAAACTCGATTGGGCTGGACCGTGGCTAGCTGGGTTAATTACTCTCCAAGTCTGGGCCCAATTAAGCAAGCCCAAAAGACAACATTGCAAAAAAGCAGCAACTTGATGCACTTGCAGGATTATTGAACGACACATTGGAAAAATGACAGCTTCGTCCTTGATGCTTCGTCTTCTTTAATTTACTGAAGAAATTTTATGGTACTTGAGAGCTACTAAATTTTATGATTTAAATTTTGATATTTTTCAATAACTAAAATACTTAAGTGTATCAAAATTTACATTAGAAATTACCTTACAGAGTCACAGTGTAACTTCCCACCGATCAGGAATTTTAAAAATCATCGTTTTACTATATATGCTCTATGTCCTCGTCGGCTCTGCTTCTTCACATGGAACTTTCTAGAAGTATGTATCTTAGCTTCCACTTCGACAATTCCTCCAAATACCTTTTGAGCTGTACTAGATATTGTTGCGATTTTGATTCAATGTGAGATAAAAGGTCCTAACAATGAAACTAAATAATTTCCACCAATCCTATTCCAAAATTTACACGTGTTATCTCTCTCCGCCATGCACACCTTTTACCTTTTGGCGCAGAGAGTTTAGATAGGTTAAGTGTGTCTAACCATAATTTCTTCGAATTATTGATGTTTTAACATCGTAAATTACTTAAAGAGGATGAGAGTGTAAGTCGGAACGGTAACATGCACCGTTTGCTGAATAACGGTACACTAAGCAAATACGGCTGACAGTACAGCTTTATTTATTTATTCATCGGATTTATTCTCACCAGCATACGTACGTATATTATACGTACACATATACGGTATACCATATGACACTTCTACATGTCCATACATGCATGCATAAACACGCAGCATACGATATGATTAATTAGTGAGTGCGATAACATAATTAATTTATCAGTAGGGAGATTGGCCGACGAAGTTGCCCGGCGGCGAGTAGTTGCAGGTGATGAAGACGCCGAGGTCGCCGTCGCACACGACGCGGGCGCAGCCGATCGCCGTCGAGTCGCGCCACACCACCTGCGTGTAGTGCCCGCACGAGCTCCCCTCCGGCGCCGAGCAGCTGTTGCTGCCGTGGTCGTACCACTGCTTCTCCGACACCCACGCCGACACGGCGCTCGCCGCCGTCCAGTCGCCGCCGGCGGAGCCCCAGAAGATGTTCTCGCCGTACTTCCCGCCGGAGTCCGAGTGCTCCAGCTTGCAGTCGCCCTGCCGCTGCGCCGCGTAGCTCTCCGCGTACGCCGCCACCGTGTCGTCCCAGCTCACCGGCCCCACCCCGACGTCGGCCCTCGCCGCGTTGTGCGGGTCCACGAAGTCCTGCGCCGAGTTCTGCGCCGTCGCCGCCATGGCCGCCGCCGCCAGCACCAGCAAGGAGCAGGATAACCTGCTCGACGACGAACTCGCCATTAATTGAAGCTACTATACATACCTCTTAATTAATTTGATATTATAACTTTGTTAGTAGACGAAGAGATGATGGAGATCGAGAGATCACTAGCTAGTATGGTTGTGTGATTAGATTTTGCTATACATTATGCCATGTATTTATAGTGATGGAGCGATGACTTGTGCAAGCCATAATGGAATAGTAAACTGTTGCTGGTACAAGAATATCTGTATTTTTTCTCCGATGGGTTTGGCAGGAGCAGAGAATTTCCATGCACGCCATCGACAGGATTATATTGGATTAAAATGGCAATATATAATTAATTATACTTACACTTGTCCATGGAGTATTACAAACTACAAAGGGGGAATATATATTTATTTAATTTGAAAAGTTGAAGAGGTTGCTTCATCGTTCATGTGGCTACGTGGTGCGTGCATGAACACAGCCAATATATAGCTTAGCTTAGCTCCGGTTCAGGAAGATTAATTAAGTAATTAATTATCTCGTTAATAATCACGGGAGTTCGATCCGTGTTTGGATATGACGTACGTATATATTATGCGTGAATGACCAACCAAACTACAAGTTGATCGATCGATGCATCCATTGCCTGACGGCCTGTGAAATAATAGTACATAATTAGGATCAGTTTGTGGAAGAATATAATGAAGATGGAGTAGCACTAGATGCTGATGCTGTGTGGAAGAAAACTCTCTGGCCGGCCGGTGGAGAAATTCAAACAAAGGTAACTATCATTTTGACACGCATATTGTCTGGATTATTTTATAGTAATCTATATAGATTATATGATCTTGTCCTACGTGTTGCTAATCTTTTGATTGAGGTTATCGATCGATCCTTGCCATGGAGTTGCTTAATTGGATTTGTGATATATTTTTTTTAATAATGAAAATGGATTACATCTTCGTTTCTGTCGTAACACACTCAGCCATAAATTTAATAGTAGTAAAACGGTAAAGGTAAAAGTAAATCAAAATGAGAAATAAAGTGATGGGACAAATCCCTAACTCCCCTTTATTATTGACTAGCGTTAAACTACACAATTTTTTTTTAGCGAACAATTCTAATGGATAATTGATTAAAGTAATTAATATCATCGCTGAGGTGACAATAATTAACATTACCTGCACAAAAGCTTTTACGACACGTACGACTAGTATTACGTAGCTTTCACAGCGGGCTCTTTTTTTTAATGAACTAACCCACGTTAAATGTTAAATATCAAGGGATGAAGGGAGTATATACGTATAAATATATAGCTACACACTCAATTGAGAGTATATCACTTTACCCATTGGATTATAAAAAAAAACTCGAATATTAGGGAATGACCTAATATCAAATAATTAGAAGGGGTGAGGCTTTGAACCCAGGTCGTCTAGCCCACCACCTTGTGGAGCTAGCCGGAAGACCCCTGGGCATTTCTCTACCCATTGGATTATAATCCTCATGTTGTCCACAATTACACACACGGGTTTAATTCCAATAATTATAATTAATTAATATAATATAACTCTAGTAATGAGTCAAGAATAATTTACCATGCATAGGTCTCCAATGCAAGAAGGTTCACGTGATATACACGTGTGAACGACGCGCCTTTCAACTAAAAGATAATTAAGTTTCCCTAGCTTATTTCGGAGTCAACTACCGGGTCAATAATATATCAAGACACATGCGTATATATATTCGTGGTAACGAACGCTACTAGGTATTGTACGTACGTAGTACATTGGAAATAATCAACGGTAGAGCAGAGCACAACAAATTGGCCGAACTTATTCCACACATACGTACAATATTTTTTCCAGAGACACCAGAGACTATTAATAAGAATAGCTACTTGGAATTATTTACCAGATATTTTTATAATTAAGAGAGGCGGCTAATTCAACAGTCAACCGTAATTAGTGGAGTTTGCAATAGTAAACACGAAATTGTACTATAAGCGTGTGTTTGGTTCTGGGACTAGGTGGGATGGGATGAAACCATCCTTGATTTTAGGATTGGGATGATTCCATTTGAGTGTTTGGTTTGTAGAATAGGACGATCCCAGTTTTTTTTGTTTGGTTGAAGGGACGAGGGAGGGATGGGATGAGCGCCGTTTGCAACCACCGATAACGCCGTTTACAACAAACATGGCCGACGCCGCCTCTGCCCTCACCTCCGGACGTGGTCGCCGCCGGCCTCCTTGATGCCGTCGATGAGCTTGGGCTGGTCGGGGCCTGGGTCGCACGCACCGAGGAGATGACGGCGTCGGCATCACAGACGAGCGGGCGGAGGAGCGCGACGACGACAGACGGGACGACCCAACCGAGCGCTGGCGGCGATGGTGTCAGCCTTCGCGCAGAGCAGCCGCGGCTTGGCGACGACGACGGCGGCGAGGTCCGCGCGGGAGAGGGAGAGGGAGAGGCCGGTGGAGAGGAGGGCGAGCATGGCCATCATCGCCGTCGGGCGGGCGGAGAAGTGCGACGACGCGCGGTCGGCCCGCCGCCGAGTTCCCCGCCTCCAGATCCGTCGCCGCCGCCTTCCCCATCGCCGGATCCGCCGCCGCCGCCTTCCCCATCGCCGATCTCCGCCGCCGCCGCCTTCCCCACCACCGGATCCGCTGCCACCGAGCCGCCGCCGCTGTGCCGCCCCCCGCCGTCGACGTCGCCCGAGCCCACCGCCGCCGCGGTCGCCCGAGCCGTCCGCCACCGCCGTCGCCCGAGCCGTCTACCGCCGCCGCCGCCGCCGTCGTCGAGCCGCCGCGCCCCGTCGCCGAGCCCGCTGCCGTCTCTCGAGGACGAGCGCGCGAGCAGGGCGGCGAGCGTGCGATGGTGTTCGCTCGTTCACGCCGTTCGCTCGTCCCACCTGGGACGAGTTGGTCCGCCAGTTTTGGCCGGATCAGTTGGTCCCGGATCTGAGAGGAATAA
>CM020184.1:4306330-4409694 GCA_009805545.1 Oryza longistaminata
AGGGTGCGGTAAGATCCGGCGCGACCTCCCGCCGTGGCCTTTGCCGGCGCGGGGGCGGCCGCATGGTGGGGCCAATGGTTGGGCATGGGTAACTGGCTGTAGGGTGATAGGGAGGGTTTCCGATCGAATTTGATGAAGGGCGTGAGCATCTACGGCACGTGTGAGTGGTTCACTTTTAAATCCCGAGATCGCTAAGAGGAGCTCGGGGATAGCCTTGTCCACGGCGCACCTCCCCATGGGTGGAGCTCGGGCTCGGCATGGTTATGGCCTTAATAGACGGAATTGATGGGAGTAATCAGTTCCTTAGGTGAACTAAGGAGAGTCACAGGAGCGAGGAACTTACCGAGGGAGGGGAATCGACGAAGTTCGATGCTGCGGTGGTGGAGCCAGAAAGAAGAAGCTGCAGCACGCGCCCCAAGGTGTTCGACGAAATACATTCTAGGAAGGAAGGCAGAGACGGATGGGGTTTTTATGGGGGGCTTTGGCTTGGGGATAGGCCAGGATGGCGTGGAGATACCCCTCGCCGGCCTGCGCCAAGGCCACCGGCGGGAGGTCGCCGGATCCTTACCGCACCCTCCCCTCGCCGCCGTCGGGTCGCCCTCGGCCGGCCTTCCGTGCGCGCCGTGTTCCCTGCTGCTCCCACTCGGTCGGGAGAAAGAAGAAGACGAAGGTTGAAGACGACCTTCAGCCGAGCCACTGACAAGCCGGGCCCACTCCCATATTTCCCCTAGCAAAAATTAATCAGGTGGAAAAGGAATAAACCCAAGGTCCCGCATGTCAGTCGATGTAGCTGTGGATAGGATTTCGGATTAAAAACAAATCAATTAGGAACAATAACTTTTCGGTATTTCTCGAATTAATTCAAACTTGAATCTTTAAACTAGCATAACTTGCTCATTTTAACTCGGATTTAAGTGAAACTTGAACCTAAATTCATCTAAATTCATAAGCTTTCCAATGGTATATAATTTACTATTCAATAAAATATATTTATAATTATTAAATAATTAATATCAAGATGATGCATAATAGTCAACTTAAAAATGTGCTAATAAATAAAGTTGGTATTTACAGTAAAGTAGGTAGAAGAATAATGGTCTTTAACATGCTTTGTCACTGTGACAGCCACATAAATTAATTATAAATATTGTTTCAAATTAATTGAAGCATAGAAAGTACCATTGCTATTTATTAATCACTGACCATATATGTAGTTAAGTCCATGACTTACAAATTAATTAAATTAAGTTTAGTCTTATAATTAGGTAAATAAAATATGAATATACATAGATCATTCCTAAGCTTGATTAGGAGGGATAATAACAGAGCTGGGTGTGATGGAATCAATCAAATGATAGATTTAACCAGTGCAATATCCTATATAGTAGTATATATATAATTTGGTTGACACCTATTATTTAACAAAACAATGAATAACTCATGTTCGGTAAATGATCCAACATTAATATATTACTGAACTCACATGTACAGTACATCCATTTAACACATACACAATAAGTCAATCACCTACTGTTGCATCTATTAAACTATGAATTGTACGATAAACATCAAAGTTAGATAAAACACTAATTATAAATTTTGACCTCCTGTAATTGATCGTTACGGGACCACACAGACAAATAATCTGTACCTATAACCTCACAGATCTAACATATAGAGTATGGATAATTATTAACCCTTTTGTAATTGATAACGACAAGTAAAATATGATCGTAATTAAAATAATGCCATTTAACGCATGTGTGAGTCTTCCCTCCCCAGGAGCGCCAGAACTCCTCTCACTGCTAGAAACCTTGGATGCCTAGAGTGCATGAGGACTAAAGTTCATGGAACGGGTACTGCCAAAGTGAGATTGTTGAAAGGCTTTGCCGTGGCAAGTCTCATTCGTTGGGACGTAGGCTCATGTGTTGGGCAAGTCACGGAGTACGGGTAAAGTGTATATCCACTGCAGTGTGAGTAAACCAATCTATTCGAATAACCGTGCTCGCGGTTAATAAGCATCGGGACATGTATTACACTTGGCTAGACTCTAATTTCTTAATCTGATTGAGATGGGATATGCAGTGAAGGGGTAGACCCCAGAAAACCATGACGACCAATGGCGGGAAGCTATCCTTGAGAACACAATGGATGATGGACAGAACCGTCGCTGTTTAATGAACAATGGAGTTAAAACTTGATCAGTTTATGCTAGGTCTTAGGTTTGTGAAATGATATTTGGAAACTCAGCTTTACGCAAAGTAACCATAGCCACTCCTTGTATTATCCTGTACATTACTGCATTTTGTTTTGTGGCTTGCTAAGTACTTTTGTACTCATTGTTGCTCTATATATATCTTTTAGCAGTGTTGAAAAAAAGCCCTCGTTAGTACGCTTGCGTACCTAGCCAGATGATCGGAGTGCGGTTCCATTCTAGGTCTCGTTCCCCAGTCGACTGCTTGTGACATGTCAACCGGGCCCTTGTATTATTATGTCTTCCGCTGTTGTTTCTCTGATAGTTGTTGGCCTGTCTGGGGGAGAATTTACTATTTGCCACTCTCTCAAAATGCCAGTGCTCAAATGCCACTCTCCCAAATTTTCATTCCCAAATGCCACCCGGGCCCACATGTCAGCCTCACTCAGCCTATTGTAAGCATTTAACTCTCTTAGCCTGAATTCATTCGTGATATGTTGTGATTCGGCTATGTATGTGTGTACCAACTACTGATCAGGGATTGGTACTGGTAAAAAAAAAGATTTCCGATTTACAAAATTAGGAGTCGACAATTCGGCTCCTCTGACTTTGCACGCGAACGGCAGATAGCCACAGTAAAATGAGTCCAGCGCTACAGTACGAAACAGTACCCCTGTAGTTTGTTACTGTAGCAAAAGCGAAAACAGCAGGAAAAATCTTTGTTTCGCTGTACTGTTCACTATTTACTGTAGTACACTGTAATGATTGATCTTGACCGTCGACTGTACATCTCGGACGGCTGAGACCCGTGTGAAGTCAGGTTACCGTACTTATCGACCCCGATTCGTGGCTATGTGCATGCACATAGGCACATAGCTTAATTAACACTATATACCTGGGCTTCCAGAAGATTAATTAGCTCGTTAATTATCAGGGGGAACTCATTCTCTGTTCGGATTTGACGTATGGATCGAGCTACCGTGAATGGCCGAATGCCGCATCCTCTTTAAACTCGGTCACTTAGGGATAAGCTTCCTTTAGTAGATTGATTTCCTTAACCGGATATAGCAGGAATCCGACTATTGGCGACTTGATAACTCCCATCGGCTGATTCCGAGATGCTGCAGCCGATAATGATTCTAAGCCGATGACGTCTTTGCCGATTACCAAATTTCACTGTTAACAGCGGCTGGAGGACTTGGGTGGTGTCCGGAAAAGGCTAGTGCTGTCCCTAGTCAGTTAAGGACCGAGCCGTGAAGTTAAGCATGAAACGACCCCGGTACAGCCGTACTTCTCAAATGGGTATAGACCTAGCAGAGTAGATAGCCGAGAGGAGGAAGTACCCCTGCATAGTGGTTTCATTTAGGTGTGTGGACGAACACGCAGTCTGCTGGCGGATACCCGATACGGATGGCCAGAGACTGACTTGTCAAGACTACAAGACTACAAGGAAGAAACGTAGGAATGCGTGTGTTTTTCCCCTCCCGGGAGCGCCAGAACTCCTCTCACTGCTAGAAACCGTGTACGCCTAGAGTGCATGAGGACTCAAGTTCATGGAGCGGGTACTGCCAAAGTGAGGTTGTTGAAAGGCTTTGCCGTGGCAAGTCTCATTCGTTGGGACGTAGGCTCATGTGTTGGGCAAGTCGCGGAGTACGGGCAAAGTGTACATCCACTGCAATGTGAGTAAACCAAATATATTCGAATTGCCGTGCTCGCGGTTAATGAGCACCGGGACATGTATTACACTTGGCTAGACTCTAATTTCTTAATCTGATTGG
Source organism: Oryza longistaminata (assembly GCA_009805545.1). NCBI lineage: Eukaryota > Viridiplantae > Streptophyta > Magnoliopsida > Poales > Poaceae > Oryza > Oryza longistaminata. The sequence goes on from CM020184.1 coordinate 4,310,303, forward strand.
GTGGGATGTTGCATGATGATTTTGTACTGGTGGATCAACTTATCGGGAAGCGAAAAGGGGTAGACCCCAGAAAACCATGACGACCAGTGGCGGGAAGCTATCCTTGGGAACACAATGGATGGTGGACAGAACCGTCGCTGTTTAATGATCAATGGAATTAGGTTTGTGAAACAATATTTGAAAACTCAGCTTTACGCAAAGTAACCATAGCCACTCCTTGTATTATCCCGTACATTACTACATTTTGTGTGGTGGCTTGCTGAGTACTTCTGTACTCATTGTTGCTCTATATATATCTTTTACCAGAGTATTGAAGAGAAGCCCTTGTTAATACGCTTGCATACCTAACAAGATGATCGGAGTGCGGTTCCATTCTAGGTCTCGTTCCCCAGTCGACTGCTTATGGCATGTCAACCGGGCCCTTGTATTATTTTGTCTTCCGCTGTTGTTTCTCTGATAGTTGTTGGCCTGCCTGGCCCTAATGTAAACATTTAATTCTCTTAGCCTAAATTCATTCGTGATATGTTGTGATTCGGCTATGTATGTGTGTACCAACTACAAATCCAGGGATTGGTACTGAAAAACACACAAGATTTCCGATTTTCAAAATCGGGGGTCGACACGCGATCACCTGGACGCGGCAGCTGGAGGAGCTTTCTTCTCTAAAACGGTTCAAGGAGCCGTTGATCTAATAGAGAAGATGGTCTCCAATATGGGTTAGAGCGAGGAACGACTCCAGACCCGTCAGTGAGGCGTGCACACCGTCAAGGAGACGGAGTTACTTGCTGCCAAGCTGGACCTCCTCATGAAGTGATTGGACGACCATGAGAAACGGCCACAATGCACCGTCAAGGCCTTGGACTCACACGTCACGTGTGAGGTCTGCGGCGGCACGGGTCATTCTGGGAATGACTATCCAAAAACCCGTGAGGAGGCGATGTACATGGGCAACAACGACGGGTACCGTCCACAAGGAGGTAAGGGGTGGAACCAACCACGCCCATATTATCAAGGAGGTAACAACAACGGTAACTTTTCTAACCAGTCCTCCTTGAAGGATCTCGTTTTTGCGCAAGCTAAAACCACTGATGCGCTAAGCAAAGAGCTTGCTGCCAATGACAATATCCTAGAGAACATTAATGTCAAGTTAGATGGCTTTGCTTCTGCTTTTCAAAATCAGCTGAGCTTTAATAAAATGATAGAATCACAGCTAGCTCAGTTGGCATCCTTAGTCCCTGCAAATGAAACTGGGAGGATTCCGGGGAAACCGGACTCCTCCATTAAAAATGTCATGGCGGTCACGACGAGGGGAGGTAAGTCCACTCGTGATCTGCCGTATCCTAACCCTGCAGGAACCAATGGGATAACCATGGAAGCACCATCTAGTGACTCGGCTGACAAGGAAGTTCAGCCAGAAAAGACATGACAAGGAAGTTCAGCCAGAAAAGACATGACAAGGAAGTTCAGCCAGAAAAGACAGTGCCGTAGGAGTACTGCAACACACGGTTGCTGCCGTTTCCCCAATGGAGTAGGATACCGTCAGCGGATGAGCAATTCGCTCGTTTTGTTGAAGTAATCCAGAAGATCCACATCAACGCGCTATGCAAGTGCCAACATATGCCCGTTATCTCAAGGACATACTCAACAATAAGAGACCGCTCCCAACAACGGAGGTGGTCAAGCTGACGGATCAACGCAGCAACGTAATACTCCACAAGCTCCCGGAAAAGAAGAAGGATCCGGGGTGTCCTACGATCACCTGCTCGATCGGGGCACAACAGTTCGACCAGGCCTTGTGTGACCTTGGAGCCAGTGTCAGCGTCATGCCAAAAGACGTCTTCGACAAGCTCAACATCAAATGGCTGACTCGTCAGTCCATTACCCGGCAGGGATAGCAGAGGATGTGCTAGTCAAGATATGGGATTTCTTCATCCTGGTTGATTTCGTAGTGCTGGACATGGACACGGGAAAAGAGACGCCGCTCATCCTGGGGCGCCCGTTCCTTAGCACCGTAGGAGCCAACATTGACGTAGGAACGGGGAGTATCCGTTTCCACATCAATGGGAAGGAAGAAAAGTTTGAGTTTCAACCGAGGACGGAACAATACTCCATGGTCAAGATAAAGTACGGGCCAAACCTGCAGAATATTTGATGTGACCATGGCTACTACAGATACAACCATAGCTCACATCATGGATGAACAAAATGATATCAAGATCAAGTCCTCCAAGTGCTGGAATCCGATTCGGCCACCCGCTACACTGCTGACTTCAAACGGCTACCGAATCTGCATACTCATATCAACAAGTTGCAACTTCTTTTTCGAAAGCCGATTTCCAATGAACTCCAGGGTTAAGCGTGTGCATGGCTTGGAGTAATTTGGGATGGGTGACCGATCGGGAAATTCTTCCTGGGTGCGCACGAGTGAGGACAAAGTGTGTAGAAAAGACATGTGTTGGTCTGTGAGGGTAGTCTATGACCTATGAAAGCTATCAGATGTAAGCGGGCCCGGCCTGGGAGAAGGCGGGACGTTACAGATATGATTGCAGAGGTGATGAGACAGCAATTTGGGCTGAAGCCAAAGGACGCTGGAAACTTGTATCGGCATCCATACCCTGAGTCGGCATCCATACCCTGAGTGGTTTGAGAGGGTTCCATTGCCTAACCGGTTCAAAGTTCCGGATTTCTCAAAATTCTCAGGGCAAGACAGTGTTTCGACCTATGAGCACATTAGCCGATTCTTACCTCAGTGTGGTGAAGCATCGGCTGTTGACGCCTTGAGGGTTAGGTTGTTTCCTTTGTCTTTGTCTGGATCGGCTTTTACTTGGTTTTCTTCTTTGCCATATGGATCAATCAACAGCTGGGCCGATTTGGAGAAGCAATTCCATAGTTACTTTTATAGCGGGGTTCACGAGATGAAATTGTCTGATTTAACAGTGATTAGGCAAAGGCATGATGCGCCTGTGCAGGACTACATTCAGAGGTTCAGAGAGATGAGGAATAAGTGCTACAGCTTCGACAATGTGACACGGTACACGTTGTCGGGTTGAGCTAATGTGCTTCATGAGGATTGCCACGCACGGATTGAGTCCTGAGAAGGCAATTGTATCTATTAATTAGGATATTTTATGTAATTTCCTTAGAGATATGTTTGGGCAAAAGTCTGCCGCAAAGACTTATGTTGTCTTAGAGTTTGTTTCGTGTCCGACACGGACATATTTTGTAATCTTGGGTATAAATAGACCCCGAGCCTCATGTAATCAATCTAACACACATTCAATACAATCTTGGCGCATCGCCACCCTTTTACTTTCGTTTTGTTTCGACGAGTTCTTGCTTTCGGGTTGAGCTGCATTGGTTTCGATCTTCAACTAGAGGTAAAACTTGCTATGGCGGCTTGTGTTCTCGGGATTAGTGCTTCCATCTTTATGATACTCTAATCTTGTTTATGTAATTCGTCGAGTTATCATATATTCTGTATAATCTTTGACAATATCGTTATCTAACCTTCAATCGGATAACATCTATCATTGGAAGGCAGCCGATTAGGTTAAATATCAATGTTGGCTTAGATTGTACAGGATATCCACCATCTATGAAATACCCAACGGCTTGATTGTCTAGATATTGTCCTTCTTTTCATACTTATAGCTGCATCAGTTGAGTTTGACCTTATAAGTCATGATTAGAATCTCAACCTCTAGCCTGCTTTTGGTTGCCGATTAGGGTAGTATCGGGGTTTCAGCCGATCTTACCTGATTTAGCCTTATATTTCATGTGCTTAATTGACATGCTAGGCTTCCGTTTGATATATTTTGCTTGCTTTAATATCTTAATATAGAGTAGTATCGGAGTATTTATCTGATCGCCAATGCTATGAGCATTTATAATCTCGTTGTTAATATATATTTCAATCTAAGTGATTTATACTGTCTTGGCATGGCGACCGATCTATTCCAATCACTTGATTTAAGTATATATCGATATAAGGATTATAGGTTGTTAACATCTACAGCCGATCGAGTAGATTTAGTTCTTATTTATATATGTCGATCGATTCAAACATGACATCGGCTCAGAGATAAATGATATGTCATCGGCAACTAGCCGATCGGCTATCATTTATGGATTTAACGGCGGTTTCTTTGTCTTTATTTCTTGCTGATTGCAGGATCAAATCAACTGGCACACTCACGAACCTAAAGGCAAGATTTTTGGACCTGCGCTGAAGTTAAGCAGATCTTCAAGGCCTCGTGTTTTCGCATCAATAGAACAACAGCTTTAAAAACTAGTCGTCTTGATTAAACCCTAACAGCTTTGTGACCTTATAGAAAAAGTCAACAAAAATAGCATGATGTTTTTGACAGTTGGGCACCTTTTTGTATGCATCGTAGTAATTCCAAGGAATTTACTAACTGCGGAAAAATGATTTTAACGGTATCGGGCTTTAATTTTTGTGGGCAATTTTGCCTAAGCAAAAATATGACTCAGTCCCAAGAGACCACAATCAGCCACACCGAAGGTATATTTGGGCTGAAAACACTGTATGGGCCCAGGCCCATTAGCATTTTCCGATACCCAACGATAAAATCACGTCGAATGAAACCACTTCGTCTTCTTTGCCGCAACAGCTGCCCGTTCCCCATTTCATGCTACAGTAACAAACTTGCGCCACCAAAAGCTAGGGTTCGCAGCTGCACCGCAATCCGCCTCTTCCAAACCGTCTCCCTTCAACCGAAACCCTCCACGCAACCTCCGCCCTGAATTGAGAATACTTCCAGAGCCAATGGGCGCCTTCCAATGTCAAGGAAGAAACTCTCAAGGAAATGGTGGCGCACGGGGTACTGCCAACCAAGGAGATCATCAGGTGGCGTCCTGTATTCGGTGAGCCATTTCCAACTCCTGACACCCATGAGATCGTGATATTCACCGACTTCTTTTATGGAGGCTTTGTACTTCAAACCTCTAAATTCTTTCGGGGAATTCTTGAATTTTATGGGATTAATATCTACCATCTCAAGCACAATTCCATTGTTCATATTGCGATTTTTTTCCACCTCTGCGAAGCTTTTCTTGGCATTCGGCCTCACTTTGCCTTGTTTCGCCAAATCTTTTTTCTAAAACCCCAGCCCGACAAAAATAAGCCTTGCATTGTTGGGGGATCCGACTTCCAACTCCATGGAACCCTGCACCAGAAATATTTTTCTCATCCCTTCAAAACCTCTAACAAGGGCTGGCAAGCTAGCTGGTTTTATATCCAAAACCCAGACCCTGCCCTGCCTGAGTACTCGTGCTGTCCACCTAAGTATCGGGATGTCTGGAACTCCCTTCCCATGCGTGAAGAAGCTTCTCAAGCCCTTGAACTGCTGAATAGAATGTTGAAGATAAGGAACAGGGCCTTCAAGGGGAGCAAATCACTCGGCATTTCATAATGTGCCGACTGTCTCCAATCAAAGAAAGATCACGCACGACATTTGAGTATGATGGGAAGACCGACCCTAACCGAGAGGATCCCGACTCCCTCGAATTCAAAATCATGAAGGAGAGGATGTATAAGATTTTCTCATCTAGTATCGTGGTTGACTTCACACATCTGCTCCCGGTCGTGCCGTTCAATGCCTTCAATCCACCTCCAGCAGTAAGTGACAAGTCGCTTGAATTTCTATTATGCTTGTTGTTCTTTTTAAAATAAACCTTGAATTATTATCTCAGGAAAATGCCTTGATGAAATCTGATCCTCCGATTGTTCAACGTCGTTCTTTGCGGCGTCACCAGGGCCAAGCTACCTGGGGTCCAAAGATCCGGCCCCGCGGCCAGAAAAGTAGTGCTAATCCGGCTGAACAAGCGGGCTCTTGGAAGAGGAAGATGATCATAGATGATGATGACGACAGCGATGATGAATCGACCGACGAACAGCCTAAACAGGCTACTCCGCCGAAGAAGAAAACAACCAGTCGTGCAATGCCAAAAATCCGAAGAACTTCTAGGTATAAGATTTGTCCATTTTGTTTTCTTAACATTCACAATTGTGTTTGCTGAAATCATCTTGCAATATCTTTTTGTTTCTTTGGAAACCGCCAGACATTGGTCCGTCTGGTAAGAGCGCTGACCCACCCGCTAGCTCGAAAGCAACTGAAGAAGGAAAAACTGCGCCCGCAACCGGGACTGGGACCTTCTGAGTAGAATCCCCGACTGGCGAAAAGCCAACGACAGGCGAAGCTGAAGCCAACAAAGAACCACCGACTGGAAACCAGTCGGCATCCGCTGAAGCGAGCACAAACCAGGAGCCCTCGACAGGAAACTAGTCGGGTGAAGATAAAGAAGACTCCCAGTAACCAAATATGGATGGGGGCAGCAATATCCCTGAAACGGAGGAGCAAGCTAGCAGTCCTCCTCTAAACCAAGATACAGATGTTGGACCTGAAGCCAGCACTTTTGACAAGGTGGAAGGACATGCTCGGCCACCGCCTATAATTATCACAGGTAATGCTCTCTCCAGTGAATTCATGTTATCTCATTGTTCTTATATAAATGAAGGCCCAATGGTTGGTGACGAAGAAGAAATTCTTCGTACTAAATCAGCTGAAGACTCCCAGCCGCCTATCCTGGTCAAATGGTGGGATGATGAAATGCAACCGCAAGGCATTGTGATAAATTGGCAGAAGGAAGAAGATGAAGTAGTTCTGCTAGCAAAGACTCTCAATCAGGCTACTCGTCTTGTAAATGTAAGTATACTGCCCCTCACATATTTAGTCATCCACTGAATTTACTATGTTGAATACGATATTGTGCAGAGAATCCACCTTCAGAACGAGGCTAAAACCGCTACCCTTGAGAAGCTGGTTCCTCATCTTGGCACTTTGGAAGAAACCAGAGCAAAACTCTATGAAACCAAAGAATAAGCTAGGAAGATAGAACATGAACTCAGGAATCGGATTATCGAGCTCCAGGATACCAACTTCGAATTGAGCGGCTCCTCCAAAGGTTAATGTTATTCCTGCTTGGCTTTCCATATTCAATTCCAGCAATTGTATAATTTTTGTGTGTCTGGCAGTCCAAGTTGCCAAAATTGAAGATCTGGAGAGACGAATTAAAGCCTTAGAGAATGACAAAGCTGCTCTGTCCAAGGAAAGAGATCTTGTTGTCAAGGAATTTGAAGGTAACTCTTCTGATTCTTTGTGAATGAAACTTGATCAACTATCATTATATCTTGAATCCTTGAATGATGTTATATGCAGATTATATGGGGAAAACAAAGGCGCAATTCGACTTGTTGATAAACAAAGTCGAAATTGCTGAGAAGGCCAGAGACGAAGTTGCTAATACTGCCACTCCTATAATCCATGCCATGTATCATTGCAACAGCGGCACAAGCTCCTTGGACGCCGTGGAAATCTTTGATAAGATGGCAATATGGGAGCAAGCATGGCCTTGGCAATGATGAAGTCTTTGTGATGTGGACTTGGGTTCCCGATCTACACACGGCGGTCAGACCATGTGTTGGGCTGTCAGACCGGCCCACTTCGGAGGAAACCGGTAGACTTCCAAATTTTGGCAATATTTCCTATTTTAATCCTAGATGCCAAATTTGGGTGTAAACACAACCAACCCTTGACGCAACCCTAATGGGTTACCACACGATACACGGCCCAAGGGCCCAAATACGGTTACGCAGCACCGGGACACGAAAAGAATTTGGATGTGGGACCAAAAGCATTGGAAAGGTTATTTTCTTAGCTTTCCATTCATATAAAGAACGCCCCAATCCGAGCACGTATGCGACTCGGGCGCCCCTTTTAGTGCAGACTAGTCCTGGACTCCGAATTGCACTCGAAGTCGACCTGGAGAAGATCTTGGTTTGGTTCCAATCAACTTCTTTGATATTCCATGCATTCGTTATGCTCGGCGTCTTTTCCTTCGTCCAAGTAAAGTACCTCTACAAACGAAAACACACAAAACTCATTGTGTAGCAACGTTTGTTCAAATATATAAGAAGTAAATCTAATGTAGAACATATGCACCTTTGGTTCATTAATACATAAGGTAGTCATGGTTATATCCGACTAGGCTAGTCATGTCCTCATCATAGAGTATATTAGAAGAAGTCAGAGGAGTTCCAGAGTTGTCGGTAATACTCTTCTTATTTTCTGCTATGTTAATCACACTAATTATAATAGAAATATCTTTTGAGTAATTTAGTTTTGCTTGGTGAGATTTATTTCTTGGTTAGTTCCTAATTAGCATACGGGATCATCGTTCACTATAATCCACTAAAATATAGGGATTGCTTTAGTGTGTAGCTAACATTGAAGTATGTTATTAACTGCTTAGACGCAGTGTCTCGGTAGTTGATTTCCGGTGTTTTCTCCGCATCCCACAATAGGTGTGAGGTGGTGACAACCCTCAAGATCACTGATGTCCTCCCTGTCCGAGTGCGTAGTAGAGCGATATCTGGGAGCAACGAGCTAACCAGTGCCCAAAGTATCGCGTTAGGATTAAAGTTAAGCTTTTCATAGACACTGTTTCTTACCGGTGAATCCTTAGCCTATCTTTAGCTTCGTGTCCTTGGACGAACTTGGTGAAGAGCTGACACACACGTTCCTTGTGGAAATTGAAACCTGAGAATACTCCCGAGTGAAGTGCTACATCGGTATATTCCGTGCGCTTGCGAATTTTATCTGTGAGGATAAGAATTACCAACAACCCTCTTTTGTAACTACTCTAGATTAGCATCTTTACTCATGATACAATGTAATATTGCCTAGCTATACTAAACTAGCCGAATTTACAGAAAATAGGTACAAAACCATCCTTAGAGACACTAATGTAATCATAGCTAGAAAGATCTAACCCAGATAAGCATTGAATATTCCCATGTTGCCATTCAATTGAAGCATCGGCCATTGCAACCTCGGACGATATATCCACTTGAACAATCTCAATATCATCGCCGTCCCATTGAATTAAACATTGCTGCAAGGTGGAGGGAACACAACAACTGGCATGAATCCAACAACGACCTAGAATAACACTATAGTTACCTTGCACATCGACGATGAAGAAATCGGTTGGCAACGTCTTGTTCCCCCCGATAAGCTCCACCGAAAAGATACCTTTCGCCTCCATTGGTTCACCATTAAAGCCGTTGAGATTCATGTTGGTCTTCTTCAACTCATCATCTCCACGCCCAACTTCTTCAATAACGAATACGACATCCAATTCATGGCGGCACCACCATCCACTAACATCCAAGAGATCGGCTTCCCATCAATATGACCATTAAGATAAAGAGGCTTCATATGACGATTAGATTCATCGGCCTTCTCAAAAACCGCATCTCTTGGACCTAGTGAAAGTTGAGCAACTTCTACCTCATCCATAGCACAAAACTCCATATGCAACATACACACCATGTTGATGTCCATGTCTTCCTTTGGCAGCAAATCATCCTTGACAACCGGTTGTTCATCCTTCTCTACTTGCTTTTCCTTATCCGCTTGAACAACAACCGGCTCCTCAATCTCTATAGGCTTAGGCCTCCACTCCTCCATTGGCGGCGGTCACAACTCATTGAATCTTCTATCTCTCTACTCTTCGGCTTCTCTCTCTATTAATTCTTGAGCCCGAAGACGTTGCAACCTTCTCTTTTGTGTAGCTGTTAAATTCTTAGGCATCCACCTCGATTTTGGCTCTGCTCCAGGAGGAATATAATGCCCCCTATTGATTTTGCTTGAAGACAACGAAGCCCCCGAACTACCCCTTGCAAATCTCCTATCAAACCAGCATTGCAGCCCAGTCAGACCGGCTAGACGGCCCGGATAGACCAGCATGCGGCCGTCGGTCAGACCGGCAAGTAGGCCCGGTCAAACCGGCATTAAGGCTTCGGTCAAACCGGCCACCTGCGCACAGCTGGTCTCGGCTTCAGTTTCATCGATTGGAATCACCTTGGCTCCATCTTCAGAAGGTATTGGCACATCATGAGACTCCACTTTAATAGTAATCAGCTTGAAGTCCTTGCCTCCACCTTGACACGCTTTTCTTCCCTCCTTCCTTCATCAACCCGATTTCTAGATGGAAACCAGCATTAGTTTGGTGAAGACAAACGCTCATGTGTTGACCTCCTTGGTTCTCCCCAACTTTGATGAAATTGCATGGGAGGCATATGATCATACAATGGTGGTGATGTCCAAATGGCATGAAGTAAGGAAAAGGATAACCCGGCAGTGGCATTGGACAAGGTCCCCATGGCATGACTTGAGGATGATGAGTAAAAGGCGGCTCCAATGGTCTTGGTGAATGACCAAATCGCTCCCTAGAAGGTGATCTTGGTTTTTTGCCCTTGTTACAACTTTGTTCAACACTTTTCTTCTCATACTTGTTCAAGAGCATATCAAAAGACACCTTGGCTTCCGTGGAGTCTTAGAGCTTGAAGCTTCATCCTTATTCTCCTTCCATACACCAACTTCTTGTTTTTTGTTGGCACAATCATCTTCGATCTAGGCTCTCCAACTACTACTTCCTTCCCCTTAGTAGATACGGCTTGCTCCGGCCGAATCAACACTTTCTTGTCATTGAAATCAATAGTATTTACATGAAAATAATCATGATATAGCTTCATCTTGGAGCCCTCAGTAAATTTCAATCATCCTTCCTCTATGGCCAATTGAACCTGTCGCCGAAACACATTGCAATCATTAGTAGAATGAGAATGAGAATCATGCCACTTAAAATAAGCACGGCGTTTCAAATCTTCTTGAGATGGGATGACATGGACTTTAGGTAATCTAATTTGTTTTTCTTGCAAAAGATAATCAAAAATCTTATCACACTTGGCCACATCAAAGCTATACTTAACCTCACTTTGTCGATCTTTACGAGGAGTCGGCATTAAGTAGAACATATAAATGGCTTATTCTTGTTAGTCCATGACCACTCAGCAATATATATATCATGATCACCATCATCATTATCAGAATCACTATCCTCAGGGCAATCAACAATACTAGCATTAGGCTTTTTGTCATTGGACCTAGCAAATTTCTTACTCTCCCTAACCCGGCTTTCTTGAGCCAGAGCTTTTTGCATGAGGTGACTAACATCAAGCAATTGTTGGCCATCTAATATTTCTATAATAGGAGCAAGTAAACCATTAAAAGCAAGATCAACCAAATCTCTATCAGTTATATTCAAACTAAAACACCGGTTTCTAACATCTCTAAACCTTTTAATGTAATCAATTACAGATTCATTATACTTTTGCCTAACCGATGTCAAATGACATAACCTAAGCTCAGTTTCACCAGTGTAAAAGTAATCATGGAATTTTTGTTCTAATTGAGCCCAAATATGAATAGAATTTACCAGTAAAGAAGTAAACCATGTAAAAGCAGTACCAGACAAAGATAAAGAAAACAAGCGTAATTTAAAAGCATCCCTGTTACTAGCCTCACCACATTGTGCTGAGAATTGGCCTATATATTCCCATGTAGTCCTATTATCCTTACCACTAAACTTAGTAAACTCAGGAACCCTAAAACCACGAGGATATGGGATATTATCAAAATAATCAGGATACGGCTTTTGATAAACCCTAGTACGATTCCTTGGCTCAATTCCAAACGCTTCTCTAATCATGTTCCTAAGACGTTCCTCCATATTTTCAGGCGTTGGTGGGTTTGGTGGACTAATAAGTGGTGGCGGCGGCACAATATTGTTATATTGGCCATACCTAACATCTTGAGGATATCCCCTATTAGGATCATTGTAAGCATTAGGTATATGTGGGGGAACTTGAGGATTAATAGTAGCTACACGAGGATCATGTAAAAAAATATGATATAAAATACCGTCATTAGTAATAGGATCAACTTCCTGTACTGGAAGAATTGTGTAGGTCTGACCGGCCTTACAATCCGAGTAGTCCTTGTCATTTCCATTTAGAACTCTGGTTGTCTTTCCTTATCCGGAACTCCCTCCATATCCGATGTCAATTTCCGTATAAGACATGGTATGTGGTGGGTCCTGCCGAGATTTAGTCAATTACTATTAGGTATGTGGTATCCATAATCCTGACAACAATGGTATATCCGTGCACTTGCGGATTACTTCTGTAACCATAAATATACCAAGATTATTTTTGTGCCATTGCCGGGAATTCATATTTCTACTAATGTCGTTAAGAAATACCGACAATAGCGTTCGATTAATACTGTTTAATTAATTACTCTACTATTTTACAAATTCTCAACACTTTGCAAACTGTTGTTTTCGCAAATGTACCATATATCATGCCATCTTTTGCTATCCCTGTGCACTTGCATACTTATTGTGTGACTTGCTGAGTATTCCATGTACTCACCTTGCAATAATCAATCAAACCTCAGTTAGAGAAAAATGATCTAGAAGGAGAAGACCTTTGGTTTAAATCCCAGTTGAACTGCCTATGGGAGTGGAGTTGAAGTTTCGCTAAATTTTCTTTTGCGCTGTAGTTTTCTTCGTGGTGAGGACTAAGTGCCTCTTATATAAGTATTTAGCGCTTTAGTTATTTTGATGAACCTGTATATTAGATTATCAGTTTCTGTACCTCGGCTAATTCTTGGACAAGTGTTTTAATGCACAAATTAGTTTGGAAATTACTTGTGAATTTCCGGGCGTGACAGTGCAGCCCAGTGGTGGGCCATTGACAATGGTGGAAGACGAGGCACAATAGGCAGCGGTGTCGAAACAAGATTTCGACAATACAAAAAGGGGGTGGCTATCAAGCTGGAAAAGTGGATGGGTTAGGAGACACGAGGTTTATATAGGTTCAGGTCTTCTCAATGAGAAGTAATACCCTACTTCTGTCCGGGGATTGATCCGCCGAGTGTATTATTGATCGTATATCAGAGAGAAAGGTTATGCCCCTGGAGGCACCTGGACCCCTCCTTATATAGGCGGAGGAGCCAGAATTACAAGATACAACCCATGTTCCTAACGGGCCAGACATGTAAAGATAAATTATAATCGTAACCGACTAGGCCTATCGGATGTTTCCTTGATATACAAGTTAACATAACAACTGAGTCCTTTACTAAATATATTCTATCTGTATATTTGGTATCCCTATACCTAGTCGGATACACATGCGTGTGGGTATGGGGTATCCATAATCTCCACAGTAGCCCATGAGACCTAAACAGTCGACGAAATAATCCCGAGTCATTAAACGAAAATCCCGAGTGCTTCAATTATCTCTGCCTTGGCCTCCCGAGTGGTTGAATCAAAGGCTGTGAAGGGCTAAAAAAATTTAGGTGCATCGACTAGATGCACCTAATAGGTGTAGCCCCCGACTATGTGATTAGTTGGAAAAAACTAAACATATAGTCAAGGTTAAAATAAATAACCAGCCGAGTGGTTTTATGAATGGTACTACCGAAGTAATTTAATATTAAAGCATATTCAACTTCATCCGAGGAATTTGCCGACTGCTTAAATAAGATTATTGAGCTCACTATGAAACATAGATGATATATGAAGATCCGAGTGATAAGAGCACTCTACAGATCTATCATCTATTTTGGGGCATAATACATCATTTGTGTTAAAATTCGAGTAAAAACTAGTTTAACCGCTAAATAAATAACGACTTACAAGTTTAACCAGCCTAAGCCGTAACTTTAGTCTGTTATTAAGAGAATGAAGCATATAAATGCTCAGAAGGAACATGTTAACAACCAAATTTGGTAATTTCAGTATCAAAGACAAAGATAAAACTGAGGCTGAGTCTAAGGTGGAAATCGTTTCGGAAACAGGGCAAGGATCGGCTAAAGTCCGAATCGACTGCGATCGTGATCGGCAGAGTTCGACTTGGACAAGGTTAGCCGATTGAGCCGAATCCGACAATGTGACACGGTACACGTTGTCGGGTTGAGCTAATGTGCTTCATGAGGATTGCCACGCACGGATTGAGTCCTGAGAAGGCAATTGTATCTATTAATTAGGATATTTTATGTAATTTCCTTAGAGATATGTTTGGGCAAAAGTCTGCCGCAAAGACTTATGTTGTCTTAGAGTTTGTTTCGTGTCCGACACGGACATATTTTGTAATCTTGGGTATAAATAGACCCCGAGCCTCATGTAATCAATCTAACACACATTCAATACAATCTTGGCGCATCGCCACCCTTTTACTTTCGTGCTGAAGCCAACAAAGAACCACCGACTGGAAACCAGTCGGCATCCGCTGAAGCGAGCACAAACCAGGAGCCCTCGACTGGAAACTAGTCGGGTGAAGATAAAGAAGACTCCCAGTAACCAAATATGGATGGGGGCAACAATATCCCTGAAACGGAGGAGCAAGCTAGCAGTCCTCCTCTAAACCAAGATACAGATGTTGGACCTGAAGCCAGCACTTTTGACAAGGTGGAAGGACATGCTCGGCCACCGCCTATAATTATCACAGGTAATGCTCTCTCCAGTGAATTCATGTTATCTCATTGTTCTTATATAAATGAAGGCCCAATGGTTGGTGACGAAGAAGAAATTCTTCGTACTAAATCAGCTGAAGACTCCCAGCCGCCTATCCTGGTCAAATGGTGGGATGATGAAATGCAACCGCAAGGCATTGTGATAAATTGGCAGAAGGAAGAAGATGAAGTAGTTCTGCTAGCAAAGACTCTCAATCAGGCTACTCGTCTTGTAAATGTAAGTATACTGCCCCTCACATATTTAGTCATCCACTGAATTTACTATGTTGAATACGATATTGTGCAGAGAATCCACCTTCAGAACGAGGCTAAAACCGCTACCCTTGAGAAGCTGGTTCCTCATCTTGGCACTTTGGAAGAAACCAGAGCAAAACTCTATGAAACCAAAGAATAAGCTAGGAAGATAGAACATGAACTCAGGAATCGGATTGTCGAGCTCCAGGATACCAACTTCGAATTGAGCGGCTCCTCCAAAGGTTAATGTTATTCCTGCTTGGCTTTCCATATTCAATTCCAGCAATTGTATAATTTTTGTGTGTCTGGCAGTCCAAGTTGCCAAAATTGAAGATCTGGAGAGACGAATTAAAGCCTTAGAGAATGACAAAGCTGCTTTGTCCAAGGAAAGAGATCTTGTTGTCAAGGAATTTGAAGGTAACTCTTCTGATTCTTTGTGAATGAAACTTGATCAACTATCATTATATCTTGAATCCTTGAATGATGTTATATGCAGATTATATGGGGAAAACAAAGGCGCAATTCGACTTGTTGATAAACAAAGTCGAAATTGCTGAGAAGGCCAGAGACGAAGTTGCTAATACTGCCACTCCTATAATCCATGCCATGTATCATTGCAACAGCGGCACAAGCTCCTTGGACGCCGTGGAAATCTTTGATAAGATGGCAATATGGGAGCAAGCATGGCCTTGGCAATGATGAAGTCTTTGTGATGTGGACTTGGGTTCCCGATCTTCCGAAAGGTTCTGATAAACAACGATTTGGGCAGAGTCGCGACACAAAACGATCCGGCTTCTTGAACGAACACGCTCTTGAGCCCGGCAATCGTAGCACAACGTCACCTCTGGTTATCACCCGTGTCGAAAAGCGGATGACCTCGCCGAGAAGGCTAATCCATGTTTGCCAATCGAAGAACACAAACAAGAACAAGGTAGAATACACCAAAATTGCAGATGAATGATTAAGCTCAGAAGTTGGGGTCTTACAAACCGATCTAACGACGAAATTGTTCTCGACAGAATAATGTAAGCAAAACCCAAACTCTAAAGATGACAGGGGGTACTGATATATAGAGTTTAGGGTCATGCAACCTGTTGGCAACTTTTTTGACAAGTTGACAAGCACAATCGCAGCACCTTAAGCCTTGCGGTGATCCTAGAGTCGCCAACCACCTCGATCTAGCAAGCTAAACCTAGATGGGTTTTGATAACTAAACCGGCTAGCAGAGCCGATTTCTAGATAGCTACCCGTCTCGTGGGCAAAACGGAAGGTTTTCAGGACAAACCTACAAAGAGATGTCGCACTCTCGCAGCGGCGGCGGATGGTTTACGGCGCAAACCGACAATGATGGACAAACTAAGAGAAAACTAAAAGCAATATGAAAAAACGATTCGATTGATTGATTGTAGATTGGATTTTACAATGAACCGGCCATGTCCCTTATATAGGGGTTGGTCTTGCCCTCTACAGGCCCTCCTCCACGTCCAACTCGGGGTAGAAACCAAAGGAAACCCGAAACATGCCTTCCCGAACAAGGAAACTTCGAGACCCGACGAAACAGAGTCGGACTTGGACCTGCCGGTCAGACCGGCCACACACCGCCGGTCTGACCGGTCCTCAACCGGCGGTCTGACCGCTCAATACACGGCGGTCAGACCGGCCCACTTCGGAGGAAACCGGTAGACTTCCAAATTTTGGCAATATTTCCTATTTTAATCCTAGGTGTCAAATTTGGGTGTAAACAACATTCACTTAAACAATGAGTAGCCGGACCAAATTGTCTTTTTGTCAATTATCCTTTATACCAAACAAGTTTCATTCCTCTCACGAATTGGTAAATCCTTTGCAGCTCACCTCTCCGAAGTGGCAAAAGGCTAATATCCTGATCAAACGCCATCTCGTCCTTTTCCTGACACTGCTGCCAATGCACACGGTACCTGTGCCTCACAACAGTAGTGTGTCCAACTGTTTTCGCTGCTTCTTGGGGATAGGTATACCATTAAGACCATATTAACTCACTTATGTTGAATCTTGCTCTTGCATTTCTACTGCAATGCCTGGACAAGAACATCGCCCATCGCTTGCATACAACACAGATTCATTGCCATTGGTCCTCCCATCCATTAATCCCTAGCAACATACAAGTGTGAGGTCAAATGCAGTAGTAAACTTTCTTTCTGTCTCCAATGGTCCATTCCAATGAGCTTGAATTCCAAGATTGAGATGATGGCAATTGGAAGCCTATTCCAAGTGATAACTAGCTAACTCTGCCTCTCGTAGGCTCGTTGCTCTGCTTGCATACTTAAAAAGCGAATATTAGAGAAGACATAATATCAAATAATTAGAAAGGGTGAGGCTTCGAACCCAGATCTTCTAGCCCACCACCTTGTGGAGCTAACGGGAAAACCCCTAAGTGTTTCTCGCTCTGCTTGCATACTTGTCCAGCTTCGTCAATGAATGCATACTTGTCCAGCTTCGTCAATGAATGCATACTTGTCCAGCTTCGTCAATGAATGCATACTTGTCCAGCTTCGTCAATGAATGCATACTTGTCCAGCTTCGTCAATGAATGCATACTTGTCCAGCTTCGTCAATGAATGCATACTTGTCCAGCTTCGTCAATGAATGCATACTTGTCCAGCTTCGTCAATGAATGCATACTTGTCCAGCTTCGTCAATGAATGAGTCTAATCTATGGAACTTGCTACGAGCTGTTGAAGTGGAAGAGATACCTCATCACCACTTACCACATTGATGGTGTTTTTCGATGTGAAACTGGTCATACGAATAGCTCCGTGACGAGTCTTGATAAAGCACCCTGCCAAAAGCGCCTCTTGCGTCGCCTTGAGGTGTTGTTCAATCTCCCGACATTGCTCCTCATCCAGATCCTCCAATGAGATGGGGAGGACATTAGATGGATCAACCTCCGGCTTGGTCATGATGAAGACGTCCCCAGCGGAGTCGCCAAAAATTGTGTTGGCAACTTTTTTGTCAAGTAGACAAGCACGATCATGACACCTAAACGCCTTGCGGTGATATGGAGTCTCCAACCACCCCAATCTAGCAAAAAGCTAGACCAAAATGGGTTTTGATAGATTAAACCGGCTAGCGGAGCCGATTTAGATAGAACGATGGATAACTACCCGTCTCATGGGCAAATGGAAGGTTTTCACGACAAACCTACAGAGGAATTCGTACTCCCGCAGCGAAGGCGGATGATTTACGACGCAAATTGACAAAGATGGATGAACTAAAACTAGGCTATATGGAAAGTAGAAGTAATATTGGAAAAAACGATTCGATTGATTGTGTAGATTGTATGTTACATGGTTTCAAACGGCCTTATCCATTATATAGGGCTTGGTCTTGCCCTTTACAGGCCTTCCTCCATGTCCAACTCGGGATAGAAACCAAAGGAAAACCAAAACATAGCCTCCCGACTAAGGAATCCCGAGATCCGACGAAAACATAGTCTGTCTCAGACTCCGCCGGTCTGACCGGCCACATGCCGCTAGTCTGAACAGCCCTCAGGACGCGGTCTGACCTGCCCTGTGGAGGAAACCGATAGATTTCCCAAATCTTAGCAATTTTCCATATTTTAATGGGTTAATTTGATCCATCCCACTATAAATATGTCAAATTAAAAAAATATCATTACTATTCGCAATATCGGCTGAATGCCACTGAAATTTTCTAAAATTCGATTCGTGCCACTGGTGTCTACTTGTCATCGCCATCACGTTCTCGTCATCATGCTGCTTCTTCCTTCTTTCCTTTTCTTCTTCTCCCAGGTTGGCGTGGAGGGACGGTGCGCTGTCAGTGTAAAGGGACAGCGCGGCTGCGAGGTCTGGTTGGCAGAGCAACATCCGGTGGGCTCTCCCTGTACTGCATCAGCCGCGCCTCCCGCTCCAACCCCTTGCCCACCACTAGCATCGGCTGAGACCTTCACAGTCGAAAAGATAATCTTCTCTCGAACTAGATGCACCTAATAGGTGTAGCCCCCAACTATGTGGTTAGTTCAACAAACTGAGCATATAGTCAAGGAGTAAATAATCCAACCAACTGAGTGGTTTTGATAAATATACTCAACCGAGTGACTTGATATCAATATATAGCATATGCGGTGTGAATCTCCGAATAACCTGATCCAAGTGATATACTGACTGCTTTATAAAATATGATGCGTGCAACCTAAAGTTGACTACATCATTGAAAATTCACATAGCAAAACAGCTATAAAGAAGCTTATATGCTGTGAATAAAGAAACTTCCAAAGTATTGGACACACACCATGCGCACATTGCTTTAACAGATGTGCTTAAGTCCCTAAAAGACACATGGTTTCACTACACCTGGAAATATACGGCATATGTGGTGTAAAATCCGAGTAAATAAACTCATACAGGATTCACCAACCGCCTAGAAAAAGACCAAAATATATAATTAGCCTAAGCCATAATATTGGTCAATAAAAATGCACACATACGTGCCAAAAAACAATGATATTGTGTTGGCAGCTATGAAAAAAACAATTGCTTTACAAACCCAAACAGCGCCTTGACTATATAAAAAAAGTCAGCGGGGCAGCTATGAAAAACTTCACTGTTCGGCACCTTTTAAAATGCATTGTACCAACTCCTAAAAAGTTGAGTAACTACGGTATAAAAGGATTTTAAGGTATTGGGCACATAATCACGCGCACTTTTGCCTAAGCAAAAAATGCCTAAGTCCCTAAAAAAACATAACATGCCACACCTAAAAATATGGACTGCAGACATATTAGGCCTAGACCTCAAATATGTCTACCGATACCCTTAAAATATGAAGAAATAGAGCACGCCAATTAATATGATCCCGAGTGATAAATTTCCCGGTTGATGTAGATCGAGTGTAACTCATATGAGTGGCTTCTAATTTGAGTAATTCTCCCTCATGGGTTGTAGCAAAGTAGATGTGATAATTGAATCCCGACTGGCGCAAGTACTTAGGTGATAGCCCTCACGAGAAATAATAAATGATTTTGTGATAATTGAATCCCGACTGGCGCAAGTACTTAGGTGATAGCCCTCACGAGAAATAATAAATGATTCAGTCTTTGAGCGTAGGAAATAGTCTCAGGAACATGAATTCACGTTGCATGTATCCGGAACAAGTCCAAATTGAAGGTATGATCCTTGTGTTTGAGATAATAAGCCACCGAGGATGTAGCTTGTCCTTCTGTTGTAGTCAAAATTGTCCATTGAAGGCAATTGACGCAGTTGGCATGGAGACGAAATGACCAACATGAAGATGATATCACCCGTCAAAGCTGACGAAGATGTTGCTGGTGGTAAAGACAATGACACCAATTAAAGGTGATGAAGTCGCATAGCCATGGAGGCGAAGAAACCAGTCGGCAGCAGACAAGTCAGCCAGCAGTAAAGATGAAGGTGCCCAGCAACGGCAACAGAGTTGTGCAGACATGGCAGCGAAATGATCAGTCGATAACAAACGAGGCGCCCGGTGAAGAAGACGAAGACGCCCATCAGTGAAGGCATAATAAGTCAGCCATGAAAGCGAAGACACCATGGGCGACGGCGGAGTCAAGCCGGTGGTGAAAACGTAGATGCTTATCAATGGCAATGGCGAAATCCATCAATCATGCAAAAGAAGAAAACAATTGGCGACAGCAAACGCAATTGGCGATAATGACAATCAGCGGCAACGGAGACAACCGGTTATGATGACGAAGTTGCCCATCAACGGCAGCAGAGTAGGCATAGCCGAAGAGGCTTGACAGGATGTTTATGAAGATGACGATGTCGATGATCCAGTCAATAGCAGTGTAGCAGCCGATGATAACGGCAAAGTCACCCTTCAAAATCACCTCAAATTCCGTGTATCCGGTGAAATATATTTGCGCTATTGCAAAGTTGAACGGAATTGCTTTGTTTCTGTTGACAATTTTCTTTGGAAAAAATTTTAAATTTGTAAACCATTGGGTATGTTCTAAGGTTGTGCAAGTGCAGTGAAAAAAAAAATCAAAAAAATGCACGGCTGAGGGGAGTCATCCTTGAAACCACATCTTCACATCGCGAGTTTCTCGCGAGCCAAGGAAATCCAGCTTAATTAGAAGCCTGAACCAGCCACTTCATACCTGCCCAATAAAATTCTTAGTCCTAAAAAGGCTGTTAGGAAACGATAAGCGAACAAACGATAAAGAACAATAGATCTATCACAGAAGACACGAGATTTAACGTGGAAAACCCTCCTAAAACAGGAGAGAAAAAACCACGGGCGCCAGCCAGCAAAATATCTTCACTATATCTGGGGTGAGGTTACAACGCCGCACGGCGGCTTACAAGAGGTATATATATGGTGGAACCCTAAAAGGGATGACGATCCATACCTCAGAGGAGTGGTATGGATCACAACTCAATAGCTGGCCTTTATTAAGTGCAAATTGTCGAAACATGAATTCGGCAATAATAAAAGAGGGTAGCGCGCGAGACCTAAAAGTGGATGGATGCGGAGATAAAGATTTAGATAGGTTCAGGCCCTCTCAATGAGAGGTAATACTCTACTCCTGTTTGGGGATTTGAATCCGCCGGGTGTAGTATGATCTGACGATCATATGTGCTCATGCCCCTAGAGGGGGCTCCCTGCCCTCCTTATATAGGTTGGGGGGCAGGGTTACAAGATAGAAACCTTAACCAATACGGTATCGGTTTCCTAAATCTACTTTACAATCTTATCAAACCAGGACTTTAGGCCGCTCCATAACATAAAAGGAAACGTAATACTCAAGTCATGATTTGTTACATATTCCATAGATATAAGCTATCCCTATGACTAGTCGGATAACCATGCCGTGTGGGTATGGGGTACCCATAATCTCCACAGTAGCCCCTGAGACCTTCACAGCCGAGTGCTTCAATCATCTTTGCCATGGTCTCCCGAGTACTTTTACCAAATCTGAAGACTGTGGAGGGCTAAAAAATAAAGTCAGGTGCATCGACTAGATGCACCTAATAGGTGTAGCCCCCGACTATGTGGTTAATTGAACAAACCAAACATATAGTCAAGGAATAAATAATCTAACCAACCGAGTGGTTTCGATAATTGTAGTCAACCAGGTGACTTAATATTAATATATAGCATATGCGGTGTGAATCCCTGAATAACATGATCCTAGTGATATACCGACTCTTTGTAAAATATGATGCGTGCAACCTAAAGTTGACCTACATTCATTGAAAAATTCACATAGCAAAACAGCTATCAAAGAAGCTTGTATGTTGTGAATAAAGAAATTTCCAAAGTATTGGGCATTACGCCATGCGCACACTTTACTTTAACGATGTTGCTTTAAAGTCCCTAAAAGACCCACATGGTTCACCACACCTGGACAATATATGGCATTATGTGCGTGTAAAATCCGAGTAAATAAACTCATAAAGGATTACCAACGCCTGGAAATGACCACATATATTAATCAGGCCTAAGCCATAATAGTTGGTCAATAAAAAATGCACACTTACGTGGCAAAAAGCAATGATATTGTATCCAATCAATTGCCTTAAAACACCCAAACAGGCACCTTGACTTATATAAAAAAGTCAGCGCGGACAGCTAATAAAGCTTTACTGTTGACACCTTTTAAGATGCATTGTACCAACTCCTAAAAAGTTGAGTAACTGCGGTATAAAAGGATTTTAAGGTATTGCGGGCACTTGATCACCGGCACTTTGGCCTAAGCAAAAAGTTGCCTAAGTCCCTAAAAGAACGTGACAGGCCCACCTGAAATATGGGCTGCAGACATATTAGGCCGAGGCCAAAAATATGCCTTCGACACCCTTTAAAGGATGACGCACTGTAACATGCCTCCCGAGTAATAAATCTTCCGTGTATATAGACCAGTGTTAGCTCATATGAATAGCGTCTGATCTGAGTAATTATCCCTTATGGGATACTCCAAATAAATATAAAAATTGAATCCCGACTTGGCGCAAGTATCGGTTGATAACCCTTACGGGGGGAATAATAGATAGTCCAGTCTTCGAGCATAGAAAAGTAGACATCTCATGAACAGTATGCAGGTTAATCGACAATCCAATTGAAGTATGGATCTTGGTGTTTGGAACTGATAAGCCCCTGGGAGCATATAAGCGTTCTCCTGTTCTGGTTGCATGAGTACAAGCGTCACATGTAGTGGCGCAGTTAGCTCAAGATGCCAATAGATGGACTGCCACCAGGGTGGCGAATGATGGTGAGGACAAATAGCGATACTATCAAGATGGCATAAGTAGCCAGTCCGTGGAGGCGAGGGGAATATCGCAGAGTCAGGTCAGCAGATTGGTGGAACGCGCGATTTAAATAGCTAAGCCAGGCATCGAAGTGAACGAGTCGTGACACAGGGCACATCAAAGGCGAATGGAAATCCACCAATCAGATGAAGATGAAGGAAACATTAGTGGCACGACAAGAGCGCCAACCGAACATGATGAAGATGATACGATTGTCGGTTAGTCTAGTCAATAGCAGTGTCAGCAACCAATGATAATGACGAAGACGCTCATCCAGCATTTTGCATTAGCTTAGCGGTCAGACGCAGTGAAGTGCAAAATAAAAGGCTGAGGAAAGCAACGAGCGAAGACGTAGATCATCATTAGCAACAGCGGAGATCGTTCGAGGGCGAATGAAGCTAGAAGGTGCTGTGGGATGATAGTCGAGTGAAACAATAATCCATCAGATAATGTGGTTGTTATAGCTGTGTAGGCAGGCGTCACTGGAGAGGAGTGATATGTTAGTGTTCAACTCGTTGGCAAACTCGTGAATATGTTGATGTGTTTGGAACTCCCAGCGTAAAATTTCTTGCTCACTGCTCGAAGCAAGAAAATATGATGGACTCCAGAGTTGAACTTCGGGTTGGCATGTAATTGATTTGCTTCACTTTGACATAAATTGTTCAATTTTAGCCGTGTATTTGGTTGTAGCCCCCGGACTATTGATTAGTTGCGGAAACAACTGAAACATAGCAGGTCGGAAGACTGTAGAGCTTCTTTCGGTCGAAAGTCATTGCTTGATGAAGATATGTTGTTTGAAATGTCCAGTAAAATCCTGAATAGGTAGAGCCACTTGTTGTAGTAAAGAGATAAGCACGGGGGCATCGCTATGCCGCAAGATGTCGAGGTTCAGCAAAGACTTCGTGGTGTGGGTGAAGTAGCAAACTTTGCGAATAAACGAGCAATAGGAGGTTTGCCGTGCGAAGGATAATAAGGCTGGAATCGCTCTCACCAGTGATGACAGAAGTTGATCGGTCGGGGTGGGGGCCGTGATTGAAGTAGACAACATGTGTGCGAGGCAACAGAAGCAAACCGGTGGCGAAGCACGCATTAGTCGTAAGATGTGGAAACACCAGTCGGCCGTGCAAGATGGCGGCAAGCAGTGAAACACTAGACGTGTCCCATACAGACGAGTAGCATAATAGAGCCAGCTTGCAGCGGAAACACCAGCGTCGCGGCGGACGAGGCGGCCGTCGTGAAGACGTAGACGCCCAACACGGGGCATAAATAGGCCAGCCGTGCAGGCGGAAACACCAGTCGCGCGGCGGACGAGGCGGGCCGGCCGGTGAAGACGTAGACGCCCAACACGGCGGCATAATAGGCCAGCCGTGCAGGCGGAAACACCAGTCGGCGGCGGACGAGGCGGCCGGTCGGTGAAGTCGTAGACGCCCAACAACGACGGCATAATAGGCCAGCCATGCAGGCGGAAACACCAGTCGGCGGCGGACGCGGCGGCCGGTCGGTGAAGACGTAGACGCCCAACAACGGTGGCATAATAGGCCAGCCGTGCAGGCGGAAACACCAGTCGGCGGCGGACGCGGCGGCCGGTCGGTGAAGACGTAGACGCCCAACAACGGTGGCATAATAGGCCAGCCGTGCAGGCGGAAACACCAGTCGGCGGCGGACGCGGCGGCCGGTCGGTGAAGACGTAGACGCCCAACAACGGTGGCATAATAGGCCAGCCGTGCAGGCGGAAACACCAGTCGGCGGCGGACGCGGCGGCCGGTCGGTGAAGACGTAGACGCCCAACAACGGTGGCATAATAGGCCAGCCGTGCAGGCGGAAACACCAGTCGGCGGCGGACGAGGCGGCCGGTCGGTGAAGACGTAGACGCCCAACAACGGTGGCATAATAGGCCAGCGTGCAGGCGGAGGCACCAGTCGGTGGCGGCGAAGGCAAGCCGATGGTGATGTTCTGAGTGATCCATTCCTGGAGCGTAAGAGATAAGCTTAAAGTCATGAATCCCTTTTATGCATATCTGGATCTTGATCCTGCAGAACAAACATATAGGATGAGTAGTATCTGATGTAAATATAATACTCGAGAAAAATTCAAGTATTTTAAAATATTTATAAATATGTATTTCTCCTCTTGTCAATTTTGATTTCCCCGAGCAGATGACTCCTTACGTTTAAACACTCTGCCCGACTAGTCATAGTCCCCAAGCATCGGGAGTCGGCCTAGGCACTTCCCAAACATGCATATGAGTGACATGAGTTCGTCATTAATGGAACAAAGTTTCACGGATCAGAATTTACTACTCGGGTACTTTTGCAATTATTAAGAGCAGAAAATAAATTTATCTCATCTCTATGCTTTTGATTTATTCCGAATAATACTTAGCACCTTGCGTTACTCGGTCCATCCAACGAGCCCCCGGGTGCTAGGAATCGGCCCAAAGGCAACCATCCATTGGCAAACCAAACGGAAAGCATAGGAAGATAGAACTCCATAACTCGATAGGTACTTTTGTACTCAGATTATGTCGCAAGCAATCAAGATAAATATTATGAAAAATATGATATAACATCTGTAGCCCCCGACTCACTACTCAATGGAAGACCAATTGGTGTAGTGAGGCAGAGGAAAAGGAAAAATATCATATAAAGAATAAAATAAATGATGACTTAGCTTTGTCGTATTCCCTCGGTGACAGCAGAAGTAGCCGATGTGGGAACGAAACAGTCCATCAATGGTGACAAAAACACCAGTCGGCGCCAGTGGAACCAAGCCAGTGGTGTAGATGATGAAGCCCATTAACGGCGGCGAAGTCCGCCAACCGTATAGGCGAAAACACCAGTCAGTGGCGGCAGAGGCGGCCGACGGTGAAGAAGTAGACGCCCATCAACGGCGATGTGACCATCAAACCATATAGGCGAGAACACCAGTCGGCGGCGACGGAGGCAGCCGGTCGGTGAAGATGTAGATGCCCATCAACGGCGATGTGACCATCAAACCATATAGGCGAGAACACCAGTCGGCGGCGACGGAGGCAGCCGGTCGGTGAAGATGTAGATGCCCATCAACGGCGATGTGACCATCAAACCATATAGGCGAGAACACCAGTCGGCGGCGACGGAGGCAGCCGGTCGGTGAAGATGTAGATGCCCATCAACGGCGATGTGACCATCAAACCATATAGGCGAGAACACCAGTCGGCGGCGACGGAGGCAGCCGGTCGGTGAAGATGTAGATGCCCATCAACGGCGATGTGACCATCAAACCGTATAGGCGAGAACACCTGTCGGCGGCGACGGAGGCAAGCCGATGGTGAAGTCGTAGACGCCCAACAACGGTGGCATAATAGGCCAGCCGTGTAGGCGGAGACACCAGTCGGCGGCGGCGGAGGCAGGCCGACGGTGAAAGCGAAGATGCCCACCAACGGCGGCGACGAAGTCCAGCTGGTCGGTGAAGACGTGGATGCCCATGAACGGTGGTGTGACCAACCAACCGTTTAGGCGAGGACACCAGTCGGCGGCGATGGAGGCAGGCCGGCGGTGAAGTCGTAGACGCCAAACAACGGCGGCATAATATGCCGGCCGTGTTGGCGAAGACACCACTCGACGACGACGAAGGCGAACTGGTGGTGAAGTCAATGACGCCATTAACAATGGTGGTGGAGTACACCAACCGTAACGGCGGATGCAACAGATGTACGTGCATACAAAGATAACAGATCAAACAACATTAGTTATCTGTCAATTAGAAGACTAGAAAGACCAAGATTAATCTAATTTATATAAGAAAATTAGAACGATAAACCTGGTAATTGCCAATACTAGCTGGTGAGGTGTTAATGACTTGGTGAATATATGCATAGAAAACTCCACGTAGCGTACTCCGAGTTAGAGCAGGACTTGGATAAAAAAAAGATACAACTGATCAATCCATGCATATGTATATGCACGTTTGCATGCTCCTGTTGTTAGTTGATGATTGCTTGACATGTATACATGTATACACATGCACGAGCTATACATGCATGCCGGGGAGTGCAGCACTTCCTTGTTCGAGTTGATATCTCCAATCTGTTGACCCGGAGTTCGCGTCGAGTGACTCAAGTCCGACTCATACTAGCAATTCAATCTCACCAGATGTTTTGATATTGACGAGAAAGGATGCTGGCGCTCGGGATTTGATCTGTCATACGGTGGTTGATATACAGATTGATATGACCAAATTGATTGAACCAACTGGATAATGATCGTGGCAGCTTTCAAAACGAAACCGCTGAGTCGACGAACATGGTGGTGACAAATTCGATCCCACAGATAAAGTTTATTTGACGACAACAACTGCTTCGACAAGAATAATGATATTATTGGCAGCTCCATATCGACGACCTCTCCGGCCTCTTGCTGCGAAAAATATAGCCCAGGACGAAGGTGATGCGGCAGCTGACATAGGAGATTGAATCTGAAACTTGCCGTGGTAGAGAGGCTGTAATTTTCTTCAATTGAATTCCCCTGATTGATTCAAATCTAAGTCAGAAGGGAAGAGCTTGTAGAAGTTGTCGACGGTGAGGAAGTGAAAACTCCCGAAGCGAAGACGAAGCCGGCGACTCATAAAGTTGCTTCCATCGCACTCGTCGATAGGAAACTCGGCGTCACCTCTACCTGGCGCGCCAACTGTCGAAACATGAATTCGGCAATAATAAAAGAGGGTAGCGCGCGAGACCAAAAAGTGGATGGATGCGGAGACAAAGATTTAGACAGGTTCAGGCCCTCTCAATGAGAGGTAATACCCTACTCCTGTTTGGGGATTTGAATCCGCCGGGTGTAGTATGGATCTGACGATCATATGTGCTCATGCCCTTAGAGGGGGCTCCCTGCCCTCCTTATATAGGTTGGGGGGCAGGGTTACAAGATAGAAACCTTAACCAATACGGTATCGGTTTTCTAAATCTACTTTACAATCTTATCAAACCAGGACTTTAGGCCGCTTCATAACATAAAAGGAAACGTAATACCCAAGTCATGATTTGTTACATATTCCATAGATATAAGCTATCCCTATGACTAGTCGGATAACCATGCCGTGTGGGTATGGGGTACCCATGATCTCCACACAAATGAATTTGGATCACAACTCAACAAAGGCCTTACCAACATACCAAACCCTAACTCCTAGTATCTCTTCCCCTTGAGCACTCGTCGTCGTTGACATTCCCCGTCGCCACTAGCCTCCAATGGGTATAGCAACGTCGCAGTGACCCACCTCGTTGCCACCCAGTCCGCTGTCCCATTCTGTGGTTGTCGTGGAGAACACAAACGAGCAGGAGCAAGCAACTCCACCGCCGTTGCCACGGAAATCCAAATCAAGGAGCAAATGGTAGACTTGTCATCCTTGTTCCGTTGCCATTATTTTGGTTGGCGAATTGTTTGCTTGGTCTTTTGGTTGGCTGCAATTTAAAGGCTCTCAGATCTAGTAAAGCTCAGGGGTGTGTTGATGGATGTAATATCCTGCATTATAAATTGATGTATACAGAAGTTTTGTTCCAAATACTCTGATTTGCCAGGCCAGTTGCTTGATTTTTGTTCATTGCAAAAGTTTGTGCAATCTTTGAAGGGAAGACTAGCTAGTCAGGGGTGTATTGGCTCGCGAGCCAACCGAGCTAGCTAGAGCTGCCATGCGAACTGAGCCGAGCTAGCTCGATATCCACCTCAAACTACATGTGAGAAGGTGAGGGATTTCGCTTTAGCAAGTCTACTTGACGAGGACTTGTTCTCGTTGACTTGCAAGAATTCTCGATGAATCACATTCCTAACTGATGTTTACAGCGAAGTGGACAGCTGGACGCTATTCGACTTTGTCCTCATTGGCCTCTTCATCCTTATTGTTGTTGTTGCAACTCAAGGGGGTGCATATGAGTTATATATATTAGATTTGGCTAAATATGATATATGTATCAGGACTAGCATTTATGCACTTAGAATATACTCCCTCCGTCCTAAATTTCTAGAGTTTGAATTTTCTTAAAAAAAAAAATCAACTTCTACCATCCTACTTACTCTCAGCTAGCACGTAAAACGAGAAGCTTTATCCCTTTACCTACCTATCACTCTTACTTCTTTTTTAAATGATTAAAGGTATTTTAGTCATTCTCACTCTTCACTAATTCTACCTCGGGAAGCTAGGAATGTGTTTTTTTGGGACGGAGGGGTACACTAGTACAGATCCTTCTATCTGTGACGGCCTCTAATATGCCTAGAAATAGCGGGCCGTCACAAGAAAATCATCTCAATCGGGACAAAAAGTGCCCGATTGAGATATGGTCGTACAGACACATTAGATGGGCATAAAACTTAAGCCCGTCACGGATGACACCTATCAGTGACAGGCTGTAGTTTAGACTTGATTGAGATAACATTCCATATCTCAAATGGGCCTAAAGTTATGGCCCGTCACAGATGACTCATCAGTGACGGGCTATATTATGCCCGATTGAGATGACTTAATATCTATCGGGCATTAACTAAAACCCGTCACCGATGAGTATTTTTTTATTTTTCATGTGAAATGTTTATATTTGTAAGTTGAACTGTAGCAAAATAATTAAGTGCAGTATAATAATTTATTTTCTGAGTCAAAATAATTTTACGGGTAGTAAATGATTTCAAATGAAAAAAATGTCAACAACAAAGTTGTATAACTTATCAATATTTACAACTTTTAATTTGGTCATTTTTCTATATAACATTTTTTGAATAGTTTGAATTTGAATTTAAAAATATGACAACTTCAAACAATATTTTTAAATACTAAATGATTTCAATTGAAAAAGTCATCAACAACATAGTTGAATAACTTATCAAGATCTAAAACTTTTATTTTTATTATTTCTTCATCCAACAAAATGTTAGTAACATTATTCATAAATTTTACATATATGTGTTATAGTTTATAAACCAGATAAGATATATGTCAATTTTGTGAACAATGTTACTATCACTTTATCGTATGAAGAAATAACCAAAATAAAAGTTTTAGATCTTGATGAGTTATTCAACTTCGTTGTTGATGACTTTTTCAGTTGATATCATTTAGTATTTGAAAATATTGCTTGAAGATGTCATATTTTCAAATTCAAATTCAAACGGTTCAAAAAATGTTATATAGAAAAATGACCAAAAGAAAAGTTATAGATCTTGATGAGTTATACAACTTTGTTATTGATGACTTGTTCTGTTGAAGTCGTTCACTGATCAAAAATTATATTTGAATTTTTCAAACTTTGAATTTCAAATTTCAAATTATTTAAATAGTTAGATGGAGAAATGACCAAAATAAAAATTTTGCACCTCGATGAATTCTACAACTTTGATGTTGGTGACTTTTCCATTTGAATCATTTTATAACCCCAATTTTTGTTTGAAGTTGTCAAATTTTGAAAATTCAAAATTTGAATTGTTCAAATGAATTTATTTGTACAAAGGACCGATACAATAGTTGTAGATCTCGATGAGTTATACAATTTTGTTGTTTATGATTTTTTTCATTTGACACACAAAAATCGGCCTAAAATTAAATTCCCATCTGTGACGGGCTTTATTTTTGACAGATCTCAATGAGTTCTACAACTTTGTTTTGACAGCTTTTTCATACGAGTTTATTTAGTATTATAAAATTCAATTCAAAATTCATTTTTCCTAGAAGTCTGATTTGCTTCCACTTCATGATAATACTTGCTAAATATATATTTGATCCAATTAAGTCGGTTTTGCTAGTGAAATATGTGAAATATGTGAATGGATATGAAATATGTGATTAAAATGGATGTTATGTGAATGTGGTTGTGTTAAATATATTGATGGTTGTGTATGTGAATGATTGTATATGAATGGGGATGTTGGGGTGTGACATCCTGGCCTAGGGCTTAATAGGATTAATAGAAAAGTCATACCAACAAGTTACAACTACTTTTCTAGAAGCCGATCTCCAAAGAACTTTGATGTTAAGCGTGCTAGGCCCAAGAGTGAGGACAAAAAAGACTGGCCTGGGAGAGGCGGGACGGCATAGCATGGCTAGCCAACGGGCATTAACTTAGGCCCGATTGAGATGAGGGTCATCTGTGACGGGCGCCAGTTGTGGCCCGATTGAGATAGGTCATCTGTGACGGGCTATAGTTTGACTGGTCGTCTGGGTCAAAGCTATCTGTGACGGGCTTTAATTAGGGCCCGATTGAGATAGATTCATCCGTGATGGTCGTTTGTCCGATTGAGATAACTCTTTACATTTATGACTTCTAGCCTGTGACGGACATCATGCCCGATTGAGATGATGGTATCCGTTCCAGTGGCATTTGGTTAGACATATTGAAGTAATATATGTGGTGAGAGGTTCCTACAGTAGACCCAAAGGGGACTCATAAGTAGGGTTCAAAAAAGGATAGCAGACAGAAATCTGCTATTGCACATGCATTAATTAACGATATGTCCCATCAGCCCAACACACTCTCCTGAGCAGCACAGCGTCCACTCAATCTCCTTTAGATACTCTGAAAACGTCATATCTCTTTTTAGGTTGGTTTTTTACCGAACGAAGGAGTAGGAACACAAGTCTATAGGAACAAAATCGTAAATTGGCCACCCAGGCCATCTTGTATGGTAGGGAATTATAGTGAAAGTGGGACCCATGTCACTTTGTCGGCCCATGAAAGTATTGGGGTTAACATGCAGCTTGTTTGAGATGGGCTGGAACGACGATCGTAGTCGCTGTTGACAATCCTTATGGTAGCAACTTTAACGGTAACTCTTGCATAAAAAATATAAAATATAATATCAAACTGGTAGGAGTTTGTTACTAACTTTCTCCACGAGTCTCGGTAAATATATGTATGCACGCATGACATTTAATTTATTTGTTGCCACCTTAATATTCTTTCTAAGATTAACACGGTTCCACTAGTTATACTATTATTGGGAACACAAATGTAACCTTGGAGGCCTTGACGAGCAAGGAACTGGAATAACAAAACGAGGCATACTAAGGATTTATTTGGTTATTTATTACTAAATTAGTACGAATAAAGGAATATAGGATACGTATAAGGTGGTGTTTGATTTGAGATAACATTTTGCGTATGTTTTCAAATTGAAACGTTTCGAAATTACCAAAATTTGGTATGGCTGATGGTAATGATTACGCATGGGTTGTGCATGCCTGTAGGATGTGAAGCTCAGGGGGAACCATCATCTTCGTTCAACACACGAATGGGGCATTCGGCTGATGTTACCAGAAATTTTGCTATGCTTGGTCTCTGCCGAATATTCGGGTGGTGCTCAACGAACAGAAATTAACATACTACAAAACAAATTGTTTTTCCATGGCGGACTAGCCTAGCTTAAATTAAACCAGTGTGTGCAAAAACAGTCGGTGTTTTTTTCATGCGACGTGATTTTAGTTCAGGAGTTCAACATTGGGAGAATACTTCCAGTCGATATATACCGATCGCATGAGAATTATGGGGCGCTCAGCGCTCCAACAACTAACTAAACTTTCACCATCCATCATATCAATCATCAAAATATTTTACCCCTAAAATGCTTATCCGATCTACGATCAGATTACATCGTTATATTCATTGTAATTAAATCTTTACAATAAAATATCATATTATCATATTATTATATTAAGAACGAAAATATGTTTCAGTCTTTTAACACTCAATGTTTCATATGCAACAGTGGCATGTTTCACTATGTGTTTTACCATGTTTCACAAAATTCACACAATTATTTGTCCTTATCTCTCACCATTCCAGCCATGTTTGCATGCATGTATTTAGCGATCTTCAAAACGATTTTTCTCATAAATTACTTATCCAATTTATAATCCAATCAAACCGTTGTATTTGTTGTAATTAAATTTTTACAACAAGATATCACATGATTATATTCGGATGAAAAAAATAAAATGTTTTAATCGGTTAACACTTGATGTTTCATACGCGATAGTGACATCTTTCGACGTGTGTTTTTACTGTGCATCACAAAAATTTCAAATGTTTCAGTGACTGATTTTTTTGTTTCATCGATGGTCAACCGAAACAGTACGTCTCATATTTTTTGAGAAAATCAGGCACCCGATTTGGAGCTCCTCCTCAACATAGAGATGCTTCTTACGAATCCATACCAGATTTAGTAGAACCTATTTCATGGTTTGTGGTGTTTAGCGAACCATACCTAAGCTTCCTGCACCATTACTACAGCACAGAGCAATGGAGTCGACGATGATGTCGCCGCAGGCCCTGAGTAGTTGGACCATAAACAATAGTGTTGCTCGTCAAGCTCAGCAGCGACCAAACCCATGCTACATCAACCTTGGGCTGCTCTGAAGGAGCTCCCATGATGTTCCCGGCCACGCACATCGATGCGGCTACGTTGACGAGCGACGGACTTGGAAACCGCTCCTCCATCGACAACAAACTAGGAATGGATCGATGATGCCACCAGAGTGATGGGACTGTGTTGATCCAGAGAACTTTACTGCCAGCGGCGCCATGTTTAACACGCCAATGCGTCCTTCCAAAGATGGGCTCACATTCCTCATGCATCCCATTACTATGTAAAAACGTATAATTGTGAGCAGTGCACACACGAAGTGACCATCTCGGTTGATTGACGCCTCCTGTTCCTCTCGGTCGGTCGGGTGGTGATCATCTGGTAGTTCTTGCGCCTCTGCATGCAAACCTTAAATAGGTGGAAGTTGAAGAAGGGTTCTAATTCTGTTCCTGCTGGAGTACTAAACTACTAGTGCAACTGATCTCAGCGGCTATAGCTATATACTAGTACTACATCAATATATTCCTATAAATACATGGAAACACTCCAAGCTGTCTCTACTATGCGGATTCAATTTTTGCGGTGGCATCTGGAGTTTATGTTAAGGTCCTCTGCTTTACATACGCAAATGGCAAACTAGGAACGGATATGACTTGAATTAAAAGTTCGCATGGAATGGTTGTTGAGCTGGGCTTCGAAGGTGTTGTGTGCCTAATGGCTTGCGCCTGTCCTCAAACTTCACGTCCCTGCGATACAATTTTTAGTCTGTACCATGTTTTTTTCTATACAGATAAAGAAAACTTACACGATTACATCAAGATGACTCAATTACTCTAAAACAACTCCCCTCGTTCCTCTCCCTCGTTGCATATCTACATGCAGACAACCAATACATTTAGTATAGTTAATACATTTAGTATAGTTAATACTAGCAATTTCATGTATTCTCGTGCTTCTATATCATCGTCTTTTGTTTTCAGCCATTGGATCTCAATCAAACGATTCAGTGATTATTTTCAGTTGATCGACCATCCTTCCTCAAGGCAGCCAACACCGGCCTTCAAGACCTTACACGAGATCTAACACCACTCACGGTCGCACCAGCCTGCGAGTGCGTGATTACTACTGACCTTCAAACGATGAATTTATATTAAACTAGGAAGTTAGCCCGCGCATTCGCGCGGGCAAGTATCGTATGCTAAGTTTGAGATATTTGTAAAAGCGAAATACAAACCAGATAACATCTGCAATGATTTCTCCATAAATTATTTTTATCGGCATTAATTGCTTTTATAATATTTTTACCTATTAGCTTTATATTATTTCATATCTTAGTAATATCTATAAACAATTATTTATAATCCTCTTCATTATTTGAAAAGAAGGTAGACTTATTAAAGGATGAATTGGGTGGGACATGAAGCTTCATTAAATGCATGGGTTTATATAGTTTAGTATGATTGTTGTTGTTTGAGAGGCGATCCATCTATAAATATTTCATGTAGAGTGGGTGAGAGGCACCACATAGCCTAACATGAATACGATAACGATGAAATATAATTGCGTGGTAATTATTTTGAAATGTGGTGAACTATGAATACACGCTTTTTTTTATTTGTATAAGATAGATCTAATGGTTAGAAATAATGGTTCCACCAGTTTAAAAGGTATAGGAATATTGCATAAATGTAGCTTAAAAATTATGGTTGTTTTAATATCAATGAAGTGAGCGTAACTCCACTTGTTACGTTCCTTGTGGTGGAACTTGCACACCCAGCTTCAAGTCCAAGACTTGACCCGGGTGTAATGCCCCGACATTTGTTAGCCATAAACACAGCTAACTCACACCGGGGTGTTATGCATTACCTGTGATATAGTACCAGTCCCAGGATACACTAGCTGGTACACACAGAATAAATGTGGAATCAAAGTAAACTGCTTTATTACATCACTGGTACATAAGTTGCCATTATGGACAGGCCCATAGATGAGCAACACAATATTACAGAAAACCATAAAAGCGACGGTGTAGAAGCGAACAGCGCGGTGACTAAGCAACTAAGCAACTACGCACTAGGCAAAGAACCTAGGCAACTAATTTATTCCACAGGCGAGGCTTGGGGCTAGGCACGAAACATCTAG
Organism: Oryza longistaminata; assembly: GCA_009805545.1. Classification (NCBI taxonomy): domain Eukaryota; kingdom Viridiplantae; phylum Streptophyta; class Magnoliopsida; order Poales; family Poaceae; genus Oryza; species Oryza longistaminata. Next base: position 4,345,751 of record CM020184.1, read on the forward strand.
AAGTCTTCATACTCGGCTTGCTCCTGGAGATACTCCTCGGCGGTCGGGTCGATGTCTTCATCTTCATACTCTATATATTATTATAAGGGGCAAGGGTGAGTACTTAACGTACTCAGCAAGCCGGGGAAAAGAATGACATGTCGGTTTATTTGCGAAGGCTGCCATTTTGGCAAAATGATTTATTTCGCAAAACTCCTAGTGAGTGAGTCAAGTTTTAGTTGTCAGGTTGAGGCTACGCCTCCTCCCATTCCACAAGTTGCTTTGCAACAACTTATCACGATTAACGAACAACAAATATTTTGTCTCCTCTATTAGTTCCGTTTCACTTTCACAACAACACTAATCCACACAAATCTCCTGGTTAACCCAGCACATCAACGCCATCGTGGCCCTAACAACACCTCGGTGTCGGACGACACCCCAGGTCACACAGACCCGTTCCTAACCACAAAAGTTAGCCGTCTGCCGCACAGGCGGACTCTGGTAACGTTCCCTTTTCAGTAACCACTTTTCCACAAACCTTTGTCAAACAAATCTACGCTAGGAGAAACACCTTACACTCGCCCTTAACCGTGGGCACGACTGTTCGAACAGTTCATTAATCTCTGCAGAGGTTGCACGCTTTACTCACACGACACGAAACTTACACCGGTACTGGCCGGCACCGGAAGTTCGTGATAAGGCCTTTTCAAAGCTAACCCATGAAAATCGCATGCCACCTAGTTGGGCTAAGATCCATAGCCGAGTATCAGACAATAACAACCGTCATCCTACTCCTACCGGTACCACGCCACAATAGAGGCAAAAAGACACCCATGATGGGCAATAAATGTGTAACACTTCGTCTCCTCATCCTCGGCATTCCACAACCATTGGCACACCAACTCCCATGTGAAAACAATTTACTCAGCCAGAGGCATCCCATAAATACCCGTGTGGTCGCACTGTAACGTGTTCGGATGGATTTCCCAAAGGAATCGGTCCTTATCAACAATACGTGGCCAAACCACAAAGGTTTGACTCCGCATCATCACCACTTTCACAACACATTTTATTTCACAACTCCTCGGTACAACGTACCGGATTTTTAAGCAAGTAATTTGGAATAACCCAAGTTTCCCACACGGCAACAACGTAAGCATGGCTAAGCGAAACTACCTCGGTAATCGTATAACGATACCGCACAAATATTTGTGGAGCTATCAAAGGTATGGAAACATCAACCTATGAAATATAACCGCGACTACTGGCTAGGTTGGTCCGTCGGTTGAATAAACAATCCGAGGCCTAACATGTTAATTGCGTATACTAGCAATGCATTTTTGCAAACAACATATCATTGCAAATATAGGGGCAATGTGATCAAAGAGGCTTGCCTTGCACAGGGTTGGGGTCTTCTCCTTCGAAAGCGGCGTCTGGAGCTTCCTCGAACTCAGGCTCTTAACGCGAAAACAAAGCTAATAAACAAAAGTCAATAAAACAAGCTCAAACCAGAGAAACAATAGTGCCACTGTGTAGATCTCAATTTTAGAAAAAAATTAGGAACTTGAACAGGGTCAATCGGAGTTACGGTTGATTTTCTACGGATTTTCAAAGGATAGAAGCATTTTCTGGAATTTATTTATTGGACGGCAAGGGAATATTCCAACGGAATATTCCGCTAGACTAACAGCAAAGGGAGGGGGCCCACCTGTCAGCGGTTGACTGGAGGGGGAAAGGCGTGGGCCCGGCTTGTCAGTGGCAAGATGGAGGAAAAGGGGCGTGGGACCCGGTTGTCAGCGGCTGAGGAGGTTGTCTTCCTCCTCCACGCGCTGCTCTACCCCAGTCCCAGGCAGCGATGTGCCGCGGCGGCGAGGCTCGGCTCGGCAGCCGGCGACCGGGGAGGCGGCGGCGACTTCCGGCGGAGCTCCGGCGATGCACCACCGGCGACGGCGACACTCGACGGCAGGGCGCGGCGGCTCTAGGCGGCGGCACAGAGAGCAAAATGAGAGAGAAAGAGAGAGGAGAGAGATGGTGATGGTGTGGAGAGGAGATGGGGCTCAGCTCTCCTTTTATAGGCGGCGCGGGTTGGGGCGGTGCGGCGCGAGCTGGCAGCTAGACGCGGGAGAATCGGGGGTAGCCGGCTAGCTGTTTCGGCCGGATTCCCGGACGGAGGGGATGTCGATGCGACGGCGCTGCGGTGGCGCGGCGTCAGCGAGGTCACAGCGACGGAACGCGGCGATGCGACTGCAGCGACGTGATGGCGACGGCGACGGCGCGACGCGACGCGAGACGACGCGCGGAGAGCGGGAACGGCGGCGGAACATGGGTGACGCGCGGCCGACGACGGCTACGGCCAGGATTCAAGGGGTAGGGCTCTCAGAGCGACGTGACATGGGCGACGTCATGCGGCGGTGGCGACTCGACGCGAGAGAGAGGGAGAGACGCGGCTCGGCGGCTTCCCGGGAGGAGACGGCGACAAGACGACGAGGCGACGGCGAAGGGACGCGCGTCCGCGGATGTGAGGCGGCGACGCGATGGCCAAGGTGACGGCGTGAGGCGACGGGAGCGGCGTCATGCGGCTGTGGCGACAAGACGTGAGAGAAAGAGAGAGAGAGACGCAGCTCGGAGGCTAAGCTCCTTCCTCACGAAGCAAAGGGAACGGATAAGGGTAGACCGAGGGTGACTCGGCCTAGGGCTAGGGGTGATGGAGGACGAGGTGGCGGCCGTTATCCGTTGGCGTCGACACGACGGGCGACGGGACGGCGAGGTGATGCCCGCGACATCGGATGGACGGCGACGGGACAGGGGATGACAAGGGGTGGCGTGGCTCCGTGTCTCCCGGAGAGAAACCGGAGCGAGGTCGGGCTTGGCACGACGCGGCTTTGGCGCGGCACGGGCGTCGGTTTGGTGCGGGGGAAGTGCGGCGCGGATGTTGGCACGACGCGCAGCGCACGGGAGAGTGGCTCGGTGCAAAGCGGCTCGGTCACGATGGTGGAACGGTGTGGCGAGTCGGTGAGACATTTCGTCGAACACCTTCCGTGCGTGAGCTGGCTAGCCTGAGGAAAGAGATGATGAATAGTGCGGGCTGGGCTGGGCCGGCCTGCTAAGGGAGGAGAACAGAGGAGAGGGGGGAAAGGGAGTTGGGCCAGAAACCCATTTTCCATTTCATGTTTAAGCCAGTTGCTAATATATTAACTCTGAATTTTACAGCATGTACTGACCATAGGGCTGGGATGTCTGAATCTTCTTTGCTTTCTTGGCCACTATGATCAAAGATGGCCTTGCCATTGTCCCTTTCCCTCGAAGCTTCGAACGTTCTAGTAATGGAGATGCAGATGGTTTCAGAGCCAGAGAAGCCATGACAGAGGCAGCCATGTTTATGTAACAACACTCAACTGATCACTCACTCTATCTCTGAAATTAATGCAAATGATCTCTTATGCATGTTAGATGAGATTTTGTGGACTTCTTTGATATAAATTATGAAAATGATTTGTGCATAGGAACTGTAGTTAAAGCACTGATCTCCAAGGTACACAAGAAATACTGGGCTCCTGTGCATTTGCAGGTGATTAATTTGACGTGTGCATTCTATAATTATTTTAAAAAGGGGAATTAGTGCTTGATTACACTGGATTACCGGCAGCGGGCAAACATCAATACTGCAATGAAATTAGAAAGGAAACCATGCATCTACCTAGGCCCAATGGTCAGCCAGCATGCTGATCAATATAAAATTAATGTCGACAACCAAATATAAATACAAGTTAGTGTATCTGCTCTTGATGGAATAATTTCAATGCATCTTCTGGCGAATGGAAGTATGCCACCACACAATCATTAGTAGATGGAAAATTATCACGTTGTTTCCTATTGGAATGCAACAGGAAGCTTCCTGGTTGAGCATGCATGGTAATTAAGCAGCCAAAATGGCAACCTTTATCTCTGCAATCCAGCAAACCGACGTCCGGTCACATGGCAATATATCAGTAGTACCGTCATTCATCTACTATAAAGGGACTGCTTATGCCTCATTTGGAGAGGGGGCCTACACCATGAGATGAATACACACATAGCAGAGGGAGCCAGAAGAGAGAAATACAGAGGCATCGGGGGCAGCAGAGGGAGGATGCAGGCAGGAGCCGAAGGCCTGCACCTTCACGCCGCCGCAGCCGCCGCCGTCAGGCGCTGCGCCATGCCCAGCCTTGGCAGTAGCCAGTAGAGCCCAACACACACACACATGAAAGACAGAGAAAGAGAGGTACACGCCATTTGGCCGGAGTACCTCGGCGTCCGGCGTGAACGCGTGCGCTCGGCAGTCGGTGACGTTGGCCGCAGCACCTCGGCTTCCGGCGAGGAGGCGCGCTAGGGAGGAGACGATCGCTGGGAGAAGCAAGACGATGACAACCCAACTCACTGCCATGGGTAACTAGCCTATATTTTTCTTGTCATTCCTCTGTTTCATTTCAGTGCATGCATGCCGGGACAATGTTCCTCAGCGGGGGATACGTCGGATACACCACCATCGCCATGGAGTTGCCGGGCCAACCGATCTGTCGACATCGTCCGCTAGTCTCCGTCAAGGTTGAGACGACGTTCCTGCATGGTGTGGCGATGTTGCCGGATGGTTGGACGTCGTCGCCTTACCGGTCGCGGCCTCTTCTCCGCAACGTCATCGACTTCCGCTCGCCCTCATCAACGCTGCTATCTTCTACACACATTGTCTTGCTGCTTGAAGAGAACGCCGTCGGACCATCGCTGCTCGGTGCCCGCAAGGCGTCATCAGCTCCGGCTGCGTCCCGAACCATCTCGCTGGAGTTGCCATCGACACCGATGAGCCACCCAAATCCATAGACGGCGAGGCGTTGCCAGCTAACGCTCGTCCCCGTCATCATTCGCTGCCCACCAAAGAAGGCCATTGCCAGGTCGCCAAGGTGCTAGTTGCCGATATCTGGAGGTCGTTAACATATCATCCACAAGCCGTCATGGGTATCATCGGACCCCTGTTGCCGGCACCTGTCACGATGCGGCCTTGCTGGGCAGGGATGTCCCAGCGAGACTCTACTAATCGGCGATTCCCTCCGTCCCCCGCACTCGTGGTAGCCTCTACGGGTCGCCGCCGACATCTATTAAATCATCCTCACCACTGCTGCCTAGTTCCTCATGTCCTCCTCATCGGATTCGCTACCGGCGTCACTATGCTGCCGGGAAGCTGCCGACCAAGCTATCCGAAGGTCATCATTCCCTGGAGGCCATCACGTCGTTTGCAGCTGCCGCGCCGAAATTACTCAGATGCTTGTATTGTGCATGCGGACTGTATGAATGCATGTATATGCATGCTACTGTACATGATGACAAGCAAGCAAACAAGACGTGCATGCATGCTACCGTACACGGTGAGAAGTTAAAATGAGTTAGCAAATTCATACTCATTTGATGCTGCTCTGTACTAAACCTTCGAGCCATGACTAATTCGGCTTATAATCTAATTCCGACACAATTGCTACGGCATCGAGTCATCCGAGCTACACAATTCCATGCATGTCTTCAACAACAATATACACCAATACGTTGTTCAAGACCGATGAGGCTGAACGGCAGGGCGGGCGGAGTCTACACGAAGACTATATCACCAACACCGGCGCACGGACCGACGAGGCCGTGGACCACTACCGGCGCCCACACACGTCTACTCCACCATCACCATCATGCATGGGAGAACGTGAAGCGAAGACCAACGGCGCACTCCCGAGTCAAGCCACTACGATCGGAGACAGCCCAACATAATTTGGGTTTGGCTCCGATTGTCGGCACATATACAAGAGGGCCACCCAGTTCCTGTAACGCGTCTCATCGTTCCCAGGCTAGGCTACGCCCCTAACATCCCCTAAAACCACTCGATACTAAGTGTTTACTGCAGCGATCAGAAGGCTGACTTCTGCACCATGATGATGGTCGGCCAGTGCCGTGGAGACTAGAAGGGCGATGCTACCCCATCGCCAGTGACCACAAGCTTGGCATCTCTACCGACGACCGCTGCAGGCACCCACGCACATCATCTACACCACCATCACCATCATGCATGGGAGAACGTGAAGCGAAGACAGACGACGACGACCAGCGTAGCTTAATCGGACGATCTCACGGGTTTAACCCGTGAGATTAATTAACTGGGTGTCTTCCGAGACCCCGGGAACCAGGAGAACACAATCGTCAAGTCAGAACCACCTTGCCTATAGGCCGTGGAGCGCATTTGACCAAGGATTTTTGTATTTTTGTAATTCTTCAAGAATTACAATAAAATGCATTTTCCTTTGTCTATTTTATTTTGTGTACTTAGTACACTGGCACGCCCGCACATCTTATTTTATTTTAATTTGCTGGGCGGGGAGATCAAAGTTAAATTTTCTCTCCAAACAAAATGGCACGCCCAGTGGGACATGGTTCTCCTCCCATCTTTGCCGCGCACAAATGGTCATCAAATTCTTCTTCGGTTTCTTCCCCAACACAAATGATGGTTGATGAAGAGCTCTTACTTGGAGCTATTTTTATTTTTATACAAGGATCCCTTTTGAGATAAGATAATCCTTCTATATGGTTAAAAACCTGGTAGCTCTTGCAGTTTCAAGGGCAGCTCGTACATTGAGCGATTAAGAGATCAGTGGGCTCAACCGGGGCAAGCGAATTCCTATTTAAGATTGTGTCGATGGCTAGTTGAATTTCCCCTATAATGGAACTAACAGTTGCGTGCAGTGTGAAAACTAGCATTATCTAGTTGCACATCTGGCTATGCTTTCCGCCGTTGTAATTTGGGGTCAACTAAGCTTATAACCGATATATTATTCATAGCTGCTGGTGGAATTATGTGCCCCATCGTTATTTTTCTTTACTTGGGTTCAAGACGAACAACGATACGCGCGGAGGCCTCTTACGTCAGTTGGGATGGTTCCACGAAGAATCTGTTGTTTCCGTCTAAACCACTAAGTATTCTTACGGGTTAAATAGCAAGATGCCACTAAATTATTGAGCTGATTTTAGTGCCAACCTCTAGGCTGTTGATGGTGTGTTGGCCTCTCCGAAGGTCACAGTGCTGCCATCCAGGCCACGCTGTTAGACCCCTCTACTCAAATTGTGGCTGCAGTCTCCTCACCAACCAGCTGAACGAATGAGACACGAGGCTCTGAGGGCTCTATGCAGTGCACTGTAGTACATCAGGTGTGCATATATGTGTGCACATGATTACATACAAGATTTATCAGGAAAATACAATGGATCTAGCTGCTGAACTCTCCATGAGAGTCGATGGTAAAGACAACCCAAAGTAATTTTGATCGATGCTCACGTACGTGAGGCCATCATAACATCGAAGTCATTGTTAAATTTAATGGTGGGTCGCAACCAAGTTCAGCGCACGCCGTCAGTAGGGTACGCCATTGATGAGCAGTTCGTCAAGATGTTATTTAAGCCACTGTCAATCAAAAGTTCATCAAGATTTCATCTGTCAAGCCTCTGTTGACCTGAGGCTCACCAAAGTGTGGTGCTCTTGAGGCGCTATCAGCTACGAACAGCGAACGTGGTGGATACAGGCAACGATGCAACTATATTCTTCTTAGGGTGGATTGATAAGCGAGCCTAGCTATGTTCTCCTCCAGAATCAGTTGCTATACATGGTGCCCAATGATATATAGGGACCGATACTCTTCCTTTCACTCATCTCCTTGCAGCTTCTGTTATGAAGTCCCTCACGTGCCTGTAATAGGCACATCCACATTGGGAACTGCAGCAAGGGAACACACAACATAGACACAAGTATCTGATTCATATTCTATCAAGAGATGATATACGCAGAGAAGAGATAGAACGTGAGAAGCACTTGGCTGCAGCTCACATAAAGCACAAGGAGCAAGTGTGCTGTGCTACCATTAACTATGGTTAAAGTTGCTTGATGATTTTTCTCATTTCTTCATTTCTTGTTTCTTCATTGTGTCTGGCAAGGAGTAGCAGGTGGAGACTATGCACTTGTTGGTCCTGCAGGTGATTACTGCCATCATCGACAATGTCCCTGTACATATATGCGTGGACATCTTTGTGCTCATCTCTGACACTGCACGAGCTCTGCACTTACGCCATTGCTGGGTACCAACTTGATTGCCTCCGGTGACGACATGACTCGTCGTCACTGCCAGAATCAAGACCTCGCATTGAAGACTGTCAACAAAACACCCCTGCAATCGCCCTCATACTCTCTCGATTTCAGTACAAAGGAGAACTCTGAAATTTTTCAGATGAACAATATACTAAAGAAAAGTTTCAGAGAGTAACAGAGTTTTTGTGCTGTATTCAACCATCTGCAGCTTTTCGGTTTAAATACCAGTTAAACCGGATCCGGCTAACGAACGTGCCATCCCATGATCTGGACACAACTCACCACCCCTAGAATAGGGGGCAAAGATGAGATTCCCATAATTACTAGCGGCACTAAGTGTAACATCCTGAAAATTCCTGACAATAAAAATCACTAATATTTTGAACTTTTTAAAACTTTTGCATCATGCTGGTTGTTATGATTGCTATTGCTTGCCAAACCGTAAATGATCACAAAGAAAGTAAAGAAAAGATCTAAATTTAAGCAATAGATATAATTTACGAGAATATGTTATTTATTAATAACCCTACAAATATTAGTGCACAAGAAAGCAAGCCAAATCAAGTATAAGTCAAATATTAATTTCTATTATAAATCACAGATCAAATATTAAATATTTGAACCATGCTGATGGCTTGATGCCATGATTAGCTAAAAGAAATAGTAAAATCAAATCTAATTCATTTGAATCCAATCTCACATGAAATATAAGAACACGTGAAATGATGATCACCACTATAATGATCGTGTTTATAAATAAGTAATTCACCAGAATATATAGATTGATACTTAGAACATTTCGCCGAGTTCCTCATGACATGAAAATCACTCATATAAAATAATGGTCATATAAATAAATTAAGCTTTATATATAAATAAGAATATGTGAGTGTTTAATTAAACAATTAGATTAATGTTGTACTGAGTCTCAATTTATATTTATAGAATGAATAGACCCACGTAAAATGCATTGTTATACAAATAAGTTCATTCAATGTACTATTGTAATAATAATGGCCACATTAGGATATTTTAATTAATTTTAGAACCCTCAAAGCCTCCAAAATTATTTAGGTTAATTTTAGAATTAGACCTCCATCTTTAAATAATACAATAGAAAAAATATATATAAGGATAAAATATGGGTAATATTAAAATTTGGTAAACTTTCATCTAAATTAAAACATATAATGGGTAAACTCCATTTGTGTGAAAATTAGGGTTTATAGAACAAGATTTGAAAAGGAAATCAAACAAATAGACAAATAGGAAAAGTCACTATTCATTAGCCCCTAGGTGTTTGATTTGGTTCCCTAACCACCACCCCTCCTCTGCCGCGCTCCCCTCTCGAGCCCCGCACCGCCCCTGCGCGCGCCGCGCCGCTGCCTTGCGCCCCGCGCCGCCGCGCGCCGTCTTGTCACCGCCGTCGCCCTGCCGCGCCGCCACGTCATGTCGCCGTCGCCCCGCTCCCTCTCACCGCGCGCCGTCGCCGTCGTCGGTCCCATCGTCTCGAGCCCCACTCCTCCGCACGTGCCATCGCCGTCGCCGTCGCGTCGTCATCATCGCCCCGAGCCCCACGCCGCCGCGCCGTCCCGTCGTCGTTTAAAGCCGGCCACCCCTCCCCGAGCCGTATAAATACCCCCTCCCCTTTCCCTTCCCTCCCCACGCCATTGCCCCCTCTCTCCCCTTTTTCCCTTTCTTCCCTCCACCGACGCCACATTCCGCCACCGCGCGCGCGCTGCGTGCCCGGCGTCTCGCCGCCGCCGCGCCGCACCCGCGCCGCCGTGTCCCCGCGCCGTCGCCGCCGGTCCGGTAAGCCCTTCCGCCCCCCTTCGTTGCCGGTAGCCACGCGCGCGCTCGGCCGTGGGAAGGAGAGGAGGAAACAGAGAAAGAGAGAGACAGAAGAGAATAGAGAAAAGAGGGTTGTGGGCCCCACCTGTCATTAACTCCCTCCAATTTCCCTTTAGAAAAATAATTCTGTAGAAAAGAAAATCAAGACCTTGACCACCTGTCAGTCACTATAGCTTATGGATAAGGTTGTATTATAAATAAATGAATTAGGAACAGTACCATTTCGCAATTATTAGAATTAATTCAAATTCGAATCTTTACACTAGCATAACTTATTCATTTTAGCTCCGATTTGAGTGAAACTTGAACCTAAATTCATCTAAATTCATAAGCTTTCCAATGGTATATAATTCACTATTTAATAAAATACATTTATAATTATTAAACAATTAATATCAAGATGATGCATAGTGGTGAACTTAAAAATGTGCTAATATATAAAAATGGATAATGTACAATAGCATAATTATCTTTAATATGTTTTGTCACTGTAGGAACCACAATAAATTAGTTATAATCAATCCTTCAAATTAATGGGTGTATAGAAAATATTAGTGCCATTTATTAATATATGTCAATATATAATTATACTCATGACGTCCAAATTGCATAAATAATGTTTAGCCTCATACTTTGTGACTAAAAGTTGAACACACGTAGATGAGTCTTTAACTTGTTTATGAGAGATAATAACAGAGCTAGTGTGACTAAAATCATCCGCACGAAATTAATTAACGGCATTTCCTATACAGTAGTATATGTTTAGGTTGGAAATCGACCCTTAAGTTGTATAGACGGTAACTCACTCATAAATCCACTAAAATCACATGTACTGTGTAGCTCGTAGTAAATAGCAACAATTCAAATAAATGATTCATTAAGATATTTGTGCACCACTATGCTGTACATCCCATTATATATATACGGTACAGTATTAGTTTTGCTTGTTGCATATATTAAATTAGAGGGACTATATGACAAACATGAATATTAGATAAATACTAGTTATAAATCTTGATCTCATATAATTAAGTTCAATTAGTAAATTAGGATTATTCATTGTAAAATTATGTGAAGGGATAAATTGTAACCATAATATGATTAACCTAAACAACTCTAACATACAAAGCGTGGATAATATTAACCTTTTATAATTTTTGTGACAAGTAAAATATTTTCAAAATTAAAGCAAAGCCTCCATCTTAAATAATAATACAAATGATTCATTATTTGATTGATCCTAAATCCATCTAACAACAGAACCTCTGGTATGTAACCGTGCTATTTAGATAGATGCATATATAGCCATAATCCTTCCATAAGCCATTTGATGGACTAAACCACCGATTAGCCAATATATATGTATGCCATAAATGCTATGTTGATTAACTCCTAAATAGACCACGATGACAATAGAAAGATTAAGAAACTTTAGCCCTTAGCATGATTGGAATCCATTAGCAAACACGAATAGTACATTTTGTTGTGCATATTTGATTGTTGTTTGAATATTGGTTTTTCTCGCGTATTATAGACCTTGTGTATCGGTTAGTCGTGAGGCAACGTCTGCAACTTTCAGGAGGTGAAGGTTGATCAAAAATTATATCAAGAATAAGGACTATCCTGAGCAGGCAAGTCATCACTATTCCTTGAACATGTTGATCCCAATTGCGAAATTATTTTGTTTACAAATAAAATTGCATGCAATGATGAACATCCTACTTGTGATTATGCCATGCCTTGATTGTTGTTTACCCTTAAATCTTTGTAACTATGATTACATATGAGTCCCTAGTCAATTATGACAATTGCTTAGAAATGCTATTATAGAATCATGCATACTCATATTTATCAAATGCTATATGCTTTGGGCAGTTACCTTTGGGAAGGTAATTGAGATGCGGCATGTGGAGACATGAGCGCCACATGCCATGATATTGATGACATAATTGTGAATGGAAAATAAAGTAAAACAACTGTTTTCGACTGGGGCGGCTGGAGGATTTGGGTGGTGTCCGGAAAAGGCTAGTGCCGTCCTGGTCAGTTAAGGACCGAGCCATGAAGTTAAGCATAAACGACTCCCGTACAACCGCACTTCTCGTATGGGTATAAATCTAGCGGAGTAGATAGCTGAGCGGAGGCAGTATCCATGCATAGTGGTTTCTTTAGGTGTATGATGCGGCAAGCAGTCTGCTGGCGGATGCCCGGTTCGGGTGGCCAGGTAGATGGCGGATGCCCGTTCCGGATGGTCAGAGGCTGGCTTGGCAATACTACATGAGGATACCTATAAGAGAACAATCATGATGGACTGGGTTCAACGACAAGAAGCAGGTAGGAATGTGTGTGTTTTTCCCTTCCCGGGTGTGCCAGAACTCCTCTCATTGCTAGAAACTGTGTACGCCTAGAGTGCATGAGGATGAAAAGTTCATGGAGCGGGTACTGCCAATGCGAGGTTATCGAAAAGCTTTGCCGTGACGCGTCTCATGTGTTGGGACGAGGCTCATGTGTTGGGCAGTCGGCGGAGTGCGGGTAAAGTATATATCCACTGCAGTGTGAGTAAACCAAATCTATTCAAATAGCCATGCTCGCGGTTATTGAGCACCGGGACATGTATTACACTTGGCTAGACTCTAAATTCTTAACTTGTGTGGGATGGGATATTGCATGATGAATTTTATGCTGATGGAGTCACTTCCTGATAGGAGGGAAGGTGGACGTCCTCAGAAAACCATGACGACTCAATGGCGGGAAGCTATCCTTGGGATTAAAATGGATGGTGGATAGAACCGTCGTTGTTTAATGTGAACACTGGTATTAAAACTTGATCAGTCTATGCTAGGTCTTAGGCTTGTGAAAAGAATTACAAAACTTGCTTTGCGCAAAAGAACCATAGCCATCCTTTGAAATTCCCCTATCATGTGCATTATTGATGTGGTGGCTTGCTGAGTACGGTTGGTACTCACCCTTGCTATTTATATATCTTTTAGGAGAGTGTTGAAGAGAAGCCCTTGTCGGTACGCTTGCGTATCCAACAAGATGATTGGAGTGCGGTCTTGTTCTAGGTCTCGTTCCTCAGTCGACTGCCTGTGGCATGTTAACCGGGCCCTATTATTATTTTGTCTTCCGCTGTTGTTCTCTGATAGTTGTTGGCCTACCTGGCCCTAATGTAAGTATTTAACTCTTATAGCCTGAATTCATTCGTGATATGTTGTGATCCAACTATGTATGTGTGTACCAACTACTGATCCAGGGATTGGTACGGATAAACACAGAAGATTTCCGATTTCCAAAATCAGGGGTCTACACTAAGTGTATATGATGTTATTTATACTAATGCGCTAAGTATTGGCTGTCTCAAAGCAACCGTGCACACCTCTCCCATGAGAAATTTTGTTGATTTCTTGTGTTCAGAAAGCTGTGATTAATATGAGGATTTAGAGAATGGCAGACTACTCTATTGGCCATGAAATTTTGGTTCGAAGCTCCTGATACTTTTGGAACTTCTTTCATCTCTAGATGCATAACAGCCAATCAGCGGTAAACTATTCACTGGTTGAAAATCTCTCGATGACAAGATCATGATCGCCTTTCTCCTTATTTTTTTTCACCCTCTCATGCTTGTGATTGGTGCGAATAGAGAATAGCCACATTGCTGGTAGTGGCAACCATTCCTTCATCTGGTGGTGGTGCCTTTCCTTCATCTCTTCTCTATATGAGGCGATGACAGTGAGCATAACAAGAGGCATCCTTCTCATCATTAGTAGTAGTGACACCCATCTACGGTGCACAAATTTGAAACAGTGTCGACTATAACGGCACTCGTCCTAGTCAGTGGTGACGTTACACCCACCAGAGACGCACCTAGTTTGAGCAATCAAAGAAAGAGGTTGAACACAGCAGCAAGAGAACAGAACAGGTCCATCTACTCATCCACAGCTGGTGCGCTTGCACATCACCGGCGCCCGGCCCTGCAGGGAAGCAGAGGACAAAGGAGGGGAAAGCCATCTGCGGCGTGCGCGCACGCGCCGGCAGCCAGTAAACCATCAACTTTTGCACTCATATACAACCAACACATCCATCCATCTATTCCTATCCAGCCACACCAACAATACACACCGACCGGCGGCGGAACAGCATCTGGTCGGAGCACATCGGCGGCGGAGCAGCATCTGGCCGGAGCACCGCATCCTCACACATACATGCATAGGCCGATCTATCTGCACACATTGTTGTTGCCGGAAGAGTCGCCGTGGACGATTCATCTACACGCCACAGAAAGTTGTCATGCCACCCGTCCGAGTCGACAAGATGCTACTCATCCTTGGGGTCGACATCGCCCGTTCGAGTCGATGGTGATGCATCTACCTGACGCTGCGACGTCGTCGAGAGGCCGGAGCCGCCGGACGTCCTCGCTTTGCCGAGGCAAACTTGCCACGTCGGAATTGTCGCCGTGCTGCTCGTCAGGGGAACCTGCCCTTCATCACATCGGAGTCGTATTTTTTCCCTCCCCATCATGTCAAGATCGATGCTATCTGTCCATAATGCTCGCTCTCTCCATTGTCACTACCCTGCCGGAATACGTCGAGGGTCGATGGAGCCGATGTGGACGTCATCAAGCTACTCACGTCCACAAGACATGAGACCCTATTGCCATCGTCGAGCAGACGAGGCACTGTCAAGCAATGCTCAGCCTCGCCGACCGATCATCATCTGTAGGATGAAGATGTCGTTATGCCGCCCTACCGGAGCGCGTCGTGATCAATGGAGCAGCTGCAGATGTCGCCAAGCCATCCCTAATCTAGAAGGTCTCGCCGGAGCCATCGAGAACATCGCTGAGCTACTCGCATCCATAACAACTAAATACGCCACCTCACGAAAGATAAGCCATCCCTAATCTAGAAGGTCTCGCCGGAGCCATCGAGAACATCGCTGAGCTACTCGCATCCATAACAACTAAATACGCCACCTCACAAAAGATTGCCATCACACCATCTCACGCAAGAGCATCATCACGCTTCCTCATAGGAGGTCGTCGGAGCAGCCGTGGACGCCGCCGACCTGTGCCTGTTCGAGGACACATAATCACGACACCGAGATGTCGGCTGTGGCCATGGAACTTAGCCCCGTCTACATCGACATGAGTCAATACGCTGCTGCCCATGTCTTTTGAGCGTCGCTCGTCTACGTCATGAAGCAACGTGGCGCTATTCGTGATACTAGGGAGCTGTGTGTGTCAAAGATGCATCTATGACCTCCACGACTGCCCCTCCAATTTAACGAGGAATTGCTTCCTCCTAGGTCGCCGTCACTACTAGACTTCCATTCAAACTTTCACCAGTACTATGTCTCTTCTTCAGGGAGGTGCCGAGTCATGTTCCTTCGACTGTCATCCGCACCGACCTCTCCCTCCACTCTGTCAAGCTGTTGCTATACAGAGGACAGTGCAGAGCCATGTTTCATCCGGCTACTTCTGCCATCAATATCTACTTTCCTACATTATCATGGAGTTGCTATGCAATTATAGCCTTCATTTTCTATAAAAAATAAGAAGTGTTTTTTTTTTACAACATTCCATTTAGTTCCCATATGAAACAGGGGCAACTGGCTTTCTCTATTTCATGTCATGCTCACGACTAAAGATTTGGCTGCCCTAGGACTTGTCCAAAACTAATCAAGAAAAAGAATCAATCTACTTTCATCACACAACACACATGTCAAGCAGTGGCTACCAGGGGCAATGGAAATAATTGCTCGGATAACTACCGATTAGCGAGGTTAACATGTCCCTCGTTTTCTCAATGCGTCTCAGACCGGTGGAGACACAAAACCCCAGGGGAAGACTATAGAGATAAAGAGCATGAAAGGGCTACCTGTCCCAACATAAGTTGTGGTGCAGTGTGCAGCCACTTGCCAACCCTGCGAGGTGATAACAAGGGACGGAAAAAAAAAACAAGCCTACGAGGGGTTCTTTAGTCACAAAGTTGAATGGCTACTCTCTGAATTCCCAAGGGGATGGTTCTCCGACAAGTCATATGAAGAAGTACAATTATTGAAAGAAAATTTTCAATCAAGCTATGACCATCAAACAATATTTTAGATGGGATCGTTCAATCTTCAAGCAAGAAATATCAAGGATATCAAAAAAAAAAAAAAAGAGGCAAGAAGAAGAAGATAAGAAGCTCTTGATGTTTAAGTCTCCAGAATATCAAAGTAGCGAATCAAGCATATCACACATTTGATCTGAAGAAGGAGAGTAGCCATTTAACACCCTTCAGCAAAAGTACTGGCATTATTCCATAGTCGATGTCCTAAAAAACCATTCCTAATCTTAGCCCACCCAAGTCTCTAAGTTCGATGAGACAAGCATTGGGAGGTCTATTGTCAACTGGTAGCCCTGCCGAAACATGTTTTCCTACACATACAGTCACAAAACATTTGGTGTTGCTATATTCGTCATGGTTTTTCGACGATATTCAATGACTAAGTCCTTCGACAACCTTATCTGATGTCGCTTCTATAGCTGGCAGTCATTGAAAAGGCCAACATTTCAAAATATTTCATGAAACAAAAGTTCTTTGTTTTTTTTTTTCTCCTTCTACCTAATATGTTTTCTCCAATATAAGGAGTGATATGATGCCTATCTTTGATGATGGCCTTTACTTTTAATTGAAGCAACGGTTAATTCTGCTTTGATTATGTGGTGTCCGGTTGGACCTTGTTACTTCCAAACAAAATTTCATCGTTCCATTATTGGAGTCAACTAAATACCATGTTCAGTCCCCCCCATGATTCCAAGTGATGTTTAATTCCGCTTGATTCTCAGTGATGATTCATTCCACTTGATTCCCAGTGATGGTTTATTCCACTTGGATTACGTAGCATCTGTTTTGTGAAGCTATACCTTTTCTTACCTACATGGTCAATTCAAATTGATGCCTAGCAATGGTTCATTCTGCTAGTACTATATGCATCTACCTTATGCCACACTGTCATTTTGTATAAGTGATGGTCTATTCCGCTTTAAATCATCCATGATGGTAATTTATTTATACCTACAGTGATGGTGATTCCACTGTCGATAAACGGGAGCAGTGCAGCACGCCAGTGCGGCTAGTGTGAATCTGTGAAACCCTTCGATCAAGTCGGCTGGCACCGTGGAGTTTAAATGGTCGCGACTTGGTTGATAAAACCCTTCGAGAAATGGCATGTTCTTTCGCCATGGATTGGGAAAGGCATGGATTTACGCCTCACACATGTTTTCTTTAGTAGTGGCATGGATTTTCGCCACACAATTCTTTAGACCATCATTACTCTGATGATAGGTTCAAAGAATGAATCCCATTTTCGGCATGGATTTGCGCCACAATATTCTTGAGACAGTTCATCATTGGTCTTGAGAAATATATATATGTTTATGGGGCATGTAGTGTTGCCTCACCATTCTTTACACTGGCATTAATCTACAAACAGGCTGGTTTAAAGAATAAATCCTCATTTTGGCAAGGATTTTCGCCTCAAATATTCTTAAAACCATTCATGAAGGGTTTTAAGAAATATATAATTGTTTATCGGAGGCACGTATTTTCGCCTCACAATTCTTCAGACTAGCTAACATGTGTCATCCGGCTAGTTTGAAGAATGAATTTCCGGCATGGACCTTCACCTCAAATATCCTTGAGACTTGTCATTGTCTTAAGAAATATAAATTTTATCTGGAGCATACACTTTTGCCGCACAATTCTTCATGCTGGTATTGACCCCTTGAAGAATAAATTTTTGGCATGGATTTCCGCCTTAAATACTCTTGAGACCATTTGTACTTGGTCTTAGAAATTATATTTTATCGATGGCATTGATTTAAGCATCACATATTCTTAATTCCTTATACCCCTGACATTAATATATGTCTCGGGCCTGAAAATCGATTTCTTATTTCTTGGGCATGAACTTTCCTCTCACTTGTTCTTAAAAGAACTTTAGACTCCGGTATCAATATGTCTCCTAGATGACTATTGATTTTTGCTGCATAGCGATGGATGTGCCGCTACGCATATTTTGGGAGCAGTGCAACACGCCAGTGCGGCCAGTGTGAATCTGTGAAACCCTTCAACCCATTCAGCTGACATCGTGGATTTTTTTTTAACAATCGTGTGTGGGTTGATAAAATTCTCTCCGGACACGGCACGTTTGTTTCGCTATGACCGGGATAGATTATGGCATGGATATTCACCTCATATATTTACTCTCGGACCCCCATCAAAAATGCGCAGGTCTGAGGAGTATTCTGTTAATATCGGCATGGTTGTTCGCCTCATCCTTTTGCTTTGGATCTTATCAATCATGTAGAGGTCCAAGGAGTATTTTGTTAATAATGGCATGGTTGTTCGCCTCATCCATTTACTTTGGACCATATCACTAATACACGGGTCCGTGGGATATTTATTAACAAAGGCATGGCCGTTCGCCTGATTAATTTACTTTAGACCTTATCATCAATACACAGGTCTGAAGAATTGTTTTTTTTGACAATGGCATGGATCTTTTGCCTCATATTCTGTTAATTTATTAGACGCCGGCATGGATTTATTTTGCCCCAGTACATCCTGGTGGACTATATACCATAGTGAAAACTCATGCAGTCCTTTATTGCAAAATTTTGGTGGCATAATCTACAACTACCGTGAGATATGCCCTAGTAGAACGGATTAAATGTCTTTAAGCAGTATGGCGGTAGCTACAAGCGCTTCTTCAACATAGAAAAACCACCAAGTTCGTCTTGGTTGTTTATTCAGTGCTTGAACTATGCTTGCAGTTATGAGATTAAAAAAAAAAATTATGGTTCCACGGGAAAAAGGAAAAAATCACCAAGCTAAATCCGAGCCGCTTCACGCTCGAATTTAACTTGGTGAGGGGGCATTTGTTTGATGATATTTTGTACATTTTTTTTAATAAAAAAAAGAAATGAGGTGTGTTAAAATATTGATCCCAGAAACGATGGTAGTAATAAAATTGATGATTAATTATCACTAATGGTGCAACCTTGACTACATGGGCACATGCACCTGTATGCACGTATGAATATTATATGACACTTGTATAGTACTGGTTGCCTATGCTCCAGCCCAGCCGGTGTACGTGATGTACATCATGTACGCATACCCCTCACAAATGCCATATTCCAAATATAAAAGCTTGTATAAATATATGGAAGGGATCATTGATTATCTTTTATAAAATGGAAGATTAGCTCTAGATGATCGATCAATCCTACAGCTAGCCCGTTAATGGAAATAATTGTGAATTGTATCTCATCTGAATGGAAGCGTGTTGCCACAGTGTCATCATGAAATGGCAAGGTAATCACATAATAATATTTCCTAGATGATTCTTGCATTCATTCGAATGGAAAAGAAACAGATATAGCAACAAGTACATGGAAATACTACTCTCCGTATCACCATAGAATGGAAGCTTGAATCATCATATCACAATAAAATGGAATTATCATAATCATGATATTTGCTAAATGGAAATTTGGCTTATAGATGGAAGCAGCTGGCTGGCCGTGCAGATTCCAATCCATGTATGAGCTAGCCTGTGCACCGACTTATCATCCCTATAAAAGGATGTTCATTTCATTTTACAGAGGGGGCAGCAGCAGAGGGAGAGAGAGAGGCCGCGAGAGCCTGCATGCTCACGCCGTCGCCGCTTTCAGGCGCTGCGCTGCAGCCGTAGTAGTAGAGCACAACACACACTATAGCAAAAAAAACACAGACATAGATAGGAGGGGCTGTCACCCGCGTGTACACATACAGCACGTACACTGCAGCACATGCTGTAAGATCACACATGCATCTCTCCATCTCCTCTCACAAGGCGATCATCCATCAAGTGACATCAGCCGGCGACAAGTTCGACCGTACTGCTTCGGCGCTCGTGGCAAGGACGCGTGCGCTCGGTGTCCAGTGACTTCGGCTGCAGCACCTTGGCGTCTGGCGAGAGGGCGCGTGCGCTGAGAAGGAGGCGTCGCCGGGGAGGAGATGATGCTGTTCCAGCCCACTGGTATTGGTTGCTAATCCATCCGTGCATTTTATTTTGTTCTCCTATTTCAGTTTCACGCTTGCATGCACAAGACTGGTGTTCGATCGTCCATGGGGCTCGGAAGCAATATGCCACATCTTTGATCATCCTCGATCATGTCGTCCGGCGACCTCGGCTGCAGCATCTCGTCAGAGGCATCAGCCGCCGGTGACACCACCTACCCGCTGCCAATGCCATGCCGGACGTCCTCGCTTTGTTGGCTACAGTCCCTTCTTCACGCCTCCACCGACGTCCGCTCACCCTTGCCGGCACTGTCACCTTCCTCACGTTCATTGTCAAGCCGCTTGAGGAGAACACTGGAGCGCCATCGCTTGGTGCCCACACGCCATCGACAAGTCCGGCCATGATTCCTTCTCTTCATCAGGCCGAGGTCGTCGTGCTGTCTGTCCACGACGCTTTCGCTTCGTCACATGGAGTCATCCTCATGCCAACAACTACAGTGTCACGCTCGCCGGCCTCGACCGTTCGGCGACAAAATCTTCGTATGTACACCGTTGTCGATGACAACTTTCGACTCGTCGCCATCGCCGGTCATACTCTCAGACCTGCACGACCGGGGTGTCTTCATGATTGTCATCGATGCCGGTGATGTGATCTCGCCCACAAGATGGAAGTATCCTCGTGCTCGTCATCACTCATTGGCGTACGTGTATCTTCGTGGCTGACATCAACGACAAACTCAGCCCTGTCGTCGTCGTCGGCGCCACCCATGCATCCGCTGCCACGTGCTCAAGCTTGGAGCTGCCAGCTATCATAAGGATGCCCTTGAGCTTGACGAGCCATCGGCCTCAACATGTATTCACCGATAACGTGTCTGAACGCAACACTGCTGCTGGCGTCTCGTGGCTGCCTCGGCTGACATGCTCGAGCTCGAACTAAAGACGCCCAATGGCGCCATCCTATGACGTGCAACAGCAAGATTCCATGACCAACCCATGCTCGCTACGATCGGAGGCACTCCCAACATAATTGGGTTTTGCCCCTATCACACAGCACACATAAAACAGGGTCATCGACATCTGGAGTGTTATCCATCGCTCTCAGATTTCGCTACGCCCCTAACATCCCCTACAGCCACTTGATACTAAGTGCGTGCTGCAGCGATTAGAAGGCTAACTTATATACCATGAAGATGCTTGACCAGTGCCGTGGAGACTAGAAGGGTGATGCTACCTCCATCGCCAATGACGACAAGCTTGGCATCTCTACCGACGACCAATACCATGCTAGTCTCCACTACAAGCACCATTTTTTACCTCCACCAACGAGGTTGAACGGCAGGGCGGGCAGAGTCTATATGAAGACGACGTCACCTACACCGGCGCACGGATCGACGAGGCTGTGGACCGCTGTCGACGCCCACACACATCTACACCATCACCACCATCACACATGCATGGGAGAACGTGAAGCGAAGACCGATGACGATGACCAACGCAACTTAATCGGAGGTGTCTTGCGGTCTAACCCGCGAGAGTAATTAACCGGGTGTTTTCCGAGACCCCGGGAACCAGGAGAACACAATCGTCAAGTCAGATCCACCTCGCCGATGGGCTGTGGAGCGCATTTGACTAAGGATTTTGTATTAAAAACACAGACATAGATAGGAGGGGCTGTCACCCGCGTGTACACATACAGCACGTACACTGCAGCACATGCTGTAAGATCACACATGCATCTCTCCATCTCCTCTCACAAGGCGATCATCCATCAAGTGACATCAGCCGGCGACAAGTTCGACCGTACTGCTTCGGCGCTCGTGGCAAGGACGCGTGCGCTCGGTGTCCAGTGACTTCGGCTGCAGCACCTTGGCGTCTGGCGAGAGGGCGCGTGCGCTGAGAAGGAGGCGTCGCCGGGGAGGAGATGATGCTGTTCCAGCCCACTGGTATTGGTTGCTAATCCATCCGTGCATTTTATTTTGTTCTCCTATTTCAGTTTCACGCTTGCATGCACAAGACTGGTGTTCGATCGTCCATGGGGCTCGGAAGCAATATGCCACATCTTTGATCATCCTCGATCATGTCGTCCGGCGACCTCGGCTGCAGCATCTCGTCAGAGGCATCAGCCGCCGGTGACACCACCTACCCGCTGCCAATGCCATGCCGGACGTCCTCGCTTTGTTGGCTACAGTCCCTTCTTCACGCCTCCACCGACGTCCGCTCACCCTTGCCGGCACTGTCACCTTCCTCACGTTCATTGTCAAGCCGCTTGAGGAGAACACTGGAGCGCCATCGCTTGGTGCCCACACGCCATCGACAAGTCCGGCCATGATTCCTTCTCTTCATCAGGCCGAGGTCGTCGTGCTGTCTGTCCACGACGCTTTCGCTTCGTCACATGGAGTCATCCTCATGCCAACAACTACAGTGTCACGCTCGCCGGCCTCGACCGTTCGGCGACAAAATCTTCGTATGTACACCGTTGTCGATGACAACTTTCGACTCGTCGCCATCGCCGGTCATACTCTCAGACCTGCACGACCGGGGTGTCTTCATGATTGTCATCGATGCCGGTGATGTGATCTCGCCCACAAGATGGAAGTATCCTCGTGCTCGTCATCACTCATTGGCGTACGTGTATCTTCGTGGCTGACATCAACGACAAACTCAGCCCTGTCGTCGTCGTCGGCGCCACCCATGCATCCGCTGCCACGTGCTCAAGCTTGGAGCTGCCAGCTATCATAAGGATGCCCTTGAGCTTGACGAGCCATCGGCCTCAACATGTATTCACCGATAACGTGTCTGAACGCAACACTGCTGCTGGCGTCTCGTGGCTGCCTCGGCTGACATGCTCGAGCTCGAACTAAAGACGCCCAATGGCGCCATCCTATGACGTGCAACAGCAAGATTCCATGACCAACCCATGCTCGCTACGATCGGAGGCACTCCCAACATAATTGGGTTTTGCCCCTATCACACAGCACACATAAAACAGGGTCATCGACATCTGGAGTGTTATCCATCGCTCTCAGATTTCGCTACGCCCCTAACATCCCCTACAGCCACTTGATACTAAGTGCGTGCTGCAGCGATTAGAAGGCTAACTTATATACCATGAAGATGCTTGACCAGTGCCGTGGAGACTAGAAGGGTGATGCTACCTCCATCGCCAATGACGACAAGCTTGGCATCTCTACCGACGACCAATACCATGCTAGTCTCCACTACAAGCACCATTTTTTACCTCCACCAACGAGGTTGAACGGCAGGGCGGGCAGAGTCTATATGAAGACGACGTCACCTACACCGGCGCACGGATCGACGAGGCTGTGGACCGCTGTCGACGCCCACACACATCTACACCATCACCACCATCACACATGCATGGGAGAACGTGAAGCGAAGACCGATGACGATGACCAACGCAACTTAATCGGAGGTGTCTTGCGGTCTAACCCGCGAGAGTAATTAACCGGGTGTTTTCCGAGACCCCGGGAACCAGGAGAACACAATCGTCAAGTCAGATCCACCTCGCCGATGGGCTGTGGAGCGCATTTGACTAAGGATTTTGTATTTTTTGTAATTCCTTGAGAATTATAATAAAATGCATTTTCCTTCGTCTATTTTATATTATGTACTTAGTACACTGGCACGCCCGCACATCTCATTTTATTTTACTTCCCTAGATGGAGGGACAAAAAATTTAATTTTCTCTCCAAACACTATCAAAGCACCAAGCCATGTAGCGTTAAGGTTGCACCTTCATATCGCTTTGCCATGGAACAGCATCTGCTGCCGCATCACTGTTCTCGATTACCTGACGAGACGAGGGGCTTACTCTATGAGCTCTCCGTACAAACATGCCAATCTAAATATATATCTAATATTTTCGTCAAAGATCATGATTCATTATTTTTTATGGTGTTCTTACTTCTTTCTGTTTGAGATTGCAGGAATTATCTTTTGTAATTAATATAATAGCCTACGAAAACAATAGTTATATAACTATCACATTACAAAGACACCTTTGATGAATCGAGGAGTACACCATTAATATCTTGGCTTAGCTCTGTCATACAGCTTGTTGGAATTGTTGGAGCCCATCTCATAGCTGCATACAAATTCGAAAATGCTCAGCACCGCGCGTCCGATCGTGCGCTGAGAAATCGGTCGCCGCGCGCGCGGTGCTATCGAGCCGCACGGATCGGACGGCTATCCATGCATCAGACTGTGACATTGCTGTTAATCAAAGCAAATACTAATATCTCTCATTTCTTGAAAAGATTTTTTTCTCGTAGACTATTTATCTAATCCACGATCTGATTGCACCATTAAATTCGTTACAATTAAATCTTTACAACAAGACCACACATGATTATATTTCGACAAAAAAATATTTTGGCTTTTTTATTGATTTTTTTTAGAATGTTGCATATGGCTCTTTTGATGTTTCAACCAGTAGTTTTACGATGTTTCAGATAGTGTACTAGTGATGTTTCACTATATACGGATCAAATGTTGCGGTGGATTTTGATATTATGGAACGCGTCGTTGCAACATATCACCCACATATTTTGAAAACCCTCTATTAAGGAAATTTGGTTTATTTTTTATTCACGAAAAATGTTTCACCTAGTGTACTCACAATGTTTCACTATGTATAGATCTAATGTTGCAGTGAACTGAAATACTCCATTGCAACAAAAAAACCCACATATTTTGGAAATCCCCTATTAAGTGAATTCGGTTTATTTTTTATTCCACCGAAAAATGTTTCACCTAGTATACGTATAATGTTTCACAATGTATGGATCAAATGTTGCAGTGAACTGAAACATTCTTTCGCTATCTGTTGAAACATTGTTTTTATATAAGGTGAAACAACACCCGATTTAAATGAGTGAAACATTTTCAATCTACTTAGTGAAACAATTCCGATATACCTGGTGGAACATCGTGCAACATTTAAAAATAATTCAATAATAAGTTAAAAAAAATTTCGTCGGAATATATCCATGTGTGGTCTTGTTTTGAAGATTTAATTGCAACGAATTTAATGGTGCAATCGGAACATGATTTGGATAATTAATTTAAGAGAAAAATCAATTTAAAGTAGTTTTGCACGTAAAAAACAATAGTTATATAACTATCACATTACAAAGACACCTTTGATGAATCGAGGAGTACACCATTAATATCTTGGCTTAGCTCTGTCATACAGCTTGTTGGAATTGTTGGAGCCCATCTCATAGCTGCATACAAATTCGAAAATGCTCAGCACCGCGCATCCGATCGTGCGCTGAAAAATCGGTCGCCGCGCGCGCCGTGCTATCGAGCCGCACGGATCGGACGGCTATCCATGCATTAGAATGTGATGTTGCTGTTAATCAAAGCAAATACTAACATATTCTCATTTCTTGAAAAGATTTTTTCTCATAAACTATTTATCTAATCTACGATCTGATTGCACCACTAAATTCGTTACAATTAAATCTTTACAACAAGACCACACATGATTATATTTCGACAAAAAAATATTTTGGCTTTTCTATTGATTTTTTTTAGAATGTTGCATATGGTTCTTTTGATGTTTCAACCAGTAGTTTTACGATGTTTCAGATAGTGTACTAGTGATGTTTCACTATATACGGATCAAATGTTGCGGTGGATTTTGATATTATGGAACACGTTGTTGCAACAAATCACCCACATATTTTAAAAACTCTCTATTAAGGAAATTTGGTTTATTTTTTTGTTCACGAAAAATGTTTCACCTAGTGTATTCACAATGTTTCACTATGTGTAGATCTAATGTTGCAGTGAACTGAAATACTCCATTGCAACAAAAAAACCCACATATTTTGGAAATCCCCTATTAAGGGAATTCGGTTTATTTTTTGTTCCACCAAAAAATGTTTCACCTAGTATACGTATAATGTTTCACTATGTATAGATCAAATGTTGCAGTGAACTGAAGCATTTTTTTCGCTATTTGCTGAAACATCGTCCGATTTTTCTCCATCCCAATCGGGCGCCCGAGCCATAGAGTCATCTATACAAATTTATCTATAGACGATCTCATTTCTAAAGTGGCAACTCTTCTTATACTGGATCTAGAAAATTAACTAAGAAGTTGTTAACGGAGGACATGGATAGGTGGGTGCAACACGCCGAGCACATCTGCATATAGAGAAAGTTAGATGAATCGTTACCGTATAAGTAAATTAAAAGTTAGATGAATCGTTACCGTTAATTATATAATTTACTGAGTAAATTATATCCATCCAACCCTGTTTTTACTTTGGAGTTTGGAATGCATAATCTTTTCCTTCCGTTTCATGTTATGGTCCACTCTACTCTTCGTGTGTCTTTCTCATTCCCACGCTCCCTCTATCCAAGACACCACACGCTCTATAGTAGTGCCGAGCGACTCAAACTCAGGTTTCATGTGCGTGCGAGCGGAGACATCTATATATACGTGCTACCGTTTACTATAAATAACCACATTAGAACGAACAACACTGTATAAATTAATTAATTAACCATATGTACTTCACGCATATATTAAAATAAAACAAAGAAAAGTCATCATATATATCTCTCCAAGTATTGGTTTTTTTTAAAAAAAAAATGGCACGCCTAAAATAGAGCCGAGCCGAAGCAGTGGCTCTCTCCTCCTTCTCATCTCTCTTTTATTATGTCCTTATCCACTCCACAAAGGAGACGTGCGGCACCCTCTCCTCTCTCTCTCTCAACTATCTCTCTCGGTCCCTCTCTCTCTCTCTCGGCTCTCTTAGTTGCAGTGGCGTGCGGCAGCGGGAGGAGAGGCGGCAGCGATGGGTAGCGCCGTCCCCTCCTCCAGATCCGGTGGGAGGGGAGGCAGCAGCAGCGATGTGTGGTGGCGGGAGGGAGGCGACGTCAGCGATGGGCGGCGATGGGAGGGGAGGCGGCAGCGGCGGGTGGCGTCCTCCCCTCTGCCAGATCTGGCAGGAGGGAAGGCGGCTGCAGCGACGTGCGGTGGTGGGCGGCGGTAGGAAGGAAGGCGACAGCGGTGGGCGGCGTGCTATTCTTCTGCAGTTCCATCCTTGGCGAGGGGAGGTGGTAACGGCGGTGCTCGACGTACTGCTCGTCTGCAGCTCTATCCTTTCCAGAGGCCGTCGTCCATCTTTTTTGTGTTTGTATTAGTGTTGATTCTGGTGATGCTCTGGGATGTTTTTGAGTTCTTGGATGCCGATTAATTTGATGAATTAAATGATGGGTGAAATCGGGTGAAGGGGAGTTGCTCGATGCATTTTCTTGAATCGAGCCGATGCCTCGAGCCAGCTTTTTTTTATTATTATTTCGAAACCTCAAAGGTGTCGGTTCAAAACCGACATCGGAACCGGCACATATTTTTCCTTCACATGCTTTCTAGGTGCCGGTTGAAAATCCGGCATCTTTATAGGTTCCCAACCGACACCTATTCCCTTTTCTGAGGTAGTGATGGTTGCATACTTTCAAAAAGCACACTTAATTGGCCGGGTACTAATCATGAAAATGATTGAGTCGTACCTTTAGGGCCTGTTTGGCTGCTTGTGTTGCGGTTGCGACGCAGCCAGCAGCAACAGTGCCGCACACACATGGTGCAGCCGCAGCCACCGTAGACAAGCAACCGAACAGGCCTTTAGTCTATTACGAGAGCACGCACTGTGTGCAGTGATGTTCCTCCTATACATGGGTGCAACACCATCCTCTTATCTCCAGAGTGTTGTGAAATCCATTTCTGACAAGTTCCACACTAGATGTTCTGGAAGGTTAGCCCTGTTGGGCGTGCGTACGGTACAATGAATGGGTTGGTTCTATCTAGCTAGGTTATGTTTAGATCCAGGGGTGAAAAATTTAGGTGTGTCACATCGGATATACGGACACACATTTAAAGTATTAAACGTAGACTAATAATAAAACAAATTACAGATTCTGCCTACAAACTGTTTATTAGGCCTAATTAATCCGTCATTAGCAAATGTTCACTGAAGCACCACATTGTCAAATCATGAAGTAATTAGGCTTAAAATATTCGTCTCGCAATTTACACGCAATATGTGTAATTAGTTATTTTTTAATACTCCATGCATGTGCCCAAACATTCGATGTAACATGGTAAAAAATTTTGGCAGGGGATCTAAACAGGCCCCTAGTCTACTGATTTGTTGCTTTTCAACCAAATACTCCATCCGTCTAAAAAAACCAACCTAGAGGGGATGTGACCTGATTCTCACGGATCAATTGCATATGGATGGTTTTTCTACTAGACTGAGCCAGCGAGATACAAGCGTATAAATCATCTGGAGGCGACTAGGAATCGGACGCCCACGTCAACATGATGTCATCAAGCATTCATGCGTTCAAAACTATTTTAAACTATTTTTTCTCTTAATTTATTTATCCAAATCATGATCCAATTACACCATTAAATTCGTTGCAATTAAATCTTTAAAACAAGACTATGCATGGATATATTCCGATGAAAAAATAGCTTATTATTAAATTATTATTAAATGTTACACGTTGTTCCACCAAGTATATCGAAACGGAGTTGCTAGAAATATGGCGCCATATGCTGCAGTCGATTTTTTTCAGCCACTTACACAGTATTTACACCTCATTTACACCCCACTTACATATGTAATTAGTATGTAATTTTCGAATTTACATATGTAATTTTAGTACTTACCTATGTAATTTTGAGACTTACATTGTAAATACACTAAAATTACATACGTAATTTAGGGACTTACAATGTAAATACATGCCGACTATTTTTTGATGAAAAATATGGCGCCATAAATATAGCTACACCCTATCGAAATTGTTTCACTAGGTAGATCGAAAATGTTTCAATAGTTTAAATCGGGCGCTGTTTTACCTTATATAAAAATAATATTTCAGCAGATAGCGAAAGAATGTTTCAAGTCACTGCAACATTTGATCCATACAAAATGAAACATTATAAGTACATTAGGTGAAGCAGTTTTGGTGGAACAAAAAGTGAAACGAATTACCTTAGAGTTTCCATAGTATCCCTTAGACTTTCCATAGTATGTGAGTGATTTGTTGCAAATGAATGTTTCAATTCACTGCAACATTAGATTTATATATAGTGAAACATTGTGAGTACACTAGGTGAAACATTAGTGAAAAAAAATATGAAACATATTCCCTTAATAGAGGATTTCCAAAATATGTGGGGGAGTTGTTGCAACGGAATATGTGGTCGGAACACGTGGCAGTATGATGGCGCGTGTGGGAGAGACGTGGGCGGCGTAGCAGGCTCCGTGGTGGGCTCCGGCGCCAGCAGCGCCCGATGCATCGACGCCCGGCGCCAAGCATTTTCGAAATCATGCCGGTCAAGTACTCGGATTACTCCTTAAGCCTTCTTCAAATAAGGCAAGCTCCGTTTCTGACAAAAATAATTAAATCGAGAAAGCCGTCAACGATGGTGCCGCCTCCGCCGACGGAATATCTGCGATTTGAAGGCGGCGAAAACGGAGACAACGACTATCCTCTCGTTGCCACCTCCGATGGAGAGGCTGTGCACCTCGCCGTCGCCGTCCGCGGCCGCTTCAACGCCGACGGCCGCCTCTGCGCCTACGGGAGGGAGCTGGTGGACGTCTGCATCGTGGACGTGTCCTCCGGCGAGGTCGTCAGGAAGGTGTCCACCAGGAGGTGTGACATATATATATATATATAGCTAAAAAAGTCTATTCTGCGTCCCTTTTCTTTGGGCTGTGGTATATAAATAGCTAAAATAAGTCTATTTAAGATCCCTATTCTTTGGACAGTGACATTTATATATCCATTTTTAGTCCCTATACTTTGTATGCCGGGCCTGGCCTGCTGGCCCATCGTGCCGGGCCAGCCCGACCGTGCCGGGCCAGCCCAGTGTGCCGGTGGGGAGGCCCAGACACGGCCCAGCGGTCGGGCCGGGCCAAAAAGCCATGTCATGGGCCGGGCCTTCGGGCCCCGGGCCTTATGGCCATCTATAGTGTCCACCACCACCACGGCGCACCGCGGCGTGGCTCTCCTCGTCGGCAGCAGCGACCGGTTCGTCCGCGTGCTCGACCCGGCGTCCGCCGCCGTCTCTTCGTCCCCGACTGGGTGAACCACCCCACCAACTGCTCCTTCGCGCTCGGGCAGACCGTGTCGACGGGAGGAGATCAGTACAAGCTGCTGCGCATCCGCATGGACCGCGCGCTGCAGGTGCAGGTTTGCTCGGTGCTCGCCCTCGGCGGCGATGGCGTAAACGGTGGCAGATTCGCGCGGTGGAGGAAAGCACCGAGCCCACCCCAGAACGTCTTCACGGGGCGCAGGAGCGTGGCCGTCGTCGGCGGGGTCACCTACTTCGTGCTGTCTACGGCGTTCATCCACCGCGGGACGCCGGGCGGTGAGGACTGGATCGTGGCGTTCGACCTCGAGGCGGAGCAATGGCGCCCCGACCTCCTCGGTGGCCCGCCGGTGACGACGACGACCAGAGACGCGCGCCTCTACGTCACCCTAGCCGCGCTGAGGGGCTCCTTGGTGGTGGCACAGGACGACGGGGAGAGCGCGGAAGCGGTGGTGGTGCTCGACGACGGGAGGGTCGTCTTCTGGGTGTGGGACACCACGTTTTCACGCGCCGATGCCGGCGGCGTCATGCTGGTGTACGACCCGGCCACCGGCGGCCAAACGGAGGTGGCGGCGATGGCGGATGCCGTCCATGTCGGCGTGTACACGGGGAGCCTGCTGCGTCTGCGCAACTAGTGACTTCCCTGTCTTAAGGGTGTTTTTATTTATGGCAGTAGCTACATTTAAATCATGCCATTAATCTTAGTTTGTATGCGTAGTATTTTATAGACCTTTAGTTAAAGTTAATCACTGAGAGCAGGTACAATAGCAGACTATTAGCCAGCTACAAACATATTTTAATGAGATAAAAGATGAGAGAGAAGAGCAGCGGACTACAGATCTGTAGCCAGCTACAGCACGAACTCCAAGACGTAATGTGTGTATGACAGATGAGACCATATACTAATAGTATAGTAAGTAATTATTATAGAGAGAATCCCTTATATGCCACTGAAAATTGGTCTGATCCCTTATATGCCATTGAAAATTGGTTCTTCCCTTATATGCCATTGATCCAAATTTGCACACCCTCTCATGCCACTCCCGTCAGTTGACCGTGTGTTGACCGTTAATTCTCAAGGAAAAAATACGTATTTACCCTTCTGAGTATAGGGCATGCCTAACAACTCAGAGATGACAAATATGTCTTTTTTACTTGAGGGTTAACGGTCAACTGACGGTAGTGGTATGAGAGGGTGCACAAATTTGGACCAATGGCATATAAGGGAAGAGCCAATTTTCAGTGGCATATGAGGGATCAGACCAAGTTTCAGGGGCATATAAGGGATTATCTCATTGTAGTATGAATTGGCTATAGATAAATTGGAGCTAACAGTGGGCTATACTATTAAACTTGCTCTCTATTTTCCTACTGTGGCCCCTTTTACTTTTCAGTTATATATATATATGTTGTTAATTTCATTGCTCACCGTGTCCAATGGAAAGCGTCGCCTAGAACAAACATGCTGAACCTGGATAGGTTTCTAGTAGTAGACATGCATGCAGCCGATTTGTTTCAAGATTACAGCCATGCTATTGGCCTAATTTCGATTTCATATTAAAAAAGATCCTTAATTCAATTGTAAGACAACTTTTTCTTTTTTGGTTTTACCCAATGAAAAAAAAAAGGACATTAACGTGAACAAACAAACATACACCATCCCATCCTGCCATCCACAGGGCAAACAAAGTTGATCTGATAAACAGACATGCCTATGAATGCCAGCACGTGCATACAATCGACTGCAGTTATCATCATAGTACCGTTCTATCTGTCATATTCACTATCTAGTGCAGGCATGCATCAATTTGAGAGTTTCCAGAATTTTATGGTCACTATAGGAGATTAAGTAATGAAAAAAAAACCATGGTTTTATGAACCGAAAACATTTTTTTGGAACCAATATCATTAATTTATTATGATCCGTCTTTGAAAGAAAGCCAACACGGGGACAGGGGATTTCTTTAGAGATTCAAAAACGATAATTAAAAGCAGCATACTGTGGATTCCAGTTTTAGGTAGAAAATACCATGGAACAACCCTCAGGTCCAAAAACTACTCACTAGCTGCATAACTGAACCACCTGCATAACCAAGAAAAATAACACTCCAGTAGCTTGCACGACGGTAGCCTGTCCAAGAGTGTTATAGTTTTCAGGAGCGGTCTCAAATTCTCCAGTATGCAATCACAGCAGTCCTGACGTCAGTTTTGCTCCTCTTCTGTTTGCACTTCTTCCATTTCTGCAGGAAGGAAATTATTTTGTACACCGCATTCAGGAGAGATTTGGCAATTAACTTCATTGAACACAAAAGCATAACCACAATAACCAGCAAACAGTTTGCTAAAATAGTAGGCCGAAAATTACTATGGTTCTTATTCCATTTCAAATGCAAAATTTACTATGAAAAAAACTTGATAGAACTATTATGCACCTTTATATTCAAATGCAAATCCACACAAAAGGCCCTCCCATTATTTTTTTTATCAACATGTCGAGAAGATATGTGCTCATTCAAATTAAAAAGACCCTCCTTAAACACCAAGTTTAGCAAGAATTGCCAATTGCCAGCAATGCAAAATTACCAATTTACAATACATCTAAATGAATAGAGTATATGATTTTAAGTGTTTGACTAACGATTGAAGTCCTTATATTCCTGAAACAAATAATCAAACTATATAGGCCCATTTCCTAATTTCAGTTGGATATCATCTTATTTTGATGAGCATATGGAAGCTTTTAGCATAAAAAATACAAGCAAGAAGATGAATTTGCAATGAAATTTGTAGAACTGCATTTGTGACAGACAAGTAAATGACAAAATGATGTTGCTGTGTTTACCAAATCACTGCATGAATGCCAATTATGTGATGATAAGAAATCAAACTTTACCTTGTCACATACTCCGTGGACATAATTGATTTCCAGTATATACACCTACTCCAGTAAAGATACTTGCCTTTGTCTGAACTATCTCCGAGGAAGTGTTGGTTACTGGATTATAAATCCAGACCATCCCTTTTGATCCTATCTGCACCCAAAGTACCACATTTCCCTCATCCGTCACAAGCAAAGGTTGCACACCATCTCCAAAACCATCAAAAGCAAATTCAACATTTATCCTATATTCTTTGGACCACACACCATTTTCAAAATCAACTAGAAACCATAGGTCCACAGCAGAAATTCGATCATTGAAATGTGCTGTACACAAAGTTCCTTCAAGTTGGGCTAACATAAGACGATCGGTAAGGTCAGCATAGTTGAGTGTGCCATTCGCTTCCTCAAGAATTCTGTTTACTGGCCCTTGGAGAGCCGTGCTCCACTGCTCCGTCGCAAGGTCGAAGGAAGGTATGCAGCCCGTAGCAAAATAGTAGGAGGGATCCATTTGCCAGTGATCCAAGAAGAAGTAAGCAGCCCCTTCGAAGACAACTCCATTGGTGCAGCTCGGATCAAGATACCCCGGTGGACTCTCCATCTTCCTCCACTGTCCATTCATGTCGCCGATTGCGAAAACCTCACACACCGGATCAGCCTCATATCCATCCTCCAAGTCCTCTAGAATCCGGAGTAGTTTGTACTCTCCTGTGGAATTCGTCTGACCAAATGCAAACCAGGCGACAAAATATTGCAGTCAGATATCATTTCCTGATTCCGTTGTTTCTCATATGACTTAGAATATTAATGTTGACTATATGCATATATGTCTCAATTAAGATTTACATGCGCAGGCAGAAAGTATATGAGATTGTCTCTAAGAAATTAGAAAAGTGGCTGAACTAGTTTAAACTAGGTAGTTCTATCAAGTACTAATAACAAACTCTTTCTGCCTTAGAAACAACTTACACATAGCAGTTTTATGTGAGTACAAGCAATCTCTGAAATTAACTCCTGTCACTTTTTGCACATATACATTTGTCCAACTCTTTTCAAGCAGCATTCATATAAGTGGTTCTTGCTAAAAGTCCCGCAGCAAGGCGCAGGGTATCACCTAGTTATTTAGGAACATGCGGATTAAGTACTATATCACCTAGTTATTTAGGAACATGCGGATTAAGTACTGATGCATCTTATTTTTCTTAGAAGTGATTTAATTAAAAAAACTCTGCAAACACCAAATTCCCGTGTGAAAATAAAGATTTTACGTGTGTTGGCTGTTGCTGATAGCAGCAAAAATTTAAATAATGTGTAAAGATAGTAGAATGTAATTTGCACCATACTGACCATAAAAATCCATCCGTACCTCAAGCATTCGTTTGGTAAGAGTACTACAACGGCTACTAGTACTGTAGTGCTCCTTCCGTCCCAAAATATAAGCATTTTAGCATAGTGTAAAGTCAAACATTTTTAGATTTGACTATTAATAGAAAAAAATATAAAAAAAGATCAATTATATAAAATCAATATTACTAGATTTATCATTAAACAAACTATCATAATATTCAACTTTTTTTTTTTAGAATTACACGGTACAAAATGTCTTACTTTGATATTAGTATCTCGAAAACCGTGCTGAAGTCCAAAAATACTTATATTTTGGGACGGATGGAGTACACGTTTTCTCTCCTTCAAGAAACACCAAAGTGGGTGTTAAACTTCGGGATAATGGGATGGCTAGAGGTACCAAAAGGAAAAACAAATGTGGTGTTGGTTGCTACCATCCCCAAAGTTGTGATAAATATGGGGTTTTTTCTCTATACAATATACATATGTGTGTACAAAACTGAAACTGTAATTGAAGTAACACAATCCTTTCTTAGAAACTTGACAATTCTGAAAATAGTTTACATACTAAGCTGTCAAAAAAACATATATTCCAATTTCTGACCAATAAATTAAGTACTAATGGCTTGACAATGGCACACTCAGGCAAGCTTTTTAAAATAGAGGCACTGCATAAACTAGAAACACTCAGCTAGAAGGGTATTTTCACTTCTGTTCATGTTCCTAAAGTGCCTGACAGTTTCAGATAAAATTTGATGGCCTTGAAGGTATACACATATGGAACCACCAAAACTCTTGTATCTTTCCATAATCCCATTTGTCACATGAGTTAAGCATCAATGCTAATTTTGCAGTTTTTTTTCTGTACACTCAGATTATACAGATCAAACAGATAATCCAATCCTTCTGGTCCCTTGAGTATTGAAACTCTCTTTGCCTCCCATTACTCAACAATTTGTGGCCAGGGTGCACTTTGCCTCCAATGGGCTTAGTCAAGAAGCTTACAATCAGGGTCCCCTGTCATTTCTTGAAGAGTCCAAAAACTGTCTTTTTTGAGGATGATATCATTTTACTGCCAGACTTAACTGCTGAAAAAGAGAAGAAACCAAAGCAAATAGCGCAGGTTAAACTCTCAAATCAATCAGGAGAAGGGATTTTTTTTTTCCGGAATGGCCGAAAGAGGTCATCCAATGTAATTAAGATAGGGAAAATCAGGAGAAGGGAATTGAAGCATTAGTGTGTTGTTTTGGAACTTAATGGGTAGTTAGCGTCGGGAATTTATCTTTAAATGTTCAGATAACATACAAGTTAGCATTCCAAGTTTATGAGCTGAATTACTGCGGTCATATAAATCAGTTCAGATGGATTCGTATGCGTTCGATCATTATAACGTAGAAAAATGATCCATTGCATTTAGTCTGACTTTTGAAACTTTTTGTACTTTTATTTTTGTATGGCAATGATGGCATGATTTAATACCAGACAGTGGCATTTGATCATTAGGTGCATCTAGAATTAGGGTGGCACTGTATTTGCTTTAAAACCACATTATTTCACTATTTTGGAATATTTAACAGAACTGGCTGGAACTGATGGAGGTGAAAAGGAAGTTTGTCACACTGACTTTCAGAAGCAAAAAATGAAATGAGCATTTTTAACCACTGCATCATAAATAAACTAGTGGCAAAAACAAGTTTCCCTCAATAGAATAACAAAACTATTACCTATTTCCAGTCATGGTCTAAGGTAATATGCCAGTCACTCACAGAGATGACCAGAAAAGAAATGTTGATTCACCAGACCAAGTTATGTATGATAAAAGCTGAAACTAACCAAAAAATACTACTCCCTCTGTCATAACTATTTGACATTTAGGACGAGGTTTGACCAAACTTTTAAAATTCCAATCATAAATTTTATATTAGAATAAGTTTATAAAATCTATTAAGTTTATGATATTATAATAATGTTTTTCGAGGCAAATATACGTGTACCATTTCTTTTGTTTTTAAACTTAGTATTTTAGAAAATATTGATGGTTGGAATACTAAAAGTTTGACCAGATCTTGTAAATGTCAAATATTTATGACTGGAGGGAGTAATAATCAATTTGCTAGTTGATTGGTCCGTTCAAATTTTATTATCCACAGTTTGTTTTGTTATATTTTTGCAACAGCATTTAAAGAACCCATGATAGAATGGTTTTGCCAATTAGTATATGGTAGAATATAGCTAATGTGTGAATGTAAAGGTCATAGTCATAGAACTTACGATTACTTAAACCGCTAATGCTCGGCTTAGAACTAATCGCAGATACTTTTGAGTTAGCATGACTGACAGAATCTTGATTGCCTCCATCATGGCCACTATTATCTTGCTCCTTTACTTCAGAGGTTTCTTTTTCTCTGGGTTTGCTTTCCTGCACAGAAGCCAAACTAGGCACGGCTATCTCACTCGCCTCAATTCTTGATACTGAATCCTCTCCATCCATACTCATTTCGACATCAGAAGTATGAGTATTACCTGAACAATAGTTATCTACTTAGGAAAGGGAAGAAATGTTATGCTCACAATTGAACTAGATAAATCCTTTCAATCTTGCATTACCTTCTTGCAACAAAACTGCATCAATAGTTGAACCAATAGATGCAGGCTTCTCGCTTCTTGATGGACTTATATCATAAATGGGATCAGCAATCGGGATTTCGTTAATAAACTCCACTTCGTTAGCTAGAAAGAAGAAGACCATAACGCATAATATTTAGTATGTTTTTGTAGGCATATGTTCCGATATAGCATCAAGAAAGTGAGATTGTTTCTGAGATTACCTGGTAGTTCAATGCTATTCAATTCAGGGGGTTCAGTTGCTTCTGTTGATGATGAAAGTGAGTCATTATCATTTGAATGTGGGGATAATTGGTGAAATTCATTGCTTATCATCTCCATTTGATGAGGGTATTCAATAACACTAGGGTCTTCCAATGACGCATTTTGTGACAAATTCAAATTTCCATTCTCTTGCGCTTCTTCACGATCATTTATATTTCCACCAGGAAGTGATATGTCATCATCTGAGGAATCACTTATTAGTAAAGGCGGCTCGATGTCAAGTGCAAGAGGAACCTCTCTAGCATTCTGGGAACGATGAGGTTGTTCATCCATTTGACTCATCTGAGGTCCAAGATTTTGGTTTGGGCTATCCTCCAATACTAGTTTATGGTTTTCCTGATCAGTAACTGAAGAAGTGCTATCTGAGTCTTCAACAGAACTCTTTTCACTTGCTTCTCCCTCAACATTAGGAACTGAGATTCCCTCATTAGCCATTTTTTCTGTCACAAAGTATGGTCTGAACCGAGAAGGTTGTGTATCTTGCCAAAAGTCACTAAGGAATGGTGCTCCTGGTGTGAAGCTTTCATGCCTCCTAAACATTGTATCTTTTTGTGATTGAGAAAAAACAGTAGTAGAGTCCACATGGTTTGAGTTAGCTCCACCGGTGGAGCTACTCTCATTTGCTTCGTCAAATGGAAGATCAAACTTATTTAACATATTCAATGGCGCAGATGGAGCGGATTCCGGGAAGTTATCTTCATTGTAGGGAAGATCAAATGGATTTTTCCTAGGAGCAAATATGGCTGGAATTTGAACATTGAACTTTGAGAGCTCCTCAATTTTTGGGAGGGAGTCACTGCTGCCAAAGTCAATCAGGTTCCTATCAATATATTTCCTTGCTCTGCGTCGAGCAATCAAGTTCTCTAACCTCTGGTTCCTCTCAATCTCCAAACACCCTATATTTAGTATGTTCTTTTGATCATCGGCGGTCCATGCCACGACTTTACCGTTTTTCTCGCCATGTTCATTGTCATCCTTGCCCTCTTGGTTTTCATTTCCATCTTCAATACTGCTATCATTGGAGTCCCCGTCTTGAGAGGATCGCGATGAACTTGTAGCCGACCTAAGATGGTGGAATGTGTGGAGCATTGGATGGGTATCAGTTTCTGATCCATCCGATTCACCTGATCCTGATTCAGAAGAAAAAGCTCCAATATGAGATCTTCCGTTGGTTACCTTTTCCGTGTTGTTGTGTTTGGCCAATCTCTCTTCACTAGATGCAATACTTGGAAGAGTTGCACCCCCAGCTGATTTACTGTTGTCCCGGACATTCCGATTGTAAGCTTTCTCAATCTTTTTGTAGACGTGGTCATTTTCCGGAATGTTTGGCTCACCATAAGCTAGGATGATTCCAAGAAAAAAACCAGCAAATAGGAAGATGGGTGATGTTGCCAGGAGGAAGGTGAACCAACCAAAGAAGAACTTGTACAATATGACTAGAAACACAAGTGAACCGAAGATCGAAGGATATCGCCGAAAGAATCGGCCTACGGTCTTCAACACTGGCATTTCCTTTAACCTTCGGCAGTTTCAGTGTATGCTTTCCCAATATCTGTAATATTGTATCAAATTTATCAGGTATTCAGGTTCTATGTTAAGATCTTTGAAAAAATATATAAAATTATGAGAAGCAATCTTTCTTTCATTGGAATTTTGTGTCTTTAACTTGTGGGCAAGCAGCACATATAAATGAACATCCACTCATTATGCTTATGCAAATGCTGCTTTTTGTCCCAAATAAGAGGTCAACCAAGTACAATTGTACAATAATTCTTCTTAAGAACTATTCCGTTATTGAGAGAGGAAAAAAAACATTGTTGCGTACTTACATTCTAGTTTCCACCCCACTTCCAAGACATAAGTACACTTCAGTTTAGAGTGTCCAATTTTCTACTTTGTTCTGAACCAATTCACACTGTTGGCACTTGCAGATATTTACATAATGTATAAAATCTCTCCAATCAATTTATATGCCTCTCTAAATCTCGGTCTAATCTGTCAAGTATCAAGACATTATAATGTGTCATGATCTCAGCAGCTTCACACCTATCAAAATGGGTATTGTTTTTTTGAACCAGATCATGTAGTTCTTCTACTGAAGTAAATTGCCTGAAAGAAATAAGCCATCTGTTATCTATTAACTCTGATGGCACAGTTCTCTGTTTTCTCTTCGCTAATCTGTAGCAGTGCGGGACAACATCTTTTAGGCATCAGTTTTGAGGCCAATTGTCATGCCAAAAACTGGTTTTGGCACCGTTCCCAATTGTAATGGTGGTAGCTGCTTGAAAGAGTCTCCTATCCAGCTCATCGCAGGGCAACTCCATGACCAGTTTATTCTCCTCCTTCCATTTGAACCATAACCAGCGCAGCCTAAGAGATCTCGAGAATCTATCCAAATCTAGGAGTTACCGCCCCTCCCAGATTTTTTGGTCTACAAACGGTTTGCCAGTTGATCAAACTGTCACCAGGATTTGAATGATCGGGGTCTTCACCTTTCCAAAGAAAAGATCTCCTGAAACGATCGATTCTTTTAATTACCCATTTCGGTGCTTGCAATACAGTGAGATGATGAGTCGGCATGGCGCTGAGGACCGAAGCGACCAGCATTTGGCCTCCCACGGAGGTGAAAAGACGTCCTTTCCATCCAGGTAGTCTCGATCCAATTTTATCAATCAAAGGGAGGAAATCAACTTTTCTTAATTTTCTGAAATGGAGTGGCAGGCCAAGGTGACGACAAGGGAAATCTTTAACCTGTCCTGGCCAGCCGGCGAGGATATGCTGAAGGTCGATTCCATCGCACCTAATAGGGAAAATTTCAGTTTTGTTGATATTGGTGTGTAAACCAGAAAATTTTGCAAAGAAGGTCCCAATACGAGACAGCGTTGTCAATTCATCCAAATTTGGAACTGCAAAGACCGCAACGTCATCCACATAAATCGAGCATCTAAAACGGCCATTTCTTATGCCAAGAGGAACTAGGGCATTGGCGGTTTCAGCAGCTTCGATAATTTGGTGGAACGGTTCCATAGCTAAAATAAAAAGCATGGGGGATAAAGGTTCCCCTTGACGAAGACCTCTAGCATGAAAAATCTTTTGGCCTGGGGATCCATTTAGCATCACCTGAGAGGACGAAGTAGAGAACAGATTAGAGATCTAATTAATCCAACTGTTTCCAAAACCAGATTGCCGAAGGATCTCCAGAAGATAGGGCCAATTAACAGTGTCAAAAGCCTTTGCTATGTCAATTTTGATGAGCAGACTTTGTTTTTTTCGATCTATGAAGAATCTTTACCAAATTTTGGACGTAAAGAAAATTGTCGTGAATCGCCCTTTTGCTAACAAAGGCACTTTGATTTTGAGAGATCATCTCGTTAAGCCGGGGAGCAAGCCTGTTCACTAAGATTTTAGTGATGATCTTGGCAAAACTATGTATCAGGCTAATGGGGCGATAGTGATCTGTTGGGATACGCGTAGGCTACGATAGCATAAATCAAAATTTTCTATCGCGTAAACCAGGAACCATGCAAGTATTAGATCATAGATCGTTACCACTCGACGCGCTGCGCAGCGGAAGAAGACGCTGGGAAGTCGAAGGAACTCTCGCGAAGTAGCGCGCGTCGATGTAGAGGAAGTAGTCAATCGCACCGGCTCGACCTTCTCCTCCTCGTGCGTTTTCCTCGCCGTACTCCCACGCCGATCAGCACCGCAAACCAGCGGCGCCTCTACCGGTATCCACACGTACACTCAATCTCCAAACACCCTATATTTAGTATGTTCTTTTGATCATCGGCGGTCCATGCCACGACTTTACCGTTTTTCTCGCCATGTTCATTGTCATCCTTGCCCTCTTGGTTTTCATTTCCATCTTCAATACTGCTATCATTGGAGTCCCCGTCTTGAGAGGATCGCGATGAACTTGTAGCCGACCTAAGATGGTGGAATGTGTGGAGCATTGGATGGGTATCAGTTTCTGATCCATCCGATTCACCTGATCCTGATTCAGAAGAAAAAGCTCCAATATGAGATCTTCCGTTGGTTACCTTTTCCGTGTTGTTGTGTTTGGCCAATCTCTCTTCACTAGATGCAATACTTGGAAGAGTTGCACCCCCAGCTGATTTACTGTTGTCCCGGACATTCCGATTGTAAGCTTTCTCAATCTTTTTGTAGACGTGGTCATTTTCCGGAATGTTTGGCTCACCATAAGCTAGGATGATTCCAAGAAAAAAACCAGCAAATAGGAAGATGGGTGATGTTGCCAGGAGGAAGGTGAACCAACCAAAGAAGAACTTGTACAATATGACTAGAAACACAAGTGAACCGAAGATCGAAGGATATCGCCGAAAGAATCGGCCTACGGTCTTCAACACTGGCATTTCCTTTAACCTTCGGCAGTTTCAGTGTATGCTTTCCCAATATCTGTAATATTGTATCAAATTTATCAGGTATTCAGGTTCTATGTTAAGATCTTTGAAAAAATATATAAAATTATGAGAAGCAATCTTTCTTTCATTGGAATTTTGTGTCTTTAACTTGTGGGCAAGCAGCACATATAAATGAACATCCACTCATTATGCTTATGCAAATGCTGCTTTTTGTCCCAAATAAGAGGTCAACCAAGTACAATTGTACAATAATTCTTCTTAAGAACTATTCCGTTATTGAGAGAGGAAAAAAAACATTGTTGCGTACTTACATTCTAGTTTCCACCCCACTTCCAAGACATAAGTACACTTCAGTTTAGAGTGTCCAATTTTCTACTTTGTTCTGAACCAATTCACACTGTTGGCACTTGCAGATATTTACATAATGTATAAAATCTCTCCAATCAATTTATATGCCTCTCTAAATCTCGGTCTAATCTGTCAAGTATCAAGACATTATAATGTGTCATGATCTCAGCAGCTTCACACCTATCAAAATGGGTATTGTTTTTTTTTCCAAAAATCTCCATCCCCACCACTAAAAAGAATTCCAATCATCATAAAAAAGTGTTTGCCCTTCATGCAAAATTCTATTCTAATTCGTCTTCTACCAAGAAATCCTATGGATTTGAAGAATGGCTTGAAAAAAATCCCCCACTGATTTGGGCATCCCCCCACCCAAACATTGACCCAAAAAATGATAAAAGTTTCTGAAATACATGAACTGAATGATGAGATGATCTGTCTAATTACCTGGATTGGGGGATCAGGAGATTGGAGTTGTTCTCTTCATTTCTTCCCCTTTCTTCTCCTTGGATGGTGCTCCGCCTATCTCCTGCCTTTTGCTGGTTTCTTGGAATTTTTCTCTCTCCTCCATGCGAGCAAGACAAGAGTGAGCCCACGGAGAAATAGGAGGGGAGTGTCCTGTGGCCTACCACTTGTATAGGTCAGAGTTTCTGGGATTCAATCATTTTTAAGGTTTTTTTTTACTGCCTAACAAACATTCGATAGAAAAATCCTCCTAAAAGTCTTTCAAATATAGTTATATTACAATTATAATATGATTACATTATAATTAACATGTAATTACAAATATAACTTAGATATAAGTTATATATGTACCAATAAAAGTGAGTTAACTCATTGGTAGGGATAAGCGCATGCGACGCAGGAGTTTTTGTTTTCTTGCCATGCACCAATCTCAGCACGAATTGAACGGCTGGCGTGAATCTCAAACATATCCAATGGTCGAAAATGTGTAAGATTTGGCAATAGAAAATCTATCAGCGGATGGGTAGCAATTCTTTTTTTTTTCAAGCGTGAAAAATTCACCAAAACTGAAAACCCGTTGGGAACACCAAAATTTCATAGGATTAGTGCTAAATATTTTATCTTGGACCACTCCTAAAGACTGTTGGGACATATGAATATTGTATCAACTTCGTGGCAATTTATAGCAATTCCCATGTGTATTTTTTTTTCTCCACTGCTTACAAAGGCGGGCGCTCTTTCCACCGAAAAGAAAAAAAATGAGGTTGCTAAAATAATCACGTGATTTAAGTTAGATCACACCTGGCCCATACCCATCCCAAATCTCAAGGGCATGGGGCTGTTGTTGTAATGTATAGGCATATTATTAGTTTTGATTAAAAAATAGAGCAACATTTTCCTCACTGGCTTCAACTACAAGCAATTATCTACTGCTCCATCCATCCCAAAATATAGCATTCCAGTGTAGGATTATACAAAATATATTACTGTGAATCTAAACAGACTATTTGTCCAGATTCATAGTTCTATTTTGTGTCTGATGTAGTACTAGGTAACTATAATTCGAAGCGGATCGAATACTTTCTAAAGTATCATCAAGTGCTATGCATAAATTTAGGGATCAATGTGATCCACGGAAAATATAGCTAATACAAATTGTAAAAGATAAATATACATAATACGTGGATAATACTTATCGTGTTGGACAAGTATATGTTTTAAAAACAATTTTGACCAAGAATTTGTTATTAGAATATAAAAATATCAATAAATATATAATTTTATTGAAGTATCTTTTAAGACTAATCCATACATATACATAGAGTTTTAAAGTTTAGATGTAATTTATAGTTAAGGTTAGAGTTTACAATATTGTTGTTCAAAGCGACAAATATTATCAATGCGAGGAAATAGGTGCACTTTGCATATGTTGGAAAATGGGAATTGGAAAATAAACAATATGATATGTATTTTGGGTGAAAAATATATTTTATTAAAAATATTCATTATGGTGAACTGATCTGTTTTCCCAAACACTTGAGTTATCATAAATATAGATGAAGTGGTTCGTTCGCCTGGCTAGCTAGCAACGTACCAAAGCCATCACAACACTGGGAGTCAGGAAAGAAAAAAAAAAACATCCGTCCTTGCTTCTTTTATTTAGTAATATTCTCGTTAGTTGATTACGGTGTGGTGTTTTAGGAACAGCTAATTGAAGGTTCAATTCCAACGAACCCAACCACTACACTTGTGACTTGTGTGACCTTTTAAGTACATTGGGTTCTCTGATCCTCTGTGGCGCATACATTGTGGACAAACTAATCTCTTTCCTCTGATTAAGCTTGGAATATTGGAGTATATGATTTACACAATAGTTACTCTCCCGTCTCAAAATACAATAACTTTTAGCATTTTAAATTTGTTCTAAACTATAATAACTTTTCCACCTACATCCACTTTTAAATCAATCAAAGTCTTCCACCATTTAAATTCTTCATGTACCATCTTTTCTCAACCAATCACAATTTTCTCCTATTTAATTTTACCTGCTTTCTAATTACTCATGTCTAATTCTAAAACTCTTTATAATTTAAGACATAGGTAGTATGTCAAAGGGGACAGATTGTAGCATTCTGTCATCTCATCTCCTTTAGCAGGGGGTTTGGATACTTGGTAGAGCAATGCTATAGCCTACAAGATGGCCAAGATAAATGGTAAGCTAACATATGGTTTGCTTTGGGAGCTTGAGATTCTGAGAAGCAGCTAGTGAGAATCCGGCTTCTAATTCATTTTCTGGATTCTACAACTACAGATTTTCAATCTGGACTGTTTGAGAGAGCTTCTAGCGGCAGAAGATTCTATGAGAAGCTGCAGCTGTCAGAAACTCCCTTGAATAGACCCACAGTAGATCATCTCCATACGAACAAAGCCCCACGATTGGCACAACTAATCTC
Organism: Oryza longistaminata; assembly: GCA_009805545.1. Lineage (NCBI taxonomy): Eukaryota > Viridiplantae > Streptophyta > Magnoliopsida > Poales > Poaceae > Oryza > Oryza longistaminata. The sequence goes on from CM020184.1 coordinate 4,390,670, forward strand.
GTTAAGGCTGTGCTCTTTTTGGAGGTTTGAAATGGCTAATTAGCCGCACATAAAACGAGAAATATGATTAGTATATGATTAATTAAGTATTATTATATAAAAATTTGATGAATAAATTTATTAGATTTTTTAACAACTTATATATATATATTTTTTACGTAAAATGTACCATTTAACCGTTTGAAAAATATGCTAACGGAAATTGAGGAGTTGCAATAGCTGAAAAGAACGCAGCCTAAAGCAAACCAAAGGTCTACTCTGTTCACGTGTAGGGCAGTGTGGCAAAAGGATGGGCAGGGAGAAAGAAAAAAATTGAGGGAGAAGAGCTTTGAAGGAGGAAGACATGGGGCAACTTGACCAGCCATTTCTTCAAAGAGAAAAAAGACGGACAACATTGAGACCACTAACAGTCATGTGAGTCGGTGGTGAATAAGAGAACAATAAAAATTCAGTCGGTGACAGGCTGACAGCTAAGGTGATACCATTTTTGTATGGCAAGTAAAGAATTGGTTGATATTCTATTGTGCTAGAGAAATTCTCTCAAACATGAATGAAGATAAAAAGGATACCAAACATGCGTGTAAACCTACATACTCTAGTTTTAGTTTCCATTGAGTATATTAATTTCCCTAGATTCTTTTAAAAACAAAATGACAAACTAGAGACGAAAACGATGAAAAATAGCCCAATAATAGCACGAGGCAACATTACCAGGCCCCATTCGTTGATGATGCCTCCAGTGCTACTCATTCCTGGGTTTGCAAAGCTGTACAGTGCAAGTGCTGATGCCCATACCATTCCAGCAGCTGACAAAACTGTTTGCTTTTTATTTTGTTGTTGAAATGTGCAGGATTTCCAGTAAAGAAAAATTCCCAATTTGACAGATCACTAGATCAGGATATGGTTGATCATCATCAATCAGAGGTGCTCAGCAGCGAATGATGGGGGGCTGCACTGCCAACAGCTGCAGAGGATCCGTCAAACGACGCTTTCTTGGAGGATGATGTGGCGAAGGTGCACGGCACCAACCTGACCTGAATCCCCCAAAGCATCAAAAGCAAAGACATGTCTGGGGGGTACCTGCCACAATATTGAACCCGTTTGCATATGGAACCTCCTGCTTCATACTTATTGCATAAATTTTGGTGCCATTGTGCCGAACGAACGATTTTTTTAGAAAGTGTTCTTTTTGTTTTCTTAAAAAAAAGTCAGTCCGCTGAGATTATTGAGATTTACGGAGTATCAAACAAGATTTTGAATTAAAGCAATGTTTACCGGCCAGCGTAACCAATAACAGGAATAGTTGTTGTCGAGAAATTTACATTTCCGGTTAGGAAACTACTTGAAAACCAGCGCGTTTAGGATAAATATGTTCATAACAATGATAAAATCCATTGTGCATTTCACAAGATGGCTTTTTCAACCCGCCTAAGCCCTGTGATTTTGCTTGGGTTCAATACACGCTTAAAAAAAACTCTATGTTTAGGTGGTGTTCGGATCCAGAGACTTAACTTTAGTCTCTGTATTTAGACACTAATTTAGAGTATTAAATATAGACTACTTACAAAAATAATTACATAAATGAAAGCTAATTCGCGAGATAAATTTTGTATGCCTAATTAATCCATAATTAGAGAATGTTTACTGTAGCATCACATAGGCTAATCATGGATTAATTAGGCTCAATAGATTCGTCTCATGAATTAGTCCAAAATTATGAGTTTTATTAATAGTCTACGTTTAATATTTATAATTAGTGTCCAAACATCCGATGTAATAGGGACTTAAAAGTTTTAGTCCCATCTAAACAGGGTCTTAAACTAGTAAACTATGGTTGAACAATCATGTCTGAATTAACCGCTTCGAATTGGTCATTGACTGGTTTACCACTAATATGATAAGACATAGTGCAACCCTGTCATTATTTCAACAAAATATAATGATATTGCAATAACATCAAATACTCCTATTGAAGTTTACAACTTTGATAAACATTGCCTGGATAAGATCTAGACACAATTACCCACATATTCTGATATCCAAATGCACATCTCTAAGAGCAGGTATAATAGCAGGCTATAAGCCAGCTGCAAACATATTTTAAGGAGATAAATGAGGAGAGAGAAGGGCAGCAGGCTACAGATTTGTAGCCAGCTGTAGCACGGAATCCAAGACACAATGTATGTATGACAGGTGGGACCATGTATTAATAGTGTAGTATGTAACTATTATATGAATGAGCTATTAAATTGGTTATAGATGAATTGGAGCTAGTAGTTGGCTATACTATTGAACTTGCTCTAACGTGATCTTCTCATGAGCAAGTTTTGGTTAGGATTCACTTAAATGGGTAGGGTTCAAACGATGCAGAGGTAAGTTGATAAAGAAATGATGACAAGAGGGTGGCTAGCATACCCGATAATCCAAAACATGCTATTACGATAAATAAAATTCTTGATAGCATGAAACACCATTAAGAAAAAGAACCATAAAGAGCACACATCTAAGCACCATCGCCAAAGTTGTATTGACGTAAAAAGTTAAAAAGAAATGCCAGGAGGTGCTAAGGTGAGAGGAGCAAGAGATGTTAACTTGCGCATAAATCTTAAAAGGAAAAAGTACGAATTACCCCCCAAACTATCGCGGTCGTCTGAATTACCCCCCGAACCACAAAACCGGGTATTCTTTACCTCCAACTATGCAAACCGGACAAATTACCCCCCTCGACCCAATCCGCGGTGGTTTTGGTCCACGTGGCGTACGCGTAGCAATCCAGTCAGCACTCTATTTATTAAAAAATGTGGGACCCACCTGTCATCTCCTCATCCTCTCTTCCTCTCTCTTCTCTCTCTCTTGATGTGAAGCACAACACTGGAAACATTGTTGATGGTGGTGTCAAGCACTCAGATTTGAAACCAGGCACTGTAAGTGCTGCCAATGTCGATTCCAAGAGTATAAGTGCAAAGCCCAGCACTGGAAGTTTTGAGAACAGTGATGCCAGAAATATTATGAAGGCAAACACTGGAATTGTTGCTAACAATGATGTCAAGGATACTGATGTACAGACTAATACCGAAAGTGTTACCAGCGGCGACGACCTAAACGACATTGATAGAAAGCCAAACATTGGACGTGTTGCTGCAAGTATACAGAGGCTGGAGAGCAGCATAGGCAAAGTGCAAAGTGGAAAATATCGGTGAGAAAAATAATCCATGCTAGTGCTGATCCAGTTACCTATTTTGATCGGCTTGGATCTGTTTTCTTTTTGTGGAGAGGCATATTCAATTTCATTAGATTTGTGTCATTGATTTGATTGCTGAGGTTAATAACTACCCTTTGTGATGGAGCCAATCTTCAAGATTTGAGGATTTGGCAAAAGCACCAGCTGATGCTTTTTACATATCTTATATGTTCCTGCTAACTGTAAAAAAGTTTTGTATTTGCACACAGAATACACATGGAGGTACATATTTCTTATTTACCTTTGTTAATGCTCACAGATTTTATTGACATTCAAGGTACATAAACATTCTTTTGGGCTTGATCAGATTGTCTTGTACGAATGGTTTTAGTTCTGTCGAGTGAAACATGGAAGAGAACCATTTAACTCAAACTCCTTCATTAAAATGATTGCTTTCCTTGTGTTAATCTCATTGGATTTCTCCCATGAAAGTTTATAATGAGGTTCAACGTTATACTCAAGATGTGCCTTTATCTACCGCTTGTAACCGCTAGGTTTTCGGGAGTTATTTATTTTCGATAAGGTTTAGGAGGAGGTTTTGATTATGCATATAAGCATGGAGTTGGTCAGTTTGATTGATGGTAAGCGCTAAAGAGGCCTCACGGGAATTCCTGACCGACCAATGTTTATTTCCGATTTGTACTGGCGGAAGCGATCAGAAATTAATCGGTACTTTAGATCTCACATTCTTGTTTGATCATATTTCATAATCCATATATTACTGTCTGTAATTTCTGAATTCCGAATGTCTCCACAACCGCGTGGACCATGATGCCTTAGCTCGACCTCAGCTCAGGAATTTATGTTCCATACGATCCATTTTCTCATAATAAACGAGAAAAAAAAAAGAACTCGTAGCATCTTGAATCGACCTTTTAACTTGTGTATAATAATCTGTATGTTTTTCTTTAGTATGCTGTGCAATTTTTCGAAGATATTGTTATTTGTGTAAGAAGATAATGTTGGTTGGAATGATTCTGAATAAAATAGTGGTCACGGAAAATAGTAGCAGTGTAAATTTTATTGTGTGCCTGTTGATTTAAGGCTTTTATCCCTGTTCTCCGCAAGGGGTATAAGGACCCGATTTTGAGGCCTGTTTGATTCTTTCCAAATTTTTTTAAAAGAATGAATTTTTCCCCTTAACTCGAATCCACTGCACCGACTGATAAATTTCCATGGATCTTGTTTTTTTTTCTTTGAATAGGTTTCGATTTAGTTTGTCATTTTTTGCTTCGTGGAAATTCGCTTATCCGGTATTGGGAAAGTACCCTGCTTTTTGATGACGGAACGAAATTACAGTTCGGATGTTTTCTTGTTTTTTTGTGTGCGGTGGAATAAAATGCATATAGCCAAATATGCATGTTCTCATTTAATAGATGCTGGATAAATTCTTTTGGCTTGTCATGGCCGGCTCATTTAAGTGCTGTGATAAGGTGATTCTGTTTTTTCCCCCTCTTAATTGTGTGGATGAGATTACAATTATTTCTTAATTGGATTCTAGTAACAGTTAATTAAGGATAATTTTAGTCTTAAGGTTTTTTTTTTTGTTGTTGTTGTTGCTTACTGAATAATGGCCAGTAGATTAGAAGAGATTAGCTTCATTGCTTCATTGTTCCAGAGGAATGTTGGTATTCATTATTCTGATCCCTTATGCAGAAATTTGTGGCTCTTAAGATCCAGAAGAGTGCACCAGAGTTTGCGCAAGCTGCCTTTCATGAAATTGAGTTCCTTTCTGAGATCACCAAGAGAGATCCATCAAACTGTAAATGCATTATCCAGCTGATAGATCATTTTAAGCACGCTGGGCCAAATGGGCAACATATTTGCCTCGTTTTTGAATTCCTTGGAGATAGCTTACTTAAGCTAGTACAATACAACCGTTACAACGGCATTGGATTTGGACCGGTGAGGGAAATATGCAGATCAATTTTGATAGGTCTTGATTACTTGCATAGAGAGCTTGGGATCATCCATTCAGATTTAAAGCTTGAGAATATTCTTCTTATCTCAACAATTGATCCCTCAAAGGACCCTATACGCTCTGGACTTAAACCTAATCTTGAGAGGCCTGAAGGGAATCCTAATGGAGAAGTTATGCTTAACCCGATTGAGAAGAAATTGAAGATGAGAGCGAGGAGGGTGCTCGCAAAGCTTGCGGAGAAAAAGAAATCAGCTGCAGAATATGCACGTGCAGAAAGGAGCTTGGATGGGATTGATATGACATGCAAGATTGTGGACTTTGGAAACGCTTGTTGGGCTGACAAGCAATTTACAGATTTTATTCAGACAAGGCAGTACCGGGCACCAGAGGTCATTCTAGGTTCAGGATATTCATTTCCTGTTGACATGTGGTCATTTGCGTGTATTGCTTTTGAGCTTGCAACAGGGGAAATGCTATTTACACCCAAGGAAGGGCAGGGGTATAGTGAAGATGAGGTATGTATCACATTCTTCACGAACCCAGCTCATGATGTTTGTTCTTGAACGTTAAATTTCCGTAATCATATAGTGCATTTACGCCACAGAAAAGTGATTGAATGAAATGAAGTTAAAGGGAGGTAGCAAAGGTAGATAAATATAAATAAACCTTAAGATTGACACATACTACTTTTTATCATCTGTAGCATGAGAATGATTTTGTCAGAAGGTAGTCATCACTCATCTGTAGCATGAGAATGATTATTTCACAAGGTAATCATCTGTAGGAAAGAATATAACGTGAACTATCCTGTTTATACTGAATAGCTCCAGCACACCATATGGGAAATTATGTCGATAATCCAAAAAGGTGGAAGATCTTTGATGCCACACCTTAATGTTTGCTATTATTAATAGTAATTATTAATAGTACTTGTCAAAATAACCAAACAAATAGTAGTAAGTACTAAAGGCTGCACTTCTAATAGATGAGGCTAATGTCCAATTGTTTAAAATACCATGGCATAGAGGTAGACAGTTGAAATTTCATTACACTTGGCGTGCTAGCATTTTCATGAACTATAGGAGAATGGTTTTTATTTGTTTTTGCGAAACAGCCTCACCGCCACCGAGATTGGAATGGCGGGCGTGCACCACTGTAACATCTCACTGCACTCGAGAGCTCAAGTAATTTGCTAACATATTTTTTTTTCTCGCTTCTATTTAGCTACGTGGTAGTTAAAATTCTGTATCGCAGGTGATTCGGATAATCTAATTTACTAATATTTGATACTCCGATTGCCATGAAACTTGTTTGTTGGCCTATTCAATCAGTTAACCTGTACCCTCCAAAATATTACTAGGGTCTAGGGTGATGTTGCAAACATGCATAATACAAGTAGGTAAAGTACCCAACTACGAATCACGCTTGGCTGGGACTGTTGATTTTATAAACAATAGACAGTTGGTGATCACCAGGTGTTTCATATCAACCGATGCTAGTAACTGTATTCAGCACAAAAATAGGAATGAGGATGCAAAGCTTTTATGTAGGAATGGTTGCATGAGAAAAACACACTCTCTGCTTTGCATCTATGGTTTGATGTACCATTTTGTTCAGTCCTCCCCACTAGTGGCATTGTCAGATCAAGGAACTTAAGCCTGGGGATGCACTAATATTTGTTCGACCTATCTAAAGTGTCAGACTCAGCATTTGATCGCATGGAGAGCAGACATGTACAAATATTCCGACACACCATGCTGAAGTTTCCTGTACAATATCGATCTGAGTCCGATAATTTTTGTAAAACACAGTTTCTTAACTGTTTTTTGCTCAGTTGTTTGATAACCCAATATTTTCTGATTTCTCCTTTCCAGGCAGTAATAAGTATATGGGGTCTGTGTAGTTATTGGCAGTGACACAGAGTGTTTGGGTCTCTGCTTCATAACCTTCATTTTGGATGATTTTAAAGATATCAATATTATTATTTTTGGATGATTGTGCTCATTATAATGATTACAATGACATTGATGAATCATTGTTAAGCCATTCAGTTAACAAGTTCTGGAAAATTGTAGTAATGAAAGGGAACTGAATGTTTCCAAGTAAATCACATGCTGGCATCTATGTGTGTAAGAAAAGAGGGACTACCCTTGGAAAAAGAGTAAAGTTCACCAAGTCCTCAGAACTTGCACTATTTGCAAGTCAGAAGCCATGAAAAAACTACCATTTTCTAGTTCCTTTTTTATGCCGGCACCCCATCTAGACCTGCAGATTCGCAGTGGTATTTTGCAGATTACTGTAATTGCAGATAGGATCACAGGCTTACGTGTGATTCCTCAAATAGGAAAAACTAGTGCAAACCATTTATCACCATCATTTCTGAAAAAAAAGCTCTAAAGTTGCTGCAGTTTAGTTTGATCAGGATACACCTTATATTATGATGCAAACTGTTCTCCTTTTGCTGCTCTGCTCTGTACAACTGTCGTGAAGGGGTTGAAGGAGCAGGTGGGGAGGCTGAGGAAGGAGGTGGAGGAGCACAAGCAGACGCAGAAGGCCACCGAGGCCGCCCTCGAGCACGTCAATGTCGCCTACGCCGAGGCGGACGCCAAGGTCCAGGACCTCACCGCCAAGCTCACCCAAGGTTAGTTTCTACTGTCCCTGAGCCTTTTCACCGCCACCGAGATTGGAATGGCGGGCGTGCACCACTGTAACATCTCACTGCACTCGAGAGCTCAAGTAATTTGCTAACATTTTTTTTTTTCTCGCTTCTATTTAGCTACGTGGTAGTTAAAATTCTGTATCGCAGGTGATTCGGATAATCTAATTTACTAATATTTGATACTCCGATTGCCATGAAACTTGTTTGTTGGCCTATTCAATCAGTTAACCTGTACCCTCCAAAATATTACTAGGGTCTAGGGTGATGTTGCAAACATGCATAATACAAGTAGGTAAAGTACCCAACTACGAATCACGCTTGGCTGGGACTGTTGATTTTATAAACAATAGACAGTTGGTGATCACCAGGTGTTTCATATCAACCGATGCTAGTAACTGTATTCAGCACAAAAATAGGAATGAGGATGCAAAGCTTTTATGTAGGAATGGTTGCATGAGAAAAACACACTCTCTGCTTTGCATCTATGGTTTGATGTACCATTTTGTTCAGTCCTCCCCACTAGTGGCATTGTCAGATCAAGGAACTTAAGCCTGGGGATGCACTAATATTTGTTCGACCTATCTAAAGTGTCAGACTCAGCATTTGATCGCATGGAGAGCAGACATGTACAAATATTCCGACACACCATGCTGAAGTTTCCTGTACAATATCGATCTGAGTCCGATAATTTTTGTAAAACACAGTTTCTTAACTGTTTTTTGCTCAGTTGTTTGATAACCCAATATTTTCTGATTTCTCCTTTCCAGGCAGTAATAAGTATATGGGGTCTGTGTAGTTATTGGCAGTGACACAGAGTGTTTGGGTCTCTGCTTCATAACCTTCATTTTGGATGATTTTAAAGATATCAATATTATTATTTTTGGATGATTGTGCTCATTATAATGATTACAATGACATTGATGAATCATTGTTAAGCCATTCAGTTAACAAGTTCTGGAAAATTGTAGTAATGAAAGGGAACTGAATGTTTCCAAGTAAATCACATGCTGACATTTATGTGTGTAAGAAAAGAGGGACTACCCTTGGAAAAAGGGTAAAGTTCACCAAGTCCTCAGAACTTGCACTATTTGCAAGTCAGAATCCATGAAAAAACTACCATTTTCTAGTTCTTTTTTTATGCTGGCACCTCATCTAGATCTGCAGATTCGTAGTGGTATTGTACAGATTACTGTAATTGCAGATAGGATCACAGGCTTACGTGTGATTCCTCAAATAGGAAAAACTAGTGCAAACCATTTATCACCATCATTTCTGAAAAAAAAGCTCTAAAGTTGCTGCAGTTTAGTTTGATCAGGATACACCTTATATTATGATGCAAACTGTTCTCCTTTTGCTGCTCTGCTATGTACAACTGTACATTTGCTTTTCTATTTAGAATCTAAATTATCATTAGTTCCATGTATGTAGCTCAGCAGAAAATGGATAAAGAACTAAAAGAAAGAGATGAAAAATATGTTGAGCTGGATACCAAATTCCAGAGGCTTCACAAGCGTGCTAAACAACGCATACAGGATATACAGAAGGTGACCAACTTGAGCTCTCCTTGTACATTAATTTTGGTGTGGGATTAGTTGATCGATCACTTAGCAGTCTTGATTTTCTTTCATTAGTGTGGAAGTCAATCAAGAATTTTGGGTTCTTACTATTCTGTTCAACAAGTGATATGATGTAACTGTGTAAATGACTTGTTCCTACCTCTTGCCTGTAGAATGGTACAAATCAATATATGCTGTACACCAACATTTTACACATCTCACTGCACTCGAGCTCAAGTAATTTGCTAACAATTTTATTTCTCGCTTCTATTTAGCTACTTGGTAGTTAAAATTCTGTATGGCAGGTAATTTGGATAATCTAATTTACTAATATTTGATAGTCTAATTGGTATGAAACTTGTTTGTTGGCCCATTTGGTCAGTTAACCTGTACCCTCCAAAATATGACTAGGGTGATGTTGCAAACATGCACAATACAAGTACCGAACTGCCGATACGGATCACGCCGGCTGGGACTGTTGATTTTATAAAATAGCACTGAATATGGGAGGGAATCAATAGACAATTGGTGATCGCCAGGTGTTTCATACCAACCGATGCTAGTAACTGTATTCAGCACAAAAATAGGAATGAAGATGCAAAACTTTTATGTTGGAATACATCATTACTGTCACATTGAGGAAACAACTCTCCTGGTGAAATCCATGTGGATGAGTAGAGGCAAAAGAAAGACAGAGGAGTGGGGGTTAGCAGTTGTTACCTGTAGATTTCTTTTGAGTAAATTGTGTGGGTGCAACTCGGTACAAAATCTTGCAAATTGAGCAAGCCTGTTAACAAGTTGCATGGCGCGTGCGAACCAAAACCAAAATAGCTCATGTGGCTAATCAGATAATTTTTATGCTGGCTAATAAATCATTTTCATGCTGATTACGTCTCCATGTACGCTAGCAGGTAGTAATCGAGATCTCGGATTTTAGCAATAAACTGTTCCCTGCATAATGCTGCCTCTTTCAAACTGATTTTTAAGCAGACCTCTCTTTAAACTCTTTTGTGGCACAAACAACCAACATGTGCATGCTTTATGGTGACATTAAAATCACACACCATATTGAAGTTGCTTAATCACAAACGGGTTCAACTCGTTTGGTCCCGAGGAAGATCGATCAGAATAAAGAGTGAGAATTGATTTATCTAGGTAGGGGGATAATGACTGATCATACATGGCGGTGCAAGGGTGAGAATTCGTCCTAGCCAAAGAGAGGTTAATGAATTTGTCTCACAAAGAGCAGATGAATCTTATAGCTAGGCATGTACGCACCACTCAAATTTTGCATACCTCAAATGATGATCCAAAACTTAAATACTAAAATTTCACATAAATTACACATGTAACTTTGTTTTTTTTTGGCTTCAAGCTAGCCATTAAAGGGCAAAATCATCCATGCTTGCTGATGGGACAGCTCAATGAGTGCAAAAATGATCTGTGTAACCACTGTGCACCATTTTGGTCTTGGTCCACATGCACCATGGAAGTTGTTACACTATTTGTTTGTTCTGCAAGTTGTTGCACTAAGTTGCACCCACCTCACAGGTTTATGTACTGTGAGTGTAATTTACTCATTTCTTTTTATATGGAGACATTTGATAGGTGATCTGAACCAATTTCTAGCAGACTTACAGCTTAGAGCTTCTATGACTGCATAACAAAAGCATACTCTCTGCTTTGATGTACCATTTCGTTCTCCCTCTATGATTCCAGTCCTCCCCACTAGTGGCATTGTCAGATCAAGCAACTTAAGCCTGAGGATGAACGAATATTTGTTCGACCTATCTAAAGTGTCAGACTCAGCATTTGATCGCATGGAGAGCAGACATGTACAAATATTCCGACACACCATGCTGAAGTTTCCTGTATAATATCGAACTGAGTCCGATAATTTTTGTAAAACACAGTTTCTTAACTGTTTTTTGCTCAGTTGTTTGATAACCCAATATTTTCTGATTTGTCCTTTCCAGGCAGTAATAAGTATATGGGGTCTTTATAGTTATTGGCAGTGACACAAAGTGTTTGGGTCTCCGCTTCATAACCTTCATTTTGGATATTTTAAAGATATCAATATTATTATTTTTGGATGATTGTGCTCATTATAATGATTACAATGACATTGATGAATCTTTGTTAAGCCATTCAGTTAACAAGTTTTGGAAAATGGTAGTAATGAAAGGGAACTGAATGTTTCCAAGTAAATCACATGCTGACATTTATGTGTGTAAGAAAAGAGGGACTACCCTTGGAAAAAGGGTAAAGTTCACCAAGTCCTCAGAACTTGCACTATTTGCAAGTCAGAATCCATGAAAAAACTACCATTTTCTAGTTCTTTTTTTATGCTGGCACCTCATCTAGATCTGCAGATTCGTAGTGGTATTGTACAGATTACTGTAATTGCAGATAGGATCACAGGCTTACGTGTGATTCCTCAATAGGAAAAACTAGTGCAAACTATTTATCACCATCATTTCTGAAAAAAAAGCTCTAAAGTTGCTGCAGTTTAGTTTGATCAGGATACACCTTATATTATGATGCAAACTGTTCTCCTTTTGCTGCTCTGCTATGTACAACTGTACATTTGCTTTTCTATTTAGAATCTAAATTATCATTAGTTCCATGTATGTAGCTCAGCAGAAAATGGATAAAGAACTAAAAGAAAGAGATGAAAAATATGTTGAGCTGGATACCAAATTCCAGAGGCTTCACAAGCGTGCTAAACAACGCATACAGGATATACAGAAGGTGACCAACTTGAGCTCTCCTTGTACATTAATTTTGGTGTGGGATTAGTTGATCGATCACTTAGCAGTCTTGATTTTCTTTCATTAGTGTGGAAGTCAATCAAGAATTTTGGGTTCTTACTATTCTGTTCAACAAGTGATATGATGTAACTGTGTAAATGACTTGTTCCTACCTCTTGCCTGTAGAATGGTACAAATCAATATATGCTGTACACCAACATTTTACATTTCAATGCAATCCAAATATAAATCCTTTGAAGCTAGTGACAGTTGATTTTAATATCTATCCTGACACACTTGTGTGATCTTTGCAGGAAAAAGATGACATGGAAGCTCGCTTTAATGAAATTAACCAGAAGGCTGAGCAGGCTTCTTCTCTGCAGTCAGCAGCACAACAGGAACTGGAACGTGCTCGTCAGCAGGCTAGTGAGGCTTTACGGTCAATGGATGCTGAAAGGCAGCAATTGCGAACGGTGAACAGCAAGTGAGTTACTGTAGTAATCACACTGTACAGTTCACTCACTATATTTTAACATGCTGCTATAAAGTTTATATTCTCTTTTCTATTCATGATGGTTGGTACACTACAAGTGATCCATCATGGCAACATGAATGCTGAGATGTGTTGGATTGCCTACTCCAGTTGGTCCTTTGTAGTTATAGTCTGATGTTTATATGCTGAACACTTGTATAGGCAACTTGTGATGAAGTTTATGACCTATTTTTCTGCAATAGACATGTTAATGATATACAATTTATTCTTACTAGTGGACACAAATCATTGTGTAGGTTAAGAACTAATCTTGATGAGGCACGTGTTGCCTTGGAGGCCAGGAATAATGTCCTTGAGAAGTTGCGACAATCAATGTTTGAAAAAGAACAGGTATGTAAATGCAGGTCTTAGAGTGTTTTTATGAACTGCGATATTTTGTTTGAGAGGTATGAACTGCAGCATTGCTGGGCACATAGTCTTAAACTGGAAATAAAAAACAAGAGGAAATTTCACCTAACCCCACCTATTATGGTCTAAATTGCACAAAACCACAGGGGTTTTGGCACGTGACAAATAGCCCCAGGTATTATGGTTATAAAGTTTCACAAAACCATATTATTGATCATTTTGACTTTGATCTACCACACTTTTAAGTTCTGCAATCACATTTCAAATTTATAGGTTCTTTATCCATCATATAAATGTTACATCCATATAAGTAAAGTTGTTTTAAAATAATTTTTGATATAGGAGTATGTTAAATTGGTTAACGGTGTGGTTTTGTGAAACTTTAGTACCATAATACCTGGGGTTATGCGCCATGTGCCAAAATCTCCATGGTTTTGTGCAACTTGGACCACAATAGTTGGGGTTTTATGAAATTTAACAAACTGTATGGACATGATAATACAAAAAAGAGAAATAGGGGTTAAAGTTGTCATATTCAAATGCTGTAAACGGGTATTAGGACGTTATCTAAATGGCAAGGTCGTACCATCTCATGCTTATGTCTAGTATTGCTGTTGCATTGATGAAATTTGAGATCATATTTGCCACATCGCTCAAAAGTCATGTTGATAGTCATGATAATAGCTAACCATTGTTTGTTTCTATTAGCTAAAATAATGTGGAAAACACATAGCTATAAATCTAAAACCTTTTCTAGTTATATAGTATAGCAATTATAACTTAAATAGACTGATCCAATGTTTGTAAAGTTGTTAGAGCAAACCCAAGCATCACTTCAATCTGCAGAAGAAAAGAGAAATGCATCAATTGCGGAGCTTACTGCTAAGCATCAGAAGGTAAAGAAAACAAATGCAGAAAAACAGTTTTCCGCACATTAATTATGTTAACTTGGCCTTTTTTCCCCTATAGCAATTAGAAAGCTTGGAGGCACAGCTAACTGAGGTTTCTGCAGAGAGGACAAAAGCATCTGAAACGATCCAATCTCTTCAGGTATGATTTGCGGCGGAAGTTTTCTTGCATATTTTTTTGATTATCACATGCCCTGTTCTGTTTGTGTCCTTGGTTGCTGTTGTGCTTTTGACTTAAGCTTTATTGTTAAAAAAGTCCATTAGCTGAAGAAGATTAATCTCATTATGACGGGAATCAGTAATGAGTTAAATGAAACATCAAACTTTTCCAGATGTTGCTTGTGGAGAAAGATTCAGAAATAGCTGAAATTGAAGCAGCTTCTACCGGGGAAGCTGCTCGAATTAGAGCTGCCATGGAGGAGCTTAAAGGCGAGCTTGCTCATCTGAAGGACCAACATGTAAGATAATTTATTTGTACAGATTCATGCTATTCGGTTAGAATGTTGAACCATGTGATAGATGCCAAAGTGATTTACATATTCAATATCCATAGTTATTGTGGTGGTTAGTATCTGTGGTTACCTGATGGGTTGGATGAATGCGTAACTTGTTTATATTTAGTGCATCATTACAAATGAGCAATTTTAAAATGTTTTTTTTCCCTTTGACTAGCTGGATGGCATTCTTAATTATTTAAAATGAAATAATCCATATATCTCAAATAGATCTAACATGTTACACACCTGCTTGTTCTGTCCATGCAACCATGTTTCCTATTATGATCTGTTGATTCAGCCTTTGACGTGTTGATTGACTTGCGTATAATTACATATTTGCATTTCGTTCTGTTGATTTGGGAAGTGACTGATTTCTATAGAACTAATAATTGACATTGGCTCTTTTATTATCATCACCATTCCATCACTTGAATATTTTGGATTTGTAGTTGAAACTTTCCTTTAAACAACCTCTACTTCTGTTTCCCTCCTTTTTGGCACTTACTGCTGTTTGGTCACCATGTTTTATGAAGTCCTTGAGACTAAATAGATTGGTTCCAACTCGATATTTACTCAGGAAAAAGAAAGGCAAAATTGGGAAACTACTTGTGAATCGCTTAGGACAAAATTGGAAGCATCAGAAAGTGCATGCCATATATCTGAGATAGAATCTACTAAAGTTAAAAGTAAGTTTGCTTTCCAGACATTCTATTTTGACTTCAGAGATATCGCACGCATACAAATATTGGACTATTGCAGGTCAACTGGAGTTGGAGTTATCAAAGCAAAACCAATTACTACAAACCAAAGACTCTGATCTATTGGCTGCAAAAGACGAGGTATACACTTAATGTGATTGTGAAGCCTAATTGTACATAAAACCATGTTTCAAATTATATGTCAAAGACTCATAATTCGAAGTTCATATCACAACTCAATTTATCCTCGATGCCATTTTGACTTAGAAGAATTGAGTATCATTTTTTTTTTTTGACCTCATTCTTGTAGTATATTATATGAGCTAATAGGCTGGCAGAATCCTCTCTCTGTCTCTGTCTGTCTCTTTCTCTAAGAAAAGGCTGGCATAATTTATTCTAGGCCTGAGTAGCAATTTTTATAAGGTGACCAAGCTACCAGTTATTGCCACTATTGAGTGAAATTGCTTTGTCATAATAGTGGCAATGTTATTGTGTACATGCACATCTTTGTTATTTGAAATGCTTTTACTTGAGGAGTTTATACTGTTAGTTTGTGTGCTGGTGAGAATACAGTGGCAGCACTATATAATTAACTGAGAATTCCTTTGAAATCTTTTAATATATGCCACTGTATTAGGAGGTGCCCTAACAGCTTATTCGACAGCATGTATAGTTGAATTGTTGAAATGCATGTCGACATGCTTTCGGTTGCAACTCCAATTTAGCCTTTTGAACTTTGCAGATTAGTCGGCTGGAAAGCGAGTTTTCTGCATACAAGGTCCGCGCACATGCACTTCTGCAAAAGAAGGATGCTGAGCTGAACACAGCTAAAAACTCAGATTTGATTAAAGCACATGAAGAGGCAATAAGGGTATTACATTGTATTTTAAGATATATACTATTACCAGAGATTTGAACTGGCTTGATTGATTTTGCTTTGCTCCAGGAAGCTGAAAAGGAAATTTCAGCTGCCTTGGCAGAAAGAGATAAAGCCATCCATGACCTTCAAATTGCTCAATCCAAATATGGTGAAGAGATTGAAGCAAGGTAAAATTGGTTTCACATTGTAGCCAGATATTGTTTTGTGTTCTTTTGATCTGTTCATGACATGGAGCTCCAAAATTAAAATGATGTTCTACACTTGTAGATTGTAAAATATGCTATGAACACTGTAGGTCTTTAAATATACTTCCTGGTACTTGTAGCCATATATTCTTAACTTGTCATTTAAACACGAACTGGTTGCAATAACCTGGTAGCAATATTGCCATGCTATTATATTTGTACCCTGGTGGTTGCTATTCACATTATATTCCTGTAAGCTGATTAGCTGATGCTCTATATTACTATAAGTCTTTTTCTTGCAAGTTTCATTTTGTACTTTATTTTCTTCCTAGGGATTTGGCTCTCGCTGATTCTGACAAAAAGTTAAAGAATGTCATGGCAAAATTGGATTCTCTTACTTCTAAATTCCTTTCTGAAAAAGAATCATGGGAGAAAAACTTGGCAAGTGTAGAGGAAAGCTGGAGATGTAAGATGTCCATGATTTACTTAGAATCCCCCCCCGCCCCCTCTTCTCACAAAAAGGTGTGGTATCTGATGGTAAAATTTGTCAATCGGATGATGCAGTGAAATGTGAGTCTGTGAAGGCTCAGAGCAAGGGGCATGCTGGAGATGAACTTAAGAAGAATTTAGTGGAGTTGACAGTAAAACATGAGAAACTAAAGGTTTCCCCTGTGACATGGGTCATTTTTATCTCCATACCAGTCTAATGTCTTTGACACAGTATTTTAATATATGATTGCCTTCTTAGGAAGAGCATGATTCTTTCCGTGATATTGCTGATAGAATGCTTGAAGAGAAGGACCGAGAGGTGGCTAAGCTCCTCAGGGAAAACAAGGATCTACATAACTCTTTAGAGGCTAAAGCGGCAGTAAGTCATTTTCTGGTTACTATCTTGGTTTCCTGTATGGAAGTAATAAAACACATTGATTGCTGTTCACTGATTAAATGCCAGTTGTGTCTTTTGTGAGATATTTATATTTATTCATCTCGCTTATATATTTGAAAATTCATATCTAATCACTAATAAGTAATGGCTCGTAACATGCCATTTGTGAAGCCGATACCAATATTACAAGGAAATTCCATTGATATCCTCCAATCCAATCTTCTACCATATATAAATTAACATATGTTCTTTTGATGCCATGACCATCTCCTGACATTCTCTGGGAACACATTATGTGCACAGTACAGTTTCCACTCTGCATCAGTTCTGTCGAACAAATGTCTAAATCCTACTCTATTCCTTTTTAATTTTTTGGTTGTAGTTTGGGGTAGATTTGGTGAGTGAAGATCAGTAGCAAAAAAGGCCGCAAAAATGAGTTTTTGTGAAAAGAGAAAGTCAGCAGTAAATTTTGTGCAAGTGTGCAACTTCTGTGTTATTTTCGCCACTAACAATTATAGTCGACCCTTCTTTCTGTGGTACCATGTCCTGCTACAATATGCAATGTCCTGTGTCCAGTCACTTGAAGCTTCTGCTGGCTGTTTCCTCACATAGTCACATCCTAGAGAGCATACTACAACTCGCAACTGCTGCATGCTGTCAATGAATGCATTTGCAATCATCACATGCATGTTTCTTTTTGTCTGTACTGCATGAATGTGTAAGTAAATGATGACTGAATAGGAGGAACATTTTATTTTTCTGGTGTATCCTTTTGTGACTAATAACAACTACAGGCTATGTAAGGAAATAAGTAATATTTTACTCTTTCCTGGGGATATATCATTTGGAGTGGTACAGCTATGCAGCTAGAAGTAGTCGAGTATCTGAAAACCCATGGCATGCAAGTAACTAGCAATTTGAATGATGACCAAAACACCCAGAATATACATTCACCATGGTGTTGGAGAATTGTTTCTTTGACACTTTACATTTTCATACTCCCTCCCTCCCATAGTATAAGGCGCACACACATTTTAAGATTCAACTTTTAAAACATTTTATTTTATTTGCTAAAAATAATATCATTGGATTGACATTGAATTTACTTTCGTATGGTTATAATCTTGTTGCTAAAAATCTTATAGTATATGAGAAACTATAAGTCCAAGATTAGTTTTGGAGATCGTGTCGAGTTTGACCGTGCCTTATATTATGGGACAGAGGCAGTAAATGATAAATAGTAAGCAAAATTTGGTTTTGAGATTTCGTTAATAAGATTATTTCACTGATGTCACAGGTTAGCATCAATGGTAATCAAAACCCAGGTAAATGCTTGTGTCAGTGTTCTTTTGCATTTTGTTATCTTTCCTATCCTATATTCTTCCCTCAGTTTAATGGTTACTTTGGAATTTGTTGACATGTACTTGTTTTTGCAGGACCTGTTAAACAGGATGCAATGGACATTGAACTGGCTGAGCAGCAAATTCTGGTAATATTGAGTTTGAAACAATGTTGGGCATGCCTTTAAATGTTAAGACAAATTCATGGATATTGTAATCATCATTCCAGTCATTGGTAAATTGGTTGCATGAATTGAATTAAAGTTCTACTGTACTTTGCACTCTTCGTAGCATCACTTGCCTACTTGCCACTTAATTTTGCCAAGGTTATGTTGCGATTCATTATAATGAATCATAATTTCCGATTAGCCAATTAAACCAGAATATTTTCTACCTAGCAATATTGTTGAAGTAAATAAAAATGGATGGGGGCTTCTCAAGATTCTCAATTTAAAATGTGATATCCACATTTTCAGCTCCTTGCACGGCAACAGGCACAAAGAGAAGAGGAATTGGCTCAATCACAGAGGCATATATTAGCACTTCAAGTCAGTTTTGAGCTTAGCAATCATTCTTTGTTTGTTCATTCTGTTATTAAAGTAC
>CM020184.1:4418946-4438658 GCA_009805545.1 Oryza longistaminata
TGTGCACAAAATATCTTCATTTGAAGAAATGGAGCATAGATTATGCATTTTTAAGCAATAAATTTCTGTTTCAGGAAGCAATGTTGAAGACTGAGCTCCGCAATATGGAGAGATCACAAAAACGAGAAGGAATAGATATGACATATCTAAAAAATGTTATCCTAAAGCTTCTGGAAACAGGCTAGTGTCACTATTGTCTTTGACTACAGTAAGTTGACTGTTGATCTAAAACATTATTTGGTTTATGCTATCACAGGGGAAGTGGGAGCATTGCTGCCTGTGGTTGCAACATTACTGCAATTTAGCCCCGAAGAGGTAAATGCTCACTTGCTCAGTATAAAACTGATTTCCATTGTAGATGATTGCTTTCTTTCTTAGCATCTGATTGGTTATTTTTAAATGGTGAAACACTTTCTCTAGACTATCTTAAAACCTCAGCTTTGTACAAGGACATGTTGAACCATGTTAGGTAACAATGGTAGAAAGGGAAAATTAGGACGGTAATATTGGAAAACTTGAAACTAGAGAAACATAAACACCAAAGTAACATAAAAAAGGCTAAACGATATGGAAAGCGACACTCCAAGGATATATTCCATCCCAAATTCCAAAGAAAGGAAAACACAATTACCCCATTTCACTCCCCAAAGAAAGGAAAACACAATTACCCCATTTCACTCCCAACTTGAGGCATTACAAAGTTGCCATCACCCCTGCACCCATGGGCCACAGTTTCCTCTCCTCCCCCATACCCCCACTATGTCACTTCAAAGCAACCGATTGGTGTCATATGCTTCTCTTTGTCTCCTCCTAGTCTGCCTTGCTATATGTATCCTCGTTTGTCATGGCAAAGAAGTATTGAGCAGTGCGACAGCGATGTCAACCTCAGAGGCACATGATGGCACATGATTATCTCGTGATGGAGGGCTTGGCGGCACTGTTGACTGTTGTTCAATCGTGCTGTGGTGGTGCCAGTGGCAACCGAATCCTCTTCTGCAGTCACCATCATTTAGCCCATTGACAGCTGGCTACCATATGTCGCGCCATACCTGTGAGAGGGCAAATGGTGCTCACTGCCCTAGGGTAAAAATGTCATTTTAATCTCCTGAGTCCTAAGTGTTATTACTTATATGTGTCTGTCCAGAATTTTATTGGACAGTGAAAAATTACAAAGATTGGGATGTCCCTGAATTATCCCTGTGAAAAACGTTGAAAAGATGCATGCTGCATGTCTCTGAATGTATGCAACATTTTATATTATATGTGCATTCTGACTTGGCGATTGTAACATTCATTTTTTTTACTACATTAGAAAATCTTAAATTTAGCTTTAGGGCAAAACGATGGAATGATTAGTGTAACTTTCTTCTGCTTAAGCTTTACCCGAACCATTTGTTGAAATCTAGAAATAATCCATAGTGATTGGGCATTTGGGCTGGCTCTGTAATACAAGTGGCCAAGTCAAAGTGACCTGCTTTGTGATGGAAGTTCACGAACTTCCTATCTGGTGCTAGTGGTGCAAGAAATATATGAGTGTTGCACTCTAGCGTAGCTGATTTGCATTTTAATGTTCAAGAATGTTGAACTTGAACCTTGCACATGGCTGATGTGCCTGAAATCTAAGACATTTAGACGAATACTGGTTTTTGGCTGTTGGGAATAAAGGTCAGCCATTCTTGAAAATTTTGAAAATATATTTTGTAAAAATAATAGATCCCAACATTAAAACAAATTCTTAATTCCTGATACGATCCATCCTTTCAAAAAGACATAACTTGGCCTTACATTTCAGACCTATACTTGCAGCATAAGCAGCCTCCTATTGTACATGTGACCAGGGTAGAGGTAGAGTTGTTGGCTAATTTGGATTGTGGACCACTGCTTCAGTCCTCTTGACAAAATAAAGCCACAAGGCCAATGCCTGTTTAAGATGTTTCCAATCATTAGCATAAATCTGAATGAAGCGTTTGTGGATCATCTCTGCAGCAGTACTATTTATTGATGAGTGTTGTACTCTTGAGTCCTGACATTGAGAACTAGATCATCTTGAGTTTTTGTCTTTTTGACTATAATTCTCACCCTGTTTGTTTGAAACTTGGCAGCTTACGAAATGTCAGCATGGCGTCCTTTCAACTGTGGCTTCATCGCCAGCAACTGCGGTACCAGACGGTGGATCCACGCCAAATTCATTCTTCTCAAGATTCACATTCTAGCAGAGGTACATAGATTTGACATTCTAGCTGGGAGTAGCCGGAGAGGATGCTGTTTGCACGAAATCCCAGCGGTTTTTCTGGCCATAGATGATTCTATTTGTTTATTATTTCTAGGTCGCCACTTCCTCTCGTCACATTTTGTAAAACTAGTGTATATAAAATTACGAACATTATAAGCAATTTTATGCCTAAAGTGGAAGGGATAATGAAATAGTGGGATCGGCAGAAATATGTTATGTATTTGCAACACTTACTTCAAAGGCAAATGAAATGCGCCAATTTTGCCTTCAAGGATGTTAATTTTGTGCTTACAGGTGGTCAGCGTTAATTTTGACATGTGTGCAGTGTGCTTCCCTGCTGATTAGCACCATATTTTAAGCGTGTCAGCTTCTATGATTAATTTCCCTTCTGTGTTAAGAGTGCAATAAACTATCTGATTGGCAGCCGAAGTTTCCTACAATTTGTATGATTAATTTTATTTCTGTGTACGTTCAGTGTGCAAGTGGGCATCCGAAAATTTCCATGGTTTCTTAGCTAGCTAAGGCATGTTTGATTGAACTTAAAATTTGTCTTGGCAGGCCGTAGTTTAAATATACTCTATTTTCTAACTTTGCGGGCAAACTGGTAACATTAGATGCTAACCAAACATGATCTTAAATTCTGCCACCACATCAAATGAAAACGAAAGCTCCAATTGCAACAGTGAGTGGAATATAAAAAAAATGATAATTGTTCTCATCTCAATGAGAATGACATATAAGATTAGTAGATAGTCGTCGATATATATGACATTAGGTATCCTAAAATCCTCGGGTAGATAACACAACATGTCCTCGATAGCTAGATAGTAGTTGATTGCTAGATAATCCTCGATAAATAAGACCTAAGCTAAGATTAACAGATAGAAAAAAAAAATACTAGACTAGGGGATCATCTTCGTGCTCGTCTACCTCGATGTAGGTTTCACCGGTACGGTTGTACTCGTCGATTATCCTGAGATCCTCACCACGTTTTCGCTGGATGAAGTCGGCAGCTCCGAACAGTAGGGCCCGCAGGCTGTCATGGAACTTCCCATCACGAAGACAGAAAGGGATCCTCTGACTTAACTATTGTGCGGTGAGCTACTAACATGTGAGCCATAGCAAAGTGGGACTCACATGTTAGTGACTCAACTGCATGTGCAGTTAAGTAAGGGAATCTGCTTCCCACGAAGGCCGAAGGGGAAGTCGTCTAGGAGCAAGGGGAAGGGCATCTTCGACGGTGGAAGTGAGAGCACGTAGTCGATGTAGGATTGGCTCGCCTTCACCATCACCTTCTTCTTCTTCCCCTCCGCCCAAGCCACCGTCTTGCCGTCGACCACCACCCCCGCCGCCTGCGAGATGCTCATAATAATGCCTCATGGCAAGATGATATTCATATATTTCTTCTAAAAAATATATATTCATATCTTTTCCTGCCTTTTCTTCTTTGGAAATATTGCAGGGAGATAAAGAGAACTTTTAATGTTACATGATGACACTGTGCAATAATGTGAAATGACACCATCAGTAGTATATATCAAGGATTTCTAATATGTTTGCTATCTAAGCAAAGGAGTGAACAACAACTGTTGGTGTATGATACTCTACGTAGAGGAGCTGGATTTTTCATAATTTGGTCATTTTGAAAAAAATATTTCGCAAATAGACCTTTGGAAAAACTTATCCCAGAAATAGTCCTTTTTGGGGCAACCAGGTAGCTGGCGCGCGGTGATGAGGTGGCAGGGGAGCGCGTCATAGTGGCTGGCGCCCTCCCCCCCTCCCGCGCCGCATTTTTTTTCTTTTATTTTTTTATATTATTTTCACGCTTAGAAACACACAAGAATCAATCATAGAAAAAATGAACTCAAATGGACGAAATATCTGACCTGTAGAATTCTCTCCTCTCCTCTCTAGTATATTCTCTAGTATAGAGGAGAGAGATGTGCAACTTTTTATTTTTATTTTATTTTTTTTGATATTTTTTCATGCTTAGGAATCTACAGAACCAACCATGAAAAGTTTAACTAAATGGATGAAATATGTGACCTACTGAATTTTCCAAAGCTCTACGAAAAGCTTCCTCTCCTCGAAAACACAATCTTGCAAGCAGAATTTGGAGGTTTTTATCTCGCCGAACCCAGCAAAGCGGGAAGAATGCGGATCAAACTTTTCTGTAGATGTCCGTGGATATATTATTCGCATGATTCCGAGTCCGTATGAGAAAGTTACGCATGTTTTAAGAAATTGCACTTGAATGTAAAAAAAAAACTCAAACCCTAACTTTCTTTTACAGGATGCAAAATTGTAAAAAAAAAGCTTAAGAATGTTCGAAATCTACAAGTTTTATTGCTGACTTTAACACAAATTTTGGTGTGATGAATTAACACAAAATTACTGTTGATTTTATATTGGAGATTTGTTAACACAAGATCTTATAAACTTTTTATAAGATAAGCTCTATCTTTATCAACAAAACTATGTGTTTATTTTATTTTATTTTTAGGATTTTAGCTCTAAGGTGAGCTAACGTGTTCGCATAAAATTCCAAAAATATCCATTCGACAAGCAGGATTGGAGACCGGGGGGGGGGGGGCAGCCATGCTGGCGCCCTCCTTCTGGCACGTCGGTTCGCGTGTGCCACGGTGGCGGGGGACAACGCTAATCAATCCTGGCGCCAGCCACTCTGACGGCCCAAAAATGATCATTTCTGTGATAAGTTTTTTTAAGGTCTTATTTAAAAATAAGTTTTTAAAAGGATCAAATTGTAAAAAACTCAGCGTAGAGGAGTGTAATTTTTGGATTTGGTAACAGGGAGCTGCTAAGCACAAGAGAATATGCTGGCACAAGAGAACAGTGTAATTTTCTCACTGATGATGATCCACCGTGGTCCCCCCGTGGTTCACGGTATGCCTTAAAATTTCCTTAATGATTGACCATCCTAGTTTGTGTCTAAAGCGATGATACAATTATTTTAGAAATGCTTATATCCAGCAAACTGTTTAACTTTTACTCACTCCGTCTCATAAAAAACCAACCTAGTATTGAATGTGACACCATCTCAGTACTACGAATCTGGACATACTTTTGTTCAGATTTATTATATTAGAATGTGTCACATTTAATTTTATATTCATTTTTTTTGACGGAGGAAGTATTTTCTATCGGCAAGAAAAAGGTTCAGACTGATGAAGCAAAGCTGACAGGAGACACCAGGCAACTGCTGTTGTTTATTGTATAATCAAGGAATTGGAGAAGCTCGGGTACCGTCGTCGTCAAGAACAACCACAACACAAGACCATCACCCTCAACGACGTCTCCGGCCACGGCAACGTCGTCATCCTTCGTCGTCAACTCCTGATCTACCATCAAAAGAAATCTATACAACTGTTTCACCAACGATGTGAGTCAATAGCCTTTGCTTCTTATCCTCCGTTTTCTTTATTTCTCTAGCAAGGAAATCGAACTGAAACACTACCATGCTCAAAAAACTGAAACCTAATAATAATGATCTTGTATATGCATTGCAATGGCAATTTATATATGTTTCTAGCTATGGAAGTTCTTTCCCAATATAGTAAAGTTGATATGAAAATTATCCTTTCTATGAGATATGGCGCTTAATTTCAATGTTCAGATCACGCACACATGCATGTAAGATATTTGGTTTAGCTTAGAAGTGAATGAACTTTATTTAATTGTAGGTGAATGAACTTACGTTACTCTTTTTTTTTTTCTGAATTCAATCAGCTGCGATATAGTTATATGGCATCACATTATCTACACGTTGACCACATGAGGACCTGTGGTAGGTGGTTCTGGTGGAGATTGATTTGTTTTCAATTTTTTTTGGGAGAACGGTAGGGACTCTGTCGGTGAGGAGAATGTGAACTGTCAGCTAGTATATCACTGTACTTAGAGCAGGTACAATAGCAGGTTATAAGCCAGCTATAAACATATTTTAAAGAGATAAAGAAAGAGATAGAACAGCAGCGGGCTATAGATTTGTAGCCAGCTGCAGCACAGACTTCAAAACGTATGTGTGTATGACACGTAGGACCAGATATTAATAGTATAGTAAGCAACTATTGTATGAATTGGCTATTACATTGGCTATAGATGATTTGGAACTAATAGTTGGCTATACTATTAAACTTGCTCTTATACTAGTAGCACGGCATAATTATTGCAATTGATCAATTTGAAGCATATATATACGGGAGCACCGCTTTTCACTTTGAATCTTGCGTACTGTATATGGGTATACACTGTAATGTGCGTATGCTTGTTGTGTAGCTGGATAGGAGTGCATATGCTGTTTGTGATGGCAGTGATCTTTTCACATGGACTTCTACGACGACGATGACGATCTCATTACTCAATGGTGGGATCAAGAGAAATTATGTAACGATGATGACTATACTATATTGTAGTTGTTCTTCTTACGGACATAGAGTATGAGAGGACCAAAATAAAGCATCGTGGTTCAGTATCGGGTCGTGAGATAATTCATAAGGACAGGTTTGCTGGCAATTTACACATAGTGGCTGATTATTTTGTAGATCCACCTGTATATAGTGCAAAATTATTTAGGAGGAGGTTCAAAATGCCAAGGGAGCTATTTTTGAACATCGTGACTAGTTTGGAGGCTCATGATGACTACTCAGGCCGAGAACGAAAGCAGTGGGCCTTTTCGGTGTCACTGCATTGCAGAAGGTGTATGACGCATTTCGCATGCTTGCATATGATATTCCAGCCAATAGTTTTGATGAAGCCGTGAGGATTTCAGAGAGCAGCATGATAGAAGCTTTCAAGCACTTTATCAAGGTTGTGATGGATGTGTTTGCTAATCAATATTTGAGGGCACCAACTGCTTGACGACACTGCAAGGTTGATGGCTATAAACACTCCAAGGGGGTTTCCAGGGATGCTAGGTTGTATTGACTGGATGCATTGGAGGTGGAAGAATTGCCCAACAGGCTGGAAAGGGCAATACTCAGGGCATGTGGATGGGCCAACTATGATTCTTAAAGCTGTTGCATCTAAAGATTTGTGGATTTGGCTTTCCTTTGTTGAAATACCAGGTTATTTTAATGATATCAATGTCCTACAAAGATCACCACTTTTTGAAAGGCTTACTTTAGGGACAACTCAGAGTTGGAGTTTATGGTGAATGGCAAGAAATATACCATGGGTTACTATCTTGCTGATGGCATATACCCTTCTTGGGCCACTTTTGTGAAGACCATTTTCAATCCACAAGGTAACAAGAGAATCCATTACGCAAAAGTTCAAGGAGTGAGGGAGGATGTTGAAAGAGCATTTGGTGTTCTACAAGCCTGCTTTGCAATGGTGATAGGTCCCGCTAGATTCTGGGATACAAAGACCCTATGGTACATAATGGCAGCTTGTGTAATCATGCACAACATGATCATTGACAATGAACGAGATGAAGATGTAGACTTCGACTATGATCAGGGAGACAGTGAGGTGTTGAGGAAGGAGTACCAACAACGCAATAAACCTGTGTTAGAGAAGTTTCTAAATATACATGAGAAAATTGAGACCGACGGGCACATGAGCAATTTCGAGATGATCTTGTAGAACATTTGTGGGTGCTTCATGGTGCTCGGTAGTTTGTTTCATTGCACTTTTTTTTTATCAACTATGGGTTCTGTTCAATATTTGCTTGTAAGATATGCCATTTTAATGTTTGAAAATTTTGCATTCAAATTTAAATCATGGTGTTTGAAATTGCAAATTTAAATATGGTTGAATTCCATGTGCTAGAATTATTTATGTTTAAATTATTGTGGTGTTAAACTAGATATAAACATAAATTCTATACCAAAATAAAAGAGAAAAAGACATAGGGGTTAAGGTATGGGGCTACTACTAGAGTTAAAGACATATTAGGGTCCTAAAGATTTGGGGGCAGCTCCCATTTAACCTCAAGGGGCTCTAGAGTAGGGGCTACTACTGGAGATGCTCTCATGGAGGGGGCTAGGAAGAAATAAAGTATGCCCCATCAAGCGAGTGAACACACCTTCACCTTCAAGGCCAGTTTGCCTGAGGATTTCATAACGTCCATGAAAATCCTTAGGGTAATTCCACCGCATGTCCCTACTTGAGCTTCATGCTCGCACTTGCAAATCAAGTAGGAGTACGATTTTCAGACGTAGTAGCTAGGATAACACCGTGCTGAAATCTAATTAGCAACGCAAACAAGCAGAAATTAATTGGATATGTTTTCTAGATTATGTTGTGCTTGCATGTTATTTTGGGAAAAGAGTGTGTTATTTTTTTTAGTGTTGGTTGGAGTTTAATTGCTATTATGGAAGGGAACATCTTGAAATAAATAGTTTCCCTTTAATTCGACACTAATCAAGTTAATTAAGTGCAACTAAGGTGTCTTAATTGATCTCATCCATATAAACATAAGAATGCTATGACTTTACCAAATCCTGCTATAGGTTGTCATGGGTTAGGTCTTTCCATGTTCGCTCGGGCCCGCATGTACAATTCATAGCCCAGGAACAACATGGACCGTTTCGCTGTGGATTGTGCAGCACGACTTGTCTAGCCATACCGTGCTTGTGCTACTACCCAGCCCGGCGTGCCAACATGACAAGTATATGTAACGAATCAGCACGACATGTCCTAGGAATGGCATGACACACTCTGACCCGTGCGGCATGACTGCCGAACAATCGCCAATTGAGCAACTACCATCCGAGCAAGAACTAGGAGGAAAGGAGAACGGAAGAATCGAGGAAGCCAGGGGCTCCGGGCAGAGGAAGCAATGCTGTCCGCTCGTCGACGTAGGCCTGCACGAGAATGTGGTGGTGCGACCAACCACATTTGTATTGCTTCTCATTGGTGAAAAGGAAAATATTTTCCCATTAAATCAACAATGATCAAGAGAGTTAATTAGTAGAAATTAATCTCAACTAGTAGAAACGAAGCGATATGGTAGACATTTTTGTAAATACACCGAGTGGTTTTAGCAACAACTCTAGGGGATCCACACCACACAAGGAATCAGAGTCGACGCCGAGCAGACGGGGAAATAATCCCAAGACACCCAGGACAACAATTTTCTCTTCCTTCTTTGGCACAATCACGGATACTTGGTCACCTAGGAATAGGAGATATTGATACCTTTCCTAACCTTTCTCATTAATTTTTTCCTTTTATTTATATGTTATTTTTTTAATGAAACATATTTAATGTTAATTTTAATGAAACTAATTTGGTGTAATAGATGTTAATAATTTTTATATAAATTTGGTCAAACTTAAGTAAATTTGACTAGGGAAAAGTCCAAACGACTTGTAATATGAAACGGAGGGAGTAGTAATTATCATGACATATTAATAATATTAGTTAGTAATAATTTTTACATGAGTCAATAATAACTGTAATTATTGTGACATCAAGTTGCTTAACTAATTTTTAGAATTTAGGAGATATTTTCCTTCACATAATCTAGAATTCTCTTAACTAATTATATGTGAAGATGATATTTAATACTACATATAGTCATATAAATACCTACAATCAGGGGCGGACCCAGGGTATGTTCCAGGTATGCACCGGCATACCCAAAAACCTGAAAAACTCATTAGGACCAGCTCTGTGTCAGGTCTAGTAGGAGAAAAAAGATGCTCATGCAGTAGCTCTAGCTTTCTGTAAAGCAGCAGGCTGCCAGGCTCAGCTTGGAATAGCGGTAGGTGTGTCCAGTCCACATATCAAGTCCAGCACATACAGCCTCACACTAGCTAGGCAGCTAGCTTACTTTTGAGTACTACTCCATACAGTATGACTTGACTTTACAGAAATCAACATTGCTATTGGCAAAAGAAACCGACTAAATTACTTAAATGCATTTTTATATTTTATTATTTATTAAGCACAAGTTTAGATGTATAGTAAGATATTAAGGTCATATTAATGTAAGTTTTATTGTATCTATCCTACCTTAGATTTTAGGTTTCATTTTCGATCCTGCAAGGAGATTTGTGTGTGCATACCCAGAGTAAATTTTCTGGGTCCGCCACTGCAATCCTGTCTTCTTCAAAATTGTTAATGATGAACTTATTTCATAGGAACGAAGTTTCAATTTAGTTGCAACTTTAAGATGCATGGAGTATGGGAAACATTGCTAAAATTTAATTGAAAAAAATTCAGAACAGTGCTATGACTACAGTGGAGTTTTAATAGAAACAGGACATAAAAAGTCGATTGGAAAATTTATAGAATTCCAGCGTATACATTAGAGATTCAATTCAAACATGAATTTATAGAAGCAGTACTACATGCATGCTCAAGTTTCCATATGGTTTGGGCAATCAATTTCTAGTAGTAATACCTCCTAATCAAAGATCTTCAAAATCATGATCTCCTTGACATTCCATCCGAAACCAGTGAACCTATCAAATAAATTTAACAAAAGTTAATTGGCATTTCTATGTATTATAACACTATATTCTGCTTTTCTTTTAGAAGAAAAATAAAATGTTGCATACCGGATCCATCAATTGAAGTTGTGATTGTGTGGGATGGTCCTGAGGCATCATTATCATCCGTAGCAGGAGGTGGAATACCAGCAAGTTTGGACACGACACTGCGCAACCAATCAAGTTGCTTTTGTTGAGATTCAAGCTGATTTTGTTGTACTGCAAGCTGGTTTTGTTGAACTGCCACTGTTTGTTTTGTAGAAGCCATAGTTTGTTTTGTTAAACCACCAGCGATCCCTCGGGCGCTGCCGTCGCAGAGACCACTGATTCCTGGGCGCTAGCACATGCGCCGCGAAGGACTCCTCCACCGAGCGCCGGCGTCGTCGTCGCCGCAAAACTCCGTCGACGGTGCCGCCGCCGGCCACAGATCTCGCCTCGCCGCTGCCGCCGGCGCAGGAGACCGCCTTGCCCTTGCCTCTCGATTTATTTCTGGATGGGGATCGGGAGGAAGTGTGTTTTGCACTACAGTACTCCACATATTCAAATATCAGGTACATTCCTTGGTTGCTATATGTTGTCACGTGACTAGTGACCAAGTACTGGCCAGTAACTTGGTAACTGTAGAGGTAATTGGTACTGTTTAACTCAAGTAACGTGCTGACAGCTACAGCAACCAAGGTATTAGCATGTTGGTTACTATTGATTAATATCTAGGCACCAAACTTCTTGGTAACTAAATATACGGTAGCTAATTGTATGTTTTCTTGTAGTGTTTGAATTTGATAATATGCTGGAGTGATTACTATTGTAAGCAAAAAGTTTAATAACCATGGTGGTTCTTTCATTTCTGTAGCTACTGCATCATGATGAAGTAATGTTGGGTGTGTCAATGAAGCCCAAGAGACCAATGCAAGAGCAGTAGATCTTTGCTTTACAAGGGAGTACTGATCAGGTTACCCATACTTCCAATGTAGTTTATGCAACGAGGATATTATTGGATTTTTAAAAATGATACTACTGAGTGTGAGATGATCAGTATAGTTGGCAAGAATACACCCCCATCATTTAGCCTTCAGCTTACAAGCGTAAGCGAAAATTTAAATTTTGAAACTTAATTTATAGTTGATTTTGTTTTTTTTTCTCATCGTGGTTTATTTTCTAGTGTTTGCTTTCAAATTGCTAATAACACATATATTAAAGTTTTACTTATAAATTATTTTTTAATCGATAATAAGCTTATGGTGTTGGTTCTGTGTGGGTAGCAGTGGCGATGAATTTACGTGATTTCTTTTCCTGTCTCAGGTGATATGTGATAATTAAGTTCAGTGAACCCGACAATAGAATGCTGCTGGAGCTCAACCAGAAGTTCCTGGAGGAATACACGAGAAAAGTCGACGAGGCAAACCGGAGCCGGGCGCAGCTGGGGCAGGCCATCGCCGAGGCAGAGATTGCCGGCATCTGTTCGGTCATGAGCGAATTAAGCCGCCCATCCACGCTAGACATGTTTGTTTCTGCCTCCACCAGTGGCTGTAAAAGAGGTACTGAATGATTAGATCAAAAGAAGGAAGTTGAGTTCCTGTGAAACAGTGCTAATAGGCGAAGGAAGAAAAGGAGATTTAATAGTAACAGGGAAAATAGTACTACTGCTTCAGTTTTAAGTTGTGAAATTTTAAAACTCATACAAGTTATGGCACCTGTGACTGTAATGCACTCTATCACTCTGGCTCGGCTCGGCTCGTCTCGTTTCCACCCATATCTGTAATGCACTCTATCACAATTCTCTTCTTTTTAGATAATGGAATAGACATCCCGGCCTTTACTCAAGAGAGCTACAGCCCACTTTATCACAATCCTTAGTTGAAAAATTGGTTACTAACTATCTGCCGATTGTTCCTTTATGTGTAACCTTGAATTTTTAAGTTCCAGTGTGTAGGAGTGTATCAAACTTTAGGTCAGAATAACGATTCCGCATTACACAGTACATACATGCCTCCACAGATTGTGGATGCCTCCACAGAGTTACAGCCCTGATTAATTTGTGCATACAAATAGGGCACTCAAATTTACAGCAGTAATTATTTCAAAAAAGATATTCATGTGTGCTTTACATTTTGTGTGTTGGAAGTTTGGGTGGCCATTTTTATAATGGATTTCTAGACTGGCATGCTAATGTGTTTTGTGCTTTGAAATTACCCTCGGCCTAAATTATTCTCATGGTTTTGACACCATATTATTACCAGTAAGAAAACTATACCCTAAATTTCTAGATCCGTTGCCATTTCAACAGAATAAACTTCCTACTGTAATGCTCTTTGGCATCTAGATATTGGTGCAATATTGCATTGTTTTTTTAAATTTGTAATGGCCCTTTTTATTTTCATTATTTTACGGCGGTAGACGTCCATGTTGCATCTAAGCGATCCTGTCAGAGTGATGCGGCCATGTTTTTTTTCTTATTAGTTCCTTATTTGTGTGATCCCATGGTTTGCCTGCATTCTTTTAGATGATTTAAATAACTTGCCTGAGATCTTACTGGGACCATTAATGAAGATATCGTTGAATCCAATCGTTAATTGAGTCTGATGCTCCTTTGAGGCGGGACTGTGATAATAATTGTACCACAAGTTCTGATATACATACCATAAAAAGTCAAGTTTTAATATACGTACCATAAAAAGTTAAGTTTGTAATACAATCAGATAGTAGTAGTAATGATAGTTAATACCGAGGCAACCAGCTGTGGATCATGCAGAGTATATGGCTGTTTCTTTATGCGGCCCGTCTAGGCAGACCGTGCTAGGGCTGCTACCCGGGCCAGCGTGCCAACACGATAAGTATACAGTGTTTTCTTTTGCGAGACCGTTATGTCTCGCTGTTTCGTTCCGTGAGACCGTGGTCTTGCGTAACGGTTATGCGAGATCGACGTATATTTCTATAAAAAAAAACTTGCATCCTAAATATTTTTGATTTTCTTAAGATTTTTTTGAACCTGACCATGAATAGACTTATATATCTCGATATATACATATATAATGTACATTATGGAGTAGACCTATAATGGGAAATGAAAGTGGCTAATTTTGGAATTGAATAAGAAGCCCTTTTAACTCAGTGGTAGAGTAATGCCATGGTAAGGCATAAGTCATCGGTTCAAATCCGATAAAGGGCTTTTTTTACTTAGTGGTAGAGTAATGCCGCGGTAAGACGTGAGTCAGTGGTTCAAATCCGATACAGTACTTTTCTACTAAATTCATTCACTTTCTTTCTTTTTGAAAATTTCTCTTTTTTTATTGAATTTGATAACTTAGTGCGAGATGCATGCATTTTTAGTTTAAACACTAAGCGAAGCAGGGGGGTGTAAATTGCAAAAAAGAAATTGGACTCTTTTTCCTATTAGATCAATCAAATCACTACCCGTACTGAACTAATATAGAATCCCTTTTATTAATCTATTCTTATTCCATATCCTTTATAAACGAATTCCCCTAAAAAGTAGGGGATGATCCGTGAATTAACCTAACCATCAACTAAAAAAAATCCTACAAAAGCATAATGGAAAAGTAGGAAGGACTCCTTGCTTTGGATCTAGTTATACTCTTCGAGTATATTGACAATTCCAAAAAACTGCTCATACTATCATTATAGTATAATGAGGAGCGGTTGTATACGGCCCTATCGTCTAGTGATGCCCCTATCGTCTAGTGGTTCAGGACATCTCTCTTTCAAGGAGGCAGCGGGGATTCGACTTCCCCTGGGGGTAGGGAGTATTATGAAAGGAGGTTAATCATAGATTATCAAAAACCCTAGAATAAATTCTTCCTGGGTCGATGCCCGAGCGGTTAATGGGGACGGACTGTAAATTCGTTGACAATATGTCTACGCTGGTTCAAATCCAGCTCGGCCCAAAAATCTAGGGCTTCGTGAATATGAGTTAAATCCATTTTTTTTCTTCCATAAAAAAGAATATTTGATCCATAGAAATAAAAGAAATAAAGGATAAAAAGAAAAGGGGAAATATCTTTCTAATCTATATCTCTTTCATTCCTCTCTTACAAACAAAAGACCTTTTCTTATTGGTTATTGAAAGGTGGATTATTATCTATTTTTAGCGATAAGAAATCGCGACATACTAGTTATGTCATTCTCACTATACCCCCATACGATACGGGGGTATGTAGTATATGATTCGTCTATTTCTTAGAGTAGGACAGGCGAATATTCTTATTCTTATGGTTCCATTTAAGAATAAGTATGCCATACGCCCCGCGGGGATTGTAGTTCAACCAACTCCGATTCTGGGCCTGTTTGGAGGAGCTTCTAGTTGTTGCTGCAGCAGCTTCTTTCAGAATCAGAAATTCTTCCCCAAGCAGTTCAGCTTTTGATCCAGATTCTGAGAAGCTGTAGTTGTAAGATCCAGAAAATGAACTAGAAGCTAAAAGTTGGAAAATCTAGCTTTTCCAAATTCTCAGAAGCTAGCTACCAACCAGCTGCTTCTCAGAATCTTGAACTCCCCCCAACAGGCCCAGATGATTCCCTCGGCCAACTCCAATCTGGCCTGATCACCTACCTACTTTTCCTCGTTTTCTTCCTTCTTTCTTCTTTCTCAGGTGGAGCAGAGCAGATGCATTATGCTTGCATGCTGCTGATACTGCTGCTATACACTCTCTTACAGGAGGAACGGAAGATATCATCAGGTTAGAAATATTAGTGTTGACATTAGTTTGATATGTGTATGCATACGTCCAAGTTTGACATGTGATGCCTATATACCAGATCGCCGTCCATTGTACCTAAACCAATTCCAATAAAAACAATTGCCACGGCGGTCTTGTAGCTTAGCCATTGCCCTCTAATATGCACAGATGTCACCATGAGAAAAATGTAGCAGTTCTTAGATAAATTATGTGGAATCTTAGCTTCAGTCATACACGGCAGATGCACTTCTACCTTAAATACACTAGAATTTGCAAATAGAGCACCAACAGGCATCAAAGATGCCAATGAAAGTTCATTCAATTCAAGTACGAACAAATAATATATTATAAACACTAAAACTTCTTTACAAGTTGCACAGAATACTTAAACGCGAGAAACGGTCAGCGAACCGATTCAACTCAGCGAGCACGGGGAATGGCAAGGAGGTATACATACGTGTTGGAAACGAGCTTAGATGGTGGCGGCGTCGCCAGGCTTGCAGACGGGGGCCAAGAGCCGGCTTTGCAGCGGCGTCTTCTTCGGCGAGGTCGACCTTGGTGGCAAGGCTGCGCCGGGGAGAAAGGTGTCAGGATCAGTGAGTAGAAATGGAAAACTCTGAAGAATATATAATTCCGGATGTTTAAGAAAGTTCAGAGAGTTTCAGGTGTTTCAGAATGTTCAGAGTTTCAGCTGACAACTCCGGTGAACCCCCGTGGTTAAATAGAAAAACTGATGAATGTACTCTCATCATCATACTTCTCTCATCATTTCCTGTACTCTACAAGTTCACCCCCATCACTGGCTTTTGAATCAATGGTTCAGTATGTCAGTACAGCTTTCGAATCAATGGTTCAGTTTGGCTTATGCCTTATGGAGTTATGGTAATCAATGGTTCAGTATGTCAGTATGGCTTTCGAATCAATGGTTCAGTTTGGCTTATGCCTTAGGGCAGTCCCAACCCTCCACGTAGGATAGTGTCTATCGCATTAACTATATTGCCATGTAGGACTTTTAACTTATGTGGCACTATATTAATTAAGAGAGAGAGAGAGTGAAGAGAGGAAGAAACTGGGTCTCATGCAAAACACAGCTTCACCACGAGAACCTATGCACTAGACACTATCAAGTTTTGCATTAGGAGAGAATAATGTCTTCATAATAGATGAAGAATAAATATGATTGATAGAGAAGAGAGATGATGTATTTATTAATGGCCCACTTTAAGAAACCATGCATGGGTTGTGGAGTGTAGTTTTTATTGTGATGTCTTATTGACATGGCACCATAGACATTACTTATAGACACTATGGGTTAGGACTGCCCTTAGGCTATTCCCAATCCAATAACTAGGATGGTGTTCATAGCATTAAATAAGTTGCCACCTAGGATAAAAAATGATGTGCAAGTGAATAAATGAGGAAAGAGAAGGAAACCATATCTTGCATGAGACATTGTGTCTACACAACATCCAAGACATCATGTGAGATAAGTAGCATTGAAGACATGGTGTCTACACAACATTCAAGACATCATGTGAGATAAGTAGCATTAAATTTAAGTATAGAATAGTGGTGTTTGCATTGGAAGAGTAGTGTCTAGTACTAGTTTCATGATGATGTGGAGTATATGGAAACCATGTCTAGTGTTTTGGGTTGGGAAGATATGATCTTTCTTTTCTTTTAATTTAACATTGATCCCTAAACATATAACTTGTTTTATTTGAATCCAATAGTTAATTGAGTATGATGCTCCTTTGAGGCGGGACAGTGATAATAACTGCATCGATCACAAGGCTCCGATGCGTTTAATTTGTGCATGTTCAGATTAATGGTTCTCTGTTCTGATATGCGTACCGTAAAAAGTTAAGTTTATAACATTCGAGTGTAATTACAGATAAACATAAAATGTGAGTGTAATTAATCAGATAGTAGTAGCAATACCGATAGTTAGCATTGAGGTAACCATGGTGCTTACATAGATAGATAGCAGTAGATAGATTAGGTTGTAACAACTAACAACTGACAAACGGCACGAAGATCACGATACGTGTAACTGTCCAAACTAGATTAAGAACTACTCCTGCAAGATATAACTATTCGATTAATGATAATTAAGTCCCCCGACCCATGCATGCACTAGTCGATCCCCAATAACGATGTCGACCGATCATTGATCGAGCATGTCGTCGAACGGTGGCGGCGGCGACGGCGCGCTGTAGCTGTCGATGACATCGAACATGTCGTCCACCATCTGCAGGGCCGACCGGACATCGAACATGACGTCGGCGGCGCTGGCGCGGGGCAGGTCGTCGTCGTCGTCGTCCATCACGACGTAGGCCTCGCCGGTCGCCTTGTACTGCGCGAGCATGTCGGTGAGCTCGGCGTGCACCTTCCTGAGCGCCTCGCCGCCGGCGGCGAGGCTGTCCCGCTTCTCGCCGGCGGGCATGACGTCGAGGCGGGGACCGACGAAGACGGGGTTCGGCGGATGCGCCACCAGGTTAGTCCAGCACCGCCTGCGGGACCTTGTACTTGAGCGTCTTCTTCTTCTTCTTCTTCGCGTTGTCCTCCTCGTGGATCGTCGTCGCCGGCGCCGGCGTGTCGCTCATGGTCTTAGTTTCTTCGCTGTCGCTCGATCGCTTGATCTGATGAACTGGAAGATCGTCGGTACGGTGGACACAACAACCGGGGCTAGGCTAGGGATGCAAATAATACCCCATGGAAACAGAAACCTAGCCCGACTCCTATTCTATTAGTCCCAATCCTTTCTCTATTCCGACTCGCCTCCACTTCCCAACAACACACGTACGCGTGCGTGCACCATGCCGCTGTAAAATACTACGTCCGTCCTAAAATATAATAATTTTTAGCTATAAATCTGGACACACAGTTATTTAAATTTATATAGCTTAAAAATGTTTATGTTTTAGTACAGAATAATTCTCTGCGACGGTGCCGCGCACCACGCCACCTGTGCAACACCGTGTAGATAGTCGACGCGTGTCTGATCTCCTGCTGCAGCCAAGCTTTTTTTTAGCCAAGCCGATGTCTCCCTCGAGCCTTAGCTTGTGGGAACAGGCACCAAGCCGCAGCTACCGACCACAAATTGTAAATCTGCTGCTCCATTTAGGACACCGCTCACTAGAACATGCTAATGACCTTGGCTAATTAATCTCTTTCACTAATTCATTTAGCGGCATTTGGTCTGAATGATTTCATTGTTTTAATAGGTCTCTTTTGATGCTACAATTAGTGATAATATATACTCCTATTAGTCTAGCTTACTTGGACTTATCAAGATAACTCAGCTGCTCGGGAATTATATTTTGATGAAATTGCAAAGAACATTTAAGGAGTAATCATGTTTTGATAATTGTTTATTAACATTAGACTGTAATTTGCCATTCCATTATTTTGGTGATTTATAATCAAATATACAGGTGTTGAGCTAGCTTTAGTCACATCAGAAATTCAGAAACACCTTCTCTCGAGCAGCCAAAGATACTAGTATTACCGATAGACCCTTTTGCAATGCATGTATCTGTTTGTGCGAAGCGGTGGATCTTAATTTCTCAGGGCAGAGCAGTGATGGTCTGCGGCAGCCGCACGACAGGAAGAGGATGGATGGATGTACTGGCAGCAGCTCCCAAAATCCCAATCAACTTTCAACAACACATCGGCTCGGCTCCAAAGGAAAGGCGTGGTGCGGCACACCGTCGCAGAGAATTTTTTTTTCCCAGCCAGCTCGTCGACTTGCGCAACGTCGTCCTTGTGGACCTCCGGCGGCGAGCGAGACGGCGTCGGAATCGACCCGGAAAACGATCGATAGATGCAGGCTATGGTGTCCAGGAACTGCGTGCTCCATTGCGTTGCGCGCCGCGGTACGTTTGCAACTCTAGTCGAACCCTGGGCCCAACCTCTAGGAATCGACTTCGATCTCTAGGAATCGCAGTCGGGATCGGAGAATCCGACTACGGGGGTTATATTATACTACTCCCTCCGTTTCAAAATGTTTGACACCGTTGACTTTTTAGTACGTGTTTGACCACTCGTCTTATTAAAAAATTTAAGTAGTTATTTATTCTTTTCATATCATTTGATTCATTGTTAAATATAATTTCATGTACACACGTAATTTCACATATTTCATAAATTTTTTGAATAAGACGAACGGTAAAACATGTACTAAAAAGTCAACGGTGTGAAACATTTTGAAACGGAGGGAGTACTACATACATACATACATACATGTATGTATATACATGTATGTACATGTATGTATATACATGTATGTACATATATGTATATACATGCATGTATGTACATATATGT
>CM020184.1:4438683-4459237 GCA_009805545.1 Oryza longistaminata
CGAGATAGGAGAGAGAAGGGAGGAGGAATCTGGTTCGGGAGGGGGTATACTTCTCTGGTTCTATAATAATTGACGTTTTGGACAAGGTTGAGGTTAAACTTTTATAATTTTGACCATCAATAACTTTAAAAATATTTAGTTTAAAAAACTAGAAAAACATATATAGATTTGTCTTTCAAAACACTATATAAAAGTAAACATGCATTTATTTATTGTATATATATTATAATAGATAAATAAGGTCAAAAGTATATCTTGTAGAGCGTGTCATTGTCCAAAGCGTCAATTAAATGAAACCGGGAGGGAGTAAAAGTTATTCTATACCCCGGGTGTAGAATAATCTTACCCTCTCTCTCTCTATATATATGGTTTAATTTTTAATTTTATTTATGTATATATATACATAAATAAAATTAAAAATTAAACCATATTTTCCCTTCTTTAGTCAAGAGGAAAAAAGATAAACCTAAAAATTAATTCTAAGACAGATAGGAGAAAATATGTTTTAAAAATTTTATTTTTTTCTGTATGACTGACATGTGGGTCCCACTGACATATAGGCGTCCCCGTGACATGTCACGTCATTGACAGAGCAGGTCAGATGAGGTTGTTTGGACCTATATGACACCCAGCATAGTTCGGGATCCAAAACTGTATTTTGAGAGTTCAGAGACTCGGCTAGATGACATATCCATAGTTTAGCGACCACTCGTGTACTTCACTCTTATCTATGTGTGCGTGCCAAATATATCTATTTTTGACGATTTATGTTTAGAAATTCATATAGTTAATAGAAAGTGATACCCATGCATGGTTGCCAACGTGAGATCAACGTGAAATTATGCATGGCCATGTGATCGTTTGTGTATCAAGCTAGAAAGCCTAGAATCATGAAACTGATCATCGACCATGCATCTTACTTATTTTGCTGCAGATACCACGCGATGAATATATGGCCTTGATCACAGATGGCACAATGCGATACGATATAGCCACAACTCAGACCTAACTTGAACGCATCACAGAGACGACTCCTTTTATCTAGAGTGGTGCAGGTGGTGGCTCTCCTTTCGCTCACGGGAGGGGGACGTTGTCAATCGATATTGATCAGTCACGCAACCACTACTTCTGCGCAAGAAGCTGCTAGTGCAACTCCTGTAAGTTTTCCCGGCGCTTTATAACCATATTTATTACTGAAGAGAATACTATCACAAACTCGTGAATTAAGTTCTTCACAGGTTGCAACTTAACTGCGATCTAGTGTTGCACTGATGATCTACCTAGTTAGTGCCTAAACTATTCTAATAGTAGAAATAATCTAGATCTTTTTTCCTTATATATTCAATATGTCATATCTTTTATGCCACCACCAATAAATATTGGTAATTATTTCTACTGGTAGTAAAATACATGAATCAATGACTATGATTATTTCTACCATGCACATTTCCCTACTCGTCTATCCTAGCTACATGGTAATCATCATCGTTACATATTTCGATACCAATTTCTTCCCCTACACTAGTATATCTTCTCCTTTCAATCCCCTACCACACATGCATGCTAGCTCTTCTTTGACTGACAAACCTTTTGCCTAAGAAGTTTCCCGTTCTTTGTTTCTTTCTCATATGATCACAAGCTGCAGCGCACAGAAGTGATATGTCTAACTTGGATGGTACGTAATATTTTTCCATGCGTCAAATTAAAGAAGTCATCACATGCTCATATGATTTAGGCAATATACACAAAAAGGACTAGGGTTAATTTGATCCATGCCACTATAAATATGGCAAATTAAAAATATATCATTACTATTTCACGTTATCTAGTGGGTGCCACTGTAAATTTCTAAATTGGAGCCATGCCACTCCTGTCACTATTTCCGTTCTCGCCCATCCACTCTCCGTGACGACGTGAGGCCACTCGGTGACGACGTCTGGACGTCGTGGTCGTCGTCGACGGCAGGCACGGCATCACCGGCGAGACCCCGACGAGCCGCTGCGCTGCGAAGTCCTGGATCTGCGCCGGCGCCACGCTGGCTGCAACTCCGCGCATACCGCATCAGGTCGGGGAACGCGCCGCCACGGAGGACGCCGACGCCGGGCCATGTTGCGGCGGAACGGGGCACGGCGGGGAGCGGCGGCATGCGGAGGGAGGGAACGGTGGACGCCGCGCTTGAGGGAAGGAGATGCGGCGGCAGCGCGCGGAGGGAGCGAGTTTGCGGCCGACCGGTGGAGGGATCTGCGGCGGCGCGCGGATGGGGAGAACGGCGGCTGCCACATGTGGAGGGAGGGAGATGAAGCAGCATCGCGCAGAGGGGAGGCAGCGAACGGCGGCGGTACGTAGTTGTTGCGCTCCTCGTTTTCATCCTCTTCCTCCTCAGCTTCTTCCTTCCTCCCGGCATGAAGCTCAACCACCGCGCGCTGCTCGGTGCGCTCTCTGAACCGCGAGCGCTCGCGCTGCGAGGCTACAGCCAAGGGCGACGATCTGCCGATGATGACAAGCAGTGCACTGCTTCCGCATGTCGTGACTTTGTGATTTGATCCATGCATTTGAATGTTGCTGTTGCGTGTTGCTTTCGTTTGCAATTAGTCCACGATCTCCTGACAGAGAATTTCTATGTGCAAACTACCGTGGCGTGCGGCGGCGCCGTGAGTCCGCACGCTCGATGCGGAGCTCGGCGACGAGGCATAGGTCGTGGTCGGCGAGCACGACGGCGGCGGTGTCGGTGGCGTCAGGGTCGGTAGCGTCATCCGGGGCGGCGGAGGAGGAGGACGGGGAGAGGAGGGGGAAGACGGAAAGATTGACGGAAAAGAATGGAAAGAGTGACGGAGTGGCATGGCTTCAATTTTAGAAATTTACAGTGGCATCCACCACCTCCCTCCCTCCCGATCTCCCCTCCCTCTCTCGCTCGCTCCTGATCCCCCCCCTCACTCCCTCCCGATCTCCTCCCTCTCTCGCTCCTGATCCCCTCCTCTCTCGCCCCCTCCCTTCTCTCTCTCTACCGATCTCTCTCTTTTTCTATTTCATTTATTTCTGTTTTTTCTCCCTGAAACATTTTTTTCCTCTTTTCTGGAAAAATAAAAAATAAATTGCCAAATTCAAGATTTGAACCCATGACCTCATAGTTTAAAGCACATTCTTCTAACCAATTCATCTAATGATGCTATTTGTTTTAAGAATTTTATGAGAAAGTAATATGATTTTCAATTCTAATATCTTTCGCTATCGAAACTCATAACATGTTACTATGCTCTAGTAGTAATATTGTTGTAGAAATGCAGTAACATGTGACGTTACTGTATAACAAATAGGACGTTACTGCACTTCTGGCAGTAACGTCATAGTAAAATTGTAGTAGATCAGGAATCAAAGCAACAATATATGGGTTAAAGCCTCACATGCTAACCGTATACTTGTTACTGCACGAAAGTATAAGTGTTATTACATAATAGGCGCATATTATCACTTCCAAGTAGCTATGTTACTGCACGATAATTATAGTTTTACTATGTCATTTTTACGAGATGAAGATCGAATAGGTGGGCTATAGGTAAAGCCTGTAGGTGGCTTTGAGCGAGATTTGATTGATGTAGGTGTTGTTTGAACAATTTTATACATTTGGTAAGACCATGTTACTGCATGTATATGCCCTCGTTACTACAAGTTACACATTCTGTTACTGCATGTGGAGGGTTAAAGTTCAAAATGCCAATATTTGAAAAGCAATATCTCACAAGATATGTATTATTTTTTAAAATCGTTCCCACCATGATGCTATAGTGTTACTGCATGTGGAGGGTTAAACTTCAAAATGCATCTATGTACTCCCCTCTTCAAGAAACCGTTCTTCCTCACTCTTCTCAAGAAAATCGGTCTCATCCCTCTAATATAGTGTTACTGCATGTGCATGACGTCACTGCACTTTTGACAGTAATATTGTGGTGAATTACACTAAATCAGAAATTGAAACAAAAATATATAGGTTAAAAGTCTCAAATGCTAACCATATACTTGTTACTGCACAAAAGTAAAAGAGTTACTGCACGGAAGGTATACGTTACCACGTGTTTATGCAGTAACACTACCCAAAAATACAGTAAAACGCAGTATAGTAACATCGTGATGCGATTGTAGTAACGTACAACAGACAAGTAGTAACAAGTAATAGTATAGTATTACTACTTGTGGAGAGACAAATTGCAAAAAAGTCAAGCTTTGAAGAACAATATCTCCCAAGTGATGTAAGGTTTTTTAAAACCGTTTACACCATGATGCTAGAAAAAAAGAGATTATCAAAAGTAGATCCGTCATGACTATATTTCAACTATATTTTAACGTTGTTACTGCACGTAAGACACAGTGTTACTGCACAGAGGTCGTCGTGTTACTGCACCGTCCTGGGACGAGAGCTGAGAAGATGTGGGTGGTGGGGGGAGTTAGTAGGCGGGTTTGACCGGTGGGATGGGCCTTTGACCGAGGTGGGAGGTGGGTTTTGGGCCTTGGTAAGGAGGGGGAGGTGGGTGTGACCCTTGGGAGGGAGGGGTATAGAATATTCTATACCATATATATATATATATGAGTCGTCATATATATAGCCCTTCTTTTTAAGTTATATATATATATATATAGTGCCGCTCTCGCCGGCTGCCGCTGCGATCGTACGAATCACTAAACTGAACATCGAGAGACGCGATGATGAGCGACGACGTCCTCACGCTGGCGATCGACGACGAGGTGGCTGCGGCGCTGAAGGTGATCGACGGCTACGACGACGTCGACCCTGCGCTGAAGACTGTCTGCAAGCTGGCGTTGGAGGTGATGGCCGGCGTCGAGCCCGTGGCGGAGACTCTCCGCAAGGCGGAGGCGATCCTACGCATGAAGAAGATGAAGCCTCCTCCGGCGGCGAAGGAGAAGGTGAGCCAGGCCTACATCGACTCCCTGCTCTCGCGCCCGCCGCCGGTGCCCTACCCGGCCTCCCGGAAGGACTTCTCCGATGACCTCCCCAATGATTACTCTCGCTACAGCCTGGTGTCCCAGGCCGCCGACGCCATCAACAAGATCCACGCCGAAGCGGCGAAGACGCTAGGATATTAGAGGAGTACAAACGTACGGGTGAAGCCTACTACTATTAGCTTGGCTTATGATTATTTATATTTATTTAGGTTAACAAGGAAGACAGCGAGGATTTGTTCTACTAGTAGTTAG
Source organism: Oryza longistaminata (assembly GCA_009805545.1). Lineage (NCBI taxonomy): Eukaryota > Viridiplantae > Streptophyta > Magnoliopsida > Poales > Poaceae > Oryza > Oryza longistaminata. Next base: position 4,443,892 of record CM020184.1, read on the forward strand.
TACTTTCTCCGTTTCACAATGTAAGACTTTCTAACATTGTCCACATTCATTTAGATGTTAATGAATCTAGACATATATATGTGTTTAGACTAGAAAAAATGCCCGTGCGTTGCAATAGGTGTAGGCTATTTTAATCTTATTATTGTTCACTGTGAAATTCACCGTGAGAATTCGTTTGGATATATATTCGTCAAGAGAATCATGTCAAGTTTGCATGTGAGTTTTTTTAAATAGATTTCTTATACGATATGCATTTCCAAAAACAAATGAACTTAAAACCCGATTCAAATACGGATCTTGTCAGGGTTATGGATATCACATACCTAATAGTAATCGACTAAGCTCGGCAGGGCCCACCATATACCTTGTCTTATACGGAAACAAACCTCGTATATAGAGGGAGTTCCGGATAGGGAAGGACAAGAAGAGTTCTATATGAAAACGACAAGGACTAGTTGTCACGCCCAGAAATTCCCAAATAGAATTCCAAGCAGAATGTGCATTAAAACCCTCGTCCAGGACCGGCCGGGGTACACAAACGACAATGTTGACATACAGATCCACGTCTTACAAACATTGAAAAAAAAAGTCTTACATAAATGCAGCGGAAAAACGAAAGATAACATGAGCTAAGCCTTGACTGGAACTGCAGCGGGAACACCACTCCACAGGCATCCTCGACGGCACGGACGAAGCCTACTCCTCGGAGAATCCACCATCGGACACATACTCATACTCTGGGGTTGGGGAAAATAGAGCAAGACTGAGTACTAACCACTGTACTCAGCAAGTCATACCGGAATGGGGGTATGATGCAGGGATTTAACAAGAAATAGCTATACAGGTTCATTTGCATAATACTGGCATTTAATAACAGAAGTTGAATGCGAAAAAACAGTTGTAATAATTAATCAATATTAATCATCCACTGTCCAACGCTAAACCACGTTGCAACAGGCCCAGCCATCCACCTGTACTATCCAATTTCATTAGACTAAACTAGGATGAGTCTAATCACGGTGAATCTGGTTGACCGCCCATAACCGCGGGCACGGCTATTCGAATAGTTTTACTCTGATCAGAGGTGTACAACTGTACCCACAAGACACAGCCCCACGACACGTTTCCGTGCGCCGACATGCCACCACGACATACCGGAAAGATATTGTATTTGTGTGATTCAGATGAATAAAGGAGCAACACCGGTTTCGGCCAACAGGATGTAGTGCTATTACCTGTAAGATAAGGGGCCCGAACCTATATAAAAATCCATGTCTCCATCTCTTTCACCTCAATCTCGCATATACCCTAGTACCAACGATCCCCATATCATCCAAATACCGTAGTCGCGATATCAAACGTTGACAGATCTGTATTTCCAAAAGCGAACGAACTTAGAAACCAACTCATACACGGATGACGTACAAAGTGCCGGCAAAAACATCTTTAATTTTTATAATAAATAGAGATTAATTAACATCTATATGTATATAGGCAATGCTAGAAAGTCTTACATTGTGAAACGGATGGAGTAGATCTTAGCTCGGTTTACTATCTTACTTATTAGATATATATGTGTGTCTCTGTCTTGGGTTTATCTAAGTTCATAGGTATGGGTTATGGTTTATCGTATCGAAAGAATCAATCAGTATTATGAGATATGTCGATGTCTTATTTCTGTCTGCTTTCTCATTACTATTTCATTCCTTCCTTATTTTTTTTTTGTTTGCTTTTTGCACTGGTTGCAATTCGAGCTGTGACAATAACCACCACCTGTACTTCAGAACGAAGACTCCTGATACTCATCATACTGAATTCTGGTCTGGATACTTTCGCTATATATGTGATTTATCGCGGTAAATAGCGGATGATCATTTGTTTATGAAATCAACAACAGAAAACGCACAAGAAAGAGAAGACTTCTCTGAATATTCCAATTAGCTGAAGTTGGTAGACTAACACCTGAATTTCTAACCCTGCATGCACGCTTGTTTTCTAACTTGGTACTTCCTCTGTTTTCACACGTTTTAGGTTTTAAATGGATTCATACATGGATTCATGTATGGGTTCATGGTTTTAAAATTTATATGAATTTAAATTCATATAAATTTTAGTAAATCTAGACAAGTGATAGAGAGAGAGTACTTGTTTGGCATGAACTTGTAGTACACGTACGAGTAGTTTTCTCATGAGGACCTGTTCTGTTTGGCATTAACTTGTACACACGTGTTCTTTGAGACATTGTTAATCTGTACAAGTAGTCTCTCAGGGACCTTGTTCGCTACTATTATCAGTGGCGCAGATAAGATTTAGGTGATCCTACCTTGCGCCCTAGCAAAGATCAATTCATTGATTTCGATTGACACTGACAAAATACAAACCGAAAAAAAAATACTGACTTGTACTCATATGAACCCAACATTCTGATCACACATTGGGCACCCTAGCATCACACCCGGACAGGAAAAAGGAGAAACTTGAACCAAAAAAACAAAACACGAGCATTCATGGCTTTGAACCAACTTTATTTTAACAGTACGTCAGTAACCGGAGTGATCGGTCAACATGACCGATTGAGGAAGCGCGGCAACAAAAACACTGCGTTGATTGTGAATGCTAAACAGGACTCCCTCCGTCTCAGAATATAGCAATCTAAAATGGGATGGGACCCATTCTAAGATAATGTATCTGGACATCTCATCCTATCCTAGTTGCTATATTGTGGGACGGAGGGAGTAGGAAATTTACCGCCGTTTATTTGAGACACGCAGTGACCAAAATGCTGCGGAAGTACTGAGAGCTTACGCAAAGTATGTACTCTATATATACTCTCTCCGTATTTTAATATATGACGCCGTTGACTTTTTGATAAACGTTTGACCTTTCGTCTTATTTAAAAAAAATTATGTAATTGTAATTTATTTTATTGTGACTTGATTTATCATCAAATGTTCTTTAAGCATCACATCAGTATTTTTATATTTGCATAAAAATTTTGAATAAGACGAGTGGTCAAACATTGGTTAAAAAGTCAACGGCGTCATACATTAAAATATGGAGGGAGTACATCCGAGGGAGTGGGACTGTGACAACCATGGCTGGCAATGATAACTGATAAACTACAGCAAATTATCAAACTCAAATGCAGCCGACTCCAGAAGGCTTATCCCGCTGAAGGGTGCCACTTCTCCCGTACTGTTAGATTTGGTTTAATCATGTGCCCTTCGTGTACTGTAGCACATCTCTTCTTCTTCTTCTTCTTTTTTTTCTTTTTTTTCTTTTTTTTTTTGGCATGAGCACGAGGACTACATGTTGCAGCGTGAGCGTCGTGTGTTCTGGCCACGAAGGTGCTCGAAGCGAGTCTTTAGCGATTAGCGGTACATCGCGCCAATGCTTTGACGTGGGTGATGGCACCAGAGACGGATCCAGAAAATTGGTTCGTTGGTGTCATAACGTGTCTACCGGTGTCATAGTATGCTAATTATGCTTAGAACATGATATTATAGTATATGGATTAGTAGTTTTGCTATAGGTTTTGCCGAAAGTCGTCGGTGTTGCCTGACACCGATGATTATACTGTAGATCCGCCCCTGGATGGCACACGTCACACGGAATACTGGCAGGCGCGCACGGCGGAGGCCTCAACGGCTAGCAGTCCCGTTCTTTTATACTTTTTCAGTTTAGATGTAATTTTGTTATATATATATGAGAAGTAAACCCAGAAAACGCTGCAATTTAGCACGCAGCACCAAAACTCTGTGTCTTTTGTGTTTATCCCAATTCCGAGCAAATTTGGTTCCAGTGTGAGTTGGAGAGTTAGTTACGAAGGGAGATTCCCGGGCATCGCCTGATATTTTGTATCGGCCGCCGCGTTCGACCACTCCAGCACCCCATCCCGGCGTGGGACGTGGGCGTTCGCGCTTTGCCGTCAGTTGGTCTTCCAGCGGACGAAGGTGGCGACACTCACACGCTCCGGGTTCTATCAGTAACTTCTAGGTATGTTTTATCAGTAACTGGGTTCGGCATGTGTTGATGTGAGTCAACCTGTGGAGGACCATCGACACCGGCGGCGATGTCCCGTTCCCCGCGATCGCCTGGCACTCTCAGTCATCCTGCGGGCGGTGCCACCGGAGACGCTCCGGCCGTCCGCTCGCCGAGAAGGACAACGCCTAGGAAGCCTGGGACGCGCGCGCTCAAGTCCTTGCGAGTGGGCGCTGATTAATTGTGTGAAGGAATCGCGGCGCGGGCACAAAAGCTTCGTCGACATTTGAGTCCATGCGATTGAAAAGCGGTGAACAGGTGGAGGACTTCAGTCTCCGGCTCTAGAGAGTCATCGGCTAGCGATCTCCGCCTTCTCGACGAGGAGAAGGTCATGTGCAAGCGCGTCGTGCTCACGATAGCGTGGCCGCGGTAGGCGCGGGCGTGATCAGTGGTAACGGAGGCGGCGTCAAGTCCGGGCAATCTCAGACCATGGGCCGTGACGTCTCCAAGGACAAGTGCCGGCCACTACTAAAAAAGTACTACCGCTAGGCCAAGCGCAATCACGAGAACATGGCTTTGGAGAACCTTCTCATTGCTGAACCTACCTGAACAGGCCGATCGAGGAAGATGGCGAGCCCACGCTCCTGGTGGCGCAAGTGTGCGAGCTCCCTCCTGCCAACAAGCTGGAATTGGTCAATGGCGAGGTGAACCCAGGGGCGAAGCGAGAAAAAATAGTCACCGGGGTCACCACTAATTGACTATAGCTTATAATAATCTTTAATTGACTATAGCTTATAATAATCTTAAGATAATCCTAAAACAAAACTATCGACCATATAGGTGGTGTTCTTTTCTCCTGAAGATAAAAATAAAGATTAAGGTTTTTACGCAAAACGAGGTGGTATTAACGTATGATTGATTGAGTTTTAATGATTACAAACTTGAAAAATAGATTAATATGATATTTTAGAGCAACTTTCATATAGAAAGTTTTTGTACGAAACGCACCGTTTACACAGTTTGAAAAGCGTACCACGAAAATCTTAATCTTCATCCAACTCTTGCTAGAGAAAAGAACGGGACCATAATATAGTAAAATAATGTCTTTTGGAGTAAAGCAGGAATACATAGCAGCACAACAAGGCAATTTGTGGACTTGTGTGAGTTGCTTTCCTTCTGGGCTCAAATCTCATATGTATATCGGGCTGTCGTATAATAAGTGATAGCTAATTTTCTAATTACTACTTACAAGTATTGTTTAGTTGCTAATTGAGCTTGAACAGAACAATGGCATTGGACCACCGGGGTCTAGCAGTTTCCTTAACTGGGGTCATAGCCGGTAAATTAGTGCTGGTACAAGATGTTCGCAAAAAATCGTCGGGGTCTACTGACCCCAATGAGTAACTCTAGCTTCGCCCCTGGGTGAACCTGAACGAGGAACGAACCATCGCCTCTCTCCGGTGACAAGGGGGAGCCGACCCCGATTGGATCTTGGACACGGGCACCTCCAAGAGGCTCCAACCATATGACCGGCGCACGGGACGCCTTCTCCAAGCTCGACACCTCCGAGAACGGCACGGTCAATTTCAGCGTGCGACTCCTCACGCGTGCGCAATGAAGGGCGCGACACACTGCTTTCGCTTGCAAGAATGGTGACCATTGCACGCTCACCATTGTCTACTACATCCCCAAACTTCACAGAAACATGGGGAGCTCGATACGAAAAGTATTTTCTATACCTAGGTGCCATGTATGCATGTAGTTTAAACAATTATATAAAAAATTCATAAAATTTGATAAAATAGACTATGATAATATAAGACACTATAAAAACATGCAAGTCTAAATTAGATCTACACATGAAGAAACAAAAATGATAAATTTTATCTGCGCTGTAGGGATACTATTCACTGTATGATTTTATTATTTTTGTATCTCTAGTTATAGATCAAATTTGGTCTTGCATGCTTGTGTATAAATTTATATCATCACAATCGATGTTACTATTTTTTTCAATTTTTTCTATAACTATTTGAGTCGCATGCAAATAATAGGTGCCATGGTACCTAGGTGTAGAAAATCCTTGTCCGAGCTCGATAAGGTACGTTGCAAGACGGTGATCAAGGATGCAGTCCTCACCCTGCACAACCCTCAGTTAGGCTTGCTGTGCCGGGTGCGTTGGGGAGCGGGGCGCCTGTATGTGCTCTATGTCGAGCCCGTGCAGCCGGTGTCGCTCATGGCTAAGAGCTCCAAAGATGCCTGGATTTGGCATGCCAGGTTCGAGCGCCTCAACTTCAACTCCCTCCGTGCGAATGAGGGAGTCGCGGGACAACTGACGGCGCCTTATTCTCCCCAACAAAACAGCATCGTCGAGCACCGCAACCAAATGGTTGTGGCCTTGGCGAGGTGTATGATGAAAGCCAAAAACATGCCATGGGAGTTTTGGGGCGAGGTGGTGACAACAGCCGTGTTCATCCTCAACCACTCGCCAACTAAAAGTGTATGTGACAAGACACCCTACGAGGCGTGGCACGATTCAACACCTGTCATGCACTACTTCAAGATCTTTGGCTACGTCGTCTATGTCCACGCACGGAATGCCTCACTAATTTTAGTGAAAATCAAAGGCGAGATGTTTTTTTCTCAGAATTTCTAAGATTTTATTTAATTTAGTAGAGCGTTACATGACGGTGTAGTTTATAGGAAGTTTGATGGACTTTAAATATATTATAGATTATGGTTTTTTAGCCTTTGAAAACCATTTATAATCTGGATAAGTTTATTTTATGGAAAGTGAAGGATGATTGGTGTCAATTTTACAGTTTACTTTTGAATTTTAGACTTCGACTAAAGTTTAGTTATGTGTTATAAGTGGAGTTTTTACTATTCATTTTGCCACATCTAAAATTCATTTTTTTCCATGGTCCTATTCACCACAGTACACGCAACAAGGTGACATATATTCATCAATTACTTTTACCATACACTTTGAAAGAATGCGAAAAATATATAGGTATGTTTGGTTTGGTGCCAAATTTTGCCATTCCAATTATTTGGCAACTTTAATAGTATATACTAGCCATTTGGATTGATGCCAATTTTAGTAAAATCAATAGAGTTGATACGGAGCCAACTTAGAATCGGGTGGCGCCCGATGGGGAGAGGGAAAAATCGGGCGCTGACGTCAACATGACACATACGTGCAAAACCGCTTTAAACTATTTTTTTCTCTTAAATTATTTATCCAAATCATGATCTGATTGCACCATTAAATTCGTTGCAATTAAATCCTTAAAACAAGACCACACATGGATATATTCCGATGAAAAAAAATTTAGCTTATTATTAAATTACTTTTAAATGTTGCACGACGTTCCACCAAGTATATCGGAATTGTTTCACTAAGTAGATTTAAAATGTTTTAATATTTTAAATCGGGCGTTGCTTCACCTTATATAAAAATAATAATATTTCAACAAATAGCGAAAGAATGTTTCAGTTCACTGCAATATTTGATCCATACATAGTGAAACATTATAACTACACTAGGTGAAACATTTTGGTGGAACAAAAAATGAAACGAATTCCCTTATTATAGAGGGTTTCCAAAATATGTGGGTGATTTGTTGCAAAAGAATATTTCAGTTCACTGCAACATTAGATCTATACATAGTGAAACATTATGAGTACACTAGGTGAAACATTTTTCTGGAGACACGTGGCAGGTGGGGGCAGAGACCATGGTGGGGTCCAGGCGTCACGTGTCACGTGCGTGGGGGGAGGGGGTGAGTGCCCGATTTTTGCTCCCCCCGCCGATCGATCGATCGCTGGCATTCTCCAGTTGATACTACTCTTTTATACCAAAAAGAAGTTTTGGCCACTACCAATTATTTTGGTATGGCTTCAAACCAAATATGCCTTGTATCTTATAATTGGACTTGACTTCAGGCCAGGAGTACAATGTGAGGCGGATCGCCCGACGGTGTTTCATCACTAGTCAAAAAAAATGTCTCACCAAAATTTGTTTAACATATTTTATCACTCGCCGAATAAGATACTATGTTTAAATTGCCAAGTCGCCGGCGGCCAAGGAGAGGAGAGCCAGCACTCGCTCGTCGGCTCGGAGGTTCTGATCTCATCTGATGGAATTGATAGAAACAAAAAAAACAGTTTGATCTGGTTTGATAGGTGGGATGTTGATATTCTGAAACTATCTGCTTCAATGTCAGTATGAAAAATGGCTAGGTATTGGTAATATTGATACTGTTGGTACTGAGTTTGGAGGTTGGTTTTGGGGGAGGGAATATGGCTTCATATCTTGGATTCTTGATATAGAATTGCTGAATAAGTTGGACCATATTTGTAGCAATTTTTTGTTGCTTTGGGGTGTGTACATCCATTTTGTGATGCTATTTTTTTGAGGATTGTGATCATATTCATCCTGAGTCCTGATGAAACTGCAGTGCTTGATGTTTTCATTTTCCAGGCTAGTGGTAATTGGTTTGACCAACTAGTTGTTAGCTTTACAGTTGTTGCCTTCCTGTTTCAGAGCATGATTCAGTTCCACTGTTACTGAGTTTGATCCAACTTTGCAGTTGATTTGGTGAGCAGTATAGCTTATGTTGGATTCTTGGTATCGAATTTTGCTAAATATGTTGGATCATCCTTTACTGAAATCTGTATAACCATTGTTTTTCATTGCCTCCGATGTGCTATGATTTGTGAGCTTACTTATGAATTGCAGTGCTTGCTCTTGTCATGTTCCAGGGCAGTGGTAACTGGGATATGTTTGATTGCTCCAATTTGTTAGTGTAGCTTTACATATGCGCATTCCATTTTCAGAGTAGTACACAGTTTACACAAAGGAGGTCGTCACAACTACTGTAAACTGTGTACATACACTTTAGCTGCCTGACAAGTGACAATAAAATTTTCTCCTTTGAGGCCTTAAATAAAAAATTCTGACACAACAAATACAGCTAAATAGCATATTTAATTACGATTGGCATGACTACTTTTTATTTGTAGTCATTTTTTTACCCTCTACCGTATTTTTTTTCTGAGATATTTATTAATTTGATTTTTTTTCTAAGTCAAATTACCTACCATTTTTTTAGTTCATGAAAGTATTCGTTATTTCGATTTATGTTTTTTTAGTTCTAGCATACCCGAAAATCTACAGATAGCACGTTTGAATTTTACATTGCAATTTTTGAAACTTGTAGTGGGTTCATATAAGATTTATTGTGCTATTTTGGTTCATGGTACGTAGATTTTTCATTTGTCTGACAATTTCCTAATGTAATTGGAAAATGCTACGCTTACTTATATTGTTCTTACTAAATTTTTACTAACATCGATATGTCATGTCATGGGTACAATTAGATTTTCTATAACTTAAAACGAAACAGTTAACATCATTGTTTTGTAATAAGAGTATGGTAAAAAAGACAGTGGTATAGCAGTACTCACTGAAATTAGGATCTTTTGTCACATGGATTGTAGCCCAGTGACCAACACAGGGGTTAAAACATTACACGTAGATATAAACCACCACAAAATGTATCGACAGATGCTTGGAATCTTAGATAGTCCAAAAGGAAAATATAATCGTGATGGCGTATTTTGGTGACATTTAGATGCGTGTGATGTTTACCTTACGACGGGTGGAAAATTTAGGTATTCAGACTGACTTCTCAAAGCTATCGACTATGAGAAAATTGGGGCAATATAAACCTCTTCCATATCCCGGTCAATCCACGTTACAGTGACCATCCAAACTAGTCCTAAAGGATATCATGGCCAGTCCATCAAAGTCCTAATCTGCTACGTGTAAGCTGTCAGAGTAATTGATACGGAGATTCCATTTACATCCACGAGAACACGACTTCCCAATCTAACATAATTTGATTTCCAGAACTGAGTAACGAGCATCACCCACACCCAATCACTAGTGTTCAATAATTGAAGATTTTACAGATGAATATAATTCTCGTATTTATACATCACCACACCGATACGTGCATGATCAGAGGAAAATATATAGAGCTAATTATATATAAGTAAAAAAAGAGGAAAAAGTACGAATTACGCCCCCCCCCCCGAACTATCGCGGTCGACCGAATTACCCCCTGAACCACAAAACCGGACATTCTTCACCCACAACTATGCAAAATCGGACGATATTACCCCCCTCGATCAATCCGCGGTAGTTCGTGGCGGTCCATCAGCATTCTATTTATAAAAAGATGTGGGACCCACCTGTCATACTCTTCCACTTCATCTCTCTTATCACGCGCGGCGGCCGCGAGCGGCAGCGGCCGGCGCGGCTGGTGGAGGGCGGCGGCGGATGGGCAGACGGCCAATCCCTGGAGGTCTCTGGATGGATGAATAAATAACTGATCATCCGAATCCATCCCGAGAAGAAGCCTTCGATCGGAAGGAGGAGGAGGATGCATCAACAAACTAATTAACCCAAGCATGAAACACCAAGTTAATTAATCAAATCAAGAAATTAATCAACCAGCCTGAAGCATGGTCCGCTAACGTTTAGCCCTCACCTTTTAGCCTCAAATTAGCCTTCAAGGATCCAAACAGGTGGGCTAATTTTGAGCTAATGTGAATTAGCCCCTTCAAGGGGTGCTAATGGGGCTAATTTTGTGTAGGGACCATAAAAAAGCAGCTCTTTCTCTCTTCTCTCTCTCTCTCCTTCTCTCTCCTCTCTTTCTACTCTCTCTCCACCTTTTAGCCTTGAATTAGCCCATGGATCCAAACATACCACCCTAGGCTAATATTTAGCTTACCAATTCATGACTAAACATTAGCTCTCAAAATTAGCCCTGGCTAATCTTCCAAACAGGGCCAAAATCTAGTGGCGCAAGGTCAGTAGGCAGCTAGCTCCGGACATTCAGGCGTGGATTAGTTCAGAAGTCGTCGAGGCCAGAATCGCCCTCATCGAACTCTGGAACGGCTAGGATGTCGGCGCCGACGAGATCTCCTCGCAGCCGGCACCGTTGGGTCGGTGCTGAGACCGGTGTCGCGAGAGGCGCTGAGCGCCGACGTCTGCCCGGAGTTCGACCGAATCCGTTGTCTCCATCATCCCTACCTCCCCCTCCGACCCCGCCCACCGCCTGTCCGCTGCCTGCACCCCCGCCGCCCGCCGCCCCCGCGTACGCCGCTTGCCGCCAACCGCGCCTGCCGACCTCGCCGCTGCTGCTCCGCTAACGCCGCCGCCCACTTTCTGCCCCTGCATCCGCCCCGTGAGAGAGAAAGAGAGGAAGAGGGAATGGAGGGTATGACATGTGGGTCCACATTTTTAAAAATATAAAATGCTGACTGAATTGCCACGTGTAGCCACGTAGGACAAAACCGCTCTGAATTGCATCGAGGGGGTTAATTGTCCGGTATTAAAATTTAGGGTGGAATAATATCTGGTTTTTGAGTTCAGGGGTTAATTCGGTCGACCTAATAGTTAAGGAGGTAATTCGTACTCTTTTTTAAAAAAATGAACAAACACGATGGAAACAGGGTGAACGTATAGGTGGTAGCAACGCTGACGCCAGGATATGCTGCATGTGTGAGAATTAAGACGCAGGAGAATTACCATGACAACAATTACTAAACTACCCATGATGCCATGATTAAGTTAATTATTTCTAGTTTCTAAATTTATCATTCAAAATTGAAGGGTGGATACTTGTTGGCTTGAGAGGTACCTGGGGTGTCTTCCAAGCACCGTAAAAGTTCTCGTTGGGAGAATAAACCAAAGCATTCATGTTAATTTTCTTCTAACTCAAATTGAATGGTGGTTAACCGCCGGAAGACTTTGAATTAAATTTGTCGGTACATCAGTTTAAAAAAAAAATCCTACTTTTCAAACACCGCTACTTTTGTTTGGTATTTTAAATAAGATTAAGATCAAACTTTTATAACTTTAACCATCAATAACTTTAAAACTATTTAGTTTAATAGTATTAAAACAACATAAATAGATTTATCTTACAAAATACTCGCTCCGTTTCAGGTTATAAGATGTTTTGATTTTGTCAAAGTCAAATTGCTTTAAGTTTTAATAAGTTTATAGATAAATATAGTAATATTTACATACCAAATTAGTTTTATTAAATTAATAATTAAATATATTTTATAATAATTTATCTTGACCGAAAATATTATTTTTTTCTATAAATTGGTGAACTTAAAAACACTTGACTAACTAAAGTCAAAACATCTTATAACTTAAAACAAAGAAAATATTACAACAAAAATTTAAAAATATTAATTAATTTATATTTTATAATGAAAAACATAGTAAAATATATATTTCGGAACCGTATCATTCTAGAAAACTAACTATGAGAGTATATATAAAGTTGTACACGAGACAGTAATTCCGATGAAAGTAGTATAGTAAAAAAGGTGAAGAATTGGACGGCCCGGATGGCCACTCCTGCGCTTATAGCCTTATCCATCCCACCCACCCCGTTTCGTCCTCGACACCCCGCCCGCCGCTCGCGCCTCCACCTCCTCCCTCCCGCACCACCGCTCCCGCCCGTCTCACCGGCGCGCAGCCGCAGCCGCAGCCGCCGCGCCGCGCCACTTCGCCGGTGCCGTCGCGCGTGGTCGCCGCCGTGCTCAACGCGCGCGACGAGATGACGAGGGTGGCAGTGGTGGGCGCCGGGTGAGCGGGCTGGCTGCCGCGCACGAGGCGGCGAGGGGCGGCGGCGTGCGAGTGACGCTGTACGAGAGGGAGGAAAGCCTCGGCGGGCACGCCAGGACGGTGGCCGTCGACGGCGACGCCGGCCCCGTCGACCTCGACCTCGGATTCATGGTCTTCAACAGGGTACGTACTACTATACGTGTACTACACATTTTCTAGCTAGCAAAATATATATATACATGCAGCATTCCCCAGTATTTGTTTGCCCATGTTCATAATCATTTCCTTCCTAATCACCTACCGATTTCTTGCGTCAATCTACATGCCAATCTTGTTGGAACAATCATCTACTACCGCCATTTCATTTCCCAACGTACATACATTTTTCCTAGTTAGACCCTTTTGAAGCAAACGTATGAATTCCCACATTTTTACTGTGTAACTGTGTCAAACGACAGTTTTGAACCTTTCCTGACAATCCTGCATTCAAAAAGGCCCTTAATCTTCTCCATTTTACCTCATTGATCATGCCATTTAATTGGACATCACTAGCTAGCTAGGAAGCTGATCAATCAAAAGGAAAATAGGAATATCAATTAAGTTAGAAAGGAATCAAGGCGCAGGAAATCAGTGGGATTTATTGCTGCAGATATTTGGATGGTAATCTGACGAGGTTTTGAATTGTCGGCGGGTGGGGGTGTGTGTTAAGGGGGCTACGTGGAGGCAGCGATCGCCTTACGGTGTCACGCGGCCAAAACCATGGCGACGACCCGAGTTAGACAGGCCAGACAGTGATGGAGTAGATTATTAACCAAACTGGCCTCTCTTTAGCATATCTCACCTACTAGTTACTACACTTGTCAAATTGGCGACTAGCCAGTAGTAGCTGAAAAATAAGCACGAGACACGTCGATCGATACATGCCTGCCTCAAGACTGTACTACTTTTACACCCGTAGCTGATTCGCCGGATTTCGTTTACGACCAAAGCCATTAATCACGTGTTTCTCGTTAACAGTACAAATACTGTACTAGTAGTAACTTACTAAATCAAAACATTAAACATGATTTCCATAAACTCCACATCATCAAGAAACTAATACTAGACACTACTCTTCCAATGCAAACACTATTATTCCATACTTAAATTTAATGCTCCTTATCTCACATGATGTAATACTTAAATTTAATGCTCCTTATCTCACATGATGTTTTGTATGTTGTGTAGGAATTATGTCTCATGCAAGACATGGTTTTCTTCTCTTTTCTCATTTATTCACTTGCCACATTATTTTTTATCCTAGGTGGTAGCTTATTTAATGCTATGGCACAATTCTAGTCATTGGGTTGGGACTGCCCTTAGGCCATTCCCAACCCATAGTGTCCATAAGCAGTGTCTATGGTGCCATGTCAATAAGACATCACAATAGAAACTACACTTCACAACCCATGATTTTTTAAAGCGGGCCATTAATAAATACATCATCTCTCTTCTCTACCAATCATATTTATTCTTCATCTATTATGAAGACATTATTATCTCCCAATGCAAAACTTATAGTGTCTAGTGCATAGGTGGTTTTTGTGTTGAAGCTGTGTCTTGCATGAGACCCAGTTTCTTCCTCTCTTCACTCTCTCTCTCTTAATTAATATAGTGCCAAATAAGCTAAAAGTCCTACATGGCAATGTAGTTAATACCATAGACACCATCCTAGATGGAGAGTTGGGACTGCCCTAATACGTCCTGTCAAAAAAATACCTGGCCCAATTAATCCTGAGATGAATCTGGACTCCCAACAAATTTCCTCTCTAGGATTGAGGTTTATTTTGAAGGTACAGATAGAGTACTAACTAAACAGTGTCAGTGTGGTAAGCTAGGGAGTTCTAATCCTGTAGCTCCAAGTTAATTTGTGCTGTGTCCTCCGGGATTATGTACTTTTTTCTTTCGGGCCTGTTCACTTTGATGCCAAAAAAAACCTTACTAAAATTTGGCATTGCCAAAATTTTAGCAAATACTTATCAAAATTTTGGCAGGATTTCTTATATAGTTATCAAAATTTGGTAGCAAACTAAATGTAGCTACTTTTTTGATAATTTTATCAAAATTTGTTAAGGTTAAAAATGGTATCAAAGTGAACAGGCCCTTCGAGGTACAGACAAAGCATGTGATGTGCTGCTGAGCCCATGACAACATGTGATCTGAATGCGCCATGGCCCATGGGCCACCGGCTGGGCCATCGGCACACTGTATTGTCCTTTTTTCTTTGGAAAAAGTCCACTTTGACTCCCTTAATTATCGACAGAATCTAATTCGTGACCCTCAACCGCAAAACCGGATAAGACGACTCCCCGAACTATTGAAACCGGTGCAATTTGACTCCCTCAGCGGTTTTGGAGGGCGGTTTCGCTGACGTGGCGCTGACGTGTCGATGTTGACCTAGTCTTCATCTCACGTGGCGCTTACATGGCATTCGAATTAAAAAATATATGTGGGACCCATCTGTCATTCACACCCAAAAATATATTGTGGGACCCACTGACATGTGGGGCCCACGTGTCATCCTCTCTTATCTACCTTCTTCAACCTCCCCCTCTCTTTCTCTCTCTTTCTGTTCGCGAGCGTGGGATGGGGGCTAGCGGCGGCGGGAGGGCTGGCGAGCGAAGGCCGGAGCAGGGGCCAGATCGTCGGCGGCGGCGTCGGTGGACG
>CM020184.1:4461359-4477487 GCA_009805545.1 Oryza longistaminata
GGCCGCCGCCGCTTGTCCAGCTCTCGCCCTTGCAGACCAGTGAAAAGAAGAGAGAGAGAGGATGACATGTGGGCTCCACATGTCAGTGGGTCCCATAATATATTTCTTTGTATGAATGATAGATGGGTCCCACATATTTTCTTAATTTGAATGCCACGTAAGCGCCACGTGAGACGGAGACTAGGTCAACATCAACACGTCAACGCCACATCAGCAAAACCGCCCTCCAAAACCGCTGAGGGAGTCAAATTGTACCAGTTTCAATAGTTCGGAGAGTCATCTTATCCGGTTTTGCGGTTGAGGGTTACGAATTAGATTCTGCCGATAATTAAGGGAGTCAAAGTGGACTTTTTCCTTTTTCTTTTTCCATCAGCTCGATCGCACCGCGACATTGCTGATAATAATGGAATAAAATGTTCTCTTTATTTTACTATCTGTGCAAAAAAAAAAGCATTAAATCTTGGTTTGCTTAGTGCAGCATGTTATATTTTAGGGACAAAATGGTTTTCTCATATCACGCAATTGCTAGAAAGAAATGGAAATAAAAAAAATGCTTATGTAACGTTACATTATAGACTGCACGTTCGTCAACTACAATTGCACTTCCTCCGTATGTAAATATTTGACACCGTTGACTTTTTTTAAACATATTTGACCGTTCGTCTTATTAAAAAAATAAATAATTATTAATTCTTTTCATATCATTTGATTCATTGTTAAATATACTTTTATGTATACATATAATTTTACATATTTCACAAAAGTTTTTGAATAAGACGAACGGTCAAATATGTTTAAAAAAGTCAATGACGTCAAATATTTAGGGACGGATGGAGTATACAGTACTACTACTAAAAGAACTCAACATTTTAGCACTCTTTACAGTTATTAAATAATTTTATTTTATTTTATTACTCAAATTTTTTCTTAAAAAATCAATATAACTATTAAATTCATTTCTGTGCTTGTCTGGGCTTCAAGTGGGCCTCCTAATACAGACGGATGTAAAAAACCGATTTTCACATATAGACGTGTTTTATCTGTTGGGCATTCTCCCAATTATTACAAACGGATCTTTTAAGGCCAGCTTTTTTAAAAATAAAATTATCCATGATACCTACAAAATTGTTTTTCAGTAGCAGTGAATTGTGGGCCCCTACTAGCATTCCTCCACAGGTAACCCACACGATTGGCACGGATCTAAAAATTGTGAATTGAAATATAAACTCAAGATTGGAAGCAACACAGTACACTATATATATAGATGAAGGGAAATTAAACGATTGATGGGTCCCTCCCCGGCACGGGATATGAATGTGTGGATCGATGACGATGCAGGTGACGTACCCGAACATGATGGAGTGGTTCGAGGAGCTGGGCGTGGAGATGGAGCTTTCGGACATGTCCTTCTCGGTGAGCGCCCAGCTGCAGGACGACGACGAGCGGACGATGGAGTGGGGCAGCCGCAACGGCCTCGCGGGCCTCCTCGCCCAGAGGACCAACGCCGTGAGCCCCGCGTTCTGGCGCATGATCCGCGAGATCCTCAAGTTCAAGGACGACGTCCTCACGTACGTATTAAGCTTCCCCTCGTTATTAATTATTTCCTCCGTTTCACAATGTAAGTCGTTCTAGTATTTTTCATATTTATATTGATGTTAATGTATCTAGATAGATATATATATATATATATATGTCTAGATTCACTAACATCAATATGAATGTGGGAAATATTAGAATGACTTATATTGTGAAACGGAGGGAGTATCCCTCTTCAAGTCGCCAATCATGCATGTTCAGAATGTACTCCCTATATATATATGTGTGTATATGTACTTACTGCAGGTACCTGGAGGAGCACGAGAAGAACCCTGATCTGGACAGGAACGAGACGCTGGGGCACTTCATCCAGTCGCACGGTTACTCTCGCCTCTTCCAGCAGGCCTATCTTGTACGACCGATCATGCATATTATACGATTTTGATCAGTAAATTTTCTTGTATAGAGTGTGTTTAGCTCACGCTAAAATTGAAAGTTTGGTTGAAATTGAAATGGTGTGATGGAAAAGTTGAAAGTTTATGTGTGTAGGAAAGTTTCGATGTGATGGAAAAGTTGGAAGTTTGAAGAAAAAATTTCGAACTAAATTCGGCCTATGTATCTTGAGTGAATTGAGATCACCTGGAGTGGCTTTAGCCACTGCAACTTAAGCAGTCACATAGGCATTGTTGGATTGGAAAGTAGCAGTTAAGATTTTCCTAGGCTCTATTTGGCAAACACTGTAGCTGGATGTCTCCTGTAGCGTGCACTGTAGCATTTACTGTTTACAACTGACGTGGCACAGATTACAACCGTTGATCGTTTCGATCCAACGGTGAAAAATAATTGCAACTGCTTGAGTTACGGTCTCTAGTATAACTGCACTATATCCTTATTCATCTTCAGTTTCTTCGGTACTTGGTCGACCGAATGGTAATAATTCTTTGCTTGCAGGTCCCGATCTGTGCGTGCATATGGTCGTGCCCATCGCAGGGGGTTTTGGGCTTCTCTGCTTTCTTCGTCCTCTCCTTCTGCCGCAATCACCATCTCTTGCAGGTAGCTGCAGTGCAGCCAACAGTTATCTCCGGCCTGCTGCTGTCTTTGCTACATATGCACAACTATTCTTGCTTGCTTAATTAATTTCTCCTTCTGCAAAGTAATTGTCATGGCTTTAAAATGATTGGTTTCGTTTCTGTGTACTTACGACAAAAACGTGTGGATGTGCACGTGCAGCTGTTCGGTCGTCCACAGTGGCTCACGGTGAAGGGCCGCTCTCATACCTACGTAAACAGGGTATGCATGAACTCACCATTAACTGTAACTATATACTCCATCCGTATTTTATATGGCGCCGTTGACTTTTTAACAAACATTTGACCTTTCGTCTTATTCAAAAAGTTTATGTAATTATCGTTTATTTTATTGTGACTTGATTTATCATCAAATGTGCTTTAAGCATGACATAAGTATTTTTGTATTTTCATAAAAAAATTGAATAAGACGAATGGTCAAACGCTGGTTAAAAAGTCAACGGCGTTATACATTAAAATACGGAGGGAGTATCTAGCTACTTAATAATTACTCCATCCATCACAAAATATAGGAATCTAGAATTGGACGGAATATTTTCTAATACTACGATTTTAGACTAGAAAATATTCCATCCAGTCATAGGTTTTTTATATTATCGAACGGATAGAGTACTAATTACATAAGCACTGATAATTTGATGCTTAATTGTTGGATGATGTAGGTAAGAGAGGAGCTTGAGAGCCTGGGCTGTCAGATTAAGACCGGCTGTGAAGTCCAGTCTGTTTCAGCTCTTGAGGGAGGTACGTGTACATACATAAGCCTATAACTTGCTGGATGCATATATATGTACAATTGCAAATCATTAATCACATATAAGTATTATTATTATTGTTGTTACTACTATTAGTTATTATACATATATGCAGGAGGGTATAGGGTCGTTGAGGCAGGGGGTTCAGAGGAGGCGTATGACAGCATCATATTCGCCGTGCACGCGCCTGACGCTCTCAACATCCTGGGACACGAAGCCACCCACGACGAGCGCAGAATCCTCGGCGCCTTTCAGTACGTCTACAGGTAAAATTAACACCAGATTGATCGCAACACAGCATTCAATTCTGCTACTACTAAGTACATTCTAAGCGGATCCTCTAACGTGAACATTTTCTTCACCCGTGGTCGGTGAGACCCACATATTAGTTGCAACGTCCTACTGATTACACGTCAAAAGATTTCAAATCCTAAAGACATACTCATGCTTTTATAAAATTTAATGCAAATTTATAAGATATAAATCATACTTAAAATACTTTAAGTGATAATTATGTAAATATCTAATAAAATGAATGATCAAACATGTATAAAAAGTTAATGACGACATCTATTAAAAAAAAAGGTAAATATTCGTACCGACTAAATTGGATAAAATCTCAACCCACTAATTAAAATACTCACTTCGTTTCAGGTTATAAGACGTTTTAACTTTTGTGAAAGTCAAACTGTTTTAAATTTGATTAAGTTTGAAGAAAAAATAAAAACATTTTCAATCCAAGATAAATTTATTATGGAAATATATTCAATTATTGATTTAATGAAACTAATTTGGTATTATAAATATTATTATATTTATCTATAAACTTAGTCAAATTTAAAGTAGTCAAAATGTCTTATATCCTGAAACGTAGGGAGCATTAAACACCATGATGGATATAGGCATCTAAGATCATATCGATATATTTTGAAAACAACAAGTGAAAGAGGAACCGAATTTACATGCAAAATGCTGTTTGCAGCGACATATACCTCCACTGCGACAAGAGCTTGATGCCACGGAATCCGTCGGCGTGGAGCTCCTGGAACTTCCTGGGGACCACCACCACCGGCGTCTGCGTCACCTACTGGCTCAACCTGCTCCAGGTAATTAAAACCCATACATAAAAAACACCATGTCAAAATCTCGACAAAATTCAGCTGAAATTTCAAACCAAATTCCATTGAAATTTCATTTCAAACTAGAACATCGAGGAGTCGGCGGGGAGAGGGAGGCGCCCGTTCCTGGTGACGCTGAACCCACCCCGCGTCCCGGACCACGTCCTGCTCCGGTGGAAGACCAGCCACCCGGTGCCGTCGGTGGCGGCGGCGGCGGCGGCGGGGGAGCTCCGCCGCGTCCAGGGATGCCGGGGCCTCTGGTTCTGCGGCGCCTACCAGGGCTACGGCTTCCACGAGGACGGCCTCAAGGCCGGCATGGCCGCCGCGAGGGGGCTATGCTCGCGGAGAACGGTGGCGGCGGTGGCGCCGGCGCCGGCGAGCGGCGGCTGCTGGCGAATCCGAGGCAGATGGTGCCGTCGTGGACGGAGGCCGGGGCGCGGCTCCTCGTCACCAGGTTCCTCGCCGGCTACGTCTCCGTCGGTAACCTGACGTATGTCGACCGTATGCGTATACGTATACGTGTATATTCTCTTCTGTATTTTTCCATTTGATTGAGCAAATTGATTAGTGGTAATTACTTCCAATAGAAATAGATACGCTAATCTCTGTCTCATTGGTTTAGGATGATTTTTTACTTAAATTAACATGAAACGGCAATGGGGAAATTTTGTGTATATATATGCAGATTGCTGGAGGAAGGAGGCACCATGTTCAGTTTTGGTGAGGCAGGGAAGAGATGTCAGGCCAAATGTGTGATGCGAGTTCATGATCCCCTCTTCTACTGGAAGGTTTATAATTTTCTTTATTAATTAACTCGTCTGTTATTAGTTACAATTAAGTACAATGCCATGCATATCTCACTGGCATATTGTGTTATTGTATAATTCATCTGGTTAATAATCAATTAATCGATCATTTTGGATGCAGGTGGCGACGGAAGCAGACCTTGGTCTGGCAGATGCCTACATCAACGGCTACTGCTCTTTCATCGACAAGAAACACGGCCTTCTCAACCTTCTATTGGTAAATTAATCAATCATCATAATCATTCCACTCATTGCATACTTTACTCCACCTTAAATTATATACGCAGCTGCAACATATACTACTGCGTTTTATCTGTTTCTGAGCATATAATCTGAAGTGGTCGATGTTCATTTTTTTTTTCGCTGCAGATTCTGATTGCTAACAGAGACGCCAGCAAGCAGAGCAGCACCAGCACCAGCAGAATAAGGTTGACCAATTGTACAATACTGATCGAAATCCTCCGGTTGTAATTAACCAAAATAAAGAAACACAAGGGAGTGAATCGAATGACACAATACAATTAACCACCTGCTGAATTATCCAGAGGCTGGTGGACGCCGATGCTTCTGACGGCTGGGGTCGCGTCTGCCAAATGCTTCCTGCGTCACGTGTCCAGGAAGAACACTGTCACGCAGACTCGCCAGAACATCTCCCAGCACTACGACCTGGTCAGCCACTGCATCTTACTGTCAACTGGTTAATTAATCATACGTATTTAATCAATTAGCATCGATTTGTTAATAATTAGTGCTGCGTCTGGATTTGTGTGAGTGCAGAGCAACGATTTCTTCTCCCTTTTCCTGGATCCATCGATGACCTACTCTTGTGCCGTCTTCAAGGTTGCTTAAATTAATAAGTTTTAGATAATGTGTTAATAATCAATTTGTTTTAAAACTGCTAGTTGATTAAATTATTAAATTGTGAGCTTGATCAATTGACAGGACGAGGACGAGAGTTTAGAAGCAGCCCAGCAGCGCAAAGTTAGCCTGCTAATCCACAAGGTACACAAGCATGAAAATATATGCAGCATTCTGCTGCATTCACATCATTATTAAGCTAGTAGCTCAATTAGTTTAATTACTCGCAGTTACTACTTAATTAACTGGAGCACATGATGTGATTATGAAGGCTAGGGTGGAGCGAGATCACCATGTTCTCGAGATTGGTAGTGGCTGGGGCAGCCTAGCGATACAGGTGGTCAAGCAAACCGGCTGCAAATACACTGGTGTCACACTGTCTGAGGAGCAGCTTAAATATTGCCAGAGAAAAGTGAAGGAAGCTGGTCTAGAGGTAATCTTATACTCCTATGTGTTATTTTCATAAAGTTATTTTACCATGCAAGTATTTCTTTTATGAAAAATATTCTGATGGCGTAGTTTTCAGATATAGTCCATTCACAAGTGCAGTTACTTAGTTTTTTCTGTAGGGTGAAAGTATATATAGTTAGTAAAAAGAATATATTACTGTCAAACTTTAAAAATGTTGACAACACAATTATAAGACGTCAGACAAAAAAGAAATACGGTAGTAATATCATGTATACCTCTTCCAATAATTTTTTTTGTTCATTTTGGTTACTTGGTTAATAATCTTGGTTTTCATCTATTTATTTTCTCTGCCAGGACCACATGACTTTCCTGCTGTGCGACTACCGTCAAATACCAACAGCAAGAAAATATGACAGGATCATATCTTGGTAACTAAGTCCAAAAAGAAACGTGTACTATCAGTACCACTTTGATCTCTGAAATGTTGCCAAAAATGAATAAGTTGTAATTTCCTGCAGTGAGATGATCGAAGGGGTTGGCCATGAATACATGGACGATTTCTTCGGCTGCTGCGAGTCTCTCCTGGCACAGGACGGCCTGTTCGTCCTCCAGTTCATCTCCATCCCTGAAGAACGGTACGAGGAATACAGGAGGAGTTCAGACTTCATCAAGGAATACATATTTCCTGGGGGTTGCCTTCCATCCTTGTCTCGGATAACATCTGCCATGTCCACCTCGTCGAGGCTCTGGTAAAATTAATTTTCTCACTATGAATTTTATAAGAACATGTTTTGATTCGATATAGCTCTGAAATCTGCTACATTTTTGCCTTTAATTTCTCTTGGACTGTGTTGTCAATAGCTAGAAAGATCAGCATTGTATAAAATTGTACGCTTTTATATATATGAATCTATAGATATTGCTTTTTGTAATATAAATATATGCATACAGCTTGACTGATAATTAGTCAATGTGTACAGAGTTTAATAATAAAGTTTATTGGAAGGAAATTTTGTAAGTCTAGCAAAACTGTCGCAAAACAAATAATGCTTTTAATTATGAGAATTTCATCTGTACAATACTTTTTTATTCTTGCAAAAGAAAATTTAAAAAGTGCATATATGCAGCATCGAGCACTTGGAGAATATTGGGTACCATTACTACCCCACGCTGATACGCTGGCGGGACAACTTCATGGCTAACAGAGAGTGAGTTTTCTTTTTTAAATATACAATAGTATTGTGAATTCAGAAAACTTGCATGCACAAAACATGACAAGTACTATACATACCCTACTGTATTTTCTACATATATAATTAGAAATCTTAATGCTGTCACATGATGATCTTAATTAATCCCCAATTGAACTGCACGCAGGGAGATAAAGTCCCTGGGATTCGATGACAAGTTCATCCGCATATGGGAGTACTATTTCATATACTGCGCAGCTGGGTTCAAGTCACGTACACTTGGAAACTACCAGATTGTGTTGTCTCGGCCTGGCAACGACAAGCTGCTGCCCTTTGCCGACAACCCTTACGCCACCTTCCCGGCAGCCTAGCCAAGAAACCTACTTGAAAATATGTTTAGTCTCGCTAAAGCTTCCATTGATTGTGTGCGAATGTGCAAACAGCATGAAACGATTCATTTGATTGATATATGCATTTGAATAGCACTCCATTTAATCGATATATATATTTGTATAATATTCCATTTTTTTTTTTAAAAAAAACTATAGAGGTAAACTCCATTATAGCACTTTTACTGTGGCGAATTTGATCCATAAGCAATCCACGTGCAGACGTGCTTAATGCTGTTGCTTCTCTGTGGCTCTCTGCGGACGGTAGAGGCTGCTGTTCTGCAGATCCACTGTACATTTATTTTGCATCTTTTTTGATATAGCAAAAAAGAATGCATGTCTACTATGGGAGAGGTTTGTAAAAAAAAAAAGAGAGCAATTTTATAGTTCTTGAGGAGGTACCATTTTTTTTATTTTAAACTTGGTATATCTTGATACGTAGATACTATAAGGTACTAAATTTTACACTAAAATTTTGCTACCTCATGGTATATCCTCAAGGACTGTAAAATTACTCTTTTTACATATTGTTCTTGTCAAAGTATTAAGATATATTTTTTTAAGATAATGAAAACCTTCACAAACATCTTCATCACCATCAAGCTGGTCTTCAAGGCTACCATTTCCCAATTGGCGAATAGCCGATGTGTATTTCTTAAGCGGAGATAGCCTTGGGCAGTTAAGAGCATCTATTATCAGAGTGAAATATTTATCCCACTGGCCTAGGGCTTCAACAATGTGTAAGAAGAGGTACTTTATCATCCTGTATCTTCTCTGAAAGATTGTGTCATTGTAGACTGGATCCTATACAAAGTAATCTTTCGATAGCCCCTATTCAGATTCTTCGTAAGGCCTATCAACATACCTCCTCGGACCACTCCGCCTAGTAGGTCTCATATCTTGTAGAGCTTCAACTTCGGACTTCAATTCCGCTACCACATGATCAGCAAGATCACCCCGTATGCTGCTGACCTCATCCAATGGATACAAATCCATTGGATCTATGCTGCTCACCTCATCAAGAGAATCATCATGCATTAGAGAATCACCATCATATTGGTTCGACATGATGTCAAGGATGAGAGAAAATGGAAGACTAAAGAGGAAAGAAAGAATGTGCAAGGCAGAGGAGGGGGAGAATATGTGAGCTAGAGGGTATATATATATACATACATAAATATTCCAGTGTGGTCAAATGGGTTCACACAATTAATGGTGTTCAGTTGCAGTAAAAAAAATGGGTTCACACAATAGATAGTGTTCAGTTGCAGTATAAAAAAAGAATGCATCCACACAATTGATAGTATTCAGTTGTAGTATAAAAAGAAAATGGGTTCACACATTAATTGTGTTCAACATGCAGTATAAAAAAATGAGTTCAGATAATTAATTGTGTTCAAACATGCACTAGAAAAATAAAACGAGTTCACACAATTGACAAAATTGACACTTGTTCAAAATTGAATGATACTGTCACAACACAATTTGTTTGCCAACAATATATTAAAAACATACCTCAATTATCTTTAGCAAACAAAGCAAATCCCATACACTCCAATGCTTTGGATCTCTCAGCCAAGGCTTCTCCACTAAGATCATTTCTAGGAGCTAGCAGTAAGTCTTTGTAAAGGTCAATCATTTTACCCTTTGTTTGTTCAATGCTTCTTCGATTCTGTCAGATTCATCCTTGAGCATGGCTTGGGATAACTACTTTCTTAGGGATGAGGAGGTCCAAATTAAGAGAGAGAGAGAGAGGGTTTAAAAAGCTGCAAATGACAATATAGGCAAAAGGAATTCGATGGGAAACTTTGCTAAATAAAAAGAATCTAAACTGAAATTCACTATGTTGTTATTGATATAACACACTCCTTAAAAAAATTATCACAAGATTTCAGACAGTTATACCCTATGCTTAAACATGAGTTAATAATTAGGCATTTTTTTAAGAATGAACTGCATATTAGGCCACTTATTTTTACCACACTTGCAACTTGTACTAGGCCTATTATAGTATTTTCACTTTACACCAAGTAAGCTTACCGAGTGTTGCACTTTGGTCCACCTTATCCCATCTCCTCTAACTCCGGCACCATTTATCCCTTCACCTATCCTCGACCAGCTCCCTTCTACGTTGCTAGGACTGCACGACGCTGTCTCCACCTATCTTGCACTGCTGAATGCTGATCTCCTACACTTGTCCCTAACTCTGCTCGAACCGCATCTCAACATGTTATGAGCAGCCATCCGGCCATCCCCCAAGTTTGGTGTTCCTTGCACTTGATCTAGAGAGAGCAGGAGCAAGATAGCGGTGGTGGCTCATTGTGGAGCATGAACAAGAAAGTGGCAGGCTTGTGGAGGAGCAGGTGCAAATTGCATGGGAGCAAGAGGGTAAGGCAGCAGCATGCTCGTGGATGTGCAAGAGCAGGTTGGCAGCAAGCTTATGGAGGTCTCCACGGCCCCCCCTTGTGGAACCCGCCTTGAGCTCTGACGTACAGCCCAAATCATGCCTCCCACCATCTTCATCCTCCATCTCCACAATGGGCAGTGGTTCGACTAGTCACACTGGGAGATATTCCTAGCGGAGAGCCTTGATGGCGCTCACCAGTTTGGAGCCGCAAGATGCACCCATCCACTCCCACCAACTTTGATGTGCTGTTGGCCCTTCTAGGTACAGATGAGCTCCTTGTGGAGAGGATGGAAATGGTGTTTATGCCAAGTGGCAAGTATCCAATCGACGGTGCTGACAGACAAAGCTAGTCCAAAGTGCAACAGATTGCAAGTGTAGCTGGTTTAAACTGAAACCATTGTAATAGAGCTAGTTCGAGCTGCAAATGTGGTAAAGATAGACAGCCCAATATGCAATTCACTCTTTTTTTTAAAAAAAAAGGATTAAAAACCCAACCTCTACATTCAACTTGGAATATTCACACAGCCCAAACATACAAAATCTAAGAGTGTTAAGTCTTACACCTTACACAAGATTCACAACGCCATCCGGTGATAAAAAGAGTTTACTAAGAATCCAACTGCTTAATTGTTACAAATATAACACATAAGTTGAAGGCTATAGATGGCCAAATTGGCCGTCCGGCCAGGCACGGGCCAGGCACATGGGCCGAGGATAGTTGGGCTGACACGGCCCAACCAACACGCCGGGCTGAGCGGTGCCTGCCCACGGGCTACACCCTCAGCCTAGGCATGACTCAATAAAACTCGGGCCATGCCGTGCCGGCCCGAAGGCACGATAACCCATCGTGCTTCTCTATTAAATAAGTCTAATTTTCGTCCCTCATATCTATGGGCTGTCAGCTGTCTTATATGGTTTGAGTAAGTATATTTTGCTTCCCTCATCTCTGTGTTGTGTCCTATATGGCTACAATAAGTCTATTTTATATCCCTCTTGTCTTTGGGCTGTCTTATATGGTTTGAGTAAGTATATTTTGCTTCCCTCATCTCTGTGTTGTGTCCTATATGGCTACAATAAGTCTATTTTATATCCCTCTTGTCTTTGGGCTGTCTTATATGGTTTGAGTAAGTATATTTTGCTTCCCTCATCTCTGTGTTGTGTCCTATATGGCTACAATAAGTCTATTTTATATCCCTCTTGTCTTTGGGCTGTCTTATATGGTTTGAGTAAGTATATTTTGCTTCCCTCATCTCTGTGTTGTGTCCTATATGGCTACAATAAGTCTATTTTATATCCCTCTTGTCTTTGGGCTGTCTTATATGGTTTGAGTAAGTCTATTTTGCCTCCCTCATCTCTTTGTGTTGTGTCCTATATGGCTGCAATAAGTCTATTTAATATCCCTCTTGTCTCTGGGATGCACATCAAATGGCTGAATTAAGTCTATGTTGGATCTCTTAACTATTTTCTTTGGTCGGGCCGAGCCGGCCAATCGTGCCGAGCGACTAATCCAGGCACGGGCTGGGCCGGCACGGGCATGACCCAGTTGGGCCATGCCGTGCTTGGGCCAGGTCATCAGGCCTCGGACCATTTAGCCATCTATACCGAAGACAAACACCAAAGAGCCTTCGAACAAGTAATTTCACCCAACGACCTGGCGGACAAACGTATGTATGTCAACACAACGCCAAATAAAGTCCGTGCAATATACAGTAATGAAGAGCCATCGTTCCGCGATCAACCATATATACGTAGCTTAACCATAATTTTAGTTAATGAATTGATTCAAGTCGCTCGTGGAGAAGGCGCCCATCTGCCTCTGCCACGGCATCAACGGCAACATCAGCAAGTTCATGCCTGCGCCGATCGATCTCACACGCATGATGTCTCTTCCAGCCACCTGCGGTGTCACCCCTCCTGTTGAGGCTCTCACCAAGTGCTTCAGTAAGTCTTAGCTTCCTTTTTCTTTTTCAGTAGTTTCCCGAATTTCACATGTATATATCTTTTTAATTAGCTGTGTTCTTCTTTTGCAATTCTTTTTTCTCAATTTATACATAGTAGTAATGTTTATCTACGGGGGAAGACTGATTTATCGATTGATGTTGTGTTAATTTTGACAGCTGGACCAGTGCCGCCGTTGATGCCTGTTTCTACTCCTGCTGCTGCTCCATCTCCATCTCCCGGTAAACACGAATTAACAATTCTTTATGAAAAAATTAAGACATGTTATCTTCATTAATATATCCTGAATTGATCCTCTCCGACGAGTGCTGTATTTTGATTTGTGTTTTTGCTTTTTTTTTCTTCTGCAGAGCCATCAGCGTAATTTATACCAACAAGACGGCTGCTTATTAATTAGGTGCAATCAAGAAGAAGATTAGAATTTTGATCTTAGATATAATACCCCAGGACACATATGAGTGCATATATGGCTGTATGCTGCCTAGCTAGTTTTTTCTTAGTTTTGTGTAATTAGGTCTAATCTAGGGGATCAGTCTAATTAGTTTAATATTAATGTCATTTGTACTCTGGTGCGAATATATATATTAAGTACCAAGTCGTTCAACATATTAATTTTCCTCCTTGCACCGTATAGTCGGTTCCGTTGTCAATACATATATTTATTACATGCATGTTTCATGTCCATTACTCATTAGTACTCCCCCTTACTGAGATAATTTTACGTTTTAAATAAGATATGCTAGAATTGTATGTTACAGTAAGTTATTAAAATCTAATAAGATTATGCAATTATCATAGTACTTTTCAACACAAATCAACAAGTACTATCTTTTCGAACAAAGTATTTAAAGATGATCAAAGTTTCAAAATATTGGCTGCTAGCGGAGAGAAAAAAAAAAAGAAATATGAAGGGAGCAGAAAAGAGAAACTTTGCAAATTTGTAAGAGTGCATAATGCAACAAGCCAACAACGCCAATTAATTGATCGAAACTTGTTTGAGCATTGTAATTCTCGTAGAGTCAAAATTCATCATCTTCTCGCTAGTCCTTGTTAATTAGCTAGGAAAATTTTGAAAGAGAGATGAGAGTATTGGAACAGTTTGGCATTTGACGGCGTTTAGTTACGTTGTTCTTTGAAAGAAATTGCCTTGATTATGCCATTATCTCTCTTTTCACTGACATCAGGAGAGGCACGTACGGGCCAGGGAGCTGCGTACGTGAGTGAAAAAAAATGCACGCGCGTTGCAACGAGTAAAGGCTATTTTAATCTTATTATTATTATACGTTTTAATTAAGGTGAAATCTATTATGAGAACTTATTTGGATATATTTTTTTTAGTTATGAGTTGTAATTAGGAGTCTGATCGTCTCAAATTAGCATGCGAGTTTTTTAAAAAAGATTTCTTACATGTTTCCTTCTGTATTTACAAAAATAAACGAATTTAAAAACAAACTCAAATACGGATATGTATTTCCAAAAACGAAAAAACTTAAAAACCGACTCATGCCCAGTGACGTACCAAAGTACCGGTAGAAAACATCTTTCATTTTTATAATACAGTAGAGATATATTTATATACAAGAATTGTCCACGGTTTCTACCATCTTCCACTGGTGGAGAAACCCTTTGTAGTCCCGGTTCGTAACCCCCTTTAGTCCCGGTTTCCAAACCGGGCTACCAATCCGGGACTAAAAATCGCTATCTTTTCTCTCTACATGTCGTAACTCCAAAGAAGTTGATCAAACATCCTTAATCCATATACAATCAATCATAAATTGTAATCCCAGGAGCCGAATAACCAAGGAACAACCTAAATTTACCCAAATTCCTATAATTAATTCTTATACATCTGAAGGGACCTACCACTATATATGGCATGCTATGACACATGCATGTTATAGCTGACCGTCGTCAGATTACTCTCAAGTCCCCATCCCTTGGGTAAAAAATACCCATCTCTACAAAAAATAATAAAAAAGGTCCCCATCTTTTAGAGCCTGTTTAGCTGGTGAAATGAAAATTTTTATATGTCACATCGGACGTTTGACCGAACGTTGAAAGGAGCTTTCGGACACGAATGAAAAATTAATTTCATAACTCGCCTGGAAACCGCGAGACGAATCTTCTGAGCCTAATTAATCCGTCATTAGCACATATGCGTTACTGTAGCATTTATGGCTAATCATGGACTAATTAGGCTCAAAAGATTCATCTCGCGATTTACATGCAAACTGTGTAATTAGTTTTTCTATTTATCTATATTTATTTAATACTCTATACATGTGTCAAAGATTTGATGTGATGTTTTTGGAACTAAACTAACTGCTAAGGATTATCAGGTCTGGTTTTCATTTTCAATTCGGCCCACATGAATGCGCGCGCTGCATTTTTTTTTGCTTCGTTTGATAATCGGGTTTTTTATTCTACTAAAAAAATACATGTGTGTTGCAATGGGTGATTCTATTTTAATCTTATTATTATTATACGGTTTAGCTAATTCACTATGTGAATTTGCTTGGATAGTTTTTCTTACAAAATCATGATATGCAGCTAGGAGTCTGAACGTCTGATCAAGTTAGCATGCTAGATTTTTTTTCAAGAGATTTCTTATAGGAATCCCTGTGTATTTCTAAAAGCGACAAAGTTAAAAACCGACTTAAATACGGATATGTATTTCTAAAATCGAACGAACTTAAAAACCGACTCAAACACGGATGATGTATCAAAGTACCGATTAAAATATTTTTAATTTTTATAATAGTATAGATAAAGAATGATAGTTAGGGTTTTATTGCCTTTTCGCATGTTTATAGAGCAGGCTGATTTAGAATTGAGGTCAGTCACGTGGGCCTCACAGCCTAGTTTTTTTTTTTTTGAAAAACCTTTTAATTCATTTTGAATTTGTTTTTAATCTGTACCTACATAGTTTGAATGCATATATGTGTAAAACACCGATGTATAATTTTCTTTATATGTTTATATACGTACGTATATTGTACACAATTTATAAAATTTCTAGGTATAAAGTTTGTATGTACGATGTTTCAATATGTATAAAATTTCTGTGTATAAAATATTCACTCATTTTTTAATAGATGACGCTATTGATTTTTTAACATGCATTAGACCATTCGTCGTATTAAAAAATTATATAAATACCATTTTATTTTTTATATGTTTTATCATTAATGAAAATTTTATGTTTGACTTTTATACTTTAGCATATTTGTACTAATTATTTAAATAAGGAAAAAGTATGAATTACCCCCCCCTGAACTATTGTGGCCGACCGAATTACCTCCCTAAACCCGAACACCAGACATCGTCACCCTCAACTTCCAATACCGGACAAATTACCCCCCGACCAAATCCAGAGCAGTTTTGTCCTACGTAGCGTACGCGTAGCAATTCGGTCAACATTTTATTTATTAAAAAAATATAGGACCCACCTGCCATACTCTTCTTCCCCTCTTCCTCTCTCTTTTCTCTCTCCCCTCTTCCTCTCTCTCTCGTACGGGAGCAACCGGCGATGGGCGCGGCGGGTGACAGGTGTGGCGGGGGCGCGGAGTGTGGCGTTCGTGACGGGGGCGCGGCGGCCGGCGGCCATGGCGGTG
>CM020184.1:4481069-4513852 GCA_009805545.1 Oryza longistaminata
TTAGTTACCAAGTGGCTCGAATTTTTGTGCGAACATATACTGGTACATTACAGTACTGTTACCTAGAAAGTGTGGTTAATTCGTGGATTTTCCAAGAAAGCAGCTTATATTTGAGACTTGGATCGCTGCAAAAATGTTTCAGCTTCATTAATTTGAACAAGGAAGGAAGCCCGCGCTGATGCGCGGGCATTTTATGTTTTGATGATAAAAAGAACACTAAAAGCTAAGTATTATCTCACCATATTCATCTTAGATATTCACTGTAGGAGATGGTAAATTATCATATAATGGTAACTAAAAAAGAAGAAAAAAATACTTGTACCGTAAAAGTGAAATAGATGATAGACTTTGATACACTAAATGATAATAATGTCTCTCAAATTTCAAGCAATAATCACTTAGTCCTACACCTATCACCACTACAGATTGTTATTGTCTTGAAAGTTGGGTCCCTTTTAATAATAAATGGAATTGTTTTAGTACCATAAAAAGAGCCTAACTCATTACTAATAAAATAAAAAAAATCATCAATACTTCACACATAATTCTCCATGTCTTATGTCCAAATCTATTATAGATAACCAACAGTACCAATTAATAGGGTAATACGATTAGAATTAAACGTGAATGTCTCCCTAACATGTGAAGTCGGCCGACACTACTGAGTACCATGTGGAAAAATATTTGCTCGAGTAACAATCTCTCACTAACATAGGAGTTAGTGGGTTTTGATATATCTTTCTTGTATTATAGATCCGAACTTTTGTTTATTTTTCTTTAAATTTTTTCCCGTGCAATAGTACACTCCTAGGTAGCATCTATATATGTTTTTTTTCAGCGAATAGCTTGTACTAAGTATGTAAGCTTAGGCGGACAGATCATAAGCATACAAACATAACAACTTTTAATCTGAGCATCGAGAGGGGATAATTGATTTTTTTTCCCGATCTTACATACGTAGGTATTATGTATGTTTTTTTTTTTTAGAATGGTGTGTCCTACGTATGTATGCAATTTTTTTTGGCTTTTATCTAGCAAACAGTTTGTACGTATTTTTCTTGTCGTCGCACAGACACATACTTCAATCTGCTAATGACATTGACAACGGGCACAACACTACAATTTTGTACTGTGATTATGGATACTTTTCGATAGGTGTAGAAATTAATGCACAGATTATGCGTCGTGGTAAGTTATTATATGTATCAGATATTCAGAAGGCAGGTTTGTTCATCTTGCCGAGACCAACTTCTACAAAACTTCTTGTGCATAAGAGTTGTACAAAACGAAAAGTTCACACACAAATAATTGTGTCATACGTGCACGTGCAGTACGTAGATTAGTAGGGACGTTCTTTTTCTACACCCTATTACGTACACGGAAGAAGATTAGGAGTGGTGGAATGTTAAAAGATCTAATCTGACGGTCTAAAATAACGGGTCCACCGACTTAAATGAAAATAGAGGGTTTGGATTTTTCCTGCCACGTGGTGATCTAGAGCGTTTATAGGGTGTCCATGTGGCGGCTTGAAAGCGTTTGTAGGAAGATTAATAGACTTTTAGTATATAATAGATAGATAGATAGATATTGGGATTGTTCAACAGGGGAGAATCAACAGCGAGGGGAACTTTGGTTGGGCTGGCCCAATTTGTACACCATCTACGTTAAGCCCAAAACACACAGTGACATTGCACAAATCGATAATTGGGCCAGAATTGTTCCAGTAGGATTTAGGCTCACCCTGGAACCTGATCAATTAGCGGCTGGGACGTTGGTACTTGGTACCCGGTTTTCTGAAACCACCTGCGGTTTTGAGCAGGCATGGAAAACCACCTTCGAACAGCAGCAGCGCGTACAGTCTGAAAACCAGGCTCTTGAGTTCACGGATTCATGGAACGATACGGACGTTCCAATCACGCCGCGGGTGTGCGCCACGCGCACATGCACGATGCACACACGTCGCTGTCCACGATGAACTAATCAACAATATGATGGGAGCATTTTGTAAGGCTCATTTGAAAAGCAGGTTTAAGAAAAAACGGAGAAATATGTTAAATATTTTATTTTGATAGATATGCAATTGTAAAATACAGGGAGAAAAAAAAAGGAAACATTCGATTAGATTACATGAAAAACACCTAAAATTGGATGAGTCAGACAAAGAATTTTTCTCTTAAGGTTGGGTCTCATAGTAAAATTTCTTTAAAATTAACTTATATGGATTGCAGCACTCTTTGGAAATTTGATATGGTTTAATAGTTTTTAATTCTTGTTTTAAAGGGCCATATAGAAAAAAAAATCTTAAATGATTGAAATCCTACTGAATTCTTTTTTTTTCCCTTGATATAAAGGAGGCCTTATATAGTAATTCCGAACTAATTTGAAATTTTAAACTTTAATTTTGGGATTAGTGTTAGGGGATTTAATTTCTTTGTTACTTTTGTTGACCGGCTATCTTTTCATGATCACTAAGAAGACCTGTAAAAATCTAACAAAATATGTTCTAAAGAAAAATCAAAATTCAAAATAGCCGTCAATTCTAATTCAAAGGTGTGCCAAGCCAATTGCGGAGAAAGAATGGGCAACAGGATCCAGCTTCGTGTTGTTTCCCTTGTCTCTTGGCCGTTTTCTTCAACGAGACAATCCTACTAACTGATCTCCTTGATCCTGCATTCATATATGCTAAGCTAGCTCTAACTAGGTTTCAGACAGATATCATATCCAAAGCCATATCTGAATAAATAATTAGTGATGCCAACTTAGCTCCCAACTGGTTCTCAGTAATCCTTAATTATAACTTGGCAACTATATCAAAGCCAAACTGGCGATCAACTTCACCTAACCGGTCGCATTTGGTGAATCCAGCTATGGATATCACACATGGGCGTGATCTAATTAACAAGCTATATATACAACTGTGGCGACACAAGCAAAAGTTAGGGGAGAGGTAACAAGTGTTAATTTGGATGAAGTCACCCGATGTACTAAGCTTTTTTTTCTTGACCATCCCATGCTTGTGTCGTTTGACGTTGACTGCCCTGGCCGCCAGGGTGTAGATCGACTAATATAAGTTTAAGCATGACATAAGTATTTTTATATTTACATAAAAATTTTGAATAAGACGAGTGGTCAAACGTTGGTTAAAAAGTCAATGACGTCATACATTAAAATATGGAGGGAGTATAAGCCAAGCTAGAGTCAAGAACAGTGCGAGATCCATTTAACTTGGTGTGATTTCCTTTTCTTGTGGTAAAAATGAATACTAGCTAGTGGTGAAATTATGGGTACATAGCTCCACCAAACAGACCCTACGCCCACAAATATATCATGTCGTCCGGATCAAGTCATCACTCCCGGATCAGGTCGTCCACAAATATATTTGTATACTCCCGGGTCAGGTCATCACTGATGGTGCCATATATACCGCCATCTTTGTTGGCTTTGGTTCTCATCACTAATACTCTCTGATGAGTATTAGTGATCAGTCATGATTCCACCTCATCTCTTATATATGGGTGGAGGCCATTAGTGATGATCAAACACCTCTAACATGCCACATACAATTGTCCATCATAGGCGAGGCTGACCACCATGATTAGGTGGTGTTATCACTCCAGTGGCACTTTTCAGACCCATCACAGGTGATTTAACCTGGCACACGTCACAGGTATTCTCTTCATTGATGGGCTTTCATTAGCACTCGTCAGTGATGAGTTTTCTTTAGAAAAATTTTTTGTCTAGACTCCGAAATTGTTAGCCATGCCCTATGTGAAATGGCACTTATGTTCCCAGACCTAGTCTCTCCCTAATAACTCCTAGCCAATAGACAACACTTACTACAAAATTTCATACATACACATATATTCAAAAATCCCAACAAAATTACATATTCACAATGCACATATGTTCCTCACATGTTTTTTTTTTTTTTTTACTTTTGAAGTCACGAACTTATCCAAAGTTATACACGTAAAGCCCATACATTTTTGAAGAAGAACAACGACCTATCATGTTAAAAACTGGAAAGAAGAATTGGATAACAATATATTGTCATCTTTGATGAGTAAGTTGTTAAATCCGTCGAAGATGACAATTAGTCACCCGTGACGAGCCAGCATGTGCACCCGGCAGAGATTAACTTTGTCGAGTACACATTTAGGACTGCCATAGATAACCCCTTACCTATGACGAGCCTTGGCCCACAACCTCATTTCTAACGGCCTTCAATTCAAACCATCATAGACGAGGCCATCTGTGACGATGCACTTTGGCTCGTCAAGGCTACGCTGATCTAGCATGGAGACATCTTAATTAATATATATGCTGAAAGTATTGTTAATAGTGGTCTCTTGTCACACCCGGAGTTTTCCCTTAGGTTTCAAATCACTAATAAATGGCTTCAAGAATTTGCTTTGGTTAACTAGGAGAAAACCCCAGTTAACAATACATTTAATAATCGAAATTGTCAGGGAGAATTTTTTTCGAATTCTTTTTGCTCTGAAAATCACTAACAAGACTTAAAGAGTAAATATCAGAACACCGGAGGCAGTGTTGCTAAGTTTAAAAGTGTCAAGATCCTTCTAATAGTGGTTTCTTCCTTTGCCCTTGGTCGTGAATTGTGCCCAATTCACTCCCCTCTCAGTCCGCGATTTCGTTTTGCTTGGCGAACCGTATCCGTTTTCGTCCGCGGGACCGTTTCTGTTCCTTTCCTAAAACGGCACTGCATTGATTTTCCTTTTTCGAAAAGTCCTAGTATCCCCATCTTTTCCTTTTTCCCCTCCCCCCCTCAAGCCGGCCGTGCGCCCCCTCTCCCCCTCCCACGCGCGCCTCCTCTCCCTGTCCTGTCCGACTCCCTCCCTTCCTCCCAATCCTACTCCCTCTAGGACTCCACCTTTCCTAATCTAGTCCTTCCATATTTAAGTGATCCCTCCCCTTGTTTTTTCTTTTCCAACCCAACAGCTTAGCCACCGCCCTAGCGCCGCCGCCGCCCTCGCGCTGCCGCCGCTCTAGCGCCGCCGTCGCCATTGCTGTCGTTTCGTCATCGGTAATCCATTTTCCCTCTCCATTGATTTGGTTGATGCCAATATCAATTGTCCCTCTGTCTAACCTAGCCTGAGCTTGCCGCCAGACCGCCGCCGCCGCCGTCGTCGCGTTCCCTCTCCGGTGAGAAACCCCCCTCCTATTTTTAGGGTTAGTTTTTCCTCCGCTTTGTGTCGTAGCATCGTTGTCGCGCCGTTGCCCTAGCCTCCGCCGCCTAGCCAAGCAGTCGTGCCGAGCCGCCGCTATGCCCGTGCCGAGCCGTGCTGTGCCGCCGCTGCCTTGCCCTAGCCGAGCCGCCGCTTTGCCGCTGCTGCCGCCTAGCCGAGCCGCCACTTGCCGCCGTTCTGCCGTGGCCATGCTTTGCTAGAACCTAGCCTTCGTTTTGTCCCGTTGCTCGGTAGTTGAGTCGTCTAGCCATAGGTGCAACCCTAGGTTCCTACCGGCCTATCGTTTGTCGTACCGGGGCTTTACCGTGAATCGTGACTAGCCCGTTTGTTTAGCCGCAGCCGTTGTTGAGTCGTTCGCTCATTCGTTCGAACGAGGTGTTCCCTTGTGGTTCGTTCGTCCGTCCGTGTTGTGTCATTCTTTAGTTCAGAGCCGTTCAGAGCCGCCGGTTTCGGTTGATCATTTGGGTGATCCCGTGTCACGAAGAATTGACTCGTTGAGTCGGTATCTTGTGAGGCTCGCTTGCCAGTCAATCTATCCTTTGATCTTATTTTCCTTTTGGGCATTAATCCTTGTCAAATGAATAAGGTTTTTCTGTTATTAGTAATAACACAGAGCATTTTGTAAAATTCATAACTAAATAATCTGAGCTCCGTTTTAACCCACTCAAATTGTAGTAAATTCGTTAAAATGTCAAAAATCCATTAAAATTGGTTTCTTTTGCTGTTTCAGTAGCTTTTTAGCTTGTATTTATTTTGTGCCTTGTTTGTCGTTTAGACTCTGGCAGTTCCGACGCTCCAGTTTATTTTGAAGTGGTCGCCGAGGTCCCGTAAGCTCAAGAGTAAGGCAAGTCATACGAATATCATTGATCATATTGAGCCTTTTTACAAAACCCCTGCTTTTCTCTTAAAATTGCATTATTTTATAATGTCATGTGGGATGGAATTTACCCGTAGTCAGCCTTTGTTTACCCTGATTCATTGATAGCCTGGGATAATAATTTGACTAGATGATTGGTTTACGAATGCTTAGCCATGCTTAGATGAGCTAGCTCACAATGGGATTCACTATAATATAGTCCGTAATTTTATGATGATGTTATGCCATCTTGGCATATGGTTATTTAATTAAAATATGCTTAATTGGTGGGTTGTGGGTACATGCATGATTTGATTGGTGGTCGTGCCCATGACAATTAAGGACCGGTTCTCGGGAATCCCTGGAAGATATACTCATACTAACCACAACCCAGATGGGCTCCAGGCTGAATCTTAAGTATAATCTTTTCTAGCTAGCACACCTATGGCAAGGGTAGGCGTGATGGAGTATGGATGGACCGGGAGGCAGTCTATGCTGCTTCTGGATTTACCTAGGCACGAGCGGGGACTGCCCATCGCCTTATAGGATGGGGGTGAAACCGGAGGTGGGTGTGCTGGTTAGGGGTGGTTATATGGAGGGTTTTGTCACGATTTCCCCCTTTGCAGTATCGTGGCAATACTTTGGGGCATGGTTTCATGTGCAGAATTGTGTCTTGTGGGTAAAGTTGTACACCTCTGATCAGAGTAAAACTATTCGAATAGCCGTGCCCGTGGTTATTGGGCGGTCAACCAGCTCACCGTGATTAGTCTCACCTTAATAATTTGCCTTAATGAACTGGTGTAGTGTTCAGGTGGTTTTGGGTTGGGCCTATCACAACGTGGTTTAGCGTTGGACAGTGATGATGTTAATACTGCTTAATTATCTACTGTTTTACTGCTTTCAACTTATGATTTATAAATGCTGCTTTTTACTACAAATATCATATGAGCCAATCCTTTGATTACCATTGCATCATACCTTTCCCTTGGTATGACTTGTTGAGTACGGTGGTTGTACTCAGTCTTGCTTTATTTTTCCCAATCCCCCGGAAGCAGAGAATCTGTCAGATGGTGAGTTCTATGAAGATTAGGCTTGTGCCAGACGGCGAGGTTTGCCTGTGGAGTATGGAGGAAGCTTCGCTTGCTGAGAAGATTAAGTTTAGTTGGTCTTTAGTTTTTTCGCTGCTTTTCTGAGTTTATTTTATATTTTTGTAAGAAGTAAAACTGTATCGAATTGTCATCTGTGTACTCTGGTTGATGCCTGGACAGAGGTTTAATACACAGATAGCTGGTGATTCGAGTTGTTGTATCTTTGGGCGCGACATCTCTAGTGGTAGTAGAAATTAATATAAATCATCGATATTTTCTATCCAATTGGGAAGATCTATTTATATTGACATCTCGATTCATAGCACCAAAAACATGGAAGGACATAATCATCTGTAAAATGGGTGTTGCGCCTATTCATAGGTGAGCTGGCGCTTGATCGTCTCGTTCCTGATGATAGCTCCAAGACAAGGTTGTGGGGTGGTGTTCCTATCACCTCCGTACTTAGAGCCAGGCGTAGAACTTTGATGGTGGGTATTCAAAATTTACACTATGTGAAAAAGAAATAAATGGGAAAAATGGTCGACATTGGCTCTCACTCGCCCTCTGCCTCATCCTCTTTCGATGGCGACAACAACCCTCCTATCTCTGCCAGCAACCTCAAGAGGGTGCTAGAATTGGCTGATCGATAAAAGGGAGATGAAGGATGACCAATTGCAGAGGTGGGGAGATGGAGGAAGGCGACATGACCGTGGGTGGCCGATGATGAGCATGACAAGGATGCGACCATGGTAACGAGCTCGGCAAGCTGACTCCTAAGTTCTCTATAGGTTCTTCTCCTTTTTTTCACTCTAAGCCTTCTCCCTACCCTTACAGAATCTGGGAGGTTGTGGAGGAAGGTCGATGGCATGGACCGGGCAGATCTAGCTAGCAGCCGTTCATAGCAGTGGTGGCAGGATCTGTCAGTTCTTGGACTATTCGATGTTTGTTGAAATCTAGAGTGTACTATAGGATGATTAATTTGTTGTGAAGCTGGATGTTTGTAGGATGATCTGTTGGCAAATCTTTGTATGTTGGTGAATTTGTGATCTATTTGTGAAACAGGAAAAAGGGTTGGAATACTAAGGAAACGGTGAGAATTAAACATGTATTGGACTTTCCTTTTGTTGGGTAATGTATTTATGGTAGGAGAGAGAACATATTTTATTTTTAAAAAGTTATAAAAAATTGAATGGCTAGGATTTGCCATGGCTCTCTTACCTCTAGACTTAAAGGTAAGATGAAGCACCATAAAAAACTCTAATGATTTTGGAGAAATTACACAAAGCCATTTTTTTTCGAATTTCTCCCTTGACATGCCGGCCATGAGATGAACATGTACTATCAAGTGAAAAACGACGCATGCCTTACTCCTTTCAATTAAAAATCAAGTTATTTTGAACGTAAATTAGGTTACATTTTTAAAACACTGAGCACGGTGCAATTTTCATATATTACGAATTTAAGATTAATATTACTAGTATTAAACTCTAACGACCATGCATGCATGCCAACATCTCGAAAATGAAGGGCATGTTTCTGTAGCTAGTGACCTGTCTGACTAATGCTTAATTATAGTATTATAAAGACAAAATAAATCACTTTCCTGTTGGATCAAATTTCAGGCACGGGGCCTTGATTTCTACAGTTGGACGTACGTCTGTTTCCGCATGCAGTGTCTTTTTGCCAGGACGTAGACCCTCCTTTGGCGTGTCTGGACTGGAAAAAAAGTTATTAGTCGAGCTAGTGAGATTAATTATTTGGTAGTACGTTTTTTTGCTTTTGTACTGATAGAGAGGCATGTTATTTGACGCCGTCGTCTTTTTGACCAGGCCAACACAAACAATAGTAGAGAGTGTGAGCTCAGTTATACCCATGACTACTGCGTTTAATTAGCTTGCTAGCTACGACTCATTTCGGATTATTAATTTATTACGTCACGACTTAGATCTTTACTCACGACTGTCACAAATAGGTGTTACCCTATTAGAAAAACATGTATATTTTTTTTCTTATATTTTTGGATGGCGTTCATTGGTAAGTACACTCTGGAAACTTGTATGTACAGAAAAAGTTACCAATACTGATTGTTACTATATTCGTTTCAAAAATATAAAAGACTATATAGTACTACTTATCCATTTTAACCAGCTTTGATTTATTTTTTAACTAAATTTATCCCACTCTCTACATACCTCTCATTCAAAAAGAGCATCTTCCATATATACTAGATTTAGCGTTGGCGCCATGAAAATGGCACTGATAAGAGATCTCTTAAAACATCTATAGGATGACAAAGCTATTATAAAAGAGAAATAACTAATATGTTTAGGTGTGACATTTTACCTATTGTTTAGCTATACTTCGTTATTTGCTAAAGACAGCTAGCTATCCCTCACTTAATTACATTAAAAAGAGAAGACATACATAATAGAAATTTGGTGGAGGAGTAATACCTATCCCCTAATTAACCCACCCTAAGGTTTCCGGATAGTACGAAGTACTTCCTCAATTATATTCCAAAATATAAGCAATTGTAGTATTTAAAACTTATACTTAAATACAAACACTTCTAGCACAATTCTGAATACTATTTGTTCCATTAATCACCCACCTAATTCTTTTTATCTTTTATCTCCCACCACCCTCTCCCACCCTAATCATTTATTCAACGGGTACTGATATTTTTTCCCCTTAATATTTATCTCTACTAAACAACTAAGAGATGCTAGTATTTCGAAATGGAGGGAGCAAGTGATACTTATGTTTTTCCCTTTTCTGCACAATAGAGTTGTTCGTATTGGTCCGTGATATTTCTTTATTTTTTTTCAAATTATTCATGCATTTTAACTCTTTTCTTCACTACGGTCCTTAGGCTCGCACAATACAGAGCTCATCAACACGGTGAAAAGATATTTTACCCTTCTACCACCAAGAATGTCATCATTTGCTCATTGGCTTATCCGCTGCATCCAAAATTTAAATTTAAAACATAAATCTAGAGTTGGTTTCGGATTTTTTTTTCTTTATCATGGTATGTTTTCTAGCCTTAGCGTTTAAACCTATAATAATACATATATAAAACTTTTACTAATAAATTGTTTTTGGTTGTTGTGTTTATTTCGTATGGCTTATTAATTAGCCATAGCTTACATTCTTGTCTCACTACAACAAAAGTGATTTTTCTGTACGAAACCCCACAATTTTTGCAAACAGACCATAACTAGTGGCGTCTGCATAGAAGGGGAGGAGAGGAGGAAGGGGAGGAGTTGGAGAAGAGAGTTAGAGAGGATAGATCTGAGGAGAGGTGTGAGATTCGATCTGTCTAAGTCGTAACTGTGGAGGAGAGGATAAGGGATAGGGATTATATACTACGTGTTTAATTTTAGTCTCGGTTGGTAGTACCAACCGTGACTAAAGTGGTGATCTTTAGTCCCGGTTATTGACATCAACCGGGACTAAAGATCCTCGGCCCCCTGACATACATCTGACAGGAGATGAACCGGGACTAAAGATCATCTTTTGTTATCAACCGGGACTAAATATCAAAATTTTTATAACCGGGACTAAAAACAATCTTTAGTCCCGGTTCTTTTTGGATCCGGGACTATTGTGGATTTTGCCGGACCGACCAAAGATGGTTTCTCCACCAGTGTAAGTACACTCTGGAAACTTGTATGTACAGAAAAAAGTTACTAATACTGAATGTTACTATATTCGTTTCAAAATATAAAAGACTATATAGCACTACTTATCCATTTTAACCAGCTTTGATTTAAATTTTAACTAAATTTATCCCACTCTCTACACACCTCTCATTTAATAAGAGCATCTTCCATAGATACTAGATTTAGCGTTGGCACCATGAAAATGGCACTGATAAGAGATCTCTTAAAACATCTATAGGATGACAAAGCTATTATAAAAGAGAAATAACTAATATGTTTAGGTGTGACATTTTACCTATTGTTTAGCTATACTTCGTTATTTGCTAAAGACAGCTAGCTATCCCTCACTTAATTACATTAAAAAAGAGAAGACATACATAATAGAAATTTGGTGGAAGAGTAACCTATCCCCTAATTAACCCACCCTAAGGTTTCCGGATAGTACGAAGTACTTCCTCCATTATATTCCAAAATATAATCAATTGTAGCATTTAAAACTTATACTTAAATATATACAAACACTTCTAGCACTATTCTGAATACTATTTGTTCCATTAATCACCCATAAATTTTTTTTATCTTTTATCTCCCACCACCCTTTCACACCCTAATCATTTATTCGACGGGTACTGATATTTTTTCCCCTTAATATTTATCTCTACTAAAAAACTAAGAGATGCTAGTATTTCGAAACGGAGGGAGCAAGTGATACTTATGTTTTTTCCCTTTTCTGCACAATAGAGAGTTGTTCGTATTGGTCCGTGAT
Organism: Oryza longistaminata; assembly: GCA_009805545.1. Classification (NCBI taxonomy): domain Eukaryota; kingdom Viridiplantae; phylum Streptophyta; class Magnoliopsida; order Poales; family Poaceae; genus Oryza; species Oryza longistaminata. The sequence goes on from CM020184.1 coordinate 4,492,652, forward strand.
ATTTCTTTTTTTTTTCAAATTATTCATGCAATTTAACTCTTTTCTTCACTATACGGTCCTTAGGTTCGCACAATACAGAGCTCATCAACGCGGTGAAAAGATATTTTACCCTTCTACCACCAAGAATGTCATCATTTGCTCATTGGCTTATCCGCTGCATCCAAAACTAAATTTAAAACATAAATCTACAATTGGTTTTGGATTTTTTTTTTCTTTATCATGGTATGTTTTCTAGCCTTAGCGTTTAAACCTATAATAATACATATATAAAACTTTTACTAATAAATTGTTTTTGGTTGTTGCGTTTATTTCGTATGGCTTATTAGCCATAGCTTACATTCTTGTATATAGTGCTTATAAATTCTTGTACCAGAAACATGATTCACCAATCTGTATATAGAATTTATAGTATTTTTAGTAAGTAAGTATTCCTTTCATATTGCATACACCCAACATCTCTTTTGTAATTTGTTGCAATATGGAGTAAGAATTAAGAATAGATATTTAATTTTTCCACACTGTGGATGGAGTGGGTGTGGTCGACGGCTGGACGTTTGCATGCATGCAGAGGTTGCAATCAACATCAGCTCCTCTGTTAAGGGGGATGCATGTCCGTTTCCATGGCAAAGACATTATCTTTTGGCCGTAAAAGGCCCGGAGACCACGCCTATGCGTGTGGCTGTCATCATGCTGGGTTTTCTTATTTCCTCGTGAAAACAACCACCACCCATGTTACACGCTCCACTGTTCAGAGTTCAGACCATGTCAAACTTGACCCTAAATCATTTTCATTGATGTTATGTTTGAGGAAAAACATAACATGGAATTTTTATGTTCATGATGGGATTAAAAATTTACTTACCCTAAACATCATGTTACTTACTTAGAAGGTGCCATTTTTATGTTTTCAGGGGTGTCATGTAAGCAACATGATATATTTATGATTAAAATTATTTATACAATGTATAATTTTATTTTTTTTAATTTTATAAGCAATACATGTAAGAGACATGCATGTTGTATTAGAAAAACAGTGTGGATATGATTAATTCATTGCCCATCATCAAAAATATTAACATGACACCCTATTAATAAGAATGAAACTCCATCAAAGGTGACCTTAGGATGCAGACATGCTGTCTAGATTATTATTTTGTAGTTCCTCCATCCTAAAATATAAGGTACAATTACCATTTACGCAAAGACTAAGAAAGAATTATTATCACCTCTATGTTTGGATCATCCTAATAAACACAATGTATACATTTAATGGTATTAGAGATCTTGATAGTGGAGGATTAAAAAACGAATTTAGGGAATGGATATGTGCTAGTTAATTATATGCATGTATGCATGTCTTGTATAATGAAACATCGAAAAAAGCAGCTGCACCTTATATTTTGGAACAAAGTATAAAGATGTATTCCCTTCATTTCATATTGGAAGTGCTTTATTTCGTTTTAAGTTGATATTTTTTTAGTTTGATCAAGTTTAAAGAAAAACACATCAGTATTAAACACTAAATTAGTTTTGTTAAATTCATCGTTGAATATGTTAGTAAAGTACATATTCTGCATAAGATTGCTTAAACTTTTTAACATAAGACAAATCTAGCTATAATGCTTATACAATATGAAACAGATTAACTAGCATTTAGGATGCTAGTAGCAACATGCCTTCTGGAGCGGTTTCACTCACTGCTATAATCGTGTTAGTCACTTGTCATTGAAAGAAGATTTCTCTCATCCTCCTTACGCACACTTCCCGAGCTACTAAATGGTATATATGTTTTTTCAAAAAAATTTCTATAGAAAAGTTGCTTTAAAAATCATATTAATCTATTTTTCAAATTCAAAATAGTTAATACTTAATTAATTATGTGCTAATAGCTCACTTCGTTTTGCGTATCTTCTCTTTTCCTCTCCTCTCGAACACAGCCTTTAAGAGCAAGTATAATAGTGAGCTATAAACCTACTATAAGCTTAGATGGAGAGGAGAGGTAGTGAAAAATTAAGGATGTTGGCTCTCATGCAAGAGCTAGCTTATCACAAGCTCCAAGACAAATACATTAAATATATAAGTGAGAGATAGACATATGAGAAGAAAATTGTAGCCAATCTTATAGCTAATCTATTATATATGTTGGCTTTAAGATGGGCTAATAGTAGGAGGTGGACTCTATTATTATCCTTGCTGTAAGATATATCGTAGACAAGCCTAAGGCTGTGTTCTTACCAACCCCTCTCCCTCGTTTTCCACGCGCACGCTTTTCAAACTACTAAACGGTATGTTTTTTTGCAAAAAGTTTCTATATGAAAGTTACTTTAAAAAATCAAATTAGTCCATTTTTGAAAAAAAAAGCTAATACTTAATTAATCATGCAATAATACATATTTTGTTTTGCGTGCTGGGAGGAGGGGTTAGAGTTGGGGTTTCTTCTAGAGCTGGGTATTATCTTTTTTTGGAGTCCTCCCCCTTTTTTTGGATTAGTGTATTTCTCTTCTCTTGAAATAAATGGCAGAGCTGCCTTTATTTCATAGTTGGTTCTATCCCTTGAGGACTACTATTACATTACATATATATGTGCCCTACAAAAGAAAAAAAGTAACCTACCTAGTACCTACAAACAACAGTCCCACACCAGCATGTGTTTAGCTCAATGAAGATGACAAAGGACCATGGGATCCCAGTCTAACTTGATAGGTTAGGTGGGCATGTGAACTTTGAATAAGCAGGGACACACACACACACACTCACATGCCAAGGACAAAACATTGGAACTATGTTCATTATTCTAGCAATTAGTATGGGGGTAGCTAGGTTACATTTGTTTACATTCCCCTGGCAACCGCATGCGAAAATCGCTCCGGCGTGTTTGTAAAAACGGTTTCTATAGTAGTGTCTATAGTGCTTATAAATTCTTGTACCAGAAACAGGATTCACCAATCTGTATATAGAATTTATAGTATTTTTAGTAAGTACTATTCATTTCATATTGCATACACCCAACATCTCTTTTGTAATTTGTTGCAATATAAGAATAGATATTTAATTTTCCACGCTGTGGAGTGGGTGTGGTCGACGGCTGGACGTTTGCATGCATGCAGAGGTTGCAATCAACATCAGCTCCTCTGTTAAGGTGGATGCATGTCGGTTTCCATGGCAAAGACATTATCTTTTGGCCGTAAAAGGCCCGGAGACCACGCCTAGAACCGGACGCCCTAATGCATATGGCTGTCATCATGCTGTTTCTTTTCCTCGTGAAAACAACCACCAACCCATGTTACACGCTCCACTGTTCAGAGTTCAGACCATGTCAAACTTGATCCTAAATAATTTTCATTGATGTTATGTTTGAGGAAAAACATAGCATGGGATTTTTATGTTAAAGATGGGATCGGATTAAATATTTACTTACCCTAAATATCATGTTACTTACTTAGAAGGTGCCATTTTTATGTTTTCAAGGGTGTCATGTAAGCAACATGATATTTAATTGATGGTTAAAATTATTTATATAATGTATTATTTTGTTTTTTTATTTTATAAACAATACATGTAAGAGATAAGTTGTATTAGAAACAGTGTGGATATGATTAATTCCTTGTCCATCATCAAAAATATTAACATGACGCCCTATTAATTAATAAGAATGAAACTCCCATAAAGGGTGACCTTAGGATGCAGACATGCTGTCTAGATTATTATTTTTGTAATCCCTCCATCTTAAAATATAAGGTGCAATTACCATTTACGCAAAGACTAAGAAAAAAATATTATCACCTCCATATTTGGATCATCCTAATACATACCATGTATACATTTAATGGTATTAGAGATCTAGATAGTGAATTATTTAAAAAAACGAATTTAGGGAATGAATAGGTGCTAGTTAATTACATGTATGTATGTGTGTCTTGTATTATGAAGCATCGAAACAAGTAGCCGCAGCTTATATTTTGGAACGGAATGTGTATGCGTATAAGATGTATCCCCTTCATTTCATATTGGAAGTGCTTTATTTTGTTTTAAGTTGATATTTTTTTAGTTTGATCAAGTTTAAAGAAAAAAACATTAGTATTAAACACCAAATTATTTTCGTTAAATTCATCATTGAATATATTAGAAGTACACATATTCTCTATAAGATTTCTTAAACTTTTTAACATAAGACAAATCTAGCTATAATGCTTATACAATATGAAACAGATTAAGTAGCATTTAGGATGCTAGTAGCTCCATGCCTACTGGAGCTGTTTCACTCACTGCTGTAATCGTGTTTCAGAGCCCCTTAACTATATGTTAGTCGCTTGTCATTGAGGGAAGATTTCTCTCGTTCTCCGTGCGTATGCTTCCCGGTATACTAAATGATATGTTTTTTGTAAAAATTTTCTATAGAAAAATTGCTTTAAAAATCATATTAATCCATTTTTCAAATTTAAAGTAGTTAATACTCAATTAATCATGCGCTAATGGCTCATCTTGTTTTGCGTATCTTCTTAATCTTCTCTTTTACTCTCCTCTCAAAGCCTTAAGCGATACTCCCTCCATCTACTTTTGATAGTCATATTTCATCTTGACACACAGACCAAGGATAAGTAGTTCTACTTATCATTCATTTAAGAATGCTACTAGTCATTCCTCGTAAACAAGCGATTTATTAATATTTACATTTCTCAAAGCCCATGTAGCCAATCATGTGTTGAAGAATAGAGAGTCACGCATTAAATTCGAGAAAATAATTAAGATGATATGTTGTTGGATTGAAATATGCCTATAAAAATAAAATTTTCAGATTTGGAAATATGACTATCAAAAGTAGATGGAGGGAGTATATCGGTAGACAAGTCTAAGAGTTGGGGTTTCTTCTAGAGCCGGTATTATCTTTTTTTTTTTTTTTTGAGTCCTCCCCCCTTTTTTGGATTAGTGTATCTCTCCTCTTGAAATAAATGGCAGAGCAGCCTTTATTTAAAAGGAAAAGAAGTTACATGTTGGTTCTATTCCTTCAGGACTACTATTAGAGCAAGGTCAATAGTGCAGCCCACTACTGGCTCTAAATCTTCTATAGCCAATTCATACAATAGTTGCTTACTATACTATTAATACTTGGTCCCACCTGTCATACACACATTACGTCTTGGAGTCCGTGCTGCAGCTGGCTACAGATTTGTAGCCCGCTACTCTTCTTTCTCTTCCTTTATCTCTTTAAAATATGTTTATAGCTGGCTTATAGCCTGCTATTGTACCTGCTCTTACATTACATATATGTGCCCTACAAAAAAGTAACCTACCTAGTACCTACAAACAACAGTCCCACACCAGCATGTGTTTAGCTCAATGAAGATGACAAAGGACGAAGGGATCCCAGTCTAACTTGATAGGTTTGGTGGGCATGTGAACTTTGAATAAGCAGGGACACAAACACACTCACATGCCAAGGACAAAACATTGGAACTATGTTCATTATTCTAGCAATTAGTATGGGGGTAGCTAGGTTACATTTGTTTACATTCCCCTGAGCCCACCACCACCACCACCATCTCATCAGATCCTGATGACACATCTCTCATATGCATATGCATGGTTCAGTGAACACACATGCATATTGGAAGAAGAGACCAAATCAAAGGGCTAAACAGGGAGATCACAGCTATCCCCCATAAAAACATTGTATCTCTTTTGTTTTGACAGGGAAGGGGAGCCTCTGTTTTTTCCAACCCCAGCGCTGTCCCTTCACCCTGTGAGGACTGTATCTACATGTATCTGGTCTTTGCAGTGCCAGATACGTCAGGTCTAGCACACCTTTCACTTCCAGTCCAGCGTGGCGCAGTCTAGGCAGCTTTCCCTCGCCACGTCGGCGATCCTCGCACCGGTGTCGTACACCTGGCCGGGCTGCCAGTTGGCGGGAAGAACCTCCCGGTCGGCCCAGACCCACTTCCCGTCGTAACCACCGGTCACCACAGCCCGGAACTGAAGCGGGCCGTTGGGGGCCCGGTCGATGCTCCAAACGGGTCCATAGACCCGGGTCATGAACCGCCAATCCGATGATCCCACCTGCATGGACCAAGTCCACAATGTTGTTTATTAGACACTTTCTTTTTTAGTTGTTTGTAATTAAGATGAAAAAAGAAATTCATTGAAAAAAATACATGTTATTATTTCTGTTTGATTCAAGTCTTCATTTTACCTGAGCAACATCCACCGCTAAGATATCAGTTTGGCCACCTTGGTAAAGGAACTTGATGACCAAATTGTTTGGCCTTTTGCTCTGCTCTTCTACTAATATGGACAGGTTCTTGTCCTTGTAGTCGCAGGGAATTCTGCAAGGAAACAAGGGAAAAGATATAAGAGGACTGCAGTGCTAACCATTAATTTGTATGTATCTCTAGGCTCGTTGAAAATAAAGTTGTGTCTTTGCCTTGTGAAGCATTTGGAAAAATCTCTTTCAGTCTCACTTTTGCAACATTTCAGCCTAAATAAATATATGTTAGCATTTGGACCAAGACCAAGTAATATCAAAATGGTTATGGTTGTAAACATCAGTAAACAGGAATTTGTTGTGTTTGGAATTCGGTTATTCTTTTCAGATTCTGGAGTTTCGTTCGTACGTTTTCCAAGCTCCTAAACAGTACATTTTGTGCAAGTTATATATATATTTTTTTTTTGGAATAATATTCTAAAGCTATTTTTAACTTTGTAGTAGTTAATTTATTCCTTTATACACTCAAATAGCTATCACAAATATTATATCATCAATCTTAGCTATCTCAAACAGGGCCTTGGTACTTTCTAGTGATGAATATTTAAGTATATAATTTGAGTTCAAGAGTAACGTGGAGTAAGCTACATATTTGATTTAAATAAATATGTGACATCTTTATCTATCTAATTTAATATGAAATTAAAAAAAAAATAAATCGTTAGCTTTAAAATTCAATATGAAAATAAACTTCAAAAGAGAACACCTAAGAATTCAAACCATATGAACCATTTTCCTATACCATGCATTATGAAATTCCAAAAAGATAATACCTCTTTCCTTGAATGTTTGACGTTGGTTAATTCAATTATAAGTTAACCAACGGAAAAAACGGAGTATATATTTACTCGTCTTAGGGACATCATCCCTCCAAGTAACTCCAAGTCTACCTAACGAAATGACCTTGCACTGCTTTTTCTAATACATACAAATCTCCTCAATATTTGCCTGGATGTATCTGATTTAAAATATTGAATTACTAGATAATTAAGAACAACAAATTTTCTCTAAATAAACAATAATTAGGCTTGAAAATTAACATGCCAGACAGATATTACTCCTACCTTCTGTACTCTACTGACAGAGCATCAAGCTTCTTCAACTTGTGGGCCATCCCGGGCTTGGCCAGGCCCGCGAAAGCGGGCCCACCGAGCAGGAAGTCCGTACTGTTGCTCCTGTGAAAGTCGGTGAGCACGACGCGGACGCCTGCGTTACTGCACACCTCTGCATTTCTGCATCTCATCTTTTCTCGCAAAAAAAGTAAAAAAAAAATGGGGTGAATAACAAGTGTGAAAGGATCAAAGGACAAAAACACAACTGAAATAAATGCCATTTATATAGTAATAGTACGGTTTAGCCACTTTAAAAATCAAGAAATCTTAGGAAACAACCAAGTCTCTTTCAGAATTTTTTGTACAGAGGCTTCATTTGGTAAATGGAGCAAGTTAGAATTAAGCTCTTATTTGGCCTTCGAAGCCCGCTTGACACTGGTTTTTTTTTTCCCGAAAAGCTACTGTATAGTATTTTCAATTTTACTATTTGATTCTTAAATCATTTTGAGGGGATTTTACTTCGCCACTTTCATTGTCTAGTATTATTTTTCATGATTGCAAAAAGGACTACCTGAATTATTCTACAAAACACATTTTATAATATTGTTTTTTTTTTTTGGAAAAAGTTGTGCCAATCGGAATCTAAGTATCTTACTAAGTAGAAACAAAACAATCAAAAAAATAAATAATAGATGCTCTTACAATTAGTTGATTGTTTGCTTCTTCAAAACATCACCTCCTAAAAAGTAAAAAAAAACATGAAGGAACTACCAGTCCTTCCACCAATTCCAGAAACTAACTAAAACTTCTTTTGTTTGCAAAGCGTCGATCTCAAAAGAAAAACAAAAATCCCACAAGTTCTTGAACAACAACCAGCCCCATGTGAGGAACAAGCAAGCAAGAAGGGACATTTTGGTTAAATCAGAAAAGGACATGGCCAGAAATGGGAGCAAAAAAATTAAAAAGAAAATGAAGACAAGACAGGAAACAAATTAGGCCCTCTTTGTCCCTGTAGTACCTGAAAGCACCTTCCACATCCAAGCCCTCCCCTGTGCTGCCTTGGACCCCCGGCTGCAAGGAATCCCCCATTCAGCTCCATCTCCATGGCCATGGCCCCATACCCACATCCTCCTCCACCACCTGAGATCCATCCATCCATCCATCCGTCACACACCAAGATTCACACATCTTGTTAAGTTCTTTGCAGCATCCTCAACTAATCAATGGATTAACGGATCAACCAGTTCTTGGTCAGGGGGTGAAGTGTGTGCTTACCAGGTGGGAGAGGGGAGAGCGAGGGCGAGTACGCGGCCCTGCCGTTGCGCACGCACCTCTCGCACGCAGACGCGCGTGGCGTGGAGGAGGAGGAGGCCGCCAAGAGTAGCAGGAAAGAGGAGGAGAGGAGCACTGCCATGGTGGTGGTGATGAGCACAGCAGTAGAGTGTGAGAGAAGCAGAGAGAGAGAGAGAGAGAGAGGAGAGGAAGACTTGCTTTCCCTAGCACATGGCTTCTGCTAAGGCCACTGTGTTAATTAAGTGCCAATATATAGCAAACGGAAGAGAGAGAGAGAGAGATACTTGAGAGTGCGTGTGCGTGTTTATTGTGTTTGGGCTTATATGAAATAGGGGTGAGCCCATTGCTATAGCCACAATTCGCTTCGTACACAAGGCGGTCACTGGTTAGTCGCTGACATGTGGGTCTCACCAACATTAGGCCAGCATTAGTATATAATACGGTCGTAAGTAGTCGTTGATATGTGGACCTCACCGATATTAGTTATATTTGTTACTAACTTAATGTGGTTTGTGGTTTGTAATGATCTCGCGGAACTAGATCGGCACATGTGTTGAGAGCCTATCTTCTTGGTGTGGGTGTGGGGTATATGTGCTCTTTATGCGCTTTTCTAATCGCTTTTTTGGGTGTATCCCTTTGTGTGGAGAAAAGGGGAGGCATTTGGACTGAGGGCAGTGGAAAAGCGTGGGGGCCAGGCAACATGCTTGAGAGGAACCAGTCAAATGGAATTATGGGGGTTAAACCGACATCGACCCGGCTTGATACGCAATTTGAGACCTGCAAAATGTGTTTTGGTTTAAAACATTGGTGATATTTGAACAAGATTGGAGCCATGGTTTTAAGGGAGAGGGCATTTGTTCTCTTGGTCTATTGGTTGTGACTCAGATAGCAAGTCAAACTACAAGTGTTTGTATGTGTGCACTTTGCATGATTTTAGTTAAGCAATGATGATTTTGCTATCTTAAAGATGTGCCAACTGCCAACACCTCTTCTCCCCAGGCAAGTATATTATGTCAGCTCTTCCTTGTGTAATGTCCTCCCCGCTTCTCAATTGCATGCCTTTGTCATCGGAACAATATTTTCTAACTTACCATCTTCTGACTTTTAAGTGACTGACATGTGGGTCCTATATCTGGTGGATTCAAATGTTAGAAACCCTCATCAAAGGGTAATACATCATAGAAGTTTCTTCTCTCGTCATCAATATTATACCATCACCATTGCTAGGAGCCCATCATCACCACCCAAGAGATGTGCCATTGACTACCACTGATTTTATCTCCAACTCATGTTCACTATGTCATGGACTATGCTATATTTATTAGCTACCTATATTTATTCATTTAGTAAGTATGGAAACAAGTTGTTGGCCTCGTAATAACAAAACAATAAGTATTCCATGTGAAGGGTATTTGAATCCAGTTCTTTCAAAATAGTTTGGCTCGCAATGGATACGGGAGATGCACATGTCAAAACTTGTGTAATGATTAATTACAAGGTTTCGAATTTTGGGTTTAATCCTCCGATAGGATATTATTTTCGCTGACATACTTATTTTTCTAAAGGAGTGGCTATAATAGATTTTATGTGTCTAGTTCTTTTTTTTTTTAAGCTGAATTAGGTAATGGTGAAAATTGAAGGATGGAAATAATAATCATGGCAGGACAGGATCCTATTGCATTCATTCTGTATACCACACATAGGATCCCATTTCTTCGGTCTTCCCTTCATAGAAGGCAAGCCTGCAGTAGACTTGTATGACCTCTTCTGCTTGATCTTCCAATATGCAATTTGGAAAGCGACACATTTATTTATTTATTGCGCGTAAGGAGAGAGCTACTGTAGCACATGAATGCAGGGGATGTAAATGTAATTTCCTGTATACCTGTGGGAGAAATTATTCACTTAAATAGTTATAAAAAAAATCAACAATATAGATTAATATAGGATAGATGACTCCACAAACATGCAAAATAAAATTTAACTTATACATGTTGCAACTTTAAAACAAATTTGACTGTGAATATAAATTAACTAGCTATGGTTTAATTTGCTTTTTTTAACTCGTAAAAGTTAAATTTTAACTAGCATAATTGTAGAGTGATATATCACATGTTAATATATCTTCTTATTTTTTAAAAAAAATCATAAATATTTAATTGACATGCAAATAACAATAGGATATGTCCTTGAGAGTTTAAAATCCACTCATATATCTGTAGCATAATTTCTATACTGTATGTATGGTCCTCTATTAATTCGTTGCAGTGGGTTGTATACCTTGTTTTTTTAATCATTTATTATCAATGTTACTCTCTCCGTTTCAAGTTATAAGACGTTTTGACTTTAGTCAAAGTTAAATTACTTTAAGTTTGACCAAGTTTGTAGAAAAAAGTAGTAACATTTTCAACCCAAGACAAATTTATTATGAAAATATATTCAATTGTAAATTTGATGAAACTAATTTAGTATTATAAATATTACTATATTTGTCTATAAACTTAGTCAAACTTGAAACAGTCTGACTTTGACTAAAGTCAAAACATCTTATAATTTGAAACGGGGGTGGTACGTTTTTACTCATACAAAAGCTACTCTGATACTCTCCTGCCCTAAAAGTATTATCTTTTAGCTTTTAGAATTGTTTCAAAGAGTACTTTTCAGTTGGGTCCACTAGACCTCATAATATTTTTTTTCTTTTTTCTCATTTTAGCCATTTAATTATTAGTACCCTATTCTCCTTCTTGTTAATGTTCTCCTCCTACTTGTTTTCTCTTTCTATTGATATAGGGCATGGTAGTCTTTTTTTTTTTACCCTTTGCATGATATAACTATTCTATTTTTAAAATAACAGTCTTTTTACTGAGAGAGTATCTAATACAAATAATAAAGCCCTCTTAAAATATTTTTATGACACATAGCCAAACATTGTTTCGACGACATTTACTGTGAGTTGGTTGCATGTTCGAAAGTTGCATTTAAGTAATTGATCAATGTGGTAAGTTGGAAATACGGAGGTCAACGTTGGTCCCTTTTTTTCAAAGCAGTAAAGCAATATTTATTCCGACAGCATGTAAACAATGGTATACCGTGTTTTTTATTTCTTACTTTTCCTTTTGGATGAACAATAGGGAATGGACCCCTAGTAGAGTAATCACATATGCCAATTAGGCTTTGTTTAGTTTCCAATTTTTTTTTCCCAAAAACGTCACATCGAATCTCTGAACATATGCATGAAGCATTAAATATAGATATAATGAAAAACTAACTGCACAGTTTGCGTGAAAATCGCGAGACGAATCTTTTGAGACTAATTAGTCCATGATTAGCCATAAGTGCTACAATAACCTACATGTGCTAATGATGGATTAATTAGACTTAATCAATTCGTCTCGCGGTTTTCAGACGAGTTATGAAATTAGTTTTTTCATTCGTGTTCGAAAACATCTTCCAACATCCGGTCAAATGTCCGATGTGACACCCAGAAATTCTCTTTTCGTGAACTAAGGCCTTAGTGATTACAATATGCATCGGAGGACGAGTCAAAATATAAAACGGTTATACGAAAAACATAGATTTTTTAGAAAATACAAATAAATAAATGTATGTTAAGTGGACAGCTTTTTTCAATCATTTAAAAAAAAGTGAATTATGCCTAGGGATCAACACTGAAGGGTGAAAAAAAATGCACAGGGCCGTTGCAAAGACTGAAGTTCCCGGCACAATTCCCGATTCTTAAATTACTCTGTACCTACAAATAAATATATTCAAATCTGATTCCTGATGTCAACACATAAATTGGTTTCTTAACTTATCTCGACACGAAAAGCATTAAAAGGGCATGATTTATATAATATTTCTGTATTGAGTTTGCCAAAAAGGAAGAAAAATAAGAGCGAGACAGAACAGAGAAAGTAGCGACAGAGCGGGACACATGGAGCCTTTCTGCAACATATGGGCTTCCACTATCAAAGGCTCTTGAACTCTTTGAGTTTCACAAGCCACAAATGGAGGATGAACTGCTGCCGTTGCACAACAACACAAACTCCCCTTTTTTTTTCTCTCTGTATTATAAATAAATTAAAAAGTGAAACACATGCAACACTTCTGTGTGACTTGAGCCTCTGCTCACCAGACAAACTGCCAAGGAAATGGCTAACATGCCTATGGACTTTCATGGCCGGTGCCATGCATAGTGACATCCAACAACCGGGCACAAAGCCTGAAAAAATGCTTCAGTACGCTCTAACTATTCTTTCTGAAAACTCGGGGGGTCCACCTGTCAACACTGTCGAAAAGGCACTGCTCTGAGATACCAAGATACGAATTGTAACTATTACTAGCATTTTATGCCCATTTAAAATGAAGGAATTGGTCTGGTTCTCATAGGAATCACACAAATTTCTGTATTTTAATTAAACATGTACTAGTAGTCTAGTACCCACTCTGTTATAAAATATAAGCATTTTGGATTGTTTAACGAATACTAGGGTTAAGGAAAAAAAATTCTCCTTTTAGATGGACAATTTTGATTTTTGGATGGCTTAGATTCTCCTCCTAAGAATCTAATTAGTCCTCATAAAAATATTTACATTGTGGTACATATTTTATATTCTAGAAAAAATACTTATATTTTATAACAGATGGAACACTAACTTTTCAAAACCAATCAAATACTATTCTATACACATAGAATTGGCGGTGATATAATCAACAACAGTGCCCCCACCAACCGTGGTACACTGGTTCATTGGACATGGAGAGTAGCTGCAGTGCAGTGCTTCCTGCATTGTTCATTCACACAAAAATACCGACAAAAAACTGCACTTGATCAGCCATTGGCCATTGCTGGGATTGTTGGGTAGCTTAAGTTTTGGTTGGTGTGGCAAAGAGTCTAAACTCTTAACATGCTCCATCTTTTGTCCATTCTGAAGATTTCATTAATTAATTGATTAAGGAATCCGTTTGTGTGTGCATGCTCCTTGGCTGCTCTCTGCTCTGAAACTGAACATGATCGACCGGTCAGACAGGATTTAATTAGATATTGTGACAATCTGCTAGATTGAGGACTTTGGCTTAGCTTTGACAGGGACAGGTCCATCTCGATCGTAGCATTAGTTGGGGAGAAAAGAAAAGAAAGGAGAACATTGTCTGAAATTAATTCTGCTGTCCCGATGACACTAACTTTTTTTAGTCTGAATATTTTCAGGCCTTGGAGATATCGCTCGCTGTGTTGGAATAGAATTTGTCTGTTGCATTTTAGTTGCAAGTGTCGTGCCTTTGATTCTGATGCGAGGACGTGTTAAGTATTTTGTTAATGATGGTGTGGTTAATTATCATTACAGTAGCTCTGTAAGATTGTATTTTATTCTTGAACTTTCTGCGCAGACAACTGGCAAGAGGTTGTGTGGTTGTGTTGTTTCTGAACAATAAGAAAATCAATTGATCATCATCTCATTGAGTGTTGTATTGTACATTATCAGATTCTGCAGAATCTGATGGCAAGAGAAGTTCAGTAACTACCCATTGCCAACTCAACTGATGCCATGGGATAAAAAAGAAACAGCTTTACCATATTTTTACTAGATAGTTATGCTTTTCCTCCCGATTTTTCTGGTTTTTTTCCTATTTGGTTGTTTTTCTAAAGAAACCTTTTATTTTTTTTTCTAGAGGGATGGGGCTTCCTCACATACAGGTGGGTGGGGGAAAAGATGTGAGGATGAAGAGAAGGAGAACTCCTCTTTTAATGTAGTAGAGAAATAATATATCAATTTCTGAACTATTAGATTGACGTTGAGATTCGTGCTCCCTCTGTTTAAGGTTATAAGACGTTTTAACTTTGGTCAAAGTTAAACTACTTTAACTTTGACCAAGTTTCTAAAAAAAATAGTAACATTTTCAACCCAAGATAAATTTATTATGATAGTATATTTAATTATTGATTTGATGACACTAATTTAGTATTATAAAATATTATTATATTTGTCTATAAACTTAGTCAAACTTAAAACTATTTAACTTTGACCAAAGTCAAAACGTTTTACAACCTGAAACAGAAAGAGTAGAAGAAAACAAAATCGTGGCATTATTAGGTAGGAATCGACCCCGGGAACCTTCTATTTCATGCAAGGCATGCTCCAACCAGCTGAGCAAGCAACCTTTACTATTTTGAATTGAAACTACACTCTACTTACACTATAGTTATAGTTGATATGTTTTTTAAAGGAAAAACTGTTCTTTTGTGCGGATCCTTATTATCCGCTGCTCTTCTAATGATTAGATTTTGAAAGAATTTAAATTTCTTTTGGAAAAAGAATAAAAATGGTGAAGGAAGATGGGAGTACGTTCTTCAGGGTATGCCGATGAAATGATCCTCTCAATTGACTAGTACACATATTTTTAGATACACCCAGGAAGAAATTCAGCGGATCGCCCACTCTTGTCGTGTACATCACCCAAACTCTGATGGCAATGGTAAACTGAAACTGACATTGCAGGAGATTGTTTCCTCTTTGTGTTCATTCACTTGGTGCTAACCAAAAATCACCCAAAAAAACCCTGTAAAATCGAACTCATGCTGTGTTGTGTGTCCATTTGGCAACGTCGCGGTATGTGCCGTTGTGCCGTTAACCGTTTCCCGTTGCGTGTTGCCATCAACGCTGTCCAATCGGGGTTGTTTCTCTGATGGTATAAATGTGATTAGAAATTACTAATTCCTTTTGGCTGGAAATCGGGAATTTGTACGGGAAAAGATTCGCCGTTCTTAAAATAAGATAAGGCATGAGTTCGTAAATTAATTATGCTCTTTGTGAAGCAAGCTCAGAAATTTTGGTGTGGCAATTCTTATAAACTCATCTCACATATTGTGAGAGGATTTATCTTCTAATTAATGAATTTCCTGTCCCCAAAAAAAAATACCACTAGTAACTTGTCATTTGTGAAAGCATGTATGCTTGTCAGCTGTGACACGTGTGCACAGCAAAAAAAAAAATACAATTTCAATTTTTGGGCTGAATTCATCGAGTAAAACCTTCCTTCTGTCCGCATTATTTCTGACGAACAATGAGTAGCAGCAGCAGCTCCAGAAACTGCCTGCTTTCTTTTCTTTCTTCCGGATCCATGACAGTTTTGGTTTTGCAGGCCTTGATATACTATGCAGTTGAGTGCTACGGCCCAAGAGAAGGCACGGTGCATGATTAGCAAGTTAGTTAGGCCGGATGGGCTTTTGTAGGTGAGCCAATTTTGTGACTTCTTTTTTTTTTGTTTGTGCTCTTGCTCTGATAAGCCGATGCAGCGTTAGCCCTGCTCAAAGTTTGCCTCAATCCCTTGGCCTGCCTCTGGAAATAAGAGAAGTGGAGGGAGAGACGTGGGAACAGGATGAAGGAGGAGGATACAAAAGTCAGTGCACTTCAAGATTTTTTTTTTTTCAGAAATCCTAAGATATGTGAGACATGTTAAGCATGAAGAGAAAATATTTAGAATAAGTTCATTTGAGGACCCTTAACTTGTCAACGAATCCAATTTTCGTCCTTTAACCGGAAAACCAGATACAACAGGTC
Source organism: Oryza longistaminata (assembly GCA_009805545.1). NCBI lineage: Eukaryota > Viridiplantae > Streptophyta > Magnoliopsida > Poales > Poaceae > Oryza > Oryza longistaminata. Next base: position 4,508,815 of record CM020184.1, read on the forward strand.
ACTCAACTATCAAAACCAGTGCAAAACAAGTCCCAATGCGGTTTGCATGGCGGTTTTCGCTGACATGGCGCCTAACATGGCTAATTTGACTCGGTCTTCACCTCACATGGCATTGACGTGATGCTTACGTGGCAATTTAATTTGGAAAATAATAAAAACCGTCGGGCCCACATGTTAGTTACAAAAACAATAACTAAAAAAAGGTGGGGCCCATGTGGGCCCCACATGTCAATCTCACTCCCCATCTCCCCTCTCTTCATCCCTCTCCCCCTCTCCTCTCTCTTCTCCTCTCTCAGGTGCGACGGCCAATGGGTGGTGGGGAGACAGGCGGTGGCCGGCGGAGAGAAGGGGCGGCGTGCGGCGGTGGCCGCCGGAGGAGAAGGAGATGCGACCAGGGCGCCGAGACGAGCAGCGGACGGCGGGGTGGATGGCTTGATAGGTGGCGAAGAGATGGGCGACTGCCGGTGAGGAGGATGGTGCGACGGGCGGCGACCGGCGGGGAGAAGGGGTGGCGCGCGGTGGCCGACTGGGAGAACAGGAAGGGAGAAGGGGTGGCGCCGACAGCCGATGGGGAGATGGCGCTCCGGGACAGGCGGCGACTAGCGGGGAGAAGGGGCACCGGGACAGGCGGCGACCAATGGGGAGGACGACTGACAAGCGGCGGCCGGCAGGGAGAAGGGGCGGCGCGTGTGACAACCTGGGCGGCACCCTTCCTGCTTCCGTCGCCGCCATCACACCCTCCATCCACCGTGACGAGGAGATGGTCAAGGGCGGCGGCGAAGGTGAGGCCACCGCCGCCATCCACCATGACGAGATGGACGTTGCAGACGATGCCACGGAGGCGGCTGGGAGGGAGAAGCGGGGTATGCCGACGTCGTTCTCGCCGCTGATACGGTCGATCCCCAGGAAGGAGCTCTTGCGACACGTGAAGGTGGCCGCCTCAGGTTGTGGTTTACCAACGCCCTTGCACCTTTTCCCCGTCGACTGCCACGTGCCACCCCTTTTCCTTGTTGGCCGCCGCTCGTCGCACCAGGCCATCCTCCCCGCCGTCAGCTGCCCATCTCTCTGCCGCCCGTCGCGACGCCCTCCCCGCCGGCCACCAGCAGCCGCCCATCTCTCGGCCGCCCGTCGTGCTGTCCTCCCCGCCAGCCACCACTCATCCCGGCGCCCTAGATTGGGAAGAGAGAAGAGAGAGGGGAGAGAGAAGAGGGAGGATAAGAGATAACTAGACGCTGTCATGTGGGGTCCGCGTGGGACCCACGCTGGCTCATCTTGCCACATCAGCTAAAACCGGTATGATACTGTCTAGGACCTTAAGTGTTCCAATTTTGTGAATTGAGGGACTCGTTATATTTGGTATTTCGGTTTAGGGACGAATTTTAAATTCATGACAAAATTGAGGGACCTCAAGTGAACTTATTCCAATTCTCGACCACCTTTTGGCCCGGCGTATAAAGTGTTTGTAGCGGCCCGGAAGAGGGGCTCAAATATACTCTTCCGTCCAACAATATAAATATATTTAACGCATTTCAATTTTGTTACAAAAATATAAACATTCCTAGACTCGTTCCATCAATCACCTCTTATTTAAATTCCTTCCCATTTTACTGCTAGCTACCATCCCATCCCACTCATCCCTCATTTACTGAGATACTATGCGCTAAAGTTTCTTATCAACCTTAATCTCGGTTAAATAACCTAGAAATGTTTATATTGTTGGATGAATGGGCAGTTCAGACAGCTAATAGTAAAGCATAGCAGTAGTCCGAAAGAGTGGTTAATGTGCAAATGAAGTTATACTTCTGCAAGACTGCAACCACAACATAATCCCATTACAAAATAATTGACAACGATGGAACAGAGTTCAAAGACAGCTACATAGCCGAATACTACAAAACAAATAGAATACAGTGATACAGCAAAGCATGATCAGTTCTGATTGAACTGAAAACATCAAGGTCAAGAAACAAACAATAAAAACTAGCAACTGAAGAGATCCCATATCAAACTTCCACGGAATATAAATCACTATCATAACCGTCCATCAGGTTTTGAAAGGAAGCCGGGATAGGAGGCAATTCAACGCCAACAACACCTTCCAGCATGTGAATAACTTGCCCCATGGATGGCCTGTGGATCTCATCATCCTGGATGCACCAACAAGCAACTCGGCAGGCAACATCCAGCTCCTTCAAACTCGCATTTCCTTCAAGCCTGTCATCAAGCAAGCATAAAACATCTCCTTCGTTCACTTTAGCAGCAGCATAAAGGGGGAAATATCGATGGTTTCCATGTCGAATTTTCTCCGTACTCCTCCTCCCTGATATTATTTCGAAGAGCAGGACACCAAAGCTATAGACATCCGCCTTGTAGGTAATAGGCTGTCCAGATATCCACTCTGGTGCAAGATAGCCAATGGTTCCTCGGATAGTGGTCAGTGCAGCGCTGAATTCCCGTCCAAGAAGCTTTGCCATACCAAAATCTGCAATTTTGGGGCATAACTCCGCATCAAGTAGTATATTTTCAGGCTTAATGTCACAATGTATGATGGAGTCCCTGCATTCCTCGTGCAGGTAGGCCAAACCTCTAGCAATACCAATGACAATCCGATGGCGAAGATTCCAACTTAATACCCTTGAGATCTCTGAAAAGAGATGAGAATCCAAAGAACCGTTTGGCATATACTCATAGACTAGCAACCTTCTAGTCCCTCCAGTACAGAATCCCAAAAGACGGACAAGATTAGTATGTTGGATCATCCCAACAGTCTGCACCTCTGTCCGGAATTGCTTCTCTGTGTGCCCTAGGCCTTTGAGCTTCTTCACAGCAACAATCGTTGAACCTGCAATTGTTCCCTTGAAAACACTTCCAAAGCTTCCTTCCCCCAGTTTGTCAGAGAAGTTTCTTGTAGCTTTCTTGACCTGTGCATAAGAGTACACTGCAAGAAAACCTTCCATTTTTGCCTGGCTTGCAACACATGAGGATCTCTTCTTGTATATCAAGAGAAGCATCAACATGACAAGAATAACCGCTATTGACCCAAAAATTAGTATGAAAACCAGTATGTGCAGCCTGCTTTTATTTGGAGAACCTATACGCATATAAATCTCGGTGTATGGAGGGTTATCAGCTAAAGTCAAATTAAGCAACATGCTGTACCATATCTTGCAGCCAGAATGATATGAGTATGCTGCGCAGAAGCATTCGCTTAGACAGGCAGCTTGACATTCTTCACTAGTTGCTGCCGTCACATTCTGAGGATTGTCAGGAAAGCCCTGCAAGTTGTCTAACAAAACAAACGAGTCGGTGGAAACAGCACCTTGACAGTTTGAGGGGGTAATTCTAGAGCAGCCACTAACAAAATGTCCAAGCTCCCATTCACTTGGCTCCGTTGGACTGAAACCATCAATGCATTTGCATGTTCCTGTGCTTGTGCAAATACCAAATGCACCACAGTGAAAAGCACTAACTTTGCAGCTGGAAGGGTAGCTCCACACAGGTTGCCAACCACTACTTGTTGCATTATTTATCCACTTCAACAAACTGACTTGCCCCAGATGCAATTTCATGAATTCAATTTCATTTGGAATTTCTGGATCATTTAATCGTACCAAACTGCCATTTTCTTCATAGGTAACCATCCAATCTGGAAATGTTCCAAGATAGTCATGCCCATCAATGAACATGATGAATCCCCTCTTCCTACTTTGGTCAATCATGAGGGTACAATTATAAGGAGGCTTGTACAGGGTAAGCAAGATGTTGGCTCCGATGACCATATCCAATCCAAGCCATGCTCCTGGGAGCAGTGCATCAGCTGGGTGATCAAAGCTCTGCCATAATATAGTGACATTGGATATGGATACCATGGCATCACAATCGGAGGTTTATATGGAGTTGGTATGGTTGATGGCTCCGATTGCTTTGATGTTTGACCAAATCTCTTTCTACGAGATGATCTTGGTCTTTTTGAATCACTAGTTTGATTATCAAATCGCTGACCGGCTAATCATTTCTTGTACTTAGCCATAAGCATCTCAAAAGTGAGTTTCGGCTTTTTGGTCCTTTGGAAACTAGATGACTTATCCTTTGCAACTTTATGATCTTCGGCATTTGCATTATTAATCCTAGTCTTGGGCCAAGGATCCCCAATAATAACACTTTTCCCTTTCTTTTTGTTAACATCAATAGGACTAATAGGGAGAGGATTACTAACAATTCTGGTTTTTAGGCATAGATGTAACCGAAATCGTTTCACAAGTGACCGATGAAGTATCAATCGGTGTTTGCTCCATCAAGCTTGCATCTTTGAAATAATCATGAAACTCATGCTTCATTTGTGACCATGTAGAAATTGAATTAGGAGCAAGTAAACTATACCATGTAGATGCAAAGTTTGACAAAGAAAGGGGAAACAACTTCAACTTAAGCAAATCATCGCTACCTGTCTTACCACATTGATCAATAAAGCGGCCGATATACTCCATTGTAGTCATAGCATTCTCACCTGTGAATTTCGTAAAGTTGGGCACCTTAAATCCTTGCGGGTATGGGATCGAATCTACATGTTCAGGATACAGCCTTTGATATGTATGCATAGCTACTTTGGATTCTATTTCACCACTATCCCGCAAGATATTGTCATCATCTTTTCCAATATCCACATGACCGATTTGTGATTCGGTCTTAGGTGACAATGCTATTTCACTTTCGCTTGTGATACAATCCGAACCGTCACTTAGTTCGGCTATATTTTCAATGATGTTACTCTCTAAGCTAGCAACACAATCTAAACCATTACTTGGTTCGGCTATTCCATCGTTGTCTAAACTAGTAACACAATCCGAACTGTCGCTTGGTTCAGCTATAATGGTTGTTGCATTATTATCTAAATTAGCAAGACAATCCGGACCAACATTTGATTCGGCTATAATCGATATGGCATCATTGCACAAATTATTAACACAATCCGAACCGTCGCTTGGTTCGGCTATACATGATATTGCACTTTCATCTAAACTAGCATTTAAACTATTGT
>CM020184.1:4524922-4674041 GCA_009805545.1 Oryza longistaminata
AATCTCATACATATCATGTAAATATATATTTTATTTTTACAAAGGTAGAGCCAGCCATGAAAACAAGATTTGCCAGGCTTGATGACGTGGACCACCACCATTGACACTTGCGATGTCCATGTAGGCAGGCACACATGGAGTGCCCAGATCACACTAGCTGGGACTGCCTACCTGACAGTACTGGATCGCCATGATGGATTGTGCTGCTGATCGTACCCATATGGGCTCCATGGGTCGCATTGGCTGCTGCCGGCCGGTCTCTATCCGGCCAGGGGATCATCAGATAGATCAGCTAGTACGTACCTTCAATTTCGTACGCACAATTCGTGCTATCTAGTACTGCACTCTCGTACGTACGTATCCGCGCGCCTCTCATCAGATTTACTATACATCATTCTCTCTTGTTCGTATATACGCGTGCAGTACGTATACCATGGATTTGGATTTGCCCTGTATACCAGTAGTAGTGGCTGTGGAATTGTCTCCGTATGTATGTATGTGTCTCTCAGCCCCATCGTTTGGCCTAAACAGCCAAAGAATAAGCCAAAATTTAAATTTTTAAACTTAATTTTGAAGTTGATTTTGAAATGCTTTTAACGTAATTTTTGTTAATGTTGGCTTTTAAGTCTCTACGAACAAATCTACAAAAGTTTTACTTATAAATTAATTTTAATTTTCTAATAAGCCAAATAAGCCATTTTGAGCAAAATAGCAACCGATGGGAGCCATGCGTTTCACTGTCGATCACGATACGCTAGCTAACATGCGTGGAAGGGTGTGGTGGTGGTGGCCAGTGCACACTCCTCCATCCTCAAAAATGTAACCATTCAATTCGCAAATAGGAGAGTATATATGTAGCTAGCTGTGATGTGAAGCCAAAGCACATGCAAGGGAGCTATCACATTAATACTTCGTTTATGGCTGTTATGCATATGTCGTCGTGTTATAGTTTTAAAATTGTTGTGACATAAGGATAGCTTAACTGATTACATTTCTTCTGTGATAAAACCCTATTCATCCGAGTACAAGATATGTTAGCTAGTCTTTATAAAACAGGGCGTCCGTGATTACTTTATCAATCTCAAGATATTCTACTCCAAAATTTCGTTGGTGTGCGTACGTGCGTCTATGGAAATAAGTGTGCGCGCGTTTGTAAGCACCCTAACTTTCTAACTTTCTAGCATGTTCTAAAAAAAATGTTGTGAAAATGAAGCTTTATAACCAAACGAGACTATCATTATCAGTAGTAGTAATGCCGAACAAAGCCCAAACCTGGGCCTGTACCAAACACGTAGCAACATATATATCCAGGCTTTGCTTAATCGCGTGCATGCTTTCGAGCACCATCGGTATCTCATTATGCAATTGATGCTTCAACATTAGCAACTACAATGTTGATAAACGTTTCCACTAATTTTTAAGCACGCTAATCACGTACGAGAGATGGCCTCGCATTATATATATGATCCAAAGTCCTAACCCATGACCTCAAGTACACTAATGAGAGATTTTTGCGTGCTGTCAAAACCGATTTTCGCGTGCCGGTGGAGGGCCCGCACGCACTCAGGGGTCTAAAAAATCACGATTTTTGCGTGCGTGTGGCGCACTCGCGTGCGGGGTGGTTATGTCGCCCGCATGAAAAAATTAAAAAAAAATAAAATCCAAAAAAACGAAACCCTAACCCTAGCCGTCGTCGCCGCCGCCGCCCTCCTCGTGCTCGCCGTCGTCCTCGTGCCTCGTGACGTCGCCGTCGTTGTCACCACCTGCTCATGTATCTAACCGCCCCCAATTGCCTTCCTCCACCACCTGTGCCAATGGCCACCCTCCCTCTAGCCGCACCCCCACTCATCATTCATCGCCGCCGCCTGCCCGAGGCCGCACCGCCATCGTCTCCGCGCCGCCGGCCGAAGATGCCCCTCCCCTCCTGCCAGATCTGGCAAGGGGAGGGGAGGGGAGCCGAAGAAAGAGGGAGGGGAGGGGCCGCGTGCCGGATCCCTTGCGCGGGGAGGGCGGCCAGCCACCGGATCCGTGCGGGGGTTGGCCGCCGCCCATCGGATCCCCCGCCTCCACCGCCAGAGGGGGGGCGTCGTGCCCTCACCTCGTGTCAGCCGCTGTCGCTGTCGCCGATGCCCGCCGCAGCTGCTGTCGCCATCGCCGACACCCGCTGCCGCCTTCTATCACCGCCGGGAGAGGGGAAAAGAGGAGAGGAGAGGCCAGGAGCGAGAGAGGAGAGGAGAGGCAGGAGAGAAGGAATGGAGTGGTCTGGGAGGAGAGAGTGAGGTGGGAGAGAGAGACAAAGGGGGAGAGGAGTAAAAAAAAGAGGAGTATTTTTGCGTGCGGGTGAGTTAAATGCCTGCATGCGAAAATACACTTATTTTCATGTGAGGAATTTTAAGTGGTTCGTTTGGAAAACTTGATTTCTGTGTGCGGGTTTTTTAAGCCGTATGCGAAAATGAGGGTCGATTTTTACAGATGCAGAGACTTTTGGCCCGTCTGCGATCTATTAGGGTGCTTGTCCAGGAAAATGAATTATGTGTTAGTTATAGCTCTTCCTGATATATATACCACTAGATGGAGCATTTACGGAGGTGATCGATCAGGCACAAATTTTCCTCAAGTATTGACAGTTTTTTTCCCTTCCAAAAATATTACTACTTCCAACCACACAAATGTAAGTATATATATAGTACTTCTAGTGTTGAGAAATTTGAATACAAATATAATATAAGAACTTCTAGAATACTATTTCTCGCATATAACCACCACTCATTTAGTATTCTAGAAATTTAGTCTTCATCCAAAACAATAGGGAAGCTATTAAAACACCGCAAGAATTGGCTTTGCCAAAAATATCATCTCCAATTAATATGGAATGCTAAAATACAATTATAACAATGTACTCTCTCCTTTATTATTACTATAACAAATCTGGCTTCCTTGATAGATTCCTTATAATGAACAGGGAATCCATCATTATCGGTGATGAATTCATGAAAAAATCGTCACAAGTTCACCTTTGGCTGATCCTAGCGATTGAAGGTTTCGGTCATAAGATACTACCTCCGTCCCAAAATAATTGTACTTCTAGGATTCAAATTTTGTTCCAAAATAATTACAATTCTAGAGTACTAATTGCCCCATCAATTATCTCTTATTCAAATTTCTCCCTATTTAAGCCTCAATCATCTTCCCACTCTCACATAAACCTATTTAATAAGGGGCACCATAGTCTTTCTTCTCAAATCTTAATATATGCTAAGCAATATAGAATTGCAATTATTTTGGGACGGAGGTAGTATGTTTTTCGCAATAAACAGGATCGTCACAAACATTAGATTTCGTCGTTAGCAGTTGGGCTATCGCACGGTAATGACAATTTTCTTCGTACAACTTGGTAGGCAGGGTCCTCATATGTCCTCAACACGATAGTCACATTTATAAGTATAAGAGTATATGGATAAATTTCTCATAATCTAAGCTTAATTCATTATAACAGTTGTGCTAGTACACGATGATAAAGTATTTTTATCATAGAAATAACCAACAAATAGTTACCTTGTGACATGGTGTGTTTTGTTCAAGTGCACTTTGCACAGAAGCCAGATATTTCATCAACTATATACTAAAAGCCCATTAAACTTTTTATAAATGCTCTTAAGCCACTACGTAGGCTTCTACAAATACTTCTAAGCCATCACGTGGCGTTCTAATAAATTAGATAAAATCATTAAAAAACTTATAAACATCTAACCATTGATTTTTCATTAAATCGGTGGAGCCATTAGGAAAAAATATCCGGTAACCTAGATCCCACCGTATATGCCCATTAATTTTAGTTGCTGAATGACTTCTATGGTTGTACCCATATTATAGCTAGGCCATCAAGTCTTATCACTAGTGGAGAAAACGTTTTTACTCCCGGTTCGTAACCCTCTTATACCCTCGGTTTTGCAACCGGGAGTATGAATCCAAGACTAAAGATAGACATCTTTAGTCCTGGTTGAAATAACCGGGGTTGAAAATCCTTTTTTAATCCCGATTGATGTTACTAACGGGACTAAAGATGGAGTCTAGCCAAATACGGCTAGTAGTGTTTTTTTCTTTCTTTTTCATTATTTTTATCCTTAAATATTGATTTCACTGCATCCCCAAATCATCCAAATCTTGAAATCCCCAAATCGATCATCCCAGAACAAAAAGGATCATCTCCAAATCTCCAAATCAATCATCTCCAAATACATCACAAATTCTAAAAAAAATATCACAAATACAACACATATTCACATCACACACAGATCAAATACATCACAGATCTTTAAACAAAACAAATCCCGAACCCCCGTCACTCCACCGCTGCCGCCGCTCAGCCACCGACCCCAGCCCCACCGGCCGCCCTTCCGGCTCGGCGCCGCAAGCCGCCGCAGCCGAACCCAGCGCGACGGCCGCGCTGTCGTCTCCGCCCCGCTTCCATCTGCTGCATATTTGAGAGAGAGGATGGAGCGGAAAAAAGGAGAGAAATAAGAGAGATATGAGGAGGAAAGGGATATAAGGTAGGAAGTGGTTGTGATTGTGGAGGGAGAGGATAATGCGAGGGATATATATAGTTGTCGATTTACCATCCGGGACTAAAGATATAGATAATCTTTATCTATATCTTAGTCCCGATTGATATTAACAACCGGGACTAAATGTGATCTTTACTCGGTTACTCCTGGTTGGTGACACAACCGGACTTAAGATCCTTGGCCCCCTGACAGGCCACTTGATAGGGATGAACCGGGACTAAAGATGATTTTAGTCCCGGTTGGTACTAGAATGGCTATGGCCGAGTTCACCGGGGCAGAGATCTTTTTTAGTCCTGGGTTCTTTTTGGAACCGACCTATTTGTTTTGGGTCGACCCAGCAAAGATTGGTTCTCTAGTAGTGTTAAGCGCGTTATGAAAAAAAATATAAGTATCATACAAGTCGTATTAAGCATTGCAAGGTGAATAGGGTTTGTAGAAATGATGACTAGCATCAAAGTTACACTAGATTACTAGCTACCTAACCATAGGACTAAATGAGCCGATATGAGGACAACAAGGGAAAACCCTTGCCAACTAATTTGTAATGAGTGGACTTTCTCTAAACTTTGTAAATATCAATATATTAATCATTTCGTGCCATCTTTGTTTGAAACGGGCCGAGACGTCGTAGATCGGAGGTCAATCCGAGCCTATAGATATATGTCATAGGAACTTCTTAAACTTCGTATGAATCAATATCCTCTATATTTTAATTTAAAATTTAATTGAAATTTTATATTAATATAATATTGCTAAACAACCCAATGTTGGTACCACTATCAGGCCGAAAGACGCTGGAGTTGATAAGGAAACGAACAAAAAAATCAAATTTGAAAGAATAATTAGTTTTGTATTATCTAATATCTCAGTTTTAGGATTATATCTGATACAAGATCTCCAATTCGTCCCTGCAAGCAAGCCTTGAAAGACTAACTAAATGATGTGAGACTAACGTCAATATATAAACATCTTACGGGAGCTTTGTTTAGAAATGCGTAGTTACTAATAATTTTGTCACCAAAAAATAATTTTACATTTACCTACCTAGTTTTCTAAAATGAAGAAATAACACAATCAAATTGTAGTCGCAAAACTAAAATTCATTGATGACATAGTTTATGTATATAGCAAATATTCTCGTCATTCATTTTTACTATTTGTCATGGTCTCATGGATTATGTGAAATGGATTATTTTCACACATACACATACGGATAGGATATACCATCCGTGGTCCAAGATGATCTAGCAAGTGAGCCACATATGTACAGGCACACTCTGCTGTAGCCAGGCATCACACGGCTGCTTAATTATAGTGCAGTCCTCTGCTGCTTGTGTGACCACTTGGATGTATGTTTGTTAATGTTTTTTTTCTATAGAGAAGGGTATTTTTATCCGGCCTCTGTATCCAACCGGATATATGTAGCTTTTTTTAAAAAAAAAAAACTTAGCCTATCGAACCGGATATATGTTTGTTAATGTTTAATTTAGACTTTAGGAGTAGATGACTATATCTATCTAGTATTTATGAAGTATGGAGAAAAATATCCCATACTTGAAAATTCATTCATTTCCAGCATCAGGATGTGGATGTCGTGATATCATGGGGAGCGACATTGTAATGCTGCTATGGCCTACCTCACATGCAGTTCTTTTATTTTGTGAGTACACCCCTAATACAAATGAGTTAGTGAGAAATTGGAATGTCCACAAACAATGAAGATTTATATAGTACTCATATAATATCGTATGTCGTTTAAAAAATATATAATGTACGCAATTTTAATCACTTATATTTAATAAATATATCCAGTAAGACCACCCTATAGTCTTATAGTCTTATTGTTTGCTATCACACTCAGGTCCAGTTTGAAGTAAAGTTATATTGTGTTGTTCTTATTTTTTTAGTATTGTAAAGATTATATAATCTTTATAGTTTAATCACATATCAAATTAAGGTTAGATAAATATTTTATGCAGTATCATGTCTCTCCTAACTGTTTCATATTTTTATAATGGCTAACATTATCATTCGCAACATTTATTAAAAAAAACACTTGACAAACACCACAATATCTAAAAGGTACAATGACAAATACGTCCTATGAGCATCTTGGGACATCTGCTGCAGAACCAAAGCAGCGTTTCTTCGGTTGGTTAATTCTTCACCAAAGAATGCTAACCGCAGAGAACCTTTTACGACGACATTGGCCGTGTGACTGGATTTGTAGCTTATGCACTGAAGCTTTTGAAGATGCCACCCACCTTGCAAAGGAATGCCCAATTCACAATTAGGGTGTGGAATCAAGTGTGTACCTGGCTGGATTTGACAGTTCCACCGCCGCAGACTGAACTCACGATTGCTGATTGGTGGAGCGAATTATGCAAAATCTCGCCAAAGGATAGGAGAAGAAAGATCCTGGGGGCTCTGGTAACAACATGGTGGAATGTTTGGCTGGAGCGAAATAGGCGAATTTTTCAGCACGTTTCACAGAATGATTTTCAAGTTGCCCTCTCAATCAAGGAAAATATAGATATTTTAGCCCTCTCTAGGAGATGATCTCTTTCAGTCCTTTGCCAGTTGTTTCCTATGTGATGTAAATCATCCATAGCAATCTGTAGTGCTAGGTCGTTTTTTCGTTTCTTTCAGATTTTAAGACCTTTGTATGGCTCCTTTTATTCCTTCTAATATATATGGCAAATCTCCTGCCGTCTAATCGTTTCAAAAAAAAATATTATCATTATCCACCTCAATGCTAAATTGATAATAATATAACGAGGGTACATTTCTAGGGTACTGTCAGGGTTATAGATACCACATATCTAATAGTAGTTGACTAAATCTTGATAGGACCTACCACATACCATGTCTTATACGGAAACAACCTTCAGATATAGGAGGAGTTCCGCATAAGGAAGCATGAATAGAGTTCTACATGGAAACGATAAGGACTACTCGGATTGTATCCATATTGGTTTCCCTAGTTCTACTTGGAAAAGAGAACACATATGGGTATAAATACAAGGCCCCCTAGTAGGAGAGGGGATACGGAACAATAGATCAAGACACAAGATCAACATACAAGCCAACATATGCCAAGACAAGCCGCCGGATATCGACATCATAGATATGCCTGGATCAACCCTATCCGGTACCTACAGAGGCCAGCCGTAGGGATCTACCGTTGTCTCTGATCTCACCGGGCACGAACTCGAGGAGGAAGACTAGCCTGTTGTCAATTACGAGTCAGTACTATAGAGTATAGACCGCCAAGTCGACAACAGTTAGATAGGGTACCCCAAATATTTTTTTTTGAGAGGAATACCCTCAAATATTGTATTGGTGTAATTATGGTGAATAAGAGCAATACCGGCTTCGGCCAACAGGATGTAGGGTTATTATCTGACAATTCAGGGGCCCGAACCTGTATAAAAATCCTCGTCTCTGCCTCTTTTATCTCAGTCTCGCGTATATCCTAATACCAATGATCCCCATACTATGCAAATACCGGAATTGCGACATCAAACGTCTATAGGTACTTTTTTTTCGTGGTAAGTCTAATTTAAAATCCTTTTTATCTGAAGAAAAAAGGACGATCATTTTGTAGCACCAAAAGTTTGGAACATTGTAATTAAGGTGGCATTTTTTTAACCTGGTAAATTACATCGCGCGGGAGTACGTATTCTCATCATTTGTACTTGTCATGGAATAGTTTCAGATATATCGTCAAATCCGTGGTCCAAGATAATCTAGCAAGCAAGCCACACATGCAGAGTTGCAGACTCTGCTTCTCCTGGCCGCTGGCCTTGTTGCTGCCTCTGTGGCCACTTGGACCGAAGATATATTATTATATACTCTATATTATTTGTGGATTTAGGATCATACTCCCTCAGTATAAAAATTACAATTGTAATATATTGAAAAAGGTTAGTATAAAAAAATGACTTGTATGTCCTCATTAAACGATTGATGATTGGGAGAGCGGATGTTGGTTAGGGATAAGATGATGAGAACTTTTGAATAAAGGCGGTTGAAGGGAAAGATGCATTCTTTATGGACAAAATTTAAATATTAAAATCATAATTATTTTTGAACGGAGAGAGTTTATTTCTAGTAACCAACATGGATGAATTATGCCGAGAAAATATCCCACGCACCAACATTCATGCAACCACATTGCTACCGTGCATAAAACCATCATAAATTTTTTTTTTCCCCGATAAGTGTGTTTTCAACACATGTTTCAACAGGTGGAGACCAACTATAAATCCATGGACAGGAGTGAAACATCATGTAGATTAAAGTGGATCATTAGTTATTAAACAGTCCCTATTAAGTAGTTTAGTGATTATTAGTTATTTTAGCATTGATTAAGCTCTCAATTCTCAAATTGCTCCTTCAATATATGTATAAACCATTTGGTCTTGCTTCCTTAATTAATCTTTTTTAAGTCAAGCTCTGGCATTGCCGTGGACCTCACTAAATTTTATAAATCCAATAGGGCCATCATATAGCTAGACCTACGATTTCATAAAGAAAAATAAGGTCACATTCACAGCCATTATATGGAATATTTTGACGTACATACACATACAAATCCTTGAAACAATATCTGCATTTTACACATTTTAATATTTTAATATAAGATGTAATAATCGACTTAATTGCGTGCCTTCCAAAATAAAGGTCCAACATATCACACGTTAGCGCCCAGCATGTACATGCACGCATATGCATGTGCGAAGCAGGTTGCAGGTATGCGTCATGCATGGTCGGTGTAACATGTAGGAGTACATATGCATGTATAGATATGGTTTCAATGAAAATGAGGTATGAAATAAGTTGTCCAAAGAAATTGATTAAATGGGTATCGTTTCATTTGTCATTTGAGGGAGAAGAGAGGCTGCAGGGTTGACTTATTTCAATTCGGTAGTTGCTGCAAACCCGTTAGACATCCGAAAAAGCGTAAATTGCATGGGTGCAATTCAGTACATAAACTTGTAGAAAACTTGTTTTGATAGCATGAAAACCGCCAAGGTGTGCGCTACGTAAAACCAAAACCGCTCTAGAGTCTATCAATGGGGATAATTTGTCCAGTATAAAAAGTTAAGAGTAAAGAATGTCTGGTTTTTGAATTGAGGGGATCCGTACTACCACAATAGTTCAAGGCGTAATTCGGACTTTTTCTTAAAAAAATAATGCTTCGTCAGACTATCTGGCGGCAAAAAAACATGGCATACTATATGTCGGTAAGCACTCACTGCTTGTCTGTATATTAAGAGGCGTCAGTCAAAATTGATACCATATGAGAAGGACCAACCGACGGAAAGCATAAAAAAAGTACGTGAGGTGAAAATTTTCTAGTGGCAAAAGTAGGTAAAATATTTCACCAATTCACTGCTAACAATTGTTTCTTCCAACAAACCAAGTGCTTCTATATATTTATGTTGTGGTGTATAGTGGTAGCGGAGGAGAGGAGGACCTGGCGATAGACACATGGGGTGCGGCTAATCTGTTGATTATATGTGCCAAGGCTGTGGGCCATGGATGAGGTGCCAAAAGCGAGGGCCCTGTTACCGAAGATCACTGATTTTGTGTCCTCTACTGGGTCATCACCTGGGGGATGCGTTGTGACATCATGTCTAGTCTATCAACAATGGGGCTCCGTCCGCTCATCATAGTGCATAATCGATGTATCTCTAGTGCAGTATAAGGAGGGGGCTTACTTGCCTAGTGCTCTGCCCTGACGTCGACACCATGTGTCGGCTGAAGTGGTATGCTTCTTCCACATCCTAGCTTCCCTCCCCCAACAACCCGCGCTCATTCGTATGACCACTTCCTCACCGACTTCACTGAGAAGATTGGGCGTGTGGCTGATGCCGCTACACTCCTTGGCTGTGTACCATGAGGAGGTCATTGTCACGCACTGGATGCACCATGCCCTCTACAAGGAAGAATCTGAAAAGCGGGGCCAGAGGTATTTCTAATCTTTCACCTGTTTGTTTCTCTTATTTAACCACAAATGGATAGTTCAATGGGTGCGATGTGCCGCAACAAATAGCAACATTTTGAGAATATCTTCCCCACATATTGACTTTCGCTGTGCTCTGTTGCTAAACCCACTAAGTCACGATATCGCAGAAAAATTTGCCCGAACTTAAATATATAGAACTTAGATTCACATCTACAGTATGAAGCAAAACCAGTCTCTCTTTACGAACCACAGGGGGGAAATAAAAGGCAATCTTTTTAGGTATAGGATCTACACAGTTTTATTTTAGGACAACAGCAGACGACCACCACTCCTCTCAACTCTCATATATATGATTGGCATGAGCTGGACCACTTGACTGGCCACACATCCTAACATGCAAAATGCAGATATACTGGCTACTTAACAATGATCAATGCAATCCTCCTCCTCTTCTTCTTCTTTCCTCTTCATTTCATTTCACCCTGTAGCTAAGCTAGTACTCTCTCTCTCTCTCTCCATATAGCTATATCCATCCCTATCCTCTCCATGCAAATGCAACAACCCCACATACCTAGCAAACCTAGCCCCACACACACCATAGACCATAGTTAGCTATCTAGCTTGCTTCACTCTATTTATACCCCCTTGAGCTCCACTGCTCTCTCACACACCTCACCAGCCACAAGCTACTCCAAGCTTAGCTTCTCCAAGCTCCAAGAAGCTTAGCTTAGCTTAGCAACAATTTCTCTGTCATTTCTATATATATATATCGATCGATCATGGTGAGCTCACTGAGGCTAGCCGAGATCTCCAGGAAGTGGAGCGGGTCAGGGTCGAGCAAGGTGACGTCGCCGACGGCGGCGGCGGCGGCGGCGTGCCCGCGGGGGCACTTCGCGGCGTACACCCGGGACGGCAGCCGGTTCTTCGTCCCCATCGCCTGCCTCGCCAGCGACACCTTCCGGGAGCTCCTCAGCACGGCGGAGGAGGAGTTCGGCTCCCCCGGCGGCCGCCCCATCGTGCTCCCTTGCTCCGCCGACCGCCTCCACCACATCCTCGCCGCCTTCCGCTCCGCCTCCGGCAAGAACAAGTGCTCGCCGCCGTCCGGCTCCGGCGGCCGCGCCGGCGGCAGGACCAAGATTTGGTAGTACACATATATATATATAGCTCTGAAAGTCTGAACTCTCTCTGAATCTCTGATGGATTGATGATCCTTTTGGAGATGGAGGAGAATGAAGCTGATCATTGATGATCTAATTAATCTAGGTATTTGTGTGATCGGATTGGTGATCCATGCATGACTTGATTCTTGGGAGAATTGGTGATGTTTGATTTGTTGCTGTTGATCGATGCTCATTAATTTTTTTGTATGCCCTCCTGGTGAGTTTAACGCGTGCCTGTATGTGCAGTTTTCAGGAGGGCATGTACTGGCTGCCATGATGTAACATATCTTCTTAATTAGCTTTATATCCGGCTTTGAATTTTCTAGATGTGTGTACGTACTTTGTAATATCATCAGTGTGTAATTACGTTTGCAATGTATGATCTCTGTAATATGTGTGATTCATTTCCTTCTTTTGTGTTTTATAAGATGAGACAGTGCAAATGGAAATGAGTCCTTAATTAATTGATTTGGAAAGAATATTAATTGTATTTCTCTTTGTTGGCTAAGCTACTAGCTAGTATAGTACTAACAAGTACAGTTTATCTCCAGCTGTACTAGATTGCGAAAATTTTAGTATTTCAATCATTTTCTGATAAGTATCTCTCAGCTTTATAGTTCTCAGCTTTATCATTATTATATTGTAGAAACATACTTAGTAAGTTTAATGAATATGCAATTAAGGTCCAACCATCTGGCAGATGAACCATGGACCATATACATATATATGATTACTTGTCGATCCCATTCCAGACATCATTTAGGTTTGGCTAGCTAGGCTTACTGTTGCAGTCGATATATTAATACTCTCTCCGTATTTTAATGTATGACGCCGTTGACTTTTTAACAAACGTTTGATCTTTCGTCTTATTCAAAATATTTAGGTAATTATCATGTATTTTATTGTGACTTGATCTTTAAGCATGACATAAGTATTTTTGTATTTGCATAAAAAATTTGAATAAGACGAATGGTCAAACGTTGATTAAAAAGTCAACGACGTCATACATTAAAATACGGAGAGAGTAATAAGTATGGCATTTATATGTACTCTCTACGTCTTATAGTAACTTTTAGCATTTTCCAAAATATAATAACTTATCCGGCTACATTCTTTTCTCAACTAATCATAATCTTCACTATTCAAATTCTTCATCTATTTTTTCTTCTCAACCAGTTACAATCCTCTCTTCCACATAGTTTTTTAATATCTGTGTCAAAGCCTAAAGCTTCTTATATTTTGGAATGGTTGCATTGCTTCAAAAATGCATTACTTTTAATAATACTTGATAAATGGAATCATATATAAAAGGTATAACCTATAATTTACCTGCTGGTATCTGTAAGATGGCTTTAATAATCGGTACGTAGCAGACAATATTTAGACCTTTTGAGAGATTTTACAGGGAATGCAACTAAGTTTTATGATTTTTTTTCTCTATTGGTGTTTTCCAAAGAAACCTGGGGCTAGAATGGAAACGTCAGCATTCTCTATGTCATTTTGTGTGATGGAATGGTATATTTGGCTATGTATTCCAGCCAGAATCAGAATGGAGTGGTGAGTAAGGTTTTGCCCGCTTCACTCTAAACTCTGTTTTAGAGTTAGATTTATGAGTTAAAGCTCTATCAAACAAGCCTGCAAATATTAATACGCATGTACATGTATTAACCTAAGATCAAGTTATACATATAACAATAATATATATATCATTATCATTTTGTTTTTTCGTAAGGAGGATATGCGTGCAGATGTCAACTATAGCTAGCTAGCAAGATTTCAGGTGATACATTGCCTTCAACCTGGAGCAGAGCACATGGGAGCTGCCTACTCTGACTGACCAATAAACTAACCCAAAATCAAAGCCCAAGCTAGTCTATAGTTTATCAACATCATCCACACATATATATCAATATATATGACCTGCTTCCCATATATGTACATTATTTAAGGCGAATTTTCTGTAGAATGTCACTATCCTAAGTGGATCATATTTCCTCCTCTTCTTTTCTTTTTTTCTGAAATGGATGCATGATGGGTAGAGAGAGAGAGACTTATGGGGCTCAGCTAGGAATGTGGTGAGAGTGAGATACCATTTAAGATTGTTGTTGGTGTGGCTTTCCTTTCAGATTTGTAATTGAACATTGTCGTTAGCTTCTGCCTGTGCCGGGCCCACCTTCACCATTCAGGAGAGGAACTATGTTGGGACAAAACAGGGCACATATGTATCACTACATCGACATATCCAACTTGAGACTATATCGTGGTAATTCTTTGTAATCAAAGTGTCCATGGATGTGGGGTACATTAATAGTCACATTGTTGCTCCATTTTATAGAACGATGGTGATATATACTTTGTACCAAGCATGTATTTTGGTACAGTAAAATTTGTCGTACGTACCTAGCAAACACGACTATCGCTACGCCAGGACACCTCATCAGTGATGTGTTCCGTAAAAGCTTGTCGGTACTCCAAAACACGATAGCATCCCCCTAGATGTTGTTTGAAATTATCATACATAGAAGATCTTTTTGGAGAATGGGCATCCATAAATTATTAAGTATGTATGTTTTTTCCAAATATACCAATAGTCAGATTTTAAATATAAATAATATCTTGTGTCAAGTATTTAGGAACAGGTGGAGTATTAGAGGATTAGACTCTTGCATAGATGTTTTGAGATACTCTCTTAATGCTCCTTTGGACATGCATCATTTATATAGAAAAATGAAGGCCTTTGATCCTTATGTTTTTTTCCAATTGGGGTCTTTTGGATGATGGGATTTAAACTTGTCAAATTCCAATGGAATGCAGATCCTCAACGTTTTTCTTTCTCTCTACACACTCTCTCTATTAATCCTATCTTACTATAAAATTGATATTGATGTACACTAACTTCTAAATCTCAACATACAAGTCTGCCACATCATCACCCACTAGCAATTATTATTTATAGTATTTTAAATCACATTCAAATGTGTTATATCATCACCCACTAGTAATTATTATCTAAAACATTTTAAATATCATGCAAATATATCATATCGTTTACAATTTTGTTGTATTTTTAGAACTCAATATGCAATCAATGTCAAATCATTATCTCCACATCATTTTCACATTATTTAAACATGTATATCTATCATTTCTATAATGTATAACATGCATTAATCCACATATCTCACGGCAAAGCGCGGGGTATCAACTAGTATATCTAACAATTAAGTACTAGCATATATATAATCTAAAAATTCTTGTATTTTTCCAGCGAGCCATTGAAGCACATGTTTTGAGTAATTCCTATAGTAATCAACATGCCATGACACTCCAATTAATCCTGCATTTTTAGATCCTAAATCATACTAGATCTAAGAGAGCATGTTGTAGTATTGTACATATATATGCCCTAAAGGTGAATGCGATTGTGCCATATTCAAATGGATGGACATCAATATCAAATTAATCAAGGCCTGCTTCAAAACCCTAGCAGGGGCTAAGTTAGGTTGCTCACCTACACCTTTAGCCGTCATGACAAGCATTTGGGAACCCATACCTTAGCCCCTTTCCTTGTGTGGGCATGCATATGTATGCAGAGATCGATCTAGCTATCGAGCCTGGAGATCAGTCAGGAGCGTCACAATCTTTTCTCTTTTTTTTTGGAAGAAAGGTACTCTGTATTAATTTGCAAATTGTTATGTAACGGAATTGGCAGCTGGAACATGAAAGGTGACACATTGTCGTGATCCTATTAGATTAAGCGGCTCTGATTCCGTCCTTAAACACCGAAAATATTTTTGATAATTTGGAAACTAACAAACTGATTTTAAGGAGGAAAAGTCAAGATCACCTTGATGGAGGGAAAATCACGAATCCTCCAGAGTACTTGGCGCCAAAATAATACAGGTTCTCCTTTTGCTTTCTTCCTCCTTGGGACTTGGTGCCAAAAGGAGATACAGAGGTTTCACTTTGCCTTGTTCTGTCCAGAAACTTTGATGATCAGATAAAGTAAGCCATCAGTCTCCAACGAACAGGTATGTATGCCATGTCTTGTACTCTTTTTGTGATCATGTCCTCACAAAAAAAAAACCAAAAGCATTGTTGTGTGATTCTTATGATTGGAGTGGATACACTCTACACTCGTGTAGCGCTAAACAGAGTATACCTACAGATCTGAGGCCTTATGGTGAACGACTCAAACTCCAACCATCATAATTCAAATAGGTGAGATCAATTTCATTCAGGTCAACATAGTTTTATCATCTACATTTTTCTTTTCTCTGACTATGTTGTTGATCTCATTACTGAATAGGATCTTAATAATGACCACATAGCAATCCATATTTAACACTGTATTTCTTTGTTGTAAAAAAAAGAGTTGATCCCTGTTTCTTTTTACAGCACAAATATGATTCCTAGTTGGATTCCTCAATTTGGCATGAAATTTAAATCTACAAAAGAGGCATGGGAATTTTGGACTTATTATGGAGATCGTACTGGTTTTGATGTTAGGATAAATTATGAAAATAAGAGTAAAGTTGATGGAGTAATTACTTCTGCAAGATATGTTTGTTCCAATGAGGGATACCGGGCAATAGACAAAAGAGATCACAACACCAAGCGTCCTCGTGCTGAAACAAGAACAGGTTGCAAAGCTCGGATCGGAATCACAGTAGTAGAGAAGTGGGCGATTATTCAGTATATGATTTAGTTCTCGAACATAACCACGAACTTCAATTGCCTTCAACATGCCATTTGATGCCATCACAGAGAAAGATATCATCATTGCAAGCATTTGAAATTGAAACAATGGATGATTCGGGCATTGGACCAAAAGCTGCACATGAGCTTGCTAGTCGGCAAGTTGGTGGTTCAGTAAACCTTGGTTATACACGTCGTGATCTCAAGAACCATTTACGAATCAAGCGTCAAAGGGAGTTGATGTATGGCGAAGCCGGAAGTATGTTGAAGTACTTTCAGGACAAAGTTGCAGAGAACACTTCATTTCATTATGCCCTTCAGTTGGATTGTGAAGAACAAATAACAAATATTTTTTAGGCTGATGCTAAGATGATAATCGACTATGCTCAGTTTGGAGATGCTGTTACTTTTGACACAACATTTGGGACAAACAAAGAATACAGGCCCTTTGGTGTCTTTGTTGGATTCAACCATTTTAGAGAGACAGTCATTTTTGGAGCCGCTCTTTTGTATGATGAAACATTTGATTCTTTCAAATGGTTGTTTGAGACCTTTTTAGCTGTACATAATCAAAAACAGCCTAGAACAATCTACACAGATCAAGATATTGCAATGGGAAAGGCAATTGAGGTGGTATTTACAGAAGCATGGCATGGACTGTGCACTTTTCATATAATGCAAAATGCTATCAAACACTTACCTCGTACCAAGAAAGAAGACACAAACATTTTGTCTGATTTCAGTGCTTGTATGTATGAATATGAAGATGAAGCAACTTTGAGGAAGCTTTCAGTACCATCAGAAGCAAGGTGCACAAGCAGACTTGGCTAAACAGTATATATAAGGTAAAAGAGAAATGGGCGGAATGCTACATGAGGAATGTTTACACATTAGGGATGAGAAGCACACAGTTGAGTGAGAGCTTAAATAATGACTTGAAAAACCATCTCAAGTCTGATCTTGACATTATTCGGTTTTTCAATAATCTTGAAAGAGTTATCAAAGGAAAACGAGACAACGAATTAGATGCAGAATATGAAGCAAGAAAAAAATTGCCTAGAATTAAAATGAGAGTTCCATTAGTATTACACTTTGGAATAAGTGTAGACTTCACAGTGAGGCGATGCTCTGCTTATGATATTTGTAGAAGATGTGAAATGGGAGACATATCGTTAGATGAACAGCACAGCACATATGTATAAACAGAGTCTGAAGCTTTCATGGCCTTAGCCATGTAACCGTCAAGTAAGTGGTGGGCAGATTGAGCAGAATCAGAGCCATCCAATGTAATCTGATGGCTTGATTTGATCGCTACAGCACCTGTGCAGTATTAACTGTACAGTAGACGATCCGTTTCCCTAGTAGCACTAACAAGTACAGTTTATCTCCAGCTGTACTAGATTGTGAAATTTTAGTATTTCAATAATTTTCTGATAAGTATCTCTCAGCTTTATAGTTCTCAGCTTTATCATTATTATATTGTAGAAACATACTTAGTAAGTTTAATGAATATGCAATTAAGGTCCAACCATCTGGCAGATGAACCATGGACCATATACATATATATGATTACTTGTCGATCCCATTCCAGACATCATTTAGGTTTGGCTAGCTAGGCTTACTGTTGCAGTCGATATATTAATAATAAGTATGACATTTATATGTACTCTCTACGTCCTATACTAACTTTTAGCATTTTCCAAAATATAATAACTTATCCGGCTACATTCTTTTCTCAACTAATCACAATATTCCCCTATTCGAATTCTTCATCTATTTTTTCTTCTCAACCAGTCACAATCCTCTCATATTTAGTTCCACCTAGTATTTTAATTAATATCCGTGTCAAAGCCTAAAGCTTCTTTTATTTTGAAATGGATGCATTACTTCAAAAATGCATTACATTTAATAATATTCGATAAATGGAATCATATATAAAATGTATAACCTATAATTTACCTGGTATCTACATATGTAAGATGGCTTTAATATTCGGTACGTAGCAGACAATATTTAGACCTTTTGAGGAATTTTACAGGGAATGCAACTAAGTTTTATGATTTTTTTTTCTCTATTGGTGTCTTCTATAGAAACCTGGGGCTGGAATGGATACGTCAACATTCTCTATGTCATTTTTTGTGATGGAATGGTATATTTGGCTACGTATTCCAGCCAGAATCAGAATGAACTGGTGAATACGGTTTGGCCTGCTTCACTCTAAACTCTGTTCCTGGAGTTAACTTTATGAGCTAAAGCCGTATCAAACAAGCTTGTAGATATTAATACGCATGTACATATATTAACCTAAGATCAAGATATGCATTATAACAATAATATATCATTATTAATTTGTATTTTCGTAAGGAGGATATGCGTGCAGATGTCAACTATAGCTAGCTAGCAAGATTCCAGGTGATACATTGCCTTCAACCTGGAGCAGAGCACATGGGAGCTGCCTAATCTGACTGACCAACAAACTAACCCAAAATCAAAGCCCAAGCTAGTCTATAGTTTATCAACATCATCCACACATATATATCAATATATATGACCTGCTTCCCATATATGTACATTATTTAAGGCGAATTTTCTGTAGGATGTCACTATCCTAAGTGGATCATATTTCCTCCTCTTCTTTTCTTTTTTTCTGAAATGGATGCATGATGGGTAGAGAGAGAGAGACTTATGGGGCTCAGCTAGGAATGTGGTGAGAGTGAGATACCATTTAAGATTGTTGTTGGTGTGGCTTTCCTTTCAGATTTGTAATTGAACATTGTCGTTAGCTTCTGCCTGTGCCGGGCCCACCTTCACCATTCAGGAGAGGAGCTATGTTGGGACAAAACAGGGCACATATGTATCACTACATCGACATATCCAACTTGAGACTATATCGTGGTAATTCTTTGTAATCAAAGTGTCCATGGATGTGGGGTACATTAATAGTCACATTGTTGCTCCATTTTATAGAACGATGGTGATATATACTTTGTACCAAGCATGTATTTTGGTACAGTAAAATTTGTCGTACGTACCTAGCAAACACGACTATCGCTACGCCAGGACACCTCATCAGTGATGTGTTCCGTAAAAGCTTGTCGGTACTCCAAAACACGATAGCATCCCCCTAGATGTTGTTTGAAATTATCATACATAGAAGATCTTTTTGGAGAATGGGCATCCATAAATTATTAAGTATGTATGTTTTTTCCAAATATACCAATAGTCAGATTTTAAATATAAATAATATCTTGTGTCAAGTATTTAGGAACAGGTGGAGTATTAGAGGATTAGACTCTTGCATAGATGTTTTGAGATACTCTCTTAATGCTCCTTTGGACATGCATCATTTATATAGAAAAATGAAGGCCTTTGATCCTTATGTTTTTTTCCAATTGGGGCATTTTGGATGATGGGATTTAAACTTGTCAAATTCCAATGGAATGCAGATCCTCAACGTTTTTCTTTCTCTCTACACACTCTCTCTATTAATCCTATCTTACTATAAAATTGATATTGATGTACACTAACTTCTAAATCTCAACATACAAGTCTGCCACATCATCACCCACTAGCAATTATTATTTATAGTATTTTAAATCACATTCAAATGTGTTATATCATCACCCACTAGTAATTATTATCTAAAACATTTTAAATATCATGCAAATATATCATATCGTTTACAATTTTGTTGTATTTTTAGAACTCAATATGCAATCAATGTCAAATCATTATCTCCACATCATTTTCACATTATTTAAACATGTATATCTATCATTTCTATAATGTATAACATGCATTAATCCACATATCTCACGGCAAAGCGCGGGGTATCAACTAGTATATCTAACAATTAAGTACTAGCATATATATAATCTAAAAATTCTTGTATTTTTCCAGCGAGCCATTGAAGCACATGTTTTGAGTAATTCCTATAGTAATCAACATGCCATGACACTCCAATTAATCCTGCATTTTTAGATCCTAAATCATACTAGATCTAAGAGAGCATGTTGTAGTATTGTACATATATATGCCCTAAAGGTGAATGCGATTGTGCCATATTCAAATGGATGGACATCAATATCAAATTAATCAAGGCCTGCTTCAAAACCCTAGCAGGGGTTAAGTTAGGTTGCTCACCTACACCTTTAGCCGTCATGACAAGCATTTGGGAACCCATACCTTAGCCCCTTTCCTTGTGTGGGCATGCATATGTATGCAGAGATCGATCTAGCTATCGAGCCTGGAGATCAGTCAGGAGCGTCACAATCTTTTCTCTTTTTTTTTGGAAGAAAGGTACTCTGTATTAATTTGCAAATTGTTATCTAACGGAATTGGCAGCTGGAACATGAAAGGTGACACATTGTCGTGATCCTTGATCGATATATATCGTTCTTGGGAGAGGGAAAGGAAAATTATGAATATGATCGATGGCGACTCCATCACAAAGGTAGCATGTGCTCGCTCCCCAATGGCGACGTGCATTGCTTAGGGCCGTTTGTTTCATCTGCTCTTCTTCTTCTTCTTCTTCTTCTTCGTATCATATACTCTCTCTGTATTTTAATGTATGACGCCGTTGACTTTTTAACAAACGTTTGACCTTTCGTCTTATTCAAAAAATTTATGTAATTATTATTTATTTTATTGTGATTTGATTTATCATCAAATGTTCTTTAAGCATGACATAAGTATTTTTGTATTTGCATTAAAAAATTGAATAAGACGAATGGTCAAACGTTGGTTAAAAAATCAACGGCGTCATACATTAAAATATGGAGGGAGTATATTTTTTCCCCTTTCTCTCCTTTTTGTTTTTGTTTTTGCTTCCAAGCTCCGACATGTCAGGACAGCAGTACTATCTATCTGAATTTGGTGGAAATTCAGAAACCATCAAATGTTCTGGTGCGCCCAACATGCTTAAGTTGTATGTTTATTGTTTGTAGTAACATATTAGAATTTTAACTCCACGCTTTTCTAAAACATTTATATCTATTTCTATGCTTCTTTAAAACAAAATAGTGTGGTAGTAGTGAGTAGTGAATATGCCACCATCCATACCATCAACTTCTTACTTTTGTTGAAAAGGAAAAGTACTATGGGGCTACAGGGCTCACATGCATGTCAACCCCCTTCATCAACTCCCTTTTTTTTTGGTAAGGGAAAAGGATAATATGGGTCAAAGAGTCTATATTAGTAACAAATATATGTAAAAATTAAGATGTAATATATGTACAAAATTATGGTAATAATGCGGTAATAGATTCATTACAACACAAGGGTAATATGCTAGTTCTTTTCATAAAGAAGACAGGTATGTGTTCCCGATTAAAGATACTTCCGCAAAACCAAATTTTCGGACCTAAAATACTATATATGATTATTTTCTCCTTCCGGTCATCTTTTTATGTTTAGGATTAGATTCAATTAGACTTTTGAAATTTGATCACTAACTTTGTATTATAAAAGTTTATAAATTAAAATCTCATAAGTCTTAACTAAATATTTGAGCAGTTATTAATGGTATAGTACATTTTTTAAAAAAAAATTGAACAAACATCTTGTTATAAACATTTAAAAATATCAATTACACAGAGGACGTGCACGCGCACAAAAACACCACTGCAAAGTCACCTTGTATATGCATAATATTAGGATCAGATAGAGTACGTGCATGTAAGGACATGTTCAACGTACGAATTTAGCAAGGTGCAATGACAGCTTTGCTTGGATCTTGAAGATCGAGAAGAAGAAAATGGACTCATGATTTGGTTAGGCCAACGCTAGGGGGCGTAGAAGAAAGCGAACCGTACGCGTGGTCCATCTGGAAAAGCCTAGCAAACCGTCTTTATTCGACTACTCTGATTCTCCAATCCCCATCATCATTTGATGGATAAATACAGCTACCATGTTTGATTCCATCAAGGAATCAGACCATTAATATAATTAAGATGAGTTCATCCATATCACAAATTATCCATCAATTTTGGGTTTTGGATGGGATGACCCTCTTCTTTTTTTAAGAGAAATTTTATAGTCCTAAAAAAGTATCTCGAGTTACCTAAATTTTTTAGTATCTGAAGGTACCAAATTTTACACTATAAAGTACGTGGTACCTCCCGATACTTTCTTAAGGATAGTAAAATTACCTCTCTCTTTGTACAAGTATGTATCATTGATCAATTAAATGGCAATATAGAAGAACTCACTCTGTTTCTCGTACCAAATAAATCGTACTATGTACATAGAATCGGATCAAGTGATCAATTACCCTTACACATTCATAAATATGGCATAAGTATGGTATAGTCGTGAATGATTCATCAGAGTATAAATCCCGGCATATAGAAATATAAATGGTTGGGTGTATTTTTAGTTAATGCATAGGCCAGTTCATCAGAAGTTATATTCCTTTGTTCAAACAAAAGAATCTAAACTTCCCCACCTGATCATCAGAAATAGAACAAATTCCATGCAAATACTAGACTATTGACGGTGTGGAGATGTATCAGCATTGAGTTACCTTCAGATATCAGTGAAATACATAGTAGACAATCAAACCAAACAGAATGATCGAGACCAAGACACAGAACTTTGAACCATATAGTATACTAACGCAATGTCGAACGACAATAGTTTTATTATGTGAACGTGCATGTCAAAGCAAAATGCCTGGAACACAACACAGCATTACTGTTCTATAACTGATTCTTGATATGGAACAGATGTATACTCTCTTGGTCCCAAAATACAAATCTCAGAGATCCCAAAATACTAGGCTGTCAGATTCGTTGTGTATTAGATTAGATTATGTCCCATCATAATCTAGGTTGGTTTGACCGGTTCGAATTCGCTGTATTAGATTATGTCCCATTACAACCTACAATTTATTTGAGAGTATATCTTATCAGTGCGCATAGTTCTGTAAAGTGTAGACTGTTGAAGTGAAAGGAATCTGTCAAAGGGAAGTTCTCCCAGCATTAACTGACAAATGGGTCTAACACATGCAACCAAACACACTTCATAGTTCTTGCCAGAAAGCATGTATAACAATAACAATAGCAATCTTTTCCTTGCTCATAAATCAAGAAGATTATATTGGATCAGGTGCACTGTTGGAACTTGATGAAAAAAGCCAGAAAAAATTTTGAAGTCTATGTGGACAAGGCACAGGGAGCTCAATTATTTTGTTTGGTCGGATCCTTAAAGAAGTTGGCGTGACCAAAAAATAATAATTGCCAAGTGTGCATCCAGGCAAGTGGCAAGTTATCTAATGCACAGTGCCACCAGATTACTCGCCAAAATTATACTCGCTCTATTTCAAAATATAGGTCGTTCTTATTTTGTTAGGAAAAGAATTTGACTAACAATTACTCCCCTAAAATATCATTTATGCGATATAAATATATATTCATACAAAAATACTTTTGGAGACAAATCTAATAGCATCAATTTTGCTTCATAAAAATTATTACTAATAAAATAATTATTGGTAAAAGTCCTGTCCTACTCCTAATAAACAAAAATACACCGTATATTTAAAATGGAGAGTAGAATAAAGCATCCTCTAGAATAATAAATTGACTCCCAATTCTACATATAGGACTTTAGGCAAGTCACCCTCCCAATGCTTGATAACAATTAACCATGATTCCAGGAGCATCGACTCAAACTCTAATGAAAAAACACTCTACTGAATAAGCAAACACTCAAGATGGAAAATATATAACAGATACGCCACACGTATCATCCTTATCTCCTGACTTCAAAACTACTCACCGTTAAGGTTAGTAAAATAGTTTCACTCACTGTTAAAACAGGTGATCGATGACTGGATAGTGGATACTGGCATTTCTATTAAACACTTACAGGTTTACTCATGAGAAAATAGGTTTAAAGCATGCAAAGAAGTAGCTGTATCACAAGAATAACAAGCCATGGCATGCATGATGCAATCTAGTCTTCATCACATATAAGTGACAGACTTGGATACAAACAAATAAATGACTGAGAGATGACATAGGATAGAAATTTCCTCCACCTCAAATGTACGGTCAAGGACTATCAAAACATTCCCCCACTTCATAATCTATACTACTATAAAAGCCACTAGTGGTGATGGTTACCATCACCACTACTTAGCACTTTTTACAAATTAGTCCCTAATATTTGTTTGATATTATGCAATACTCTAATATTTGTTTGAATCAAATAAATACCATGTATTTAAATAAGTAAACAAGCAATACTAATAAGAAATATTTTTTATCTATGACATATTATTGTATATTTTCTTTTACCTATAAGGTCTGTTCGGCTGCGTAGCAAAGCATGGGCACTTTGCTAGTTCGCGTAAAAATTTCTATCAACATGATCGGACAGATAATATACAAGAAAAAAACACATCACAAGAATTATAGTAGCAGCTTCTTAACGCACTAGTGCAGCTGCAAGAGGTTATATAATACTAGCAGATATTTTCAGAGGATATGTTGTAACATGTAGTAGGCAATTGCTTTCAAATCATAGACAACCATCACCAGCAAAGAAGCAACATAAGCATGGGCTGCCATGCATCAAATCACTATCAGTATAGCTCATTCCAAGCTAATCGAGGTAAAGACCAAAAGGACACTGTAGCTATAATGCAAAAGTACTACTACCATATTCACGATCTTAATGGGAAATGGTATCCACTCCACATGGACATGCACATCCACCATGAAGAGCAAGGAAGCATCACAATCAAATGCAGTACAAAAGCAAGCTCTTTCTGAAATTCCATCACAACTAATGCAGTGAGGAAACTCACAAATGATATCATTCACTAGAAACTACAGGGAAAGAAACAAGGTAACCAAATGAGTTATGCTGATTGGAGTATAATCTAAGATAGAAGAGAGGGAGACTTGACTCACCAATAAACAAATTTACAACACAATAGGAAAGTGTTGTTTACTTTTCAGTTTTGTTGCATCAATATAAAATAACGGTCAGAAAGATAACATATCAAAACAGGAAGTGCACCAAGCATCCTTAAGACACTCTTAGGATAATTCCAGGGTAAGATTGATTCTTCCACATCACACAACGAAAAAGGGCCATCACCAGATACATGCAAATATCTTGTGGAGAACAGCATAGTTAAAACATAAAATGGTCTTTTGTTTTAACTGCCTCCTACAATCTATCTCAACTAACGTTCGCATCTAGCAACGATGTACTGCAGTAAAATAAAGTTACCAAAAACAACTAGTAATACGGCTCAAGGAAGCAGACGCAGATTCTTACAATATCGCGTCAACCCATTTTTCTCCTCTTGTTTTGTGACTTGTCCATCTGGTTGAATCCTCTGAAGTCATTTGTCGTCTCCGCAGTATTTTGCTTCTTCAGCCCTTTCCGACCACCATGCCCAAACTTGGAATCCCTTGATTTCCTGTTCTTTCCTTGTTTACCCTTCTTAGCAAGACCACCAGACCTATCACCAGGAGAAACACCAGGCCTCTTTTTCTTTGATTGCTTGAACCCTTCGTCACCTTCAAAATTCAGATCTGGCCCATCATCATTTCCCTTGGCAAAGCCCCCTTGCTGCCTCTGCTTCCTCCACTTCTTGACGGACTCAATCTGTTCTTTCTTCTGCTTGGCCCTCTCCTTTTCTTTCTGTGCCTGCACCTCCTTCGCCCTCTTCTTGGCCTCTCTCGCCTTCTTCCTCTCCTCAGCCTCCTCAATCTTCTTCTTCTCCGACAAGAGCCTCCCCTTGATCTTGTGCATGTGAGCGTCGGTCTTAACCATCTCAGCATAGTAATCAGCCGGCCTGAGAAACCGGACCTTCATAGACTGCAACTTCTCAAAGGCCTGCCTCGTACCATCCAAAGCCTGCGTGTAGAACGCAAGCTCACGAGCAAGATCGTCGTTCACATCGACTTTCTCCCCCTGGTCATGTTCGATAGTGAGCTTGTGCCTCCAGTCCACATTCTCCGGCCACGCAATGTCCTCGAGCTTCTCCAGGATCCCCTCCTTGTTGTAGACAGCTTTCTTGGAAGGCTCGGCATGGAATTCCTCCCCTGAATCATCTTCCGACTCGGACTCTTCCTCGTCGGTATCAACATCATCATCATCATCATCCAATATGGCTTCATCGCGAACCAATGGGTCTTCAGCTGCAAGCCTTGCCATTGTCACTGCAGGATTGATAAATCAATCAGCACAATCCCATAAATGATAGACACCACAGAATGCAATACATACAGATAAGTCAATCAAAACAATCATGCAGCACGAAGCTAAGAAAATGATAGTCACAATAGTCTAGTTTTTCTTCACTCCTTCAAAGGAGGAGCCGGGAGAGATTAGGGTTTATCCATTCGCTCGCTCCAGATACTTCATTACATGCATCTCAGTGATTATGTCTATATACTCGCGGCGGCATCAACGGCGACTCCGAACGGCAAGAACAAACACGCACGCGGTTCCCCTTGCCTCGGAGAAACCCAAACCATGGGGGGAAAACGGGGAGAGGGAAACCGATGCTCACCTGCCGGCCGGGGTGAATAGCGCGGAGCGGGCGGCAAGCGGAGGCCGATGGGACGGCGACGGCGCCGGAGGAGGAGCGGAGGCCGGCGGCGGAGAGGGGCGGCGCTGCGCGGGGATGGAAACCACGCGGAGGCAGGAGCACACTAGCTTTGTATATTGGATTTCTAGGGTTTTAGATTGTTTGGGCTATTGGGCCTTCGTGTGTTTATTAGGCCGGGCTGACCATGGGTCACAACAACACGGTGGTATAAACAGGAGGGATAAGTCCACCGGCCAACCCTCAACTTTATGTCGAGTTTGATCGACATCCATACTCCCAAATACCATAAGTCTATACCCCTAAACTGTATAAAACCATGCACCTTAGTATAGATCATATTTTTCCTTGTTTTCACTTACGTGGTAGATATTTGGGCCCACTTATCAGCATGTTGTCACCAATGCCGTGTCAACGGAGTGAGCTCTCTCGTTGCCTGTTTGCTAGCTCCTGACGGCAGCAGCGCTTGCATAGAGGTTGATGATGACTCCACTGTTAGCGCCAAGTTCGCCATCTCAAGCCGGAGTGGTGGCTAGGCAGCCCCAGCCTCATGGTCGAGCCACGGTGTAGCCTTTAGGTGGAGCAACAGCGCATCGGTTGGTTGGCCCCGACACGTAGAATCGGATAACATTGAGGCACAGTCGCGTCTGGGCGGGCCCAACGCGTAGCAGTGGCCCGCCCTCAAGGCGCAACAATGGCACGCCGGCTTAGGCGGCTTGGATGCATGTGGCGGCGTGGCCTTGAGCGTAGTGGTGATGACCCTAGAGGTAGAGTGACGACCCAGCACTAGCCCGCTCGTTACGACGTGAATGGTGCAGTCCGGCTCTAGCCCGCTCGTTACGACGTGAATGATTTGATTTGACCTTGATGAGCTGAGGGAGATGCAGTTCATGCACACCATCATCGCAGCGTCGATGTGTCTCTATCAATCGATGTCGGTGGACGCGCTGCAGGCGTAGGAGGACATCCTGCCAAACAGCCAACGAGAGCATGTTGAAACGGCATGGGTGACTCAGCATGCTGACATGTGGGCTCAGATATCTGCCACGTAAACAAAAATAGGGGGAATGGGGTCTATACTACCATGGGACCCTAATTGTACGATTTTGTATAGTTTAGAGTTGAAGATTTCTGATATTTGAAATTAGAAATGTCAATCAAACTAAGTTAAGGGACGACAGGTTAACTTATTCCTAAACAAGATTACAAACAGGTGGGGCATGGACCTCACGAATGAACAAACGCAGCATTTGAATTTGAAATTTGAAACAGGCACTTGAATCGATTTGGATTTTTTGTACCCTTAGAAAAAGCCACTCTTCCTACCTTTTTTCTTTTCCCTTTTTGGTATGCCATTTGTTAGACATACGTGGTTTCGTTCTCGAAAAGAAGGTTCATAAGACCTCTCCTCTTAACGTTCTGGAAACAAACCTTTGAAACTTTAATCATCAATAACTTTTAATAAAATACTTAATTTCAAGACGTAAAAATGCTATAGGTTTGCCTCTTTTTTTTAAGAAAACTATAGGCTTGCCTTGATAAATATTATTATCTCTTAAACTTATCAGATTTATCCTAATACAAAATTATGGTCAAAGTCACACATCAAAAGACCTGAGAGAGTTAAAAGGATGATTTAAAAAAAAAGAAGTCATGACATCTCGTGGTTGAACTGAAAGGATTATAATCAACAATCGTTTACACCAGCTCACGACATGAAAAAAAAATACAATAAACTCACCAGATTATATTCCAGCGTTACCGCTGAGATACAACCAAGTAAAAATTGCTCGCCGTGGAAATGACCATAACAAAAGGGAGGGTGTGGAACGCTAAACAAAACCTGCCGCATTTCAGAAACTAAACCGAAACAAGATTTTTTTTTTTAAAAAAAAGGAAAATTGCTGCATCAACCGCTTCGTCTCTGCCTGGAATAAGATCGACCTGGGTGTCTCTTCTGATGTCCAGAACTTCGAACAGCCTGCTGATTGCACAAAATGAAAAAAAAGAAATCAAATGAAAGGAAAACACAAATCGAACTGAGAAATTTTATAGACATCCCATCAAATATACAAACCTCCTTTATAGAATTTAGTATATCAAGAATCTCTGAAAAAGTTGGTCTTAGAGCTGGATCTTTCTGCCAGCATTTCTGAAGTAGACCAGCAAGCATAGGATGAGTATCAGCAGGAATGATAGGTCTCAGATCCTGCAAACATGAAAGTGCAATATCAAGGATCATTTCTCGTCTACTGTGTGTGTATATATATGTATATATGCTTCCTTTGGGCCTTCAATGAATCAACTGTTCAATCCCCAGATTCCTCTTCTCTAAACTTACAGCAATTAGTGACTCGTGTATTGCAGAGTGCATATTTAGTTGCATGCCAGGTCCCAACTCAGCACAGTTTCTTTCTTGGGAGAACTATAAGATGGCAAAAGTAAGGTTTGTTATCTCGTACCTTTTGGACAACGGCAACGGCTGCTTGAAGAGGCGTCATATCTTCATAAGGAAGCTGAGAAAAAAGTAGCAGAAAACAGAAAAGCAAAAGTTCAGCACAGATGTCAAGTGCAGAGAATCTAAACATAACCGCTTGGCATGTGTAACAGAACCTTTCCAGTCAGCAGCTCCCAAATAACTATCCCGAAACTGAAAACATCTGCTCTCTGATCGTAGGGCAAGTGCTCGATGACCTGCAATGATTTCTATTAAAACATATCTCAAAAACAACAACAATAACAAGGAGTTGCTCCGTAAGAGATTAAGAGGCAAAATGTAAACTGCATAATGAAGATGACACATGTATGTACAGCTTTAAGAAGATATATGTGCCATCAAATTAACGGACTTCTCATCCCAATATCTTAAGAAACTTTTTCCAAGTCTCCAACATGCAACACAGACCTCTATTGTTATATGTATATATCAGTAAGTTATAAATTTGCTACTTTATGATAATATTTTTAATTGCAAAATTAATGATATATTTCTGAACATAGGTTATGTGCGAACTGCCAACCTAGTTTCTTTTCAATAGGCAATGCACTAGTTACTCTAACAAAAGTCCCTTTTAAAAGTTCCAGGGGTGCAAACCCACAAAAGTCTCTTAGAATTTTTCGTACTTCTGATAGTATGAGGATTTGATTCTACTATCCTTAAAAACACAACATCGAACAGCAACACATGGTGCAGTCAGTAAACAAGCTATATTCAAGCACATTATAGGAGTCTGTCTTGTTGTACAACAAGCAAAGTAGCAGTGGGAAGGGATTGATCACAAAAGGCTTAGGTTAGGGTTATGTGCTACCATAAAAGTACCCCAGAGAACAGAGTAGGTTAGTCATTGCTCTTTCAATCTAATTATATATGATAAGCCCCCAATGACTTTGCCACTTGAACCAAAACGTTCAAAAACCTCTCAGTAGTGTGAGCAAGCAGATTGCAGGAGGGATTCTGCAGTCCTCGCGTTCAGTATATAGCTCACCGATTTGTGATAAACTACAAGCAATGAAATGAAAATTCACAAAGATTCTTCAAAGAAAATGACAAAAGGCAACCTCAGGAGCCATCCATCTATAGGTTCCTGTTTCTGCAGTCATAACTCCTGACTGGTCTTTAACTCTGGCTACTCCAAAGTCTGCAACCTTGACAACCTGCAAATTATGAGGGGAATTAAATACCTCTTCTTTATTAAAGCATAGATGCATGCTAATTCATGCCCAACAAGAAGTGTCACATTAGACATTACAGATTCAAGATAATCACTAATCAATTATGCAGCTTGACTCAATCTTTACTTACAGGCGTTGCCCTAAGTCCAGTATGTACGTCCCTGTGTTAGCAGTATAGTGGCTCAGTTGTGGCACTAGTCAACAGCAAGGGGCAGGAAGAAGGAAAAACAAAAAAAAAGACAAATGGGCAAGTGGCCTCTTTGCAAACATATAAGAAACAACAGATACTGAGTTTGACCATCTTCGATCTTATTTAAAAGTATCTCAACAGGATCAGGGTATCAGAAATAATAGCTTATGCTACAAGCCTAAGATTCAAGTGATCAATTATATCAAGATGTGGAGACTGTAGTTGACACGTATGTTGCAAAACAGGACAAGAAAACAAGATGGGCAGTCAAAGTACCTGGTCATCCATAAGAAGATTAGCAGTCTTTAAGTCCCTGTGGACAATGTTAATTTGATGCAGGTAGTTCATCCCCTTGGATACATCAGAGGCAATTCTTAACACATCAGGGAGCTGAAAAGTTCCTCTAAAATTGTAAAGAAAGTCGAAAATACTTCCTCCACGCATGAACTCTGGGAATGAAATAGAATAGAACTAAATAACTTACATTAATCATGATTCACGGTAGAAATATTGAACAATTTAAACAGAAAAGTTTCCACTTTAAGGCCTATTCTGCACAAGTACTATTACACATTAGACCTGTATACCTGTAACTATACACAAAATAGGTGGTCTGGTGCATGCACCAATAAATTGCACAACATTCTTGTGACGAACCTTTCTGCGAAAATAGGATTAAGTAAAGAAATACATCAAGTAGAAAGGTGGCAAGTCTTATCAATTTGAAAAAACAAAACTCGAGTGTATTCATTGTGTCTTAAGACTATTCCAGTAATAATCCTCTAAATTTGAAAAGTTTTGGCTAAGTACCTAACAATAATATTGTCCCTGGTTAGTAAACCTAAAATCTGCATAATAAACTATGAAAAGAATTATTCATTTCCTAAGAATATAACCATGGAACTACTTTAACATATTTATTATTCTCAAGAGAGCAGTTTTTATCATCAGTAAAATGAATGTCTTACAGATGTATTTCATGACCAAAGTTTATTACTCCCTCCATGACATCTATAAGGCATATTTTAATTTCATTAAGACCAAACTTTGTTGATTTCGACAAGCAATTAGTCAAATTACCAGTACATTCAGTGTACTAAAATCATACGTACTAGATTCATATTTGAAAGTGCTTTAACATAATATTAGTTTTATAGCTGCTAAGAATATGTTCTACAAGAAATTAAAGGTCAAAGTTTAATCTTCATACCCTACAGAAAAGTTTTTCTTGGAAAACTTTTTGAAATTAAAATGCGGCTTAAAATAAACTAACAGACAAGATTCAGCATAAGCAAAGCTCATCACTCACTTCATTATATATACTTCCTGTGCAAATTCACGCAGCATATCAACGCTGACCCGCTCAGGCTTGAGTACTTTGATTGCTACATCTTGACTACAGTATGTCCCATGGTATCTGGTGATTAACACAGCCATAATTTAGTTACATGAAAAGTGGAGTTGTTAATTAAGATTGTAGAACGTACAGATCACCAAATGATCCAGATGCTAATTTTCGTTCAAATTTTAGAAGCCTTGGATCAACTTCCCAAACATCAGTTGCATCAGCTGGAATCTGGACAAAATCAGCTGGAGGAGAATCCTCCATTAGCTCGTGACCTGTCCTAGTAGGCATGGACTGAACCAGTATGCCAAACTTTATTTTGCTTCCTTCGTGCCATTAGCATGCTGTCAAACAATAACTACAACATAGATACCTGGTGGTGGCATATTTCAAAAGGGTAACAAGAGCATTAGAACAATGGAATGGAAGAAATTTTTAGGTTAGCTTGAACTACAGTTGCTCAATTGGTAGCAACACTCAAATTTGCATGCCTTCTTTACAAGCTAATGTTCAAATAGCATTACCATTATATTAAGATAGATACAAGTAACATTTCAGCTAATTTTAGAAAATGCTAACAGTATACTGTATATAGCATAACGTGACAATTTAATGTGGTTCGAAAAACATCCAGTATAATGGATGGACTACTAGCAACTCTGAACATAGAGCTAAAAGTATAATACAAGTTCCTATTACTAAAATGAACTATACAGTGGCTGTGCAAATTAGTTTAAAAAATCAAATCAAAATGGATTTATGACATATTCATTGCAAGATCATTGTAACACGCAGATATTTAACTAGAATCTCAAATTTTTGAAATATCGAAGAAAATAATATTAATTTTTGTATTTGCAACTGTCCAAATATATATGTACAGTTTTCAGAAATTTTATGGCTTTCCATAAAGGTTTATAAAACTTCTGAACATTTTCTTGTTTTAAAATTTAACAATTTTCGTATGCTCTAGGCCTTTGTAAGTATCTAGATATTTACTGTACAGCTTTTATAGGTTAGAAAAAAAGTAAGTGTAAAGCACTATCTGAATTTAATCCACAATCTTACCCTGAGAATGCAAAATATTACTTGACTAAATATTTATTTACATTGGTAGCAATTGTAGTTGAGCATTGCAATGCCAGTTTAAATGACCTGACATTCAAGATGAATAAGCAATATATAAACCTGGCAAGCAAGAATAGAGATGGTTCCTTTTTTCATTACAGGAAGTACAATTGATAAATATTAAGTTACCTCATGACTCCAGCCATCGACAACAAAGATGTCAAGAGAATAGCCATCACTCGTTGAAAATGCATGTGCTTCTTGGATGTTAAGGCCAAGTTCCCCAAGTAGAGCAGTTAGCTGGATGAAAAACAATCAGCTCTTTTGTAAAATTGTCCCCAATACAAAGTAATTAAGTAATAACTTGGGCATAATGACATCAGTACTGAGAATCATGCGAAGCTAGCGAACAGAACCAAGTTTATCAAGAATATAACTTTTGAACATAACAGCCCTTTTTTATTCTTCCCTTGTGTTGCTTGAAGCTGATGAAGTTTCATAATTATTATTTGCAGAACAATAAACTGTTACTGTCATGCTTTCAGATACAGATGAACAGATTCACACTGCGGAACTGAGGCAAAACAAACAGAAAAAAAAACACAACTTTATAAAACCATAAAGTCTGCAATGTGATATCATGATACACACACAACTCCACATATAACTGGATATGCTTTGTGAATTCTGCAAAATGTGAGCAGCTGAACCACAGATTTGGCTATTTGGGTTTAAAATGATGTGAACGCATTGTTGGGGAAAAGCAGATAAAAACATGCAAGTCTTCAAAT
Source organism: Oryza longistaminata (assembly GCA_009805545.1). NCBI lineage: Eukaryota > Viridiplantae > Streptophyta > Magnoliopsida > Poales > Poaceae > Oryza > Oryza longistaminata. Next base: position 4,558,956 of record CM020184.1, read on the forward strand.
TAAGCTGGAAATAAGTTCAGGTGCAATAAAACTAAATTTCTTATTTGGGTTTATCTTTAGAATGTACAAGTGAACTTTCAACCCACCTAATATCACCTTCACTCATGAAAATACTGAACTCTCATGCAGAGTGTACATGTGTTTGCCAATTAAGTGTCCTTACAGAGCAGAACCTATGGATAACCAGGTACTTTCTATCAAGTGCTTAGCATACTTTGACTAGCACGTGGACAAATAGATCAGTATTGAGAAGACATATTGTTACCAACACTAAAGATGGCAGCACACAACATAAAAGCACCAGTCCACCACAACTAACAGATGAACGCAAAAGGGACCACTCTGTTACAACTTTCTATAGTTGACCTTCTATAATGTACCCATAATAATCCAATCTCCCTGTCAACTTATGTATGATTGTATCTGACTGAACTCTACTTTTTCAAGGATGTTCACAATCATACTAATCCTGTTGTCCATAGAAAATTATGCTCACCTCGCTCTAGCAGCATATTTAACGTCCAAACACATCAGTACATCAGAAATGTGCAACATGATATAGGACCCAATGCATGTTAGTGGTGCCTGCATGTCATTCACTCATTCTGCATATTAGACTGAACGAAACTGTATATCCTGGACCTAGGTAATATCAACAGACTACACGTTGGCTGTAGCCTACAAATGCAAGTGCCTATTTCATTGCTAAGAACCTGAAGTTCACAACAACATCAACTGCATGCATTAATGGCATTACGTGGGCAGAATTTTCAGCAATTTGAGGCTCAACCTTATTGGCCATAACAAATTGTCACATAAAAATGTAATTCACATACCAATAGCACAAATTGATATGCTACTACTAAAGAAAATATATTTTCCATCTCAAAATAAGAATTATTACTTTACCTGGCTAAGAAGCTTAGGCTTATCGTCACATGCAAATATAATTTCATGGAAACACCTGCAAGGATATCACATATCAGAAAATACTGACCCTAGGATCAGTACGACCAAAAAGCTACTTAAATGCGAAGAATCCCAATAAGGACATCGAGATGCAACAGTTTTTAAGGAATCATACAAGATATGTTTGTTTGTGTACTTTCCTCAGAAGCATGACAAAAGGATACCGAAATTATATTTCAAAAGGGGAAATAGGACACATCAATAAACATCTGTACTGATGTGATGCTATCCAAAACAATTTGTAACTCAACTCAATGACAAAAAATGCTGGAATCAAAATCACCTTTGGTCTCTCGATGTGAACGATGAGCACTGAGGATCTTGTACTTCATGCTTAAAGGAAGTTGATTCCTCAACTTCAGTGCTTCCATCCAGAGTAGCAGCCTAAAAGGTGCACATTCACGTAGTTGATATGAAATATGTTCTAATGAGATATCAAACTATGTTCAACAAAACACATAGGCTAGTAGATCCCATTAATCAGTTCATAAGTTTGTGCTTCTCATATTATAATCCGATAATAATCTCTATATATGTGTTAAGTCAAACTGTAACAAATTTATGGCGTATGAAAATATTAAAGAGATAAATGCACAAAAAGGAGGAGAAAAAAATAGTAATCATCGTCCTTTTCTATTACTCTGACTTGCAGGAACAAAGTTATAGCTCAGTAACTTTCCAACAGAACAAATTGAAACAGTGAGACAAGCTTTAGAAAAGCAAAAGCAGCTGTTGTACATAAAATAAAAATAACCAGCAGTTAACAAATGTAGTTTCAAAATCAAGGATATGTGATTTACACTTCTACAGGATAGTGATTAGCTGATTATTGTAAGGATGGCACAAAAGGTACATCATATTATACAACACGTCACATGGTACTGTGGTATCTAACAGCACTTGGTTATGAAAATGTTGAGGTCTTATCCTAGACACTAGCCAATATAGGAGCATGCGACGGTCATCAAGCGATGCCTAGTCGGTTTCAGAAAAGAGGTAGACAGGTCATGTTATGCATTAATCACCTGCGAACGACGAACATCGAAGACCAGCCCATTCATTGGTTCACGGGCCTGGTCAAGCAACCTCTTGTGCAGTAGAACATCATCAACCCGCTCGACATTCACATCCAACGCATACCTGTTCAATGCATGAAGCCAAGCATGTCTGCAATTAGATCATAATGACATGCATGGCTTATTCAAGCTAATGCTAGCAAGTAACAAGTTCTCAGATTGTCGCTTATTCAAGCTAGGGGCTTCGGAAAGGCATGTGTATGCAATGCTGCAGCACTTTATCTAACAAGCTTTGCTTAGTTTCTTGGTTTAAGGCTAGATCTACACTAATGACTAATGCTATGTACTGTGGCAAGACAAGCCCAGAATTTAACACATGGAACACAGAGACAAAATGACCAAAGGAAGTAGAGACGAGAAAGGTGTAATATCACGCCAGAAAGCAGTGCCAATCGTTACGAGGAATGCAGAAAGCAGCACATTTCTGGCATGATAAAAGGCAAGCTAGCTCAAAATATACTTGTTACGAAAGAACAAACATATACTGGACAAGGATAACTATTCACAGGGGAAAAAAATAAAAAGAAGCCTTGTTTTGATAAACAGTCAATATCAAACATCTTTTCATTTTCTTGAGAGGGATGGAATATCAAACATGTATGCCGACAAGCATAGCTCAGTCTTCTACTCTTCTTATCCAGAGAGAGAAAAAAAAAGAGAAAGAAAACAGTATGGTCCTCCTCACGTGGTTGCAAAAAGGCAGCAACTTGTACTACGAGGTGTTGTACTGCTTGTACTAGTGATTGCTACACGACCGAGCTAGCTGCTAGCCTGCTACTGCTGCTGCTGGAGGTGTGCTGGTGCCTGGTGGTGGTAGCTTGGCCTGATGGTAATTTAAGCCATCAAACAACAACAAGAAGAAGAAGAGCTGGAACCGACGAGGAGAGAGAGAGAGAAACGCCAGCGGGCGTATCTCCCCGACCTCTGAATCCCTGATCCGCGAGTGGCAGCATGCGGCCATTTTGGTGGACCACGGCGACGTACGGCACGACAGCCGATGCAATCTTTTCACCACCACCAGCAACAGCAACAGCAGCAAAGGGAAGAAGAGGGCATAGGCACAAGCCACACACACCCACACGCTGTAGCGGCCATGGATCACAGCTCCTGACCTCCAGTGCGATCCGCTGGACCCCCCAAAGAATCCACAGCACACGCGCAGTAGCAGCTAGTGCTCCTCCCTTCATCGCGCACGAAACCCGAGGCGTCGAAATCCCAAAGCAGCAGCTAGCAGAGACGGCGAGAGCGAGAGCGAGAGAGAAGAAGAAGAGGGTATTATACTAGGTAAAATAAAATCAACCTGGCGGGGAGGCTGTGGAAGTGGGCCCAGAGCTCGTCGTCGTCGAGCGCGCCGCCGCCCCCGCGGATCCGGCGGAGAACCTCGCGGTAGGCCTCCGCCTTCCGCCGCCTGCCCCCCGCCGACGCCCCCCGCGTCCGCGGCGGTGGTGGCGACTCCCCCCGCGGCTGCCGCACGACTCGGCGCCGCTGGCCATGCCGTATCCGTATGATATGATACACACAAACAAACAAACAACCTCCACCTCCCTCCTCCGCCCCCACGCAGGCTAGGGTATCCGACGCTGGCCGCGGCGTCGGCGGCGGCGGAGGAGCGAGGCGTCATGGGGGGGAGCTTGCCGGAGAAGCGGCCGCCGGCTTTATACGCGAGGAGAGGAGAGGGAGAGAGGAGATTTGGGGGGGGGGGGAGGGGATGGGGTGCTGAGTCATCACCCCCCGCTGCGGACGGGGAGAAGGGAAGCTGCGAGCGCGGCGCTGGATTCGAGGACACGCACCCACCTTTTTCCATCCACACCCCTGCATTTCTCATGTAATTCCACCTTTTCTTTTTTACACCCAGACCCCCTGGAAATATATTTTTTATGTGATTGTGATTGTGTTTTCACACCAACATTGGAAGTATGGTTGAAATTGGAACGATGTGACGGAAAAGTTGGAAGTTTGTGTGTGTAGGAAAGTTTTGATGTGATGGAAAAGTTGGAAGTTTGAATAAGGCTGTGTTTAGTTCAGCGCAAAGTTTGGATTTTGGTTAAAATTAGAGATGATGTGACTGAAAAGTTGTGTGCGTATGACAGGTTGATGTGATGGAAAAGGACTGAAGTTTAAATCATCTAAACACAGCCTAATTATTTTGGAACTAAACACAGCGTTTGTTGCGTAGGGGCCGAGACATTTAACTTCTTTCCACTTTTAAAATGTGACAATTAATTATTTTTCACTCGCTGTCTATATAGTACATGTAGATCCTCATGTGTCTACGATATGTGGGTCTAGTGGTAAATTTTTTAGCATCACTCGTAAGAGTGACAAATAGTTAATTATTCTGTCGGGGTCCCTCTGTTTTTTTTTTCCCGACGAAGTAATAATATTCGTAAACACGGCGACAACGGTGGTGGCATCTCGGGATCTCGGGATCATCCGTCCTCGCCTTCCCCTTCGTCCTGGAGATTGGCATCGCATTCTTGGATACGAACTGAGGAGGACAGGGATTATGACATGTTTGACTCTAGGAGGATATATAGATTGCTTTCGCTCGAGCAGATTCTAGTTCGGGATAATGGATGAACTTGTGAAAAAGCAAGTTTCAAGCACATGTTTGATTTTACTACTTTATAGTCATCTTTCTCTTTGGAATAAAACGCACTGTATAAAGTTTCATATCAAGGTACTTCGTAGCATGAAAAAATATTAGACTACCTATAAGTCGTGTTTGGATTCAAGGACTAAATTATTATATGTTTGGATACTAATTAGAAGTATTAAACATAGACTAATAACAAAACTAATTATATAAATGAGAGCTAATAAACAAGACAATTTTTAAAGCCTAATTAATCCATAATTAGCACATATTTACTGAATCATCACATAGGCTAATCATAGATTAATTAGGCTTAATAGATTTGTCTCACGAATTAGTCTAGGGTTATGGAATGGGTTTGTCATTAGTCTACGTTTAATACTTCTAATTAGTGTTCAAACATCCGATGTGACAAAGACTAAAATTTAGTCACTGAATCCAAACAGGGCCTATATAGTCCTGAGAAACTATAACCATGAAGAAAGGAGGAAAAAGACCACACCTCTAGGAAGGAGATAGCATAGCACAAATTTAGGAACCAACCTCTATGCAAGACCAATCATCGCCGGCCTACATCGCACTCAAAAAAACGTTTCCTCCAAACCGACAACACCAAGAAAGTTGCGACGTTGAAGACATTATTATTAATTGCCCGTCCAATGATATATGGATATCATTTCATCCAAAAGTTTCTGTCGGATAGGAAGAAGGGCACCTCGACACCACCTCGAAGATAGTTGCAGCATCCAAAGGCATTGCCACTGCTATCCTAGAATTCTATAGATCGGGCTTTCTCCTAGAACTCGTATGTCACCTTGTAGTTGTGCCCTCAACGCCCACAAGCTTAACAACCACCAAACAATGCCAGCACGTGTCCACCCTCACACCAATTTTCCTTCTTCGCCAGCCAGCCCCTACCAACCTCAATACTAGATTAACTAGGTCTTTCACTCTATGCCACCACCTTTCACCAACAACCCTTATTGCCTCTGTGCATTGCCACCTTGTAAAAGATATATCTTATCATGTTAGTAAGTCAAAAATTAGATAAGTCAGTATGTTTGATCTGTTCAAAAATACTGGTAGGGTGTGTGGTGTGTTGTTTTATTTGAGGTTGATTAATTAATACAAACCAATGCACATAACTTTCGTTTGCAATGGAATGGGTTGGGCACTTCTTCACATTTTTTTAAAAAGAAAACATTGTTGGTAAGGCTTGTTTCAGCATCAGATCAAATAGAATCTTAATTCTTTAATTTGATTCACATTATATGCCTATCAAATAGTACAATTTGTTCAACTCACTAAAATGTACTCCCTCCGTCCCATAATAGGTGACTTTTTTGACTTTTTATTTGCAACGTTTGACCATTCGTTTTATTTGAAAACTTAGTGCAAATATAAAAAAAGATAAGTCATATGTAAAGTACTTTTGATAATAAAGCAATTGACAAACAAAATGAATAATAATTCCAAATTTTTTTGAATAAGACGAATGATCAAACATTGACAATCAAAAACTCAAAAAGACAAGTAATATGGGACGGAGGTAGTAGTATATACCGTTCTAATGTTTTATAGTAATTTATTTTTTCCTTTCCATGTCCTTCTCAGAGAGCGTAGTCTATCCCTTTCATCTTTCTCTTCACTCCCCTTTTGTTTTCTCCCCCTCTTATTTCTCCATTCAAAACAGTTCTATCTTCATTCTCTCTCCTCTCCTCTCTCTTCAAACTGATCATGAATTCAACATGATAGGCTGATGATAGCCTAGAAGCATTTTTTTTTCAAAATATGGAAAACATTTTGATTTTGGTATATATTTGTTGATAATTTTTCTTCCAAAAAATTGTCAAATGTAAATACAATTTAATTATAGTATAATTACGTTGTAACTTACATAACTTCAATGTAACTTGTATGTAATTTTCACATAATTTTAAACCGTTTAATTTACCTCAAGATTCATGCAAGTTGGGAAAAAATCATAGCGTGCACACGGGTCAGGAGATTCGGTATCGTGACCTCTAGTTCGCGAAATTAACATCTTATCATGGGATTTTGAAAGTTACATACAAATTGTATGATAGTTACATATTATATTTATCAAATTTTTAAGAGAAAATTTATCGACAAATGTATAGCTTTTACCAAACATTTTTGTTAAAGTTTTGATAGCAAATAATTCTCTTTCCGTAGCGACATTCCCTCGAGTTCCAACTAGAGCCTCATTAATTTACGAGAAAATTTTGAGTTGGTCTTTTGGGTTTATTAGTTAGAACACTTGAAGGTATGATCTCGGTCATCGAAAGATCAGGTTTGACCCATGAACACATCTAGTTCAACCAAAAAGTCACGGCATAGTGGTAAAAATAGTTGAAACCTACTGAAAGAGACAAATTAAATTAAACGACACCATCTTGCAATTGGTCCAGTCCACCTCTATGTTATAATTCAATGAAATTGCATAATCTCGTGGAGGACATACCTTATTGTGCTGAGCAATGCTCTACAATCGATTAACATGTTGTAACCCTAGCAACATTTATGAATACTACTTAGCCATATTCTCACAAATTAGGGACAAGAGCAAAGGGGAGAAAAGGCTCTCGTTTTCCACATCTATGTTTTCCGAACAGTTATACGGTTTGTTTTCTTACAAAAGTTTTCTTAAAATAAGGTTGCTTTATAAAATCATATTAACTTATTTTTCAAGTTTAAAATAATTAATACTCAATTCATTATGTGCTAATGACTCATCCCGTTTTATGTATTTCTCAATATTCCATTTCCCCCTCCTCTCAAATACACCTTAAATTAAATTATGTACGCCTAACTCCTAAGCATAATAATATTTTAGAGTAGTTTCCAAGCAGAATACCATGTGTGTGCCTCCATCAACTATTTATATATGATTCCATCCACGATAAGGACATACTATCGAGGTTGCTAGTTCCAACCTAACAAGCTTGGTTTGGAACCATATGATCAACATGACACGTGGAGCATTTCATTTATATGCTAATTATAAGCAGTACAACTTATTATATATAAAAGAAATAATTTATAGATATCTTTTTTATGTACGTATTAGGCTGTGTTCGGGAGGTGAGGTTGGGAACTCACCTCCCGCGCACGCAAAACAGAGCGACTATTTTCTTACGATTAATTAAGTATTTATTAATTCTTTTTTGGAAAATGGATTAATATATTTTTTTAAAACAACTTTTATATAGAAAATTTTTGTAAAGACCGCACCGATTAGCAGTTTGAAAAGTGCGAGTGCGAAAAATGATGGGATGTGAGTTAGTGATTTAAAAACCTATATACTTATGAAGGACACCCGCGCGCTCTCCGTTGGGGCTACAGAGCATCTGCAGTAATCCTAGAAAGCATGATTGGTTTTACATGCTCTTTTGTGAGTTGTGAAATGTAGGTGGGAGCTAACTTGGCCTGAATTCCCATTGCACTTTCACTAAAAGTTGATTTGGCACGTTTAATTAATCATATATATATAAGGCACTTGATTGGTTGATGTCCATGTCATTCAGAGACCATTTAAATATTCTTAGTATTTATAAAAGTTATGTACTGTATAAAAGGATGGTACTACCTATTTTTTAAATATATATATGCAGTTGATTTTTTTAATTTGTTTGACTATTTGTATTTTATAAAAATATTTATGCAAATAAACAAATAAAGCTTAAATTATTTTTAGAGAGATCTGACGATACTATTTTCACTTTACATATACCTGACTAATTGAACAAATATGTTGATTACAGTTTAAGAAAATAGTCATCATATATTTAAAAACGGAGTTAATACAACATTTCAGATAACTATGTTTGCTCCTAACTCATGCTCGAGTTGCTCCTTTCTCTCTCATCCTCAGCAAAATAAGCCCAAACTATAGAATGCATTATGAATCATCATCATTGTACATGCTCTGCGTACACTTCCGTAAAGTAGTAAGAATAATTGCTACCTTTTCTTCATGGACAAAAAAAAGTATGTCCTACTAATTGTTGAGTAACAAAATCCTTTAGCAGGATCCACAATGGCCACGTGCAAGTGTCCCTGAGTCCATTTTGTTCTTCCACTAGGACATTGGCATCTTCGTGGGCATATCCCTTCGATTACGATTAACAAGGGTACAACCGTGTCGATTGCAACTTAGAAAATAGGGATGGATGATTTAGTTTTGAATAGGGGGTTATAGGCTTCTAGTAGCATTTGTGAGGATATTCTCAGTTCATCCTGTCGTTGTTTTGTACACTAGCGCTTTTTCGTTAGGTTAACGTAGTCGTAGTTGTATTACCAATAACACTTCGAAACTGGGTAGCAAAGACTAATTTTAGTAGCCAGTAATAGTTTTTAAGTATTTTTGCTCCGATCGGCTACCTAGCCAGATGGGAGGAACTCATGTACGAGGATCTTGATGGTGATGGCGCTACTCCTTGTCGTTGATGTCGTGGCTGTCCGAGGTTGGTCCTGGCACCCGGTTCTGTCGTCAGGGAGGAGGGTCATCGAGATGCGTCAGGATGAGTACGGTGCGGCCGTCAAGAAGGAGAAGGTGGAGCCGGAGATTGATTTGGAGGCAGCAGCCGGCTGTGGAGCCTAGAGGCGGATTGGGGAGGGCACTAGAGATGGAGCTCAATTTGGAGGCTGAGGCAAATCTAGGAAGGCACTAAAAGTGGATCTCGATTTGGAGACGACGAAGGCCACCTCAAGCTCCTACTTCCTAGTGATTTTTGTCTTTGATTCGACATGATTCTCTAGTGCAAGACAAGGCCAAGAAGAAGAACAAATAAGAAGAAGCGCCACGTTAGCTAGCTGGCTCCATCATCTGTTCCCGTGATGACGGTTGTGGCAGCCGTGGTGAAGTCACCACCATCGTTGTCAGCGTTGATGTGGTGCCGACTAAGCGGGCCGATCACGAACAGGGGAGTGGTGCTAGTATCAGTACCACCAATAAGGACTTCAAGCTCTGGCATTGGCGCCCAGCTACCACCAAGCGAGCGGAGTCTAGGATGCGAAATGGTGGGCACCACCGGCAATAACATGCGTGGACTCACCTCAAAAAGAAAAACAACATGCGCGGACACAAAGCACGGGGGTAAAAAGTAAGTCCAGCTCACCCGTCGACAGTTTCAACGACAGGTCGACGTCAACTAGGACATTGTGCGCCGAGGTATAACCACTAACGTGTGGGACAACGTTTTTTCTTGACTGGACTACCACGTTAAATCAAAACCGCTTTAGATTAAGTATATGGATAATTGTCCAATTTAAAATATTTAGAGTGTAAAATGTTTGGTATTTAAATTGAGAGGGATAATTCTTTGTTTGTAATTTGAACTTTTTTAAAGAATATTATAGGAGGACGAAGGGAGTACAAATAGTGGAGATGCACACACGAAACACTGGAGTAAAGCAGGCAGCTTTTGTCAAGTCAGCTTTTGGTCGCATTATGCGGCGAAATGTGGCTGAAGGATCTGCACCTAGCATGTGCCAAACTGCCAAAGTATATACTCCTACTCCTACTACAGGCTAATTAGCTGCACGTGGACGCCATGGCTGTCTATGTACAGACACCATCACTGCCACTGTTGCTCCGGCGAGAAAACAAAGTGACCGATCGATTGAGTCGCTGCCACGGCGGCTGCACGACGGATGCTTAGGCCTGTTTAGTTTCAGAGTGAAAAGTTTTGACGTTTTACATCGGATATACGGACACACATATAAAGTATTAAATGTAGACTAATAATAAAATAAATTACAAATTCCTCCTGTAAACTACGACACACATATAAAGTATTAAACGTAGACTAATATTTCATCTGTTTCACAATGTAAGACTTTCTAGCGTTGTCCACATTTATTTAGATGTTAATGAATCTAGACATATGTATGTGTTTAGATTCATTAACATCTATATTTATATGGGCAATGCTAAAAAGTCTTACATTGTGAAACGGATGGAGTAACAAAATAAATTACAGATTCCTCATGTAAACTACGAGACGAATTTATTAAGCCTAATTAATTTATCATTAGCAAATATTTACTGGTATACCACATTATCAAATAATGGAACAATTAGGCGTAAAAGATTCGTCTCGCAATTTACGCGTAATCTGTGTAACTAGTTTTTTTCTATATTTAATACTCCATACATGTGTCTAAACATTCGATGTGATAGGGTTAAAAATTTTCCCAAAACATTACATCGAATCTTTAGACACAACATGTATGGAGCATTAAATATAGATTTTAAAAAAACTAATTGCACAGTTAGGGAGAAATCACGAGACAAATCTTTTGAACCTAATTAGTCCATGATTAACCATAAATGCTACACTAACCTACATGTGCTAATGACAGATTAATTAGGCTCAGAAGATTCGTCTCGCAGTTTCCAGGCGAGTTATGAAATTAGTTTCTTCATTCATATCAAGAACTCCTTCCAAAATCAGGTCAAATATTCGACGTGATAAGTAAAAATTTTCTTTTTCGAACTAAACAGCCCGAAAGCCTTGTTTAGTGGGGGAAAACAGGCCCTTAGCTTTTGCTGCCTCCTCCTCCTGCTGCTTGTTGCCGCTGCCGCCAACATCACGTGATGCGACACGTCGTCCATACAGCCGCGTGCCGTGCAGGTGCAGGTGAGTGAGAGCGGTTGGCTCGCTGCCGGCCGCCACACGTACGCCATGCGAGTTTGCGACGCGGCGCTCAATCACCGCATTGCCTAACTTACCGAAGTAGTACTAGTATAATATTGATAATCATATACAAATGTTTGCTTCATCGTAAAATACTCCCTCCATTAAAAAAAAATCAATCTCGAAAGGATATATCACACATCAAAATTAGACAAATCAATTCATCTCTTTGAGTTACGTTTAATCCGATTATTTGTTACTATTTTAAGATATAAAAGAAGTAGTCAATTGTTCCAGACGAGAGAAAAAAATGGTTATAAGAGTAAGACAAAGCCAATTTTCAATTTTAGAGCCAATTTTCAGTGTTGATTTAGAGTTTTCTTAAGTTAGTTTTATCACTAGAACCTTGTCTTCAAAATAAATAAAAAAAGAATAGAACGTTCTCATCATCTTCTTTGTAGCATATAGTCGCAACCAAAATTTAAATTTTGAAATTTAAGTTGGTTTCATGGTTTTTAATCATAGACTATTTTTTACATCCGCTATTAAACTACTAACAAACACAGATATACAAGTCTTTTTTAATGTAAATGATGTTTTGTTGCTTCATTTATGTTTTACATGTTACCAATTGTAGTTGATCAACCTATCGAGCATAAGCTTATTCAGAACTATTTTTTAAGCTACATCTGACTCACGACTTATATTTCCTCTGTTTTAAAATATAAGCATTTCTATGTTATTTAGTACTAGATATTAAAGTTGAGGAGAAAAGACTTTTGATGCCTCATCAATAAATGTGAGAGCCTGAGAGGGTTAAGTAAAAAGGTGATTGGGGGTATAGTATGAGAAGAAATTTGAATGAAAAGTAAAGAGTAAATTTCACAAAACTACAGGTACTTTGCACAATCTATCACAAAACTACATATTTAAGAAATTGTCTCATAAAACTACAGATTTAGGGACCCCGTTATCACAAAACTACAGGTTTTAGCTCTCCCCGTTAAATCTACCGTGACCTGACAGGGGTGGCCCACTTGCAGTCTCAGGAACCTTCAAGATGGTTGCCACATCAGAAATCCCATGTCACTCCTCCTCCTCCGGTTGAATCGTCAGTCCACGCACGCACTTTTCCTTCTCCTGGAAGGAACCACGCCAGTCCTCCTGCGCCCTGGGTGGCAAAAGAGAGGAAACGCGGGAACGAGCAAAATAATGGGGATGAAGGGGGGAACCTGGGAGGAGGGAGAACATAGCTCGTTTGCTTCGGAGGCAGATTTGTAGAGCAGTTCTTTCAATTGTGCTTCCCTCATGTCAAGCAGAGCATTCTTGTGGGCTAACTCATCATTCTTCTCTTTCTCCAAACGGTCTTTCAGGGCAAAAGCCTTAAACATGTCAGCTTGAATAATTGCTTCACGTTTCACTCCACGGTCCACCATATCCCACATGCCAGCTAGTGTCTTCTTCACCCTCGAGTCCCATTCAGGATCCACCCATTGAACGAACTTGCATTGGTCCTCGTCTTCCTGAATAAGCCCAACAAAATCAGGTCAAAATTGTGGGGGAAAATTAAAAAAAAACAAAATCAAAGAAAACAAAAAAACAAACCTCTAATGGACAGCCCAAGAACCTCCTGCCTGTGTCTTCTCCTTCCCAAGCCACCCTCCGTGCTGGACACAATCCATGCTTGCAGCGCAATCGAGTTCCTTTCTCCTCACCATGCCATTCTGTTTCTTCCAAATATAAGGGCACTGCATCCAGACTTACCTCCTACGACCCCAAAGATTTCATTCGATCCCAACTCACCAAATCAAACCCAATTTCGAAAAATCAAAATCAAAACCAATCGCACACTCAAATCCACTAGTATATACATTGCATACCTTGCCCAATGCACAGCTCACGCTACCCTGTTGCTGGGATGGTGCACCTATGCTTCGCTTCTTGCTCGCGCTATTCGCCGACGCCATCTCTATGGCTAGGGTTTCTTCAGGCCAAAGAGGAACGATGCGGCGACCAGGCGAAGACGCGAGACGACGATGCACGCGTGGAAAGTGAGGAATTGGCCACCGAATGGGTCCACGAGAGGGATAGAAACACATCCTGCAACTTCTTCGTACAACCGTTCCACCACGCACGCATTTGACATGGGATTTCTGATGTGGCAACCATCTTGAAGGTTCCTGAGACTGCAAGTGGGCCACCCCTGTCAGGTCACGGTAGATTTAACGGGGAGAGCTAAAACCTGTAGTTTTGTGATAACGGAGTCCCTAAATCTGTAGTTTTATGAGACAATTTCTTAAATATGTAGTTTTGTGATAGATTGTGCAAAGTACCTGTAGTTTTGTGAAATTTACTCAAAAGTAAATGATATAATAAGTAGTGTAGATGGTGATAGAAATACCTGTATTGTAAAATAAGATTTAAATTTTGAAATGGAGGTACTAAGTCGCAACCTAAATATATCTTTTAAGCAGACTTCACGCTCGTACCAGAAGTTTTAAGTTAGGCTTTATCAGAAACAATAAATAAATAGTAGTACATTCGATCCTCGGTCCTAAAATAATAAATCCTAGTTATAAACTCGGACAAACACTTATCCAGATTCGTTGATAGGATTGTTTTTTTTAATGCAGCGGTACTTCCCAAGTTTTACTGTTGGCTTACAGTAGTACTCCACTAGTCTGTGGGCTGATGAATCTTAAAATTTTTTGACGGGATCCGATGGACCAGTTGTAGGGAATCTTAAAAATTCGGGCACTTTTGTCGTACAATTATCAAAATGAATTGAAGTGCTTGAAAAGAAAAGGAGTCATAAGTCAAATTAATGCGTGTACCAAATTAATGATGTTTAGAAGGTTCAAGCTGCAAAAGTGCCACTTCACGTGCTGTGCGCTGTTTTTTCCACTTTCAGCCCCATTGTTTCGGTATATTTGCAGATGAAAAGTAATCTGTGAATATAACTTTTATATATGTGTTTTAGCGATCCAAAAGTAAAGACTCAAAAATAAATTTCGATTAAAAAACTCAAAATCACATTCAAATTTAAGGTTGAAAATTCAAATTTTAGTTGATAAGTATAAGGATAAGCGACGCACTTTGTTTTATGCCCTGTTCCTCCAGCTTTGTTTGTTCTCCTGATATTTCCTTCATTTTCAAAAGATTTGTTAATCACCTGTACTTAAATAAACATCGTTTCATCCATTGATAACTTTGCTTCAGTACTAACTGTTGTCGTCTGCTAGACTATAAAATATGCCAGTTAGTACTAATAACAATAACTGTTTTAAAAGGACATTCATCGGTTTATTTATTCAACATGATTGTACTAAACAATGTAAAAAAAACATAATTGTACTAGTAGAAAGTTTGTAACCTGCCGCACAATGGACAAATAAAGATCCAATAAATCGTTCTCAAAATAAATCGTAGGTAGAACAAGTTGAATCCAATTCAACCGATGTCTTTGTTTGCGAAACTTTATTCCATCTCTATCCGAAAAGTTGTGTTGTTCCCCTTCTCCACAACTCCACAATAACATGGTGAGATATGAAAGTTATACATGAATCAGAATGGCAGGTCGATTTGTAAGTACAGTTCTAAAAAACTTCACTAAAAAAAGTACTAAAATATAATAACATTTAGCTATGAAAGTATATATGCCTCCGTTATTATATTTTATAACGGATGCATATATACTTTCATTACCAAGGATTATTTAAGGCAACATTATCAATAGTAAATAGTAAAATCGTTTTATTTCACAAAAATATTTTAAATCTAGATAACCAGGATATCAGTTAAAAAAACTCTTATATACTCCCTCCTATGTAGTGTCATTATCACTACATTCGACTGGTGAAATTTACAAACAAACGACTCGAACATGTGTAATTGGACCAGCCCTTCCTCCAGACTTAGATATTTAATGGTTACTGCTTGAAAAGTTTATATAAATACTAACATAAATATGATTGGATGGAATAGTTAATACTCCCTCCGTTTTATATTAAAAGTCGTTTGATCACCTAGGATAAAAAATGATGTGGCAAGTGAATAAATGAGGAAAGAGAAGAAAACCATGTCTTGCATGAGACATGGTTTCTACACAACATCCAAGACATCATGTGAGATAAGTAGCATTAAATTGAAGTATGGAATAGTAGTGTGTGCATTGGAAGAGTAGTGTCTAGTACTCCCTCCATATTTTAATGTATGACGCCATTGACTTTTTGTCCAACGTTTGACTATTCGTCTTATTCAAAAAATTCATGTAATTATCATTTATTTTATCGTGACTTGATTCATCATCAAATATTCTTTAAGCATGACATAAATATTTTCATATTTGCATAAAATTTTTGAACAAGACGAATGGTCAAACGTTAGTCGAAAAGTCAACGGCGTCATACATTAAAATATGGAGGGAGTACTAGTTTCTTGATGATATGGAGTTTATGGAAACCATGTCTAGTGTTATGGGTTAGGACTGCCCTTACCGAAGTAGTACTAGTATAATATTGATAATCATATACAAATGTTTGCTTCATCGTAAAATACTCCCTCCATTAAAAAAAAATCAATCTCGAAAGGATATATCACACATCAAAATTAGACAAATCAATTCATCTCTTTGAGTTACGTTTAATCCGATTATTTGTTACTATTTTAAGATATAAAAGAAGTAGTCAATTGTTCCAGACGAGAGAAAAAAATGGTTATAAGAGTAAGACAAAGCCAATTTTCAATTTTAGAGCCAATTTTCAGTGTTGATTTAGAGTTTTCTTAAGTTAGTTTTATCACTAGAACCTTGTCTTCAAAATAAATAAAAAAAGAATAGAACGTTCTCATCACCTTCTTTGTAGCATATAGTCACAACCAAAATTTAAATTTTGAAATTCAAGTTGGTTTCATGGTTTTTAATCATAGACTATTTTTTACATCGGCTATTAAACTACTAACAAACACAGATATACAAGTTTTTTTTATGTAAATGATGTTTTGTTGCTTCATTTATGTTTTACATGTTACCAATTGTAGTTGATCAACCTATCGAGCATAAGCTTATTCAGAACTATTTTTTAAGCTACATCTGACTCACGACTTATATTTCCTCTGTTTTAAAATATAAGCATTTCTATGTTATTTAGTAGTAGATATTAAAGTTGAGGAGAAAAGACTTTGATGCCTCATCAATAAATGTGAGAGCCTGAGAGGGTTAAGTAAAAAGGTGATTGGGGGTATAGTATGAGAAGAAATTTGAATGAAAAGTAAATGATATAATAAATAGTGTAGATGGTGATAGAAATACCTATATTGTAAAATAAGATTTAAATTTTGAAATGGAGGTACTAAGTCGCAACCTAAATATATCTTTTAAGCAGACTTCATGCTCGTACCAGAAGTTTTAAGTTCGGCTTTATCAGAAACAATAAATAAATAGTAGTACATCCGATCCTCGGTCCTAAAATAATAAATCCTAGTTGTAAACTCGGACAAACACTTATCTAGATTCGCTGATAGGATTGTTTTTTTTAATGCAGCAGTACTTCCTAAGTTTTACTGTTGGCTTACAGTAGTACTCCACTAGTCTGTGGGCTGATGAATCTTAAAATTTTTTGACGGGATCCGATGGACCAGTTGTAGGGAATCTTAAAAATTCGGGCACTTTTGTCGTACAATTATCAAAATGAATTGAAGTGCTTGAAAAGAAAAGGAGTCATAAGTCAAATTAATGCGTGTACCAAATTAATGATGTTTAGAAGGTTCAAGCTGCAAAGTGCCATTTCACGTGCTGTGCGCTGTTTTTTCCACTTTCAGCCCCATTGTTTCGGTATATTTGCAGATGAAAAGTAATCTGTGAATATAACTTTTATATATGTGTTTTAGCGATCCAAAAGTAAAGACTCAAAAATAAATTTCGATTAAAAAACTCAAAATCACATTCAAATTTAAGGTTGAAAATTCAAATTTTAGTTGATAAGTATAAGGATAAGCGACGCACTTTGTTTTATGCCCTGTTCCTCCAGCTTTGTTTGTTCTCCTGATATTTCCTTCATTTTCAAAAGATTTGTTAATCACCTGTACTTAAATAAACATCGTTTCATCCATTGATAACTTTGCTTCAGTACTAACTGTTGTCGTCTGCTAGACTATAAAATATGCCAGGTAGTACTAATAACAATAACTGTTTTAAAAGGACATTCATCGGTTTATTTATTCAACATGATTGTACTAAACAATGTAAAAAAAACATAATTGTACTAGTAGAAAGTTTGTAACCTGCCGCACAATGGACAAATAAAGATCCAATAAATCGTTCTCAAAATAAATCGTAGGTAGAACAAGTTGAATCCAATTCAACACCGATGTCTTTGTTTGCGAAACTTTATTCCATCTCTATCCGAAAAGTTGTGTTGTTCCCCTTCTCCACAACTCCACAATAACATGGTGAGATATGAAAGTTATACATGAATCAGAATGGCAGGTCGATTTGTAAGTACAGTTCTAAAAAACTTCACTAAAAAAAGTACTAAAATATAATAACATTTAGCTATGAAAGTATATATGCCTCCGTTATTATATTTTATAACGGATGCATATATACTTTCATTACCAAGGATTATTTAAGGCAACATTATCAATAGTAAATAGTAAAATCGTTTTATTTCACAAAAATATTTTAAATCTAGATAACCAGGATATCAGTTAAAAAAACTCTTATATACTCCCTCCTATGTAGTGTCATTATCACTACATTCGACTGGTGAAATTTACAAACAAACGACTCGAACATGTGTAATTGGACCAGCCCTTCCTCCAGACTTAGATATTTAATGGTTACTGCTTGAAAAGTTTATATAAATACTAACATAAATATGATTGGATGGAATAGTTAATACTCCCTCCGTTTTATATTAAAAGTCGTTTGATTTTTTTCCTAGTCAAACTTCTTTAAGTTTGACCAAGTTTATAGAAAAATATAGTAGTATTTTCAACATAAAACAAACATGTTATCAGAATGTGTGCAATTTTGGATTTAGTGAAACTAATTTGATATTTTAGATGTTGCTATTTTTTTCTATAAATTTGGTCAAATTTAACAAAGCTTGACTAGGAATTAAAAAGTCAAATGACTTATAATATAAAATATAGTGAGTACTAATTAACCAATAACTTGGATAGTGTAGAATGAATCATTCCATTATTTGGATGGGATAATTTTTTGAGAGAATATATGGGATAATTTAAATCCTTCTTTTTATGGAAAATTCCAAATACCCTCTACAAATCACTTGTGTTTCTAGAACTCATTTTCATACACAAACCCATTAAGTCAATTTCTCTTTTAACTTCCCTCCACATCCTATTTTTATCGATTCCTCCTTATTGTTTAAGTTTATTATTTCAATTCTTCATGCATCATATGCCTTTGGCGTGGTGTCTTTGGCAACCTCCTTCCTCATGTTCCAGCTTGTTGCTTTCCCAAATCCCGCATAAGCGAGATCGATGATAGCAAAACACGATGGTAAACTTGTTGAGTTGTACATCAGCTGTAGTTTATATGATCCCAGCCTCTCGAGATGGTATGAGTTCCTATTATCCCATGATGCTAGAGGCCCATGGAACACAAGAAATTGAAATAACTAAATGGAATAGATAAAAACGAGATGTTGAGGGGAAGTTAGAAGAGAAATTGACTTTAAGGAGGTTAGTGTATGAAATTGAGTTGTACGTAGAGGGAAAAAAATAAAAATAGCATTGAGTTGTAAAGGGTATTTAGAATTTTTTTTCCTTCTTTTTATACTAAGAATACACAATTAGCTAGGGTGTGAAGTGGTTGGTCAGAAAGATAAGAAGGAATGGATGGAGATACTATCAAAGCCCGAGCATATAAAGAGGTGCAACAAAAATGGGGAAAAGTAGTCCACTATCCAATCGAAATTTATGTATTCCAACTGATCAGATCCCAATCCCACAAGATCAATTTTATTAGGCCAAAAGTCCATCTTTTTTTAATGAAGAAGAAGAATGACAACGATGCAACGAACATATTTCTATTACATGCATGGTCCAACATTTCATATCATCTATCCTCTTCTGACTAAATCATCGATCCTCTCTCTATCAACAAATATAAATGTTCAAACATTCAGAATTCATCCACAAATATAAGAATTACTAAAGTATTACTTTAACAATCATCTTTTATTCTGATTTTTTTTTCATCTCGACCATTCTCCTATATCAAGCCATCCCTCATTTAATAAGAGACATCAAAGTCTTTCTACCTTCACTTAAAACATCTACCAAACAACCTAGAATGCTTATATTTGTAAACCAAGGAGCACTGACCCTAACTTCATTCAAATTTGTCAAAAGAGTTTATGGTGAGGTGTAATTTGGAATATGGATCCAAGTATCCAACCACACAAGCATGTGGGCCCACTTAAAATACACCTGGCCCCACCAAATAATGTACTATGTGACGACTGACGAACCATTAATTTCAGCCGAGGAACGTGCGTGCTTTGATACCACACTGTTCTTTCAAGTTTCAACTCATTGTTTTCCTCTCTCAAACTAGGAAAGTGTTGCATTATGTTCAAGTGGATAGGATAGTTTGTCCAGCTGCTGGACAAAGGTTTCCAATGCTGCAATATCCTAATATCTTTCCAGCCAGGTTCAGCGTGAACCTGGACACACTGCCTAGCTATATAGTGTACTCTTTTCGTCCAAAAAATTCCAACCTAACATAGAATAAGACGTAAACCTATTCAGCTTTATTGTACTACTCCGTCCGTTTCATATTATAATTCGTTTGACTTTTTTCCTTTGTTAAGTTCGACTAAGTTTATAGAAAAATTTAGCATCATCTAAAATATCAAATTAGTTTAATTAAATATAACATTGAATATATTTTGATAATATGTTTGTTTTTGTTAAAAATATTATTATATTTTTCTATGAGCTTGGTCAAACTTAAAAAAGTTTGACTAGGAAAAAAATCAAATGACTTATAATATGGAACAAGGGAGTAGATTATATATCATTCTATTTTAGGCTGCGTTCTTTTGGGACAACGAAGAGAATACCTCTATTTCTATATGTTCTGTGGATAAAGAAAAATGAGGAATAATTCATATTTGAAGGAGTTTCAGCACCCCAAGATCTCATCCATGATGAGAAGAATGAAGGGCTAAGAGGCGGGCCATGCGTCTCGAGGGGTGTCCTCGAGTCCCCGGCACTTGCGTTGAATCTGCTCCTGATCCCAATGAAGATCCCAATCTTCATTTTGAACTTTATAGTAGGCCCTGTTTAGATCCCACCCTAAAATTTTTCACTGTCATCTCGAACGTTTGAACACCTATATGAAGTATTAAATATAGGCTAAAAAAATAACTAATTGCACATATTGCGACTAATGTGACATCCCGGCCCAGGGCTTTAATATGATTAATAGGATACTCATATCAACAAGTTACAACTTCTTTTCCGGAAGCCGATCTCTAAAGAACTATGAAGTTAAGCATGCTTGGCCTGGGCAATTTAGTTGGTCTATGAGGGCAGTCTATGACTTATAAAAGCTACCAGATGTAAGCGGGCCCAGCCTGGGAGAGGCGGGACGTTACAACTGATTTGTGAGACGAATCTTTTAACCCTAATTGCTCCATGATTTGACAATGTGGTGCTACATTAAACATTTGCTAATGATGGATTAATTAGGCTTCGTAAATTTCTCTCACTGTTTACACCCCAGGATCTAAACACCTCTGTAATCAATATGCATAAGTCATTAAAATACTCCCTTCTTCCATAAAAGTTGCACATATTTCTTTTGTTATCAAGACCAAGAAGAAATTAACTCATGTTACATGTAACAAAGATCAAAATGCATGCATACAACCAATGAGTGTTAAAATGGCTAATCGGGTTCCGATCAAATATTTAGTTTACCTCTCCATTTAAATTTTAGATGTATTGAGACTACAAATATAAACAACTTATTTGGAAAAAATAAAATATGAAATATGTCTTAACTCTTCTAAATGGAGGGAGTATAGTTGTTAAACCTACCGACTAGGAAAAAGAATACGGGCAAGCAAGTCAAAGGTATTATTATAGTCAAATATATTCAGCATATAATTGATAATGGGCTCGTACAGTGGCAAGTAGATGAATTTGCATTTTTGCACCAGCCAACTTACAGAGAATCTCTAAATGAGACTATCTTAAGAAAAACTGCCACAAGTTTTTTTCAAAAACTTTTAAATATAACTTTAAATATAGTGTAACTATATACTATAACTTTTATAACTTATATTTAAATATTGAAAACACATATAACTTCAATATAAATTTTAAGTAACTTTTAGTTTTTTTTATTAAAATTATAATGTAGTTACAATATAATTACACCATAACTATAAAATAGTCGTATTTGAAAGTTTTTTTTCCAAAAAATATTTACTAATTCCCTTTTAGAAAACTTTAGCATAAGATACATCATCTATAAATAATACTAATGACTACAGGTAAATTCTTTCATATAAACCAATATAATTGATGCGAGTTACACTTTTTTTTTCTAGAAAAATCTGTATTTGAGGTGTTTTTTTTTTCCTGAAGAGACAATATCTTTATCTCATCACTTGATCTATCCCCCTCAACGTAATAAAAAAATTCAAAAAGTTTATTTGACAGTACAGTACGTACAGACAACTTTATTTATTGCCTTTGCAGTACAGTACTACAGACCCGCCTTGTGTGTGATGAGAAGTCAGAACACAGCCTGTATAATTAAGGTAATCTTATCGCGAATAATCTAAGACCTAGTTACTCGTTCGGAATTCGGAAAAAAGGACCTTGACCGCTACATCGACCATTAATTAATTAACTTGATTAATCATTATATTACTCCTCGACTGTACCACTCAAAGCTTGTGCTAGCTGTGGATGATCAGTGGATAAGATTATGCACATTATAATATTAGTAGTAGTGAGCACCAAAACAAATACTAATTAAAAATTTGTATATGATCCTGCAAGGCAATATTATTAATTAATTGTGCTAACTAATTACAACCCGGTCCCTAGCTAGCAACATTGATCACCCGGCATCCGGCAAGAAGATCAGAAGGAACAAATGTGAGGGGTAGATGACAAAAAGGACAATTAGTTATATCAACATGTAGGGCCTGCTTGGCACGGTTCCAGCTCCACCCCTCCTGGAGCTGGAGCTCAGCCAAATAGTTTCAGCTCCACCAAAACTGAGAGTGGAGTTGAGTGGAGCTCTCTCACAAAATGTACCAGAGTTGTGGAGCTGGATTTAGGCAGCTCCACAACTCCACTCCAAACTCAACTCCTGGAATTGTATTTAGGAGTTGGAGCTGAACCAAATAAGCCCGTAGTATCATTGGTGATTAGTATATATAATATAGCTAGAGTACTACTAATAATAATAGAGAATCTTATACGAGATCAAGCATTGCTAAAGCTTGGAGAGGAGATGGTTACGTACTACTGATTAGTTAAGTAAATCAAGAGGGGATATGCTTGTTTGGAGGTCGTACTCGTAGCCTCGCGCAGATCACATCAGTTTAGAAAAAATATGATTAATTATTATTTTTTGAAGTATGCCGGCATGCAACTGCAAGAATATGCCTTGGTACCCGGTGGCCCGAGGGAGAAATGGAAATGTTAGTTTAGGGGGCCATCTC
Organism: Oryza longistaminata; assembly: GCA_009805545.1. NCBI lineage: Eukaryota > Viridiplantae > Streptophyta > Magnoliopsida > Poales > Poaceae > Oryza > Oryza longistaminata. Next base: position 4,581,976 of record CM020184.1, read on the forward strand.
TTCTAGATTGCTACAAAATTTACTGATATCTTATATTTAATTTTGTTTAGGGGTCATCTCTTATAGGTTAACTGCTACATGAAATAGTACACTAAGTGTTAAATCTACATGAAATTTTAGTGGAATATAAGAAATTATGTCATTTAGATATTTCTCTGTTGTTTTTCTCGCCATTTGGCTATGTAACAACGTAAGTCACAATTAATCCAATGGATATAAGGTAGACTTTCTTTTGCGCCTTTTGCGTAAAGAAAAATTATGATCTTTGAAATACATATTTGATCACAGGTGTGCCGTAAAGTACAATTTCAGACAAAAGAAAGAGGAACCAACAAAAAGAGAAAAGAAATACAAAATTCTGCTAGAGACAAACCTGGTTTTCCATTAGAGCTTGAGCTCAAAGTTCCGAAGGAAGCAGAGGCTCTAGAGCTATTATGTGAGCAGAGACATAGCTCAAGCTTAAGCAATGAGGCGCGCCGACAGTGATGACGACAATCGTCATGAATCATAGGTGGAGGAAGAGAAAATATAGTTAAGAGAGATGAATAGAAGGGGGTCCAAGGTGCAGAAGATCGGTAACAATACCTAACATTATAAGTGAAGAAAACATTAGATATGTGGTGGTACAAATGAAACTTGGTAAAATAACTACTACCTCCGTTTCAAGTTGTTTCGACTTTTCTCCTTTTTTTTAGTTTGACTAAATTCATAGAAAAAATATAGTAATATTTTCAACACAAAATAAATAAACTATCAAAATATGTTCAATGTTAGATGCAATAAAATTAATTTGGTGTTATAAATTTTAATATATTTTTCTATAAACTTAAGAAGATTGACTTGAAAAAACAAAGAACGTATTTCTACTCTTAGGTCTTTTCCCTTGTATTTTCTTATCAAAGAGCGTATTATTTTCTTGTCCTCTTTCTTTTTTTTCCCCTTTTTTCCCTCCCCTTTTCTTTCTCCCTTCGAACCACTTTTAATATTCACTCTCTCCTCTTTGTTAACACCTAAATTTTGCACCTAGAAACTTAATAGGAAAACATTGCTGAATTTGAAAGAGACTAGGTTTCCTTCACGGGGTCGGCTTAACCGCCACCTATGGGTCGGTCTGATCAGCGGTGTGGGCTGGTCTGATCGAGGCATGTGGCTAATCAAATCGGCTAACTCCGACTCCGAGTCTATTTTTCGCGTCTTGGGTTTACTTGCTTGGGCTGAGGTTTTTCGAGTTCTAATTGGTCTCTACCCCATGTAAGACGTGGAGAAGACCCTATAGGAGGCAAACCAATTTCTTTATAAGGGCTATGGCAATAAAAGGTTATGGTCGGTTCAATTATGCACACAATCTACTTCTAACACAATTAGCCAATCATATCGAATCTTAAATATCGCATCTACTTTTTGCCTAGTTCTAGTCTAGTTTTTGTCCATCTTCATCGGTTTGCGCTGAAAGTCGTCCGTCCTTGCCGCAAGAGTGCGAATCCTCTTTATAGGTTTGTCCCAAAATTCTGCAAGAGTGTTTATCCCTATTTCATCTAAATTGGCTCTGTTAGCCGGTTTTGACTTACAGAATCCGTCTTGGTTTAGATTTGTCTAGATCGAGGTGGTTGACGACTTTGTATCACTGCAGAGCATTAGGTGTTTTCATCGTGGCGGCGCGACCAAAAACGTTGCCAACACTCACTTCTCTCTTCAAACTGATCATGAATCTAACATGATAGGTCGATGAAGGAATACACTTGCTATAGAATTTATAAGATATGAAAAATATTTTTTTCACCATAGCCTCATTAATTTACGAGAAAATTCTTAGTTGGTCTTCTGGGTTTTATCAGTAAGAACACGTAGATTGAATGTATGATCTTGATCATCGAAATATCGGGTCTAACCCATGAACACATCTACTAGTTGAAAAAAAGTCACGGTATAGTGGTCAAAATAGTTGAAACCTAGTGAAAGAGACAAATTAAATGACACCATCTTGCAGTTAGTCCAGTCCAACTCTATGTTAATTCAATAAAACTGCAAAATCTCGGTGAGGACATTTGTTGCTGATATAGAGTTTGTTTGTACCTTATTGTACCGATCGAGCAATGCTCTAAAACCAATCAACATTAGTTATTGTAACTCTAGCAGGGCAGCAGTGTATAAACATGTGTACCCTCATCTCTAATCATTCATGAATACACTGATTATAGTTTCAAGAAACCATTCAAAAGTGAAATAAATTAAAAGTGAATTTATTTTGGGACGAAGGATGTTCCGTCCGCAGACCTCCCCCTCCTTTACCTCCTCCTCCCCTCCTTGGCGGTGCCTCTCCTCCTCGTCACCTCCGAGCTCTCTCTCCCCACTGGATCCAACCGTCCGGAGGTCGGGGGCCGCCGGATCCGGCCTCCTTGAGTTCGGGGCTCATCGCATCCAGACGCCTCGGATCTCACCACCGTGGATCACCTCGTATGCACTCGAGAGCTGGTGCGGTCTAGCTAGAAGGAGATGATGGTGATGGCGGCGGCTCAAAGGAGATGAGCAGCAAGAGAATCGATGACGGCGGTGACAGATCCACTGTAACGATGAGTCCGATATATTGAACATGTAATGGTTGGTCATGGCGGAAGATCTTGATCTATAATGTGAATTGTTCTGATCTGTAATGCGATTAGCTTGTTCTTGTCTTCTTGATCCGTGATGTCTTTGTTGTTGATGTGTGCATATGCTCTTGTGTTCTTGTTGATTTGTAATATGGATGGGGAAATTGCAGATGGGGCTGGGAATCAGGGGGTGCTCAAAGCATCGAGCCTACGCTTTGAGCCGGGTTACAATTGATTCGAGTATCGATGCAATCAATTTTGTAAACGATTATAGGTACCAGGGGTGGAGGTAGAGTATCTCAGGAGGTGCCCAGGAACCCGGTAAAAAACATTTAGAGCTATACCTCACCCAGGAACCCGGTAAAAAACATTTTCTTGATATAAGTTTAGACACCCATGTCAGCTTAAACTTGATGTAAAGTACAGTAAATTAAGCAAGTGGCACCCCTCTTTATTTTCTTCTAGCTCCGCCCCTGTAGGTACCGGTACCTATAATCTCTAAAGATGCTATGTAGTAGTGTATCCATATTGAAACAAATTAAATCATGTACGGCTAACTCCTAGGTATAATGTTTTAGTGGAGTAGCTTCCAAGCAGAATGTTACTATTTATGATTCCATCCGCGATAAGGACATATATACTATCAGAGAGGTTGCTAGTTCCAACCTAGTCCCTCCGTCCCAAAAAAACTTAATTCGATTTCCGTGTCTAACGTTTGATCGTTCGTCTTATTTAAAAAAATTATGAAAAAAATTTGAAAGATAAGTCATGCATAAAGTATTGTTCATGTTTTATCATCTAACAATAATGAAAATACTAATCATAAAAAAATTTCATATAAGACGGATAGTCAAACGTTGGACACGAATACCGAAGAATTCGGTCTTTTTGGGACAGGGGGAGTAACAAGCTTGGTTTGGAATTATACTAGAATATCCGTACATAGCCAGAAGTGTTCTTATGTGTAATTCACGTATTCTCCAGGTCCTAGACAACGACATGCATCACATCCTCATTCTCCATCCCTCCCGACGACACTACTCGCGAGCACGCATACAAGGATACACCCATCGAAGCCCATCCCAACTCCCAAGGACTTGATTCGCAGTTGATGTGGGTGAAATGGAAATTAACGAACTTGCTTCTTGCATTTTTTGTGCGAACTTGTTGAATGCAATCTTGGGCTTGGCTAGCGATGTAAAAATTTGAAAGGAATTGGTGCTAACAATCCGTCAGGTTTGGATTACCAGTTTGTGAAACGACATTATTTCTCGCTTCCACGGCATAGCCATCCGAATAGTAAGTTTGTTATGTTATGATTTGCCAAAAGTTCTTGAAAAATCTCTAATCTGAACTTCTTTATAGAATGAATATTGTACTCCCTCCTATCCATTCATATTACAAGTCTTTTTGATTTTTTAAGTCAAATTTCTAGAAAGTTTGATCAAATTTATAAAAAAACATTAGTAACATTTATAGCACCAAATTAATTCTATTAAATCCTCCGATTCATTATATTATAAGTCATTTTGACTTTTTCTAAAGTTAAACTTCTTAAAAGTTTGATTAAGTTTATAAGAAAATTAGTAACATTTATAGTACCAAATTGATTTTATTAAATTGAATATTGAATATATTTTGATATTTCTTTGTTTTATGTCAAAAATATTTGTTATATTTTTTTTGTGTGTAATCTTAATTGAAGTTTAACTATTACGCATACAAGGAGTAGTATGCTTCGTCTTTTTTTTTTTTTTATCAGAATGCTAAGTCTTTCTTACCGCATTCAATCTTCTGCTGTCCGAATCCGTTCGTATTTGCTCCTATTACGCAAGCTTTTAATATCGAGACATTTAACTCTTATCATTCTGGATGCAAGTATGCAACTGAAGCCATCAAAGGACATTATTTCTTCCTTAGTTCACCAACAGAGATTCACAATTTCACAAATAAATACATGAATGCAACATATATGCAGACACCAAGAAATCTTTTGGCCCAAAAGGTTCGCATGAAAAAAAAAACCGTTACTTTAGATCCATTACTTTATCTGAACGAGAGCAGGGCGATATTAGCGAATTCCAATAAGCACGTACAATCGCCTGCCAAACCGAAATGTCTGAAAAATTAGATGCATAGTAGATCAGCTACTTTTGGAAATCTTTTCTTGGCACGCTTGCCTAGCAGCAAAGAACAAAGTAGGAGATCAGCTATCCTGAGATGTAAGTGAGCTAAAATTGGTACAGCGTTAGAAGCTCACATGACAAAAGTCTGGCTGATTAAGCGTAAACTAGACATAAATTACAAATTGCCTTATGTTAGCTCCACCAACCCATGCCATGTCTAGAATGACGCGAGATTAATTGTTGAATATCAGTGACTGCTCTGCTCCCAGATAAAATCTTTTAACACTTCTGGTTCAACCATCTGTCTGAGCTCCATTTCAACATCGAATTATCCACAAGTGCATATGAGCACACGCTATAATTGATTCCGCATCCCAGGAGCCATTCTTCGTCACAAATATATGAAGTGATCCCAAATTCGGCCATCATCTTCACCGTCTAATTCAATCACTCAGATCGTTCTCACCTGCGCTAGGTTGCACTGGCCTCTGCACTGGCTCATCATCCTCAGATTCTGACCAGGCTCGTCTCTTCCGTTCTATGGCAGATTGAGGGTGTCCCTACAGCCAGGAAAAGACAAAATAAGGCAACTTTGCACCAGAGCATCTGAAAAATGTTATTTCTAGTGAAGATAAACAACAAAAGTAATACAAATGAACATAAGAGTGCGAAGGCTAGATCTAACAGGCAAACTAACTTTCAATGCAAAGCTTGGAAAGGAATTAAAACTCAGTGGCAACAATGATAAAGCAGACAAGCAAATAATTTGTAAATAGAAATGAAGGGATACAGGTTATTTATGAAAAAGAAAAAAGAACACTAACCATGTCATCTTCTTCAGCATCAGAATCTTCAAGACCTGCAGCAGCAAGAAGGTGACCTGGGGCTTTCTCTGAATCGCCACCATCGTTACTCCTCGCCGTGTTTGCGTAATCATCTTCTGCTTCTGGTTCATCTCTATATTCGTCTTCTTCCTCTTCCCCATAGTGTGCCTTTGTCTTCTGATCCTTCCTTCTCCTACCACCCTTCTTCCTCCTCTTTTCACTTCCCCCCTCTTCATCTTCATGCTTAGACCTATCTTTTCTCTTGCCAGGAGTGTTACTTGAGGTTTTCCATTGCTCCTAATGAAAGATGGTCAATATCAGAATGATCTTCTAAGTTGTCATGCATAGACCAAATATATTTGCAGTATTCCAATCTGAGAAACAATCCTGTAGTAAAATGCTTAGGTTGCAATCTCTTTTAGAGGTAAAGTTACTAATCAAACAACACCACAAAATCTGCCAGCTAATAACACTGTTTAGGGACTTGGCTCAAAGTTAGTGACTCAGAAAAAACTAAAGCCGTTTTATCATAGGTTTGCTTGAGGCCCAGATAAAAGAGCCGTTGACATTTTTCTAAACTACAAACTTAAGGTTGGCAACTGGCAAGTATCTGAAGGCTTATCTTCAGCTGACTTGTAAGTTTGTTGAACCTAATACCCATTCTATGTAGAACGTGCATCAATCTCTTGCCAGACTAGTACCTGATTTCCTGACGGTTATCAGGTTTCAAAAGAGCCTAACTGAGTTCGTTTGTGTTAGTTCCCAACTCACTCCTCCCGTTATTCGCGCGCACGCTTTTCAAACTGCTAAACGGTGTGTTTTTGCAAAAATTTTCTATATGAAAGTTGCTTAAAAAAACTCATATTGATCCATTTTCCAAAAAAGAATTAGCTAATACTTAATTAATCACACTCTAATGGATCGCTCCATTTTCTGCGCGGGAGAGATTTGCTCCCAACTACAAGTAACGAACACAGCCTAAAGGTTCCTTCAAACTCATTCGATAGAACATGGCAAGAAAGTAACCAGTTCTCACCAAAAATGGGGCAAAGGAACAAACAGTTTTATCTTTTCAAACAGCATAGAGAAATCTGTCTTTCAGGGGAAAAAAAAAGATTTTTTTTTACATTTGTGATAGATATCTTTTATATACTTGTGCAATTTTTTTTTAAAAAAAATATTATACACAATATCGGAACTACGAGAAGAGGACAGGGTTGATGAGACCATATGTCATGGTAATCAGTGATAGATGAAGCTCTAAGTAAAGCAAAAATCCTGTTGATCCTTGGGAAACAAGAAAATATCTCTAAAATATGAATAACATGTAAAATACCTTGACACGCTCAAAGTGTTGCTCCTGTTGCATTACTTGCTTTAGCTCGTCCTCTTGCTTCCTTCTTTCTAACTGTTAACACCACCCCCATTAGGCATAAACTTGTAATCTTATCATCAGCATAGACATATTGACAATGAAGTAAATACAGCAAGACCTATACCTGGGCCTTCCTCTGTTCTTCAGCCTTGCGGCGAGCTTCATCAGCCAAAGCAATTTGTCGAGCAACTTCCATTTTTTGCTTATTCTGCTGCTCAGCCTGCTCAGCTGCATCACGATGAACCTTAGCAGCATCAAGCAAATGTTTGCAGTACTCAATATGAGTTTCTATTTTTCTCTCATCAAAACCATGGGAATGGTATGTAGATGCAACAGACAATAGACTGAATACTCTAATAGCATTCTGAAGCTCAGAGACCGTCGCACGAACCTGGAAATAGAGAAAAAAGAGTAAACAGATAAGGTTTTCAAAGTAAATATATAAGATGATACATTTTTCAAATATCAATCAGAATGACAAGTACTCATTTCTTTCTATATTACAACTCTAATTCATAATCTCATCTCTAAACACAATTAATTCAGATATATAAGTAACTATGGCTGAAGATTCCCCAATTCATTTTACCTAAAATAACATAAAGGTCAATTTGATGAGTTTTTGCCAGTTTAGTAATTTATTTCAAAAATCAAATAAACAGAGACCAACTATAGGAAAGCAGCAGTACTGACTTCATCAACTGTTCGTTTTGTCTTCTGTAGAGTCGAAGCTGAGAATTTCTGCATCGAAACACCTACATTGAATCGCAATAAATAATTTGATGGAGCCAAATGAATAGCTCTCAGCAATGTTTTCCTGCAATCTTGCCATTGTTCAGCTTCATAGTGTGTCCGGGCAAGATATAGAAGTATAGTTGCATCTGTGTTGTAGAAGAACTTCCGCAGGCAGTTTTGGTACTGCAAGAAAGAATCAGTAACTTTTATCAACTTCTTTCCTGTCTTAAATATTTATGTGCCCATGCATGTCTGTCTATGTGGAGAGAGTAGTACCATTTTCACAGCTTGCTGAAAAAAACCTTGAGCAAAATATATATGAGCCAAATTTATCCATACATCAGGCATCTGGACAAATATACTTCCTGAAGCAGCTTCATGTACCTAATTCATTTCAAATTGCTAATGTAATTTCTCATAATTCACAGTAATCATATAGAATGATGAATAGTACTCTCAATGACCTGTGTAAATAACTCCTTGGCAATATCCCATTGGGCTTTCTCAGCATATAAGATCCCAATACCATTTGCAGCAAACATATTACCACGGTGCTGCTTTAGTACCTGCATCAGACATTGAGATCTCAAAAGTGAGCAAAACAAGCACTTAATGCGGCCACACTATCCCCACCAAATGCTTCTGCTACCAAACAAGATTTGGTTGTAAGAAATACTTGCTCATGTGTACAACAAATCAAACCAAAGTGCATCCAAACAATGAGTGCACATATTATCACATCGTGCCATATATTTTATTGAAGTACTACAATAGCTCCAAATCAAGCTATTCAAGTTCCTTGATTTTCTATAGACTACATAATTGCATGATCTCACGCTAGAGTTAAAAAAAGAAACATATAAAGCGGGAAGGTTTTCCATTTCGAATGGAAGTGACTTTTATGATTTCCCAAATTCGATGAGATACCACCTTACCCTCTAGTTTTTAATATCATATATTTAAAAGAATATATTTATAAGGGTAGTATTACGGAAGTACTTTTATGACAAATTCACTCACCATTTTCTTGAATCCCAGAAACATATTGTAGATGATGTCTTTGGACATCATCATAAATTGACTACACCAATTCTATTATTTCATTGTTTTCAATTGGGGAGAGTAGTTGCAACTTCTAGGAAACCATGGTTTCAGGAGTTGATGATTTAGCATAGCAAGAAAATAGAAGTTAAACTAAACAACAGACTTTACCCAAAAAGGAAAAAAAGAAAAGCTAAAACTGAACTTTTTGCTAAATTCCTAAAAAGCTACTAATAGTTAAATTTGCTCCTTTGACCAAGTAAACAAATTAATCAAACCGTTAAAGGCAAGATTAATCTGAGCAGGTGATCAGGTATATTTAATCCGCCAACCTACACAAAATATAATCCTGATCCTTTGAAATTGGTGTTGAGCATAAAGCAACATACATTTGAATACAGTTCCTTGGCTTTCTCCCTATGAGTGGCCTCAAATTTTGGGGCCTTTTTCTCAGGGCGATTAGCAGCAAAGTAATTCCAGTTCCCCTGTAACAACATGGAAAAATCGTTTTTAAAATAGAGAAAAAACAATTGATTAGTTACATAAAATGGTTGCATCAAACCAGCAGATGTAAACCTATTGTGGGAAATCATCAAACTAAGATTATGCTAGCATGCCCTAACTCAATGGTAAATTTGGTGATATGCTAGTGATTCAAAATATATTAAGCTCAACGCATCATCTCCTGCCAGCTGGTAGCACTTGTCCAGACATTACGCGCCAAACAAAGTTATCAGTAATTACAGGCAACTAATTCATAACGAGGAGTTTACTTCTTCATTTTAACCATAACAATTCTTATCCATATCTTCCTGTGTAATTTAAGTCCCCATTTGGGCTTTAGTTTTCAAAAGAAAAATAAGAACAAAGTCCATAACAAGTTTGTTCCCAATTTGGTACACAAACCCCCTATCTGCCTTTTTCGAACAAAAGGTTGTTAATCAAACCAGTAAAGTGATAAGTAGATAAATGTACTAGAGTTAAGTAAGCTCACATACCAATTGAAGCATAGAGTATGTGTCTTTTCCCTCAGAAGCATCTTTAGCTTCACGGAAATGCTCCTTTGCAGTAAGCCAGGTTTCATCACCTTGGAGTTCAAGACTTCCAAGCATAGAAAGTGCATTTGGATACTTATCATCTATCTTTAGAGCATCACCTATCTACAACAAATATATTATAGTTATTCTTAATAAGAAGAAGAAGAAAAATGCAGAAGCATTCATACTCACCAGCTCAATGCTCAGTTGGAGATTGTTTTTTTCTTTTGCAATAGCTGCTAACCTAAGATAAGCATCAATGTAGTCTGGATACTGTCATGTAAAAATAAAAGGAGTTAGAATTGATGTACAGTACACAGTACCCTAAAGAAATAGTTTCAAAAGGGGTCCTGTTGTTTTCACATTTCCAGGGAGAATCTACAACAAATACCTATGTACCAAATATATTCTCTGGAACAGTTATTTGGATACATATATTTGGAAATAATGGGCAAATGGTTATGAAGGAAGTACATATCTTTTCAAGCATAACAGTATCCATAATAGCTTGTGACATGAGCTATGACAATTGACATATAAACATACATGCAAACAAGATGGAATATAAAATAATTGCGGTCATTTCACAAGCCTTGACATTAAACATATCTTAATTTTTTCTGTAATAATCAAGACAAATCAAATTACTGAGGAATATAAATCATTCTTAAGAGCTCATCGAAATGGGCAATCACATCATTTTGTTGAAAAGCTTCAGGCTGGAACTCAGTGAACGATTTACACAGGTTGGGCACGGAGAGACCGAACCTTTTTTTCTCTTTCCCTTTTTTTGTTTCTTCTTAATATCGTCCTGGCACTAAGCAGCCTTTTTTTTTTTTTGGAACTGCTCGTCAGGCATCTGCCTCGAAGCTAACTTCTCCTTGATCTGTACAAACTGAAAAAGAAAAATCTATCTAAGCTGCCAGCTAACATTGGTGGCATTTTGTTGTCAATGGTATCACTCTCGGCTGGATATATTCTCTACACTTCAGCTCCCGCTTAAACGCCTCTTGTACTTGTTTTGCACAAGGCTGAGTAGGAAGTCAATGAATATATGCTCATAGCCTGGCATTTTCCCATATCCTGCAGGATTTCAAGTACAACAATCATATAACATGATCTTGAGGATATATGACGTGCTGGTAGCAAAAAGAAAGTGACCCAATAGAGTAACTAATTCCAGTCATGTTAAATGAAGTTAAAAACTCCCCACAAAAAAAAAGAAGTTAAAAACTGATGCACATCTCAGTACAATGGCAGTCATGTCAATCTCTATGCTCTACGTATGCAGATATCCACCCAGGAGGAACTTCCACAGATATAAGCGTATGCATGTACATTGCATGAGCATGACCTGCTGACACCGCTATGCTTAGGCCCTGTTTGATTCAGCTTAGGATTATTATAATCTAGCTTATTAGGAGTAAGCTGAAACAAACAAGTAGATTATTATAGCAGATTATTATAATCTATAAGCTAGATTATTATAATCTAATAAGCTGCTCTAAAGGAGCTTTTTTCAGATTATCGAGTGGCTAAAGACCCACTACCCCTACATACCTGAGAAAAATTACCCACCTATGCCATCAACCGAACAGATAGCTGAGGGCATTTTAGACTTTAGCCTTTCAAACCCAATAATCCATGCCTCCAATAATCCAGACAAACAAACAACTCACAGTTTATTCTATATCAGCTTATTATAATCCAGCTTATAGCAATCTGGCTTAATAATCTAGATTATAATAATCATAAGCTGAAACAAACAGGGCCTTAATTGGATCAAAAAACAAGGCAGTACACATTTGTATCAACAACAAATTCCATAAACAAAATTTATGTGCTAAACTCTATGACTGAAACATACATCCAAGGTAGAATCTGATACTGGCTAACAGAATAAACTTCTAGCGAAGTGAATAGCCTTACTGTTTTTAAGTATTCCATAGCAGTAGCCCAATCAGATTGTACCAATAATTCACCTAGTTCCATAAATGCCTGCAAAATGGATGAACAAGATTATATACATAAAATTGAACATAATGGGCTACAAAATCAGATATGTGCCCAGAAAATAGATTGTAAGTTTGTTTTTTTTTTTTCACAATGCAAGAAGTGTCAAACACAAACACGAAGTAACTAAATAATGTCCTACTCTAAATAAGTAGATGATCAGAGGTTTGAAACAAAACTACCAGCCTGCCAGCACATTGCAACGGGTGCCAAATAAATATATTATAAGATCTACAGTAAAAGGTGAATCAAAATAATTGTCCTTCATTCAAAATATATATATATAAACATGACTACATGACAGAGAAAAAATATAATACACACATATGCAAAGAATGCACTTTTTACTAATTATATCTTAGTCACAACTCACACACGTCTACATATATCTAGTCACAACTCACAGAAGACCTTGATGAGGGGATGGGTGTAGTGCACACCATAACCCAAAATTCCTCTTTTTAAGAAGGGAAATAAATGGAAACCTTTTTTCGGGAATATGTAAAAAAGGCTTGCATATCATTGAATTAAGAAAGGAAACTTGAAGGTTACAAGTTTCATCTAGATTGTATGACCATGACCAGGAACAGAAGTTCAAGAGAGCAAAAAGGAATTCGAACTTTCAGCCACTTTAGTTAATCTTTTTAGTCATATCTAAAATCCATTAGAAATAAATGCCCATGCTTTTCTACGATAAACAGACAAGTGAATTGAAATAATACAACATTTCACAATATTGATGTAACATTCGGAACATTTGCTCTTATAAATACATTTAGCATATTAAAAATGTAAACCAGAATAACTGTACAGAAATTAATAGGTAGGGTAAGTAGATTGAGAATAAAATTCAATTTCAATTCCAGTTCAAACTGAATACTCTAGGTTATACAGAGCACCACAGATATACAATGAACTAATTATGGAGTATTAGTTAAGGGCGGTAATTTTCAATAATAAATACTCTAGGATCATCACCATGCTTAAAAGCTCAGACATGCTTCCCAGATTTAAAATAAAAAATGGCCATGTGCTCTGCCGTTCACCTAAGAAGATAGGCACCAGGTGTTGAGCCCAGGAAGGTGCTCAAAAAGTACACTCAGACAACCTAGCAGCACTCAGTTCCTATGGTTTACAGATTAGCATCCACATTTTTTAATAAAAAAAAGTCTGAAGATTGAAAACTGGGTACGGGTTCAGTGGTGTTCCTCTCACATGGACAGGGCCTTGTTCTTTATATGTACAGAAGAAGCATGATAAGATTATATTGAAAGAATGTTTCTTATAATAAGTGAGCGAGCAAGAGAGAGAGATCACCTGATGATCTTTTGGATCAATCCGGGTAACCTTCTTGAAGGTTTCTATAGCTTTGTCATTCTCACCCGACTTTGCATATATGTGCCCAATAGCCTTGACAGAGCAACATAAATTAATTCATACAGATAGCCCCTTCTCAAACAAATGAAATTGAATGGAAGCCTCATCTCACCTTTAAACTTTCACAATTTTCTGGGTGCACCTCCAACACTTTCTCAAAGCTAGCTAATGAACTTTTGTAGTCTGCAAATTTTAATTGTATCTGACCAAGTCCTGGTTCAAAACATCAAATCGTTATTTTGTAACAAACAACATGAGAAATGCCGAAAATTATTCCCAATTGACCTAAAAAAATATCTACTAGAACTGCTAGCACACGTTTGACAAACCTCAATCAGAAGAAAGAAGGCAAAAAAAGAACATAAAGTGATTCAATAGATAGCATGATTTTATTTACAATTGTCAAACAAAAGGTAATCAATCAAGGAAAAGATAAGAAAACATCAACACTCCACATGAAAGTGCAAAATAGACATTAAGAGTTTGAAGTCTTGGTTGGACAAAATCTGAAAAGGCTATTAGTGCTATGATGATGACTGCAAAAAGGAATATTGATATTGGGTAGCATGCACCAGCCAATTCAGCCAGAAGTTTATGTTGATAAGGTAGCAACTCATTTTATACTTCATCGCTCCCCCTACCTATGAGCTCCCTTGCAAGTGCAATAGAAGTGGGATGCCATTTTATATTTAAATTGTCACTAGGTAGGTGCCAATCAGTTCAACCCATTAAGTTGATACAGAAAGATCGGGAATCACTTACAGTTCAACAACAGCTTTGTGCGTATAGAAATGGCAAAAGAAGTATAATAACTTTTGAGTTAGTGTAGTGCATGCGCATTGTGACTGGATCATAAATAAAAATACCATAGGTTATAAAGTTAGAAGTGCAAAATAGACAAATTGACAATCGAGATTCACCTATCCGAGACAAAAATAAAATAAAATCTACATTTCTCAATTGAAACAAGTCATACAATGTCTCATGGGAGTTTCAAGGTCAAAATGACACGAGCAACTGTCATATCGTTCAGCTTCCACATACAGCTCAGAAAACCATAGTCCAACATTATACTAATGAACTAACCATTAGACAGTCAGCAAAAGGAAAAGAAATATATCATGGTATCCTCAAGAAAATACCAGTTCAATCAATATAATTAACAGACCCAAAACAGAAACTGCTAAACATGATCCAATGCACCCAAAGCATCACACGGGTCACAATCACAACTCACATGCTGATCAAGTAAAGGCTAAAATAAAGACAACTTGTAGTTGGTTTTGAGTGTTTTAGAGTTGGTGGTGTATGCTTGTTGAGATACACTGCAGCACATGACCAATTGGCTTGTGATGTCATAACAGTCCCTAAAATGAGAATATACTTACCAAAGAATGGCAACACAAAGTCCTGTGGCTTACTGATTTCATTGACAGATGCCATATAATACCTTCCAGCAGTCTCAATATCACCCTGAATTTGGTAAAAGTTTGATTGAGGGTTATAAACAAGAGTAGCAACCAAAAAAAATCCAAGGTTTCAACAGAGAGAACAAGTAAAAGAATAACCAAATAGCTCCCTGGGTGTATGAACAGGGTATATCACCTTACTGTGGTACGATCTGGCTAAGTTATAGAAAGCATGTGATTTCAGTAGTCCATGATTACTTGAAGAGAGAGCAGTCTCAGTCAGTTGTTCAACCACAAAATGCTGGCCAGTAAAGAAATAATGGTTTGCTAGGTGGTTGAGTGCCAATGTGCAATAAGGATAAATTTCAAAAGCTCTTCTCATTTTCTCCATTCCTCTGCGAATTCCACCAGCTATAGGCAAGTTGCGAGACTTCAGGGAAAAATTTGTGAAAAAAGGATTCTTGCTAGTACTTAGGACAGAGCATTTACCTTCATTTGTTTGCAAGTCCATGATTGCCAATGCTACTAAAGCATCAATATTTTCAGGGTCCAACTGTGAAAGGTTAGTTTAGTTAATCAATTAACCGAGGTGAATCTTCTATACAGCTATAAAGTGACAGAAATAGGGCTTGCCTGCAGAACGCGTTGAAAAGCTTGTCGAGCTTTATCTGACTGACCAAGTTTGTATCGGCAAAATGCTATACCAAGCCTTACAGCAGCAGGACAGCTGGTATAGGCCCGCAGGGCTCTCTACGAAGTTTATAAAAGTTAAAATATTATCACAGCAAATAATATGGCATTGTCAAAAGGAACTCAAGTGCAACCTTATAGAGATCCAGTGAGTTCCTATAATAGTCCAGAGCTTTCTTGTGTTGCTGCTCTGAATCACCCATCAGGAAATAAACAGAGGCCTGAACAGATAGGATTTTTAACTTGAAGGTTACAATCATTGGAAGAAAGATGCCGGAGTAAACAATGACTACCACATTGTACTTTTTAGTGCCTTCAATAAGTTGTTACAATCTTTATCTGCTGCATGCTAAAGAGCCAAAATACAGGGCACAGTACAAAGATAAACTAATGCAGGAGATCTAGTAAGCATATGAACGTGAAGCCATCTAATCCAGGTTGTCATATTTACCTACAGTAGTACAGCGTAGAATGATAGCACTTGCTTTACCCCCACCACTTACTCTTCGACAATCTTTTTTTAATGTACTTACGCACATTCTCTTATTTTGTTATTTTGTGTGTATCCAAATGGCCAGTTTAGCTAATATTGATTATCTGTACAACTTTTTAGATATTTGATGATAATATATTTTGCATTTAACATATTAAGAACTTATAGTTTATTTGTTTGAGATCTACTGCAATGCACAGGCACTATGATAGGATAACACTTCTGTTGGCTGCTGTCATAGGTTTATCCGTTCAGTGTTCATATCAAGCTCAAAATTCAAAACTTGAATAAATATTATAGTGTAAACCATTACAAGAAGCAATCTGTGGCCATTCAGAATTTATACATACTTAATGACAATCACTTCAAGTAGTTACTGGACACATACCAAGAGGACGCGTACTGCAGTTCCAATCACATGAAATGCATTGTGGTACACTTGCGACTCAGATCAATAGGGAATGACATCTTATTGGCACAAATTGACCAAATCAGCAACCCCATGGACAGCAAAGGAGAGGAGTGGAAAGGGGAAACCAACCGGACCTAACCACCAGTGCTTCTTATCGTCAACATCACCTCTGCCACCATTACAATGGCCACTTGTTTACTGAAGATGCTGCTAGATGCATCTTTGTCGGTCCGGAGAAGAAAGATCTCTACTGAGAAGGCGGCAAAGAGCAACAAGAAGGGAAAGGGCGAGAAGACAAGGATGAGGGAGCATGGCTGGCAACGCTAGGGTTGACGGGAAAGTCAAACCTGCTGTTTTGCGCCAATGATTGAGATAGAGAAGGTACAGCGAGAGGAAACGATCCGGTGTGCCTGGAGGACTGGGCCCATTACATTATCTTCCTTAATAATCCTAATATCAGTTTTTTCACATTTTTTTTTTCGCCATTTGGTCCTTTAAAACTCCCAATCCTTTTGAATGTATTTGAATTAAGTAAATATTGTTATTTGACTTTAATGATAAGGGTGAATTGGTTGACTGATTCTCATCCCTACCAAAGAATTGGTAAGTTTTGACACTATTAAAATTTAGTAGAGTAAAGCCGTCTTGCCTTATGTTTGGTTTGCTACCAACTAGTTGTCAAATTTTGTAGGTCGTGATTTTGTAGGGTAGATGAGGGCACTACCAAATTTGAGCGTGGGCACTGCCAAACAGGCTTCAATCCAAACAGTTAATAAATACTGTCCATCTTGCCAAAAAAATTGGTAGGGCACGTTTTGGTTATTTGGTATCAACCCCCATAAATACCCAATCCAATCTCTGATTCATGAACTGATTTTTTTTTTTATTTGTGAATCACATAGGCAGTGAATCTTTTTTTGGGGGGTTAAATGGCGAATTGCGAACCTCAAACCCCACATGCCATGATTCCACCCGACATACCACAATTTTGTTATTATATTTTTGAAATCCTCAAGAAAATCACCTGACCAAGTAAAGCTGGAAAATTGCTTCCATCTTCATCCAATACAATCTTGAATGAATCAGATGCCATTTGCAAATCGTGCTTGACCACACAGAGTTGACCTGAAGAGCAACATCAATAAATCAGCGTACTTAAAACCATACTTGTTAGGAAAAAATCATGAAGTGTTATGCTGGTATCATTCAAATGAATTAATATGGTGAAGAAATGGCATTAACTGCAGAACTCGTATGAGTGCACTAAGCTCAAATCATGAAACTTAAGTTGTGAAAACAAATAGTGTACTAAGAAATTAATCCCAAAATCAAGAACGCCACTGGAACACATGATCAAAATAATAATATGTGCTCGATCTGATTAAGAATGAATCATGGCCACAAGTTTTTGCTTAATAGTTGCAACTATGAAAGGATAGTTTTTCCTCTTCCCCATGTGTTTGCAATGCAACAAGATAGTTTTCCATGACATGCACAATCGAAATTCCTACTGTAAGATGTTAGCATTCACCTAACAGAGATTATAAATAATGTGACCTTCAAAATAAGACATGATTGTTGAAAACAGCTATAAAGCAGTCTGAGGAACCAAACTTTACATCTTACACCACACCTTCATCATACCATGTATATAAATCAACGGGGGTAAATATGAACTAAATATATATATATATATATGTATGGTTGTCACTATGCAAAACTACATCAAACTCACATCAATTCTTAGGCTTCCTTCATTGGCTCCTTGCTTTGTCTAAAAGGAGCAACATATTTATCTAAACACTATATTAGACTCTGTGGGACTAATCCAACACTAATAGGTCTCGAAGAGCCAAGATATTCACAAACGAAGATCATTTCCACAAATGTGTTATGTGACATCAACAAACACATGGAAAACAATATGTTTTTAAATAGATTAGACACACATGAAAACGTTCTTTATGAATATTAGAAAATGATTATCACAGTCCCATACTTGTTGCTGCATCTCTTTGAACCAAATTGAGCTTTGTTGGAAGAACATTTTTTTTTACTGAAATCGTTGGAAAAACATTTTGAAATAAATACAATCAACTAAGTACAGTATTATCATGTTTAATAGATTAAATTTAAATGCAAAAATGACAAAAACATAAAACTTCCACGGGATTAACCACACAATCCCAAGATCAAATGAATATGCAGAAAATCATAATAGAACCACAGCAGTGGTAAGAGAAGCTGTGCATAACATTCACTAAGCCATAAAAGACAAAAGATGAAGATATTTGAAACTCTCTAAATAATAGAACCTCTTCCGATCCATGTTGAAGGTTCAGTTTCATCTATCCTTGATGCCCTATTGTAGCATTGAGTTGCTTCTTTGAAATGGACTTCCTTCTGTTGTGCTCTCTCAACCTTCCCCAGGAAAGTATGGAAAGCGCCCAAAGCATTAAGGATAGCTATTCTCTCATATTTCACATCAGCATAATATTCATCAATTTCTGCAAGGGAGAAGAACAGGCATTCAAGCAACAATGAGAATCTAAATTAGTGTAAGAAATAAAAGATGATGTGGTTGACCAGTACAGGTAGAGAAATAGAAACTAAAAACAAACCTGGCCCTGATCCTTCCTCTAGAATCTGTCGGAACTGATCTATCTTTCCTTGCTTGAAGTATTCTCTCTGTGTCAACACAAGATTCACAAGTGAACAAAACAATACAATTGATTGTTTCCTCCAAATTTACAACAGTTAAATCAACCACTCGGAAAGGCTCAATTTGTCAAGACTCAGGAGAGCAATTGAAAGAGAGGGTCCCCGCAAGTACAGGTTTCATCAGAAGGCTAGTCCTGGATTAAGTGCGCAAGCACTCAACTTGTGGGAGATGAACATCACTAATTTCTGGCACCTCACCAGCATGGTCGTTCACTTTGAACAACCAGAGAAGAACAAAGCTAATCAAGTGCAACATCACGTAGTTGAGCGAATAAACTGAAAATATGAACCAACATTGACAAATCTATCAAAAGGCCAACACTGGAACAGGAATAGATGCGCATCTGCAGGCAAGATTAAGCGAGAGACCGTGGCCCTAGAAACCCCAAGGGAAGATTTTCAAGGAAGCGATAGCCGAGGCCCGAGGGTAGTGGACCTCGCACCATGACGCGCCGAATCACTCCTAATAATCACGCCTCCGACGAACTATGACTCCGAGCGATTAATTGCAGGGAATGTTGATGGTTTTCGTCGCGAGGACTAGGAACTAGGAAGGGAGGGAGTGAGTACCGCGATGATGAGCCAGAGGTGGAGCGGGGCCTGCTCGGCCTTGAGGATGTCGAGGATGTCGGAGGCGTCGGCGGGGAGCTGGTCCAGCGCCACCCGCACCTCCTCCTCCGTCCCCTGCACCGGGATGTATACGCTAGCCATCTTCCCCGCAGCCTTACGAACCCTTGCCGCCGCCGCCGCCGCAGGGGGGAGAAGCCCTACTCTGCGGCGGCTGGGCGCGCAGTAGTAGCACGGGGGACGGGGGTAAGACGGTGGAGGAGCGCCGCCACGGGTCCGATCTGCGCGGGGGCTTGGGGCGAAACGGGGCTCGTGGCGACGAGGGTACGAGGCGGGGGCGGAAGTGGCGGCGCTCGGCGACGGCGACGGCGCGAGGGGGAGGAGGAGGCGGAGGCGGAGGCGCTCCGACGGCGCGAGGGGGAGGGGGAGGCGGAGGCGGAGGCGCTCGGAGACGGCGACGCGACGGCGGCGGAGGAGGCGACGCGGGTTTAGGTGGGGATTTATTTTTGAAGAAAATTTAAGTAAATTTCACTTTGTTCAATAACCAAAGTGGTATATTGGACTAGTGCTAGGTCTCTCGTTTCACTTAAAACATCATCTAATTTGATTGGATCATGTTTACTTATTGTGTATTGTAGATTTGGATCTGGTTTACTTATCCTATATACCTATACAAATCATCCCCACTACTGGAATTCTCTCTTTTCTGGTGCTTCCACGTCACCCCATTCTGTCTCCACCATTCGATCTCAATCAAGCGATCGATCGTCCACACGCACGGCCGCACCGCATCGCGTCCCCTAGCTGCAGGCGCCCACCTCTTCCTCTCCCGGACCGCCGAGATCGCTCTCCCACAACTCACACGAGTAATGAGTGTCCTGCTCCTGCATCGATTCGTCTTTCCTTCCCGCATCCACTTCACCCCCATTGATCTCACCGTTGTCGCTCCGCACCCGTCGTCTCACACGATTCGTCTCTCCTTCCTGCATCCTCTTTGCCTCCCTCACTATAAATCATTGACCATCAATCACCAGAAACCATCCCCGTAATAAAGGTCACCCACCCTGTAGTTTGATTTACTCGCTTCTCTGCCCCTTCCGGTTCCCGGCCACTGGCAGCGTCGCTGTCGTCGGACACCAAGTTCATCAGGGGGCAGATTTATGGTTTCCCCTACGTTTTGTGTTGTTTCTTTGCGTAGATCTCAATTTTGGATTATTTGGTGTTCAAGTAGAGGATTTCGTGTTCCAGGGCTCCAGGCTCCAGCAACATGCTAACCAGCCGTTTGATGCAGTCAAGCAGCAAGTGCATACAAATATTGCTCTTTGTCTCATCCTCGGTGATGCTGAATTTCTGATGGTTTTGACCCTAACCGATTGGTTTTATTTATGGCTGATGATTGTTCCTCACATGACGAGCATCTATATCCATGTATGTCCATCTTTCTTATGCATATATAAAACTGTGTTTTACTTAATTTCACAGGATTGCATTGCTGTGGTTCCCCGATTGATCCTTCCTAACTAGCAAGTTTGTTGAGGACAAAAAACTATGTTAGTTTTCCAGCAGCAGTACAATACTATTTTTTTTATATTGGGATTGATTAATGTTCAGATCTTTGCTCCCTGTTGATTGGTGTGTTCAGGTCTTTAGTTGGACAGCCCAGGGGCCAGGGCATTAGAATCTATGATAGCTCATGCAATTTTGAGCAGATATATGTTTATGATGTAAGATACGTTCCCTTCTCAAGTATTTTTCTTTTAACAAATTACTATTTATTTGTTTGACTTTGCCTATGGTATGCCTAAACTTTACAAAAGCTTTCAATATCAGAGATCCTTTAAGGCTTCGATAGACAACACCGTTTCTGATACAATGGTTTCCCACGTACCCTTCAAGCTTTCAATGTACTTTTTGTTTAGTTTCTTTAATCCTAAATAGGAAGAGTATTTCACTTTTAAAGCGATGAATAAATGTATCAATCTGGCATTACTTGGTATATCATCATCTTCCCTTCCTGTTTTGGTTTTCCCTAATCATCTGTTCGCTATAAAGGCTGAAACAATTCTGGCTTCCTGTCGAACAAAACCTGAACCGGCTAGGCTGATCGCTTTCTCCGGGAGCTGCTCCATCACTCCATAAGGAAACGGAAGCATAGAAGTAATTATCTGAAGAGTCATCACTCCATTACTGGATTTTATCTTCAAGTCAACATCTATTCATCACGCCAATGGCTGCAACTCCTGTAAATGTGAGACGATGAAAAGACAAGGTTGTTCATTCTCTTGCTGTCAAACTGTTGTATTGTGTCAACCTTCTGGTATGTACTACAGCAATGCAACACGTTATTGTCCGCATGTTCTTTTCTTGCTTATCAGTATTTTGGGTTTTGGACTGCAGAAAGGAGTTGATAGGATCCTCTGTTACTACCAGTCTCTAGCAGATCTATCAATGTGATGTTCTATATAAACCCCTAATTCCCTATCGAGTAAGCATAAGCATGCTGCACACTTTTTGTCATCTAAGTTCAGGTGTATAGCTGCATTTGGTTCCTTATTTCATTTTGCCAGAAATAATTTTCTATAACATCTATACCAAAGTTGGAGACAATTAAGAAGAATTTGTTGTTTCTAGAGATGGAGTTGTATCAGCAAATAAAGTAAGTTATTTTGATCGGCCGAGGAATTGAGTTTCTCTTCTGCAAGAATTAGTAACAGTAATTTTGAGAACTGTTTTCTGGAGAAGAAATAAGTGTTAACGTCTTAGATATTGCTAGAGATCAACTATCAATGCTCACATTATGTTATTGGTTGGATGTCACAAGTATATTATGCTCTAGAGAAATTAAATAATTCATGACTATTCGATTATTTCAATTGGTAAGTACAAGATTTCACTCTATTTTTTCGATTATTTCATGACTATTAAGGTATCGCATATTGGATCTTTATTTTCATTTACCCCATTTGCTTAGTGTACTGCATATTCTTATTCTTACTAAAATTTCAACTTTCATCCTTTCAGTCTTATCACTGACACTTGGTTGCAAAGGACAATCTAAAAAGGTCAATGATATTTTCTGTGCCCTCACTTTATAGAACTATTTTTTTATATGGAGGCACGATTTAGGGTTCCTTTTACATGACCTAGCTGAGATACAATTACCAGATATGCTCAGGAGTCGACATGGGTTTGCTCGATGTTATTGTGACAGCAGGCGATTGGTTCCATGAAGCTCATCCATAATAAGGGTTCAGAAAGCACTTGAAGTTTTTTACTTTGTTGCTCTCTGTACAGCATATCAAACTAAGAACAATCAACATATCGAACTAAGAACAATCGTTCTTTTACTTTTTTTGGTCATAAAGCTATCCGTATGGGCAGTATGTCATATACATTTTAAAGTTGTCTTCGAGGAGTTAGTTTGCATAGATAATCTATGAGAAGAACATAGCCCCTTAACTTGCTTTCAATTTTTTTCTCCTTTCATTTGTCAAGCTTACGCTATGTACATTTTGTTTTCTGTAAATTCCGCTGCAACGCGCGGGGAATCATCTAGTTGTGTTATATTTTTGGGTCCAATTTACTGGTCGCTTTGGTTTACTCATTGTGTTATATTTTTGGGTCCAATTTACTGGTTGCTTTGCTTTGCTCGTGGTGGCACGAGAGAGCGATACCAAGGGGTCATCGGTGACCTGCACCACATCGTTGTTTGGTATGATTGCGCCTCCAGCGCCAGCATTGATGCTAACATTCTTTTGTTTTACTCTCTCAAGATTGTTTTTTCTCTGAATGGCATGTTCCAAGATTGAGTACCATATAATAGCATTTAACTATTTGTCTAGCTGTCTCCACAACCAGGTATCGACCTTGGTGATTTAGTACCCTCCAGAAGTCATCGAGGTGGCGTTGGTTGAGACCCTTGGTCCTGACGCTGACAACATGACCATATGCTTGGATGACAACGCGTGATGACCACCTGTTGAACGCAGCGAAGGCCTTGATGGAGAGACTATGTACGGCGGACATATCATAGTGTTATTTGCGTGCCGATGGCCAAGCTCACGCCATGGCACAACGGTCACAGCCACATGCGAAGGGGTCGGTCCCTTGAAATAGTGTTTTTATTGGATGTGTGGAATCGGGTGTGTTTGGGAGCATGGACGGACGCAGGAGCCTCCGAAGCTCGAGGGAGCCCTCGTGTCCACGGCTACCTAGCTACCACGCATCGAGCGCCGGCGACCAGTCTCACCAAAGACTACCAACCAATATGGCTCAAACATGAACAAACCTAGAGACCTAATCCAACATGTAACATATTGTAAAAGATTAGTGGTGCTAAGTGGAAATAGAGATATACCCCTAGTCTAATATGCCACTTTGGTCAATATATGTGGACTAAAATGAAATTTACCTTTTTTTAATACCGGACAGAGGTAAATGAAGAAGAAAATTTCACTATTCCTATCCGACGTGGCATCACTCCCAGAGCTCCCTATGCATCGCCTTTATGGCATATTCCATAGTAGAGACAAGTATAATCTCTTAGCCAATACTCCCTTCTTCCTAAATTATAGGACACACGAGTTTTAAGAAAAATCAAAGTCGATAAGTTTTGACTAATAATCATATTAACCATATATATGCTAACTATTATTATATATGTTATATCGCTGGTTTCATCTTCGTCGTGAACATAACATGGAATAAATCAATGGTCAAAGTATATTACTGAAGACTGTGTAAAAAATATAGATCTTATAATTTGGGACCGATGGAGTACAAGATTATTTAGAGATAGTTGAGACAATTAAGGCTCTAACCATTAACTGAAAAATATTCCTTTTACTATTATTCTTTTTATTTTTTTCACCCTCACGTAACCGTGTTTCCATATTATAGAGGTGAAGAATCGTTGTTGAGTCACTGTTACCCATAGCAACTATGTTTTGTCTCTTCTCTTTCTCTCCCTTATATGTCAACAAATATTCCCAATTAATAACACTGAAAGACCGCTATTAATCACCATTGTATATGTCCTTAAGTTTTTAATGATCAACATGGACCCATGGTGCATTTTTTATATCATAGTAGTTCGGCCCTATAGATTGGCCATATGTTAATTATAAGCCGTATGGCTTATTAAAAAAAGCTATGATTTAGAAATACCTTTGATCATGATTTCAGACAAAGAGAAAGATCAACCAACAAAAAGAAAAAAAAAACAAAATTCTACTGTGACAAACCTAGCTTTCCATCGGATCTTGAGCTCAAGCTCTGAAGGAAGCAGAGGCTCTCAAGCTCCAAGAAGAGCAGAGACATAGCTCAAGCTTAAGCAACAAGACACGCTAGTGGTGATAACAACTATCATTAGGAATCGAAGGCGCAGAAGAGAGAGTCAGAGAGATGAGTAGGGATAGTTCAAAGTACAAGATTAGTAACAGTGACTAGCATTATAAGTAAATAAACATTGCAAAAGTGAAACTTTGGTAAAATGATTAGTCCAATATACTATATATAAGTTTTTCATTTCTTTATCTTTGCATACTTAAAAGATTCATAATGTTTTTGTCATCCCACCTGACATACCGACCCTGAAAATAGCAATAACTTGTCTCCAATTTTTTCTTCATATACCTATTATAAAAATTCAAGATGTTTTTGGGTAACAATTTCGTACGTCGTTATGTATGGGGTGTGGACCATGAATCGTATCGTTATTCAAATCGGTAAAGCAGCTGCATAATTTATATCCGATTCACCACATCAAATGAAGGAAAATATTGACATGCACGTGTAAATGGGAGTAGCATTGAAACTAGGATTCCACGGGAGTAAATATGATGGCTTCAGAGAGACAGAGTGCGCGAATGCTAGATTTA
This sequence comes from Oryza longistaminata, assembly GCA_009805545.1. Lineage (NCBI taxonomy): Eukaryota > Viridiplantae > Streptophyta > Magnoliopsida > Poales > Poaceae > Oryza > Oryza longistaminata. The sequence continues at coordinate 4,607,263 of CM020184.1, forward strand.
ATTTGTTGGAGATTGGTGACTACCCAGAAGATTCTCTTCCCCACAGCTGCTAAGTACTCTATGGTGAATATTTCTAGGACTCTATAATATCCCACAGCTGCTAAGTACTCTATAGTGAATATTTCTAGGACTCTATAATACCTAGCAGATAAAATCCTAAGATGCACACAAAAATCAAATCCGCTTTATGTACGCCGCATGCTAATAGGGAAAGGTGCTACTCTATTTACTTAAGTCTTTTAGAGGTATAAAAATTACCACCATAATCGGAGAAAAAGAAAAATATTGTCTATCGTTCGATTGTGTTGGGACCAGATAATACATGCTTAGATAATACATGCTTGACATTAATCTAAACACCTTGGATATCTATCTATATATATTCTTTACCCATTGTAAAATTTTAATTTAAGATGTTTTCCTAAGAATTTTGCACGTCGTCCCTATCCGTGTTGAGCTCGTGTCCATGTCATTCCCGTGTCGTTCATCCGTCAAACTGAAACCGTGTATTTTCATCCGACTCCCTTCTTCCCCACGCACATCCACGCACATCCAGATCGTGAAGAGTTCGTAAGGTTCCCGCAAGAAGCAAAATATGTCCGATATTGCTTCCGATCCGTTCGTGGCTGACCAGAACCTTTAAAGTTTGAGGAAAACGAACGAGTATGCATGGTAGCCGACCAAAAACCTTCAAAATTTGAGGAACACAACCAAACATCCGGTAGACATAAGAGATGAAGCTGCAAACAAAATCAAGCCATACATGCTTTTCACCACAATAGAGGATGAGAACTTCATAAAAAAATACCAAAAACCCAAACAACTCAACAAAAGAAGAAAGCAGAGCGCACCAGCATCTTAGCAAACCTCCACCTACACCTGCCATCGTCGTATATGGAGGATGGGGGAGCACTGCCACCCTCGTTGCCTATGGAGGTTGCTACCAAGCCATTGCCGTCTAGGGAGGACAGAGGAGCGTCGCCGCCCTCTCTGCATAGGGCATTGCTACCATGCTTACTAGTACGTGATATTATACAAGCTAATTATTAGGATTTTGGGTGTAGACGTGTAGAAAAAAACCCCTGTTATGGCACCACTCTTGGTGGCCCATCGCGGAGGAGGCGGCGGAACCCTAAGCGGTGGCGACAACGAGGGGAGGGCACTTGCACAATTGGTAGTATTTTTAAAAAGTCATAAGGTAGATGTCGGGTCAAAGTCAAAGGCCACAAGGCCCATCGGAGAGACAAAGACGGTTCCAGGGCCTGATTATGGAAGCCCAACAAGCCCGCAGCCTTGAAGCCCATCAGAGCTATAAAAAAGTACAACGAAGGTCTCTCAACTTGTCATCGAGTTACAAAATCGTCCTTCAACCACAAAATCAGATATCCGGAGTCTCTTAACTAATCAAAACCAGTAATAATATATCCTTCGGTGGTTTTGACCCTGGTTTTATCCTACGTGGCGGCTGAATCAGCGTGGGAGCCACGTAGTCCCACATGTCAGGCTGTCAGGATGCGCGGATAGAAGCGGCGGGAGCAACGAGAGCCGTCGATTGAAAGGCGCCCCGTCATTCTCGCGGATACCCAAGCTCGCCCTTCCTGCGCCGCCACCGCCACCGCCGCCGCCGCCGCCGCCATCCCGCCCAGCCACCTCCTCCCCGACCGCCGTCGTAGCCCTCCGCGCGCTGCTACCGTCGCCATCCCAGCCCATTACCCGTCGCTCCATCAACACCCCAAACCACACCCCGCCTCCCAAACCTCGCCGCCCCCGCCCCCGTCGGCTCGGCCTCGCCGCCGCGGCGCCTCGACCTCCTTGCCTGGTTGGGGGTGTCCAAGTACGTACTACCAGCGATTCACTCGCCGCCGGTGGGCCTGTGCGGCTCCTCTGCTCCGGCGGCACAGCAGGGGCGGCGCAGGCGCGCGGCGGCACGGCCGCACGGCAGCGGTAGTCCTGCTCTTGGCTTCCCGCTTTCGGCGCATTTGCTTGAGGTTAGCACTTAGTATAGTCTGTATAGAGGCTTGCTGCTTTGCTCTTAGTATTTGCTTTGCTGATTTTATCTCAAGTTCTATTTTACCGATTCGACTAAATGATTAGCCTAGTTAGCTACCAGGAATCGATGATTCATTGAACCACTTATTGTATCTAGTTAGCTAAGGGGATTCAACTAGCATATTGTTAAGTGTGGCTAAGTGTATATCAGTAATTCACTATATTTTTTTATATGAGACACAATTGTTTGGAATTCAGAGAATTTAATGCTAATTTTGTGTATTAGTATGTTATTATGACCTATTTTATCAATATACGAACCTATGCTCAATGTTACGGTGCATATACTATATACTATATACTTACTAGTACGTGCAGCGGTAGTCCTGCTCTTGGCTTCCCGCTTTCGGCGCATTTGCTTGAGGTTAGCACTTAGTATAGTCTGTATCAGGGTTTACCTTATCGTTTGGGCCGGGGTTATCGCCACCCCGCGCTCATAACCGCGATAATCGCGCGATAATTGTCTAAAATCGCACAAAAATCACATCCAAAAATTTGAATTCAAAACTCAACGGTTTTGCGGTTTCACCGCGATAATCGCACAGTTTACTGCGATAACCGCGATATTCGCACGGTTATCGCGGGCGGTGTAGCTGAAATCATGTAAATGTAAAATAAATAGGGTAAAAAAAATAAAAAAATACGGTTGAATATGTGTAGAAAACTAGAAATTGAGAATAATTGGAAGAATATGTAGGATACTTAAGGCCCAACATCCTCTTCCTTTTTCAACTAGTAATATGCCCGTGCTAAACGCTACGGTGCAATTCTATTTATCTTTAGTAACTTTTAATATTTCATGTTAAAAAAAATTATATGATCTTGTTTTTATAAGGGATCAATAGTAATATATACAATGATGTTCCCGTGCACGACACCTGTTTGATTATTGGTTATATCTCCAAATGCAATTCTTGATCCACTGGCAAACATATTTTTGTCCATACATACCTAATCGACGAGATTTAAGATTAGTAATCCAACTCATGTTTATAATACGTACACATGCACCATTTAGACATGCCTACAAATCTAGATCGAATTGAAGGAAACATGCAGCACACTGGTAACCATGCAACAGATGAATAAAAAAATATTCATAGATAAGCCCACTGCAAAATGTTGTCGGCACGTGTGCTCTATAATGAACACAATTGTAATATCTGACACACTACAGCTATTTACATATTCGAGTGCAGAAAATACCGATTGCTATTATTTTTACGTAGAGATCAAACTTCTCCACCTTGAAGCTGAAAGATATATATATATGCTATACAAACAAGCTGTGACAATAACAACGACAATATTGTTTGGATCTACAAATGGTTGCTTGTTTCAAGCAACTTGAGGCACTTCATGTACCGCCAATCCTTCATTTCTCACCAGTAGTAATCTTGTAGAGATGTAGCTGTTCTTGTCACAGTGCTATAAAGATATGGGCTATGCAGTGTAGAGAAATACAATATAGCTAAGCTAAATAAAATATAAGCAGTGAACCCCCTCGAAACAATAAGCAGCCAATGGTGTTAGGTATCTGGATGCTTGCATACATTGATTTGTGTGTTGCCCTAATTTTGTCAAAATCAGATTGTGTGTGATGACATAACTGAATGTTATATGACCTATTCTCAATGATTTATTATGGCCCGTGACCACCAAAATATGTGAACAAATCAATTTGCTGGTAGGAAACTCAGACAATTAATTTATTTGGTTCAGAGATCATAGTAGCACTGTGCAGTTTTAGCCATTAAACAAAACTTTATTTTTTGCAAAACCGAATTTAGATAAATAGTTGTTAAACTTATGAATGTGGTGTTTCGCTTAATGGTGATCAATGGTGAGAGTTATATCTGCCAGCAATACCAAAATATACATGATCCTAGTCAAATTTGCCGCACATGACTCACCTTTTGCCACACTCAGTGTATCAGCTCTGAGTCCTTTATCAATTCGAAGGACTGCAATGTATACAGTATACAGTAAGTATTTTTGTGGGAAATCATTATGAAGGCTGGAAAATACAAAGTATTTTTGTCGAAAATCTTAGTGCACAGTAAACAATGTTTGGGATTTTTTTCCATATGGTAAATTTCAGAAACATATACAGCAAATATTTTTGTGGGAAATCATTATGAAGGCTGGAAAATACATAAGTATTTTTGTGAAAAATCATAGTGTACAATAAGCAATGTCAGGGACTTTTTCTAGATGGTAAATTTAAGAAACATGGTCCCCCTAAAATATAAATTTTATTTTTTCCAATTTGGAGCTTGCAAACAAGCCAATTTAAACATTAGGAATTCTTATAGATGTGCAACAGTTGAAAACAAAAAAAAATATATCCCATCGACATTTGTTAGTATTTATTTTAACACCAATCAAATAAAAATGTCTGTCCGTAGTATTATATTTATTGACAGAAGTAAGAAAATTCCATTTTTCCAATAAAAAAGGATGAAAGAATAATGGAAACTGGCAGGTGTTGCATGAGTAATCCACCAATTAATAAATTAACTCATGTCAGCTATTACCTGCCTTAACGGGGAAGCTAATCCATAACTGCTTGTTGTTGCTTACCTGCAAAACAGAGGCTTCTGTCGTAGCCTTTTGACACAAGGAATAAAGTAGTAACTAACAGGAAATTACGTGTTTCCAGAGTTAAACAAACATAAAGCTACTCAACGTTATAACAAGCACGTACTGAACTTCAAATCCTACACATGATGAATCCAGGGAGTTTACAGGATGCCTAAACTCCAACCATCTAAATTGTGTGAACTCTGCATATATTACTGCGCAGCACTCCAGCTAAATGTTTCCATTCACCTTGATTAGTGCCCCAAAGTTTTGAAATCAGTAGCAGATCCTCCCAAACACTCTCCTAGTCCCCTTATCTGGCAAATCAAGAGCGCATCAATACTTCATTAGTTGTGCAAGGACAACATTCCAGGTTCCTAAACCGAAAAGACCATGTCAGCAAGAAATATTATTTTTCAGCAATAGCGAAACCGTCGCACGAAACTATAAGGAGCCATGGAGCATTCGCTCGTTTGGAAGAACAGATAAAAGTAATAATAGAGTCTAATCTGAAACAATCAGATGAGTTTTGCACAGGTTGAATCTCATACTATATGCTATTATGCTTCATGTACTAAAATATGTTGATTATGATATACATACCTTTAGCTCATGTAAATAAGAATGGATGGCATATATACCTGAATAACTCTATTATGAAACTTCTAGATGAGATTATGACCAGATGTATTGCCTCTGATTTCTGAAGAGTGCAACAGATCACTATATCAAACGAAATTATGAATAGCTTTAACTGAGCTTGTCTGGTCAGGTACTCAGGTCATACAAAGCAGCACTAAAAGGATTGGCTCAAATTCTTGGTGTTCATTCTGAATGCAAATGACTCTAAAAATAATTAAAGTCCAGCTTCAGAAGAATGGTAGATAGTAGTGCTGCTGATTTAGCCACAACTGATGACTGTGTTACTCACCTCTCACCCATTTGGTATATGGCAAAATTATTATTTCATTGTTGTTCATGGAATAAAAATGTTAAGATATAATGTTACTGATAGGCTATAAAAAAACCTGTAATGACTCATTGGGGGGAACAGGACCGTGGCTATCATATCACATCAATTTTTCCAAGATATGAGGATAATACACATGAACCCTACTAAAATAATGCAGATTGACTCCTTTTCTGAATTGAAGGAGATGCGTACCTTGGTGATTGTATTTTTTGGGAGGATTTCTACCACAAAGGCAGATCAAGAGCTGACAGTGAGTGATTCCCTGTTAAACCAATTCAGAAAGTTGGATCAGGCGATGTGGTCGGCGGCGCCGATTGGAGTAGATCGACGACGCGGCCGTCGTTGGTGACGCCGACGGGAGAGAGCGGTGCGGGCGGAGCAGACCGGTGAGGGAGGCGACGGAGTTATCACATGCCTCAGATCGGAGGAGGCGAGGAGAGGACGACGACACCGGCGTCTTGGTGTCACCGGCGATGATTGATCGGCGTCGGGGTGAGGCGACGGTTGCGATCCGGGAGAGAGGGAGCGGAGATGCGGAGGGTAGATCGGCGAAGCGGGAGGCGGAGCCAGAAAGCGGCGGCCGCGGAAGAGATCGTCGCTGGCTCGCCGGTCTTCGGCTTCCGCGAGGCAGTAGCGGTGGCGAGAGGAGGGGGGCCGATCTGGGAGAGGCATGATTTCTGCGAGAGGGTGATGCGCGTGCGGTCTGCGGACGGGATAGGGAGACGTGGACCGATCTGAGGCGTTCGATCGGATGATTCTGGGCCGTCGGATTTGATGAATGAGGTTTGTAGGAGTGCAGTTGGTGAATTATAGGGTAGATTTGTAAACCATTTTTGGTTTTGCCCTCAAATTTGAATTTAGCTTACTCTATTTCAAAAAATTCTTCACCATTGGCAATTACAAATCAAGAACTACATCCATGAATTTTTTCAGTTTTTTTCGATTTTTTTTCCAAAATTTTGAATTTGGTCAAAATTCATCCAAACCATATCGCCGGTTTCTCCTACCGTACCCCCGCGATAAGCGCGATAACCGCGATAATCGCACGATTATCGTGCGATAAGTGAAACCTCTGTATAGAGGCTTGCTGCTTTGCTCTTAGTATTTGCTTTGCTGATTTTATCTCAAGTTCTATTTTACCGATTCGACTAAATGATTAGCCTAGTTAGCTACCAGGAATCGATGATTCATTGAACCACTTATTGTATGATTGTATCTAGTTAGCTAAGGGGATTCAACTAGCATACTGTTAAGTGTGGCTAAGTGTATATCAGTAATTCACTATATTTTTTATATGAGACACAATTGTTTGGAATTCAGAGAATTTAATGCTAATTTTGTGTATTAGTATGTTATTATGACCTATTTTATCAATATACGAACCTATGCTCAATGTTACGGTGCATATACTATATACTATATAATTACTAGTACGTGATATTATACAAGCTAATTATTAGGATTTTGGGTGTAGACGTGTAGAAAAAAAACCCTGTTATTTTGAATACACAGCTTCTAAATCCTGGGCCCGCCACTGCAGCGCAGAGATGTTTGTGCTCAGCCAGATCGAGCACAACCTGCCGATGCCGCCGCACCTGCTGAGCCGGCCACTCGTCGACGCCATCAAGGCTGAGCTCGAGAGGCTCTTCCTCGACAAGGTAATCAACTACCACGAGCTCAGTCACCCATGTTGTCGATGCATGTCTCGCTCACGGACGGTTGCGTACAAGAGATGATGATGATGTGTTGGATGCTTCTGCTTCTCCCCCCCACCTGCGCTGTATGTAGGTCGTCGCGAACCTCGGGCTCTGCGTCTCCGTCTACGACATCCGCTCCGTCGAAGGAGGCTTCATCTTTCCGGGAGAGGGCTGCTCCACTTATAAAGTAATTTGTGCTCCCATTGTTTTTACCCGTTTGTTTTGGTGATGGAATTGTGATATATGTATGATACATGTCTGCTTGGTGGTGTACTTCTCTCATAAGATTCTGTAGGAGGTGTATGCCTGAAAAATATTTCAGCACAATTGGAAGACTTATTTAAGCTCTAAGTTGATTAATTCTGTTACTCATGTTAGTAGTGTATTTCGAGCCTATGTACTAGTTGCGATCGACTTGATGACATGTTCTCAATGACCCATTGTGATTAGAGTTGTGTCTATTAACATCAATTCTCTTTCTTACAGTATTGCTGTTAGTGTGGTGTGTGCAACACGTCGTCTCAGTGAACTTATGCATTTAGTTCTGAGGATTCCTACAATTTGCAAATCACTCTTAGATTTCCTTATTTTCCCCGTCCTGTATAGGTTTCCTTTAGGTTGCTGATGTTCAGGCCCTTCGTTGGGGAGGTTCTTGTCGGGAAGATCAGTGGATATGATGAAAAGGGTCTGCATGGTGAGTTGCTTATTTTCTCATTGACATTTAAAGAGCTGGTTCGTTGGTAATCTCTTATCTAGTTATCTTGCCTGTTGGAATATTCCATTCCTTTTGTAGCAGTTGTCTATAACATCGGATAACATTTTGTACTGTATGGAGTTTTTATGTTCATATTTCCATGTCATAGTATGTCTTATGTCTTCTAAGCATAAGCTACGAAATTTGTATATGATGTTTAACTCTGTATCTGTTGCAGTATGTTATCCTGAGGTCATGCTGTTCGAAACAATGGACTAGTTTACTTTCTCGTATATCCTTTTGTTTGAATGAAATAGATGTTGGTTAATATCATAGTATGCTTCTTTGCCACTGTAGACCTGATTACTAACCTGGAATCAGTATCCTCAATTGCATGAGAGTGATTTTACATTTCTCGGGGTACACAAATCACTGCTAGCTAAATATCTGGAGGGTAGTGCTGAACTATAGTTATTTGTTTTCAACATAGTATTGTGTTAAACTGAATATGTAAATTCTATCTTTGACAAGCGTGTACTCTTAATTAATTCCTGTTCTTTACTGTTGGACTATTTGTGCCTCACATGTGTATAAAAGTTACAAATGGCCCCTTCCTCTTCTGGTACTAGTTAGTAGGAAAAGCCGCATTCACAAACAATTGGTTGAGCTGATATGGCTACATCTGTTTGGCAGTTTCACTTGATTTCTTCAGTGATATAAGCATTCCCGGGCACTTGATGCAGTATGGCACGGCTAGGTAATGTTTTGTTTTGTTGTTCCTGTACAGCAGTAACTACTATAATTTGAAAACTTGAGGTGCTTACTCTTCTCTGGAGTTATATCATGCATTTTGATTTTGTTTCCTCTTAGCTTAACTTGTTATGTTTGCATCTGCTTGGCATGTACTTCAAACCAGATTGATTATTATGAAAAAAAAATACTATTGAAATTTAGTTCAGTCGGGAACTAAAACAGAATCAGAAATACAGAATCTTTGTGATGGCTTAAATATGTTCTGGATTACTTTATATGTGTTTAAAAACAAACTCTACAACTGCTGAGGACAGTGGATGTCACCTGAGACTGCTGAGTACACACTGCTACCTTGTTCTGTTTGTCATGAGGAAAGTACTTTCTGCATAAATTTATGTTGCTTTATTTTCTTTGCTGCTCATTTCCCCCAGGGCGCTAGATGGTAGGTGGATGCTGAAGACTGAAGATGGTGATGAGCTCTATCTTGATTTAGATGATGAGGTATACAAAATCTGTTTTTTTTTCTAAAAAAAATTAAAGCAAGTACCATTCTCTGTATGCTCATGATCAACTTGATTGCTACGCAGATACGATTCTTGGTATCTAGCATAAAATACCCGCCTATCCCAGTCGAGCAAAAGGAGACTGACAGGGCATTTGCTCCAATGCAAATTATTGTATGCCTTGAGAATTATGCTCAATTATTTGAATTCTGGCTTAGTGTCCTTTGATGAGTAACTAGGCTGACTAATGCTTTCGCAGGGAAGCATTAAAGGAGACGGTCTTGGTCTTCTTGCTTGGTGGGCTGCAGATGAAGAGGAAGGAGAGTCCGAGGCCGAGGCCGAGGCAGAGGCAGAGGAATAGTCCCAAGCTGCTCCTTTCTCTAGGTTGCTGTTTTGTGCAGTAAGAGATTTATAGTAGCATTTAGCTAGAATGTCAGTAATTTATATGTTGTGGTATCTGCAACTAAGGGTCATCTTCTGTTAGGAGCTGTTCCGTTGCTGTGACATAACTGATGCTGACAGCCGCTAATTTATAACAGTACCAATGAACAGAAGATCATTTGTTTTTTTTACGTTAGGGCATGCACTAATTGAGTAGTTTCTGAACTGAACCCTTTTGTGTCAACTATGTAAATCTAGTGATCTGGATTGCTTCCTTGTGATGACATCTCCCAGGACCAGCAGTCAGCAGAGCAAACCAAGGAAGGCAATTTTGTCCAGTTTTTGACCGACATTACCACCTGCAAGTAGTGCATAAGATCTGGAAGTGAAAGCAACTTGCTGTGAGATGATGTGGACTTGTGGAGGACAAGCTGCCATTGCTGTTGATCTTTTCTTTACGGCGTAGGCAGCTTCCCTACGCTACCCTCTGTTTCTTTCCGTCTGAAAATGGAAGCCTGTAAATATCTTCAGATTCAGTTTGGGCATTTGACAAATGTTTGGCAAACCTGTGAGCAGTTCTTGTTTGGTCATCTTGGGGCTTCCATTGCTCTTGGTGAGCAGATCATTGTTATCTTCTTTTTGAGACATGGGGTAATTAATTAAGAAAGAAGGTAATCAGAAGATAAATTAACTGGGCAATCAAGCTATATATAGATAGATAGATGGATGGATACAGATACAATCATAGGCAAAATCAAGTCTCGAACTTGCAATTGACGTTCCAAAATTCTAGTATTATTACACGGGACCAAATCAACGAGATAGGTTTGATCAAATCGTCCCCAGTATAAAACAAGCTTGATCTTCACAAGCTAGTGTGGTGGTGTAAAATTACAATCATGATCAAGAGAGTAGTACAGTAATTAATTTAATTACGGTTGCTGCATGCAGCTGAGCTGCGTAGTGATGAATCAGTATATGTCTAGGTGACCTTGACGCCGTTGTATCTGAGGATCTCGCCGATGAGCTCCCCCCTGCCGGAGCCGACGTAGCGGCCGACGATGTCGCCGTCCCTGATGAAGAGGAAGGTGGGCACCTCGACGACGTCCATGTCGCGGAGGAACTCCATGCAGCTGTCGTTCTCGTCGCCGTTCATGCGGGCGAAGACGGTGGTGTCGGCCATGGTGCGCGACAGCTTCACGACGGTGGGGTACACCTTCACGCAGGGCCCGCAGCGCTTGAGCCCCACGTCGAGCACCACCAGCTTGCCGCCGTCGCCGCGGTGGTCGGAGATGAGGGACTCGACGTCGGCGCGGGAGTGGAGCTGGACGACGGCGGAGTGGTGGTCGCCATAGTAGAGGACGTCGCCGGCGAGCTGGTCGGGGCCGATCCCCTCCTCCTCGTGGACCTTCTCGGCGCCCTTGTAGAAGGTGAAATGGGGCACGGCGTTGATCCCCTCGCGGCGGCAGAGCTCGCGGGTGGCGTCCGACTCGTCGCCCATGACGAGGAGGAAGTCGACGTCGCCGCAGGTGCGGCTCAGCTCCACCATGCACGGGTAGATGCGGCTGCTGTTCACGCTGTGGCTCGCCGCGAACTCCACCACCACCAGCCGCTCCTTCGCCGCCCGCAGCGCGCCGTCCAGCTCCTCCGCGCTGTGCACCTGCACCACCCGCTCGTCGCCTCCGCCGCCCTTCTTCTTCTCCCCCGACGCCGGCGACGCCGCCTGCTCCGTGCCGGACACCGCCACCGCGCCGCCGCCGCCGCCTCAAGAACCTCGCCGTCTTGCTCCTCCCGCTCCCGCGCCGCTGGCCGGCGTGGCGCCGCCCAGGCTGGTCGAGCCGGCGAGCGTGGACAGGAAGGCGGCGGTGGATGCCATCGATGGCACAAGCTGCTAGCTCCTAGCTTGACAAGCTAGCTAGCTACTGCCTAGTGATGAGAGAAAGAGGAGAAGAGAGGATGAATTAAAGAAGAGAGAATTCAGCAAGAAATGGATGGCAAATAGTAGCTGGAATCCAATCAGAGTTCATCCACACAGCCACTAGTTCAGGATTGGGTATGTGGCTGGGGTTTCAAGCAGCTGAGATTTTTCAAGTGGCACCGTGTTTAGGTCACAAATTTTTCTTCAAACTTCCAACTTTTTCCATCACATCAAACTTTCCTACTCACATAAACTTCCAACTTTTCCGTCACATAGTTTCAATTTCAACCAAACTTCTAATTTTGGCGTGAACTAAACATTTGGGGGGACTGATTATTTTGCCCATGCACTTTTGTTGGTTTCTTGCCTTGTCAATATTCCTGTCTTGTTGTTTTCCCTTCTAAAAATTTATATTCATGGTTTGTTGGTAGCTAGCACAAGCCTGATTTTTTTTTTCAGAATTTGTTTTTTCAACTTTTGGAGAATTGGGGGCTGGTATTGAGTTCATGCATGCATGTAAACTTGGATATTTTTGATTTATTGTGATCAAGAACAGCAATTGGGTTTGGGTCACCCCACATTTTGTTGTGAAGGTTATTCCACCAGGTAGTGGATTTTTACCCCCTATCCCAGCCCTGTTGTAGCTCTGCTTCTTAAAAACAAGACAAATAGTGATAAAAATTCTGAAAAAAAAAATCAACAATATAGAGTACTATATTGGCATCTACTACCACTTCGTCGACTAAACGAGGGAAAAAGAAGGCAACAATATACCCATGAATAGTTCAATATTTACAATTTGAATTTGTCATTTATATTTCTCATTGTGAGTCGAACTTAATTAGTCCTCAAATCTTCTAGGATAGTAGATATATATTTATTATACCAAAACTATCGTTTTTTTTTCATAACTATTTGCATGTATTTTGATAAAATGATGAGACACCTCTTAAGGAGCGAACAATTTTTCTATCCACTGTGCGTCTTATCACAACTAGTTCCTTACTTAAAAGAGAGGTTTCAGAATTTCTGATCTATAAATAGTTGCAATTTAAAATTTACCACTCACACATCTGTTATTGTGGGATGGGAACAACCACCCTGTCATAGACACGGAGGATGGGGGGAAAAGAAATCCCGAAATGCCACCTTGATGAGTATCAAATCCTACATATCCCTACTTGTAAAATTATGAAATAACCGATCATCACGGATGTTAGATGGTCCCTGTAGTTTCAATCAATATATTATAGCAACATTCACAAACTGATTTAAAATTTGTTTTGTGATAATTGAGCACTTGTAGTTGCAATCGCATAATATGAGACGGTTCATCTCAAATTATCTCTAAGGATTTTGATGATTGACCTCCTATTATATCACATATATCTTTCACATGCTTCTATGATTTGTTTTATTGTGATAGCAATATCTGAAAAATTATCAATTGACGGGCTACAAATATATGAAGAATCGCTTTAGTGTTTTGTTAAATTGGTGATGGGCCTTATTTATGTATATCAATGTTGTCGGAGTACGGAGCTCCTGTAGCGGGGAGGAGTGGCACCTCCTAGGGAGATTCGGCTAGGGAGTGGGTGAGCGGAAACGGTGCGATCAAATCGCGTAAATAAGAACATATGGTCTTTTAGACAGGTTCGGGCTGTTCTGAAGCGTATCACCCTACTCCTATGTTCTTGCTATGAATGAGGGTGATAAAGTTTACAATGTGGATTGGGTGGATGTTGTTCTACGGCCCTGTTTGTTTCAGCTTAATATTATTGTAATCTAGATTATTAAATCAGATTACTCTAAACTGGATTATAATAAGCTAACATAAAATAAGCTGGGAGTTGTTTGATTCTCTAGATTATTGAAGGCATCTGAGGGTAGTGGGTATTTAGCCACCTAATAATCTGGAAAAAGCTCCTCTATAGGAGATTATTAGATTATAGTAATATGGCTTACAGATTATAATAATCTATCATAATAATCTACTTGTTTGTTTCAGCTTACTCATAATAATTCAGATTATAATATTCTTAAACCGAATCAAACAGGGCCTAAGTGGGATAGGATGAACCCTTATTCTCTTAAGGTGTGAGTTTGTTCTAACTTGACTTAATCAATCTAACTCTGCCCAACCTCAACCCCCAAGAAAACCCCTTACTGATGAGTGGATCCTCCTTTTATAAACAAAGGGAATCATAGTGTCAATACATACATGTGGGAGTGGGCCCTACTCCATTAAGTTCGACATACATGCTTAGTCTTGTCTATGTCCCTCAGGCCTAGCGGAGGTGGTTGTTTCACCTGCCGATTGACGAGTGAAGTGAAGAAATCAAAAGTTTCTTCAGGGTGACACACTACAGGGGATAGGTGTGCTTTGTCTTATCGTTTGTTGTCTGGTCGCACGCCGGGTTGGCATATATCACCTCGCGCACTGAGTGCGAGGCTTGAGAGTACATGCATAAGGAAGTATGAGCTTGCGAGAGTTAACAGTGCACCATTGCTCCTCCGAGCACTTGGGGGCAAAGCGTAGTCGTGCCCCGAGCATAGCCCACAAGGGGTCATCCCAAGGAGTGAAGTGCCCTGAGCACGGCCCATGGGAGACAGCGCCCAGGGGGCAGACGTGCCCCGAGTAGCTGGTGATGAGGACCTTGGTTTTCATTTCACCGACAATGGTAGTTCTAAACAAGATGCTATATTGTGAACATTAGTAAACTACCGAGGATAATATTATCTAGCTTTTTCATCAGCAACCAATGGGTACATTTTCTTTTATATACCATCTTCATATTAGTAAAATTGTCGATTATGAACGTGTGCTTGGACGGTATCATGATGACTTTGATGGAGGATCAGTGGATCACACATTTACAAGGTTACACCCCACATGACCTTGTTGCAAGAAGATAGAGGCATGCAAAAGCTTGGACTTTGGCATCGGTTTTACTTCACTTTGGGCCTGTTTGGGGGGAGCTTCTGGTAGCCGTAGCTTCTTGTGAAATCTTCAGTTGCCAGAAGCTCCCCCAAACAGTCCAGATTTTTTATTTAAATTCTGATAAGCTGTAGTTGTAGAATTCAGAAAATGAACAAGAAGATAGAGGCTAGGTTTTCCAGCTTTTCTAGATTTTCACCGACTACTTCTCAGAATTTTAAGTTCCTCAAATAGGGCCTTTGTATATTCCAGATTAGCTTACATGTATATATAATCGTTGTCAGCATTGAAAATTAAAAATACTAAACCAGTTGCATAATCATGATTCTAGAACAAAAGATTTCACCATCAACGAGTTATAATATTTTCTAACATTCATAAGTTCATAGAGATGGTTTTTGGCATCACATGCTTATACATCACAACACTTACCTCGGTTTTCGTTAGCATGTTTTTAAATTACTAAATGGTGCATTTCGTTAAAATTTTTTTTCTATATAAGTGTTCTAAAATATTAGATAAATCTATTTTTAACTTTATACTAATTAAACTAAATTAATCATGTATTTTTTTTTCGTGCCAACATCATCTTCATCTTCAGAAGAAACAAACATAATGTGCAAAGTCAATGTGAATGGTGCCAGAGCTTCAAGGAGAAGCTTCATATCACATTTCTAATTGATTAATTGGTTCGTAAATTAATCACAATTAGGATGGATTAGCTTCTATTCTCTTTTCTCATAATGTTTTTTCCGCTTTAAAAAAACTTGTGTGATACAGTAATGTTTTTTTTTTAAACGAGTTTACTCTTGTGACTCTCATGACGTTTGGCCGGCGGCCGTGCCGAGAAAAAACACGCCGGCCACGGTCAAATCTGGTGAAAAGCCCGACCCCTTTCCGTTCCTTCTCTTTGAATTCCAATTTCCAAATTATACTTTTCCAACCCAACCCCAAACGAGAACCAATCCGCCTCTGATTCCTTCCTCCGCCGCCGTCGCCGCCGCCGCCGCCGGGATCCCGCCCGCAACCTCACCGCGGCGCCTCCTTCCCTTCCTCCAGGTACCAACCAGGTGCGTGCGCCCGCTGCCCATCTCTCCCTCGCTCTCCCGCCCCCCGCGGAGGCTGGCGCGGGGAGATCTCCGGCGTCCTAGGGCTTCGGCTGCAGCTCTGGCTGCTGCTGCTTGTGCTTAATTCGCGCGCTGCCGAATTTGATTGATTCCCTCCTCGATCGCCACTTCGTGCCTGAGCTTTTCGGGCCCCCCGCCTCGTGGTCGTCGGTGCCTTGGGCGTGAGCGACGAAGGGGAGACGATTTGGGTGGGGGAGCAGTTGGAGCACACGCTCTTCGTGGGTGGGTTTCGCTGTTGCTCCAGTGCAGCACATCTAGAGGAGGCGAGGAGAATTGGGGAAACTGGGAGAGGAGGAGGAGGAGGAGGGGTCTTCACCTCCCTCTCTTTTAGCTAGCGTGATGGATTGTTAGGGTTACCTAGCTTATAGCTGCTAAGGTCTCGGTACCGTCCCTCACTTTGAGGTTTGAGGCTGCTGCAACTGGTCGTTGGATAAATTGCCACCGCGAAAAAGGTTAGAGAAGCTACCGATTCTTTCGGTAGATTGCTTCTCAGATAGATTGGGGGTATATCCTACTACTTCAGATTGCTTGCCGACGACGCCAAAATGGCGGCCTTTTTAGCTGGCCTAATGTTGCAAATTTTAGTTAAGTTTTTTCAAGGTCTTGCTGCTGGCTGCTTCTACTGAACAATTGTTTTTTCATTCCTAGATTGTGGGATCTTCCTAGAGAGCGCTGTTGTCCTGCACGAGTAGAATAGCAGATGGCGAGGATAAAGCCGAAGCAATTGCTAATTCAAAGCAAGACGAAGAAGGCCCCAACACGGATCAGTTACTCCACTATCGTTACTTGGAACCTAATTGTTATCTTGGTTGTGCTATCCCTCTATGCTACCTACAGGCATTGGCATCACAGGTTAGTGCCCTTTCTTGCAATATTTGTTGATTTGCTGATTTAGTAGCTAGTCCCAAGCACAATTGATCTAGCTTTACTTGCTTTTTGACTTCCTTCACTGATGAGATACCTCACAGGCCAATGCTCGAGACTGAAATGGATCTCCCTCGTGCTGAGGTACGCTAAACAATCTAGTTCATGTCCTATATGCTCTTCTTGTCTTGCTTTGTCTCCAAGTACTTCCTCCTTTATGCCAATGACATGACATGCTTGGGTCTTGGAAAACACCGTGTCTCTGCCTTTTCTGAATCATTGATCCTAGCATTTTGTTTTCCATCTATTTTGAAAACCTTCTTGTTCTATATTTAATGTCCAAATCATATGTATAGTTAATGACCATTGGAACTTCTGTGTTAGTGTTGTAAAATGAGCCATGGTAAACCTTGTTTGCAGCAAATACATGTGTCTTCCTTTTCTTATATAGGTCCGATAATATGCTATGTTATAAATATGACATTTTCTATGGACTTGCAATGGCTTCTGTAGGTGATTTGTGTCCTTATATACATTTTTTTAGAATGACGATATCTGCTGATACGAGCCATACTCAACCTGACATAAAATTCATTGATTTTATTCTCTTATGTGTTCTCTTCCTGACTTCCAGCATGTTGGAAGATCTGAGGATTCCACGAAGACAAGTAGACCAAGCTATGCGGTAAGTTGTACTATTTTCCTTTCACAGGACAAGATTTCTGACCAACTTAGCAGCATATGATGTTAATAAAAATTATATGCCCGATTGTCTTTTAAGTGTGTTGTTAGTATATATATCGGGTCAATTTACAATTGTACATGATACGTTAATTATGTCTTGCTCTTCTGTTGGTCTGGTAGTGACTGCTATACCAGGTTTTGATCTAAATCTTGTGGTATGTTATGCTTTGGAAATGTTGCAATCAACTATTTTCCTGCTTAAAGTAGAATAAAAAATAAGTACACCATGCATGGATATAAACAAATTATCCTTAGGGTAGTCCTTTCCTTATGCACAAACCCTGAACTCCT
Organism: Oryza longistaminata; assembly: GCA_009805545.1. NCBI lineage: Eukaryota > Viridiplantae > Streptophyta > Magnoliopsida > Poales > Poaceae > Oryza > Oryza longistaminata. Next base: position 4,624,778 of record CM020184.1, read on the forward strand.
GAAGGCCTTAACAAGATAAAGAAAACTATCCTTGCCATTGTTGGATTAATCATCAAGTTTTAAATAATCAAAACTCCATAAAAAGACGATGAACTAGTGTTCATCCGGAATTTAGTAGGTTAAGTAGTAATAGTTTTACAGGCTTGAAATGCTTCTGCCAAATGTAGTTAATACTTTCATATCTTAAACATTGTGGTTTTATGCTGCAGAACTAGACCTGATGCACATCCTTTTCTTGTTATGAACTTATGATGTTTGGATGCTAATTATTAGCAGTACAAGCATACAATTAGTAAGAGAAGTAGATTGTATGCTATTGCCTGTAAATATAGGAAATTAAATCTGATGCATATAACCTTTTTTTATGGGAATTTGTGCATATGACCTTACTGAGTAGACATAAAATATTTAATGCAACAATCTTAAGCATTCACTGAACATAATGCTATTGTAATTTTCTTCCTCCAGGTTATTGATACTGCCAAAGGCTCAATTACTATAGAAATTTACAAAGATGCTTCTGCTGATGTTGTGGATAGATTTGTTAGCTTGTGGTGAGCACTGGAATCTTTGCTTAATCTTGTTTTATACTTTTACATGATAATGCTACATGGATGTTGACTTGTCTATGATCATTTTTGGGGCATTATTTGCTTGTGTTGGACTCTCTGGCTATCAGCAGTGGTGCAATTCCACACAAACATGTCATATTCAGTCCCTCTGATTATTTCATGAAAGATACAATTAGAGTATAAGTATCTAGATATGTAATCCATATAATTTTAAGATGGATTGTTGATAAATATATAAGGCTTGCATGCAAATTTAAAGGTCCTTTTCCTATCATGCTCCTATTGATGGTAACTTGCATAGTCCACCCATACAAAGCATCCACTCTCTTCTTTTCCAAAACAGTTACTAAAATGCATTTTTAGTTCCAAACTCTCCTACTTTCTCAATTTCGTAAGCTCCTTAATTCTTACTCAGTCAAATAGACCCCTATTGATTTATGAAGGGAGCATGAGCTATTAAACTTTCTTCAAGATTTTACACAAGAAGTTTTCAGCAAAAGGGTGTGCACTTCTCCCTCTAGTGTACCTCTTTTTGTGGACAGATTCTTCTGTGTTCCCTATTACTTTCCTTTGCAAAATTTCTTTATTTTCTTGTGTTCTTGGCATCAGCTTTATTTCTTTGAATACTTTGATCATAATGGATCTTTCTATTTTATTGATAACACATCACACATTGCAGTAATGAGTTAGACAGCTAGTGATCGCAGCATCATGATACTATTAATATGGTTGATAGTCTAGGCACTTGTTTTGGATCCAAATAGATGAAGTTGGTTGCTTGTATCTTGCATAAATGAATGATACCTTAGAGTTTGCAGCAGAATATATAAACCTTTATGGTTGCATGCAAGGTTCTTGAATCCAGTTTCTTGTAAAGATATTGCTTGGTAGGCTATCCCTGTGTCATTAGTCATGCAAAGAATGTAATCAAAGCAACAAATGAAATCTTTTTAGAGGTTGATGAATTGAAATCTGAAGACAACTGTATTCTACAATACTTCCAAGGCAAAAAAACACTACATTTTATTTGTGAAGTGCTTTTATGCTCACCGAAAGCAAGATCACATGAACTTCAATGCGAGTAATTTGAAGCAGGCTCATCATGCTCACCGATTAGCAACTCTAAATGCTTAATGTTCACAATATTTGTTCTTTGAGGTCAAGAAGCCAACTATGATTTATTAAGTACAGTGTGATAAACTGGTTTTTGTTTTGAATATGCGATGTATGATAAACTGTAGTCTGAGATGAGATGATGCTTTACATGTAGCAGCGTGTTTGTAGCGCAAACATATTTGCTACTCCCTCCGTTTCGAAATGTTTGACACCGTTGACTTTTTAGCACATGTTTGACCGTTCGTCTTATTCAAAAACTTTTGTGAAATATATAAAATTATATGCCTACATAAAAATATATTTAACAATGAATCAAATGATAGAAAAAGAATTAATAATTACTTAAATTTTTTGAATAAGACGAACGGTCAAACATGTGCTAAAAAATCAACGGCGTCAAACATTTCGAAACGGAGGGAGTATTATGGTATTTGTTATTTGTACCATATTGCCCTTCAGGATGTCTCGTAGTCTAAGAGTAACTAGTACAATTTCTCTAGGCTTGCATTGCTGGAAGGAATCATGTTTCAAAGGAGAATAGCACACATGTTAAGAATTTATCAAGATAAATTATCCTTTTGTCCTCTTTGGATTATCATCTAACATTTGTTTCAATTGCCAGCAAGAGTAACCATTTTAAAGGAATGCCGTTTCGTCATGTCATCAAAAACTTTGTAATTCAAGGGGGTGATTTCGATTTCAATGGTGCTGCCCAGGAATGGATACTGAAAGCCAAAGCCAGTGGAGAAAACGCTCTAAGGTTTGTCCCCAAATCAATGCACATATAGAATTCTGTTGAAAAGTCTTGGTTTTGCCAGACTTATTTTTTTTCTTTACACTACGTGTATTTCTATGATTTTGCAGTCCAAAGCACGAGGCATTCATGATCGGGACTACGAAGAATCCTAATAATAAAGGATTTGATCTTTTTATCACAACTGCTCCAATTCCTGACTTGAATGACAAGCTTGTTGTATTTGGGCAAGTTATCAATGGACAAGATATTGTTCAGGTACTTTACATTGAATTCTCTCTGGATGCATTAATTCAGTTGCAGTTTCCATACATCATTGGAACCTTTCATTTTTCATTTATATTTAATATCATTTTTCTAAAAACAATATATTTCATGCTGAGATGTTCATGTCCTTACCTCATGATTAGTATTGTTACATATTTGTACATTATTTTGAGTTACAGTAGTGCTATATGCCAATAGGAAATTGAAAGAGTTAGACATGAGTTTAATAGGTGTGCTAATGGAGAGGATATGAGATAATTCAATGTCATTATCTACAAATGTATCAGACGCATGTGCTTCAACTGGTTGAATTAGTATTTTCTGAGTATGTTCATTTTAATGAGACTTTTTGCTTGTTTGATGACTTAAACAGGAGATCGAAGAAGTTGATACTGATGAGCATTACCAGCCAAAAACCCCTATCGGCATACTCAACATCACGCTAAAACAGCAAGCTTTGAGCTGATAGCTTGTTGTCCTTACCTGAAAATGACTTATCTGTACTCCAAGAGGGTCCATACATCGCCTCCAATTGCTGCTGAAATTGATTATGATTATGGCTTCCTCTAGAAGCCCATGGGTTGCAAAGAAAGAAGGCGCTTAATCTTGCCTGGCAGCTAAAAGCTTCTTCCGTCTCATGGAGTAGTTGTGTATAAATTTATCCCTGGTGTTATTCGGCTGTCAGTTTTTGCAGGCATTACAGTGTATTTTGATGCTTGGTTGTTTCATTGTAAATTTGAAGCCCATTTGGATCATGAATCATAGAACTTGGAATTCATAGTTAGTTATGAGGAAAAACACGAATGTTGTGAAATCTTTGATGATGTTCTATGTGCAAAGTTGATGAGTGCCACTTTGGTTTGGTTTTGAAGATTTAGGATTGGCAATCGAGCCCTTTTGTTCCCAAACGTATTATTTATCCACTGTAGTTCGCTATGCGATGCTTTACTTACTCAAGTCCACGGTTTAGTAGAATTACGTAGAAAATATAACTGAAATTTGAAATAGTACGCTTGGGCCGAGGCCTAAATGAGCAATGCCTAATCGTGCATGGGCCGGGCCGTGCCGTGCCGTTTGGCCCATTTTGAGTGGTAGGCGAAGTTACTAGGTTACCCTCGCCGTTTTGACGCCTCTGTGGTGCGTCTCATCGTGCAGTTTTTGCCCTTGATTTGATCCCCCAATTCATTCCATCCCGCGACCGACCTGGGCGTCGGCGCCGTCGTTCGTCCCTGCTGCTTCCGCCGTCGCATCCCATCCTCATCCTCCGCCACCGCCGCCTGCGCCGATCCCCATCCATCCACCCAGCGACCGACCGACCGACCGACCGAGCAGGGTCGCCGTCGTTCGTCCGGCTGCTTCCTCGCCGCATCCATCCATCCATCCATCCTGGTGAGGAACCACATCCTCTTTCCCATCTCTCTCTTTACCCACGCACTTCTTTTTTTTTTTTCTCGAATTTGCGTTAAACCGCTTCTGTTCTAGAAATTTTCCCTAACCCTTAACACTAATAACAGTTTGATGGTTCCCAAAAAGGTTTGGTTTTTCTTTTTTTCTTTTTTAAAAAAGAGATTTGGGTTTGGGGGTTCAACTGAAGTGAACCCCCATGTCCCATGTTAGATCCGCCACTGCTTCGTTTGAACTAGTGAAAGCTACGCCATTCTCTTGATAAAAAAAATGAACTTGGGGGTAAAGAAATGATCTTTAATTCTGTTGGGTGCCGATTCCACCCTGTTCCTGTTGTACCAGTCCGGCTGGACACCGCAAAAATGGCAAGACATGATGTAGCTGAGAGAGGAGGGTGCTGGGCTGGCATGGAAATTGACGAGGGGGCTGCACGTAATTTGTTTGAGAATACATTCAAATCATTTTTTCATGACTTGTCTTCCTGTAGAATTGAACATTTACAAACTTGAAGATTTTCCCTCATTCTGATAGACTACAGTAGCTTAGTCGAAGCAGGGAGCTTGGTGCAATATACAGCTGAATCTTGTTTAGTGAACTAGGAACAGATAGATTACTGAGGTTTGGTTTGAGCCTTGTTGCGCTAATGGCACAACATGGAATGCTGTGTATCGTTTACTTCGCAAGGGTGCTTCCAGCCCTTAAAAACCATGCAATTAGTGATGATAGATTATGGAAAAAATGAATAGTAAGATAGGGCCAAACTGCATCCAGATATCAAGAAACAAAGGAGATTCTTTTTCAGCATAATGCCTTCCTTTTTGTTTCTTGTTGTTTGGATTGAATTTAGATTGACGTTTTGTGGATTCTGGATTGTTACATGCCAACATGAGTACTAAATTGTTCCAGATTTTATTATTACTGCACATGATGTTGTAGGGGGTTATTTTATATGTGCCCATGAGCACCCTTAAATGTTCTTGTTGTTGGTGAAATACCTTATACACCATGTCTTACACTAAATTACACAATCTGGTTATGTGGAAAAAAGAAAGTAACTGATGTGTTCTGACCCAAATTTTCATTTTTTTTGGCAGTGCATTGTGTCAAAGGCAGTGGGCTATATCCTTTTGTATTTGTGTTTCTTGGTTCATATTGAGGGACTGTTGACATTTTTGAGGGAAAATGAGTGGTGCACCCAAGAGGTCGCATGAGGAGGGTAGTCACTCAACACCGGCAAAACGGCCGTTGGATGACAGCAGCTTGTACTCAAGCCCTTCTGGGAAAATTATTCAATCAGGCAGCAGTGATTTCCATGGTTCGTTTGAACATGATGGGAGATTTGCCAAAGTTCAACGTATTGAGCCCCGGGATGATAAGAGGCCCTCTCTGGCACATAGGATGCCTATTGGCCCCTCCAACTTTGTGGACCACTCAATCTCATCTGATGGCAGATTAGAATCAAAGCAAAATAAAGATCCACGGGACACTAAGGTAGATGTTCGGGAGGCAAAGGCTGACACTCGAGATGTCTACAGTGATCCCAGGGTTGAATTTCCGAGCAATAAAGTTGAGGCTGATGTAAAAACAGACAATAGAGCAGATGACAATGAAATAAGAGCCGACAGACGGATACATGCTGACTACAAAGGTGATGCCAAACTGGACAAAGATGGTCATCCTACAGCAATTTCAAACATAGCCTGGAAAGATAACAAAGAACATAGGGGTAAAAGAAATATTGAGCAGCCATCTGATAATGCAGATTGGCGTTTTCCCCGCCCTGGTTTGCAAGGAACAGATGAATCTTCCAAAGGTCCACTTCCTGCAGATGAGCGGTCCAAGGATGCTCATGAATCTACTGGTGAGAATAAAACTGAACCTAAAACTGAAGATAAGTTTAGAGATAAGGACAGGAAAAAGAAGGATGAAAAACATAGGGACTTCAGCACAAGAGACAATGATAGAAATGATCGCCGAATTGGTATTCAGCTTGGAGGCAATAGTGTTGAACGAAGAGAAAATCAGAGGGAAGATAGGGATGCTGAAAAGTGGGATAGGGAAAGAAAAGATTCCCAGAAGGACAAGGAAGGCAATGATAGAGAGAAGGATTCTGCAAAGGAGTCATCAGTAGCAACCGAAAAGGAGAATGCAATACTGGAAAAAACTGCATCTGATGGAGCTGTTAAAAGTGCCGAGCATGAGAATAAAACAGCAGAGCAGAAGGCAATTAAAGATGATGCATGGAAATCACATGATAGGGATCCCAAGGACAAGAAAAGAGAGAAGGATATGGATGCAGGAGAAAGGCACGACCAAAGGAGTAAATATAATGACAAGGAATCAGATGATACTTGTCCTGAAGGAGATATAGAGAAGGATAAGGAAGCCCTTGGAAGTGTGCAACGCAAGAGAATGGCACGATCAAGGGGTGGTAGTCAAGCATCCCAACGAGAACCTCGATTTAGGTCTAGGATGCGTGATGGTGAAGGGTAAGTATAACACTGCATCTTGCTATGTTTTTTCATCATTGATTCAAATGCATAATGGGTGCTTCCTGACCTTGATTTAACAGGTAAAAACATTATTTATTTGATATGTTTCTGTATTTGTTTTCTTGCAGATCTCAAGGTCAGTCAAATATCTCGCACTACAGAAGAATAAAATGGAATAGGGATAGTGACATGTCCTTCAAAACTGTCACAGAAAGCTTTCCAGCAGACTTATAACTTTGCATTTTCTCAGAATATTTTAATGCTATAACCAATCCATTCAAAATTTTGAAACCCCTTTACATTTCTCACTTTTAGGATGATATCTTTTGATACACTGCATGTGCTAGTGTGTGTGTTTATTTTGTGGACAAAATCCAGACACAGAGGATAAATAGGGTAATCGGGGGGTATATTTATAAGGTTTCCATTGCAACTTTCAAATTGAGCATAATGATAATTTATCTAAGGTAGGCTGGTAGGGAAAGTTGCTGTTTTTGTATTTTTCTATCTTAGTTTCATTCCCATTGCAGGTAAATCTGAGGTATCAGCCATTGTCTATAAAGCTGGTGAGTGCATGCAAGAGCTTCTGAAATCATGGAAAGAGTTTGAAGCAACCCCAGAAGCTAAAAGTGCTGAAAGTGTGCAAAATGGCCCCACTCTTGAGATTCGCATACCCGCAGAGTTTGTTACGTCCACTAACCGTCAAGTAAGTGTGTTGACTTTTACAGGTGGCATATGTTAATCCCTTCATCAATCTCCAAGTTTGCATTCCAGAATGTTAATATATTAACACACCTAATACTGAATGATTGTGTAATTCACTTGCAAGTGTGCATTTGTAGATTTATATATTTTTGCAGGAGATTATTCTATTGTGATCTCTTTGAACCAGAGATGTATATATTCTATTTATCTTTCCTCTTGAAACCATATATATGCCAATTGCTATATATTTGCTGCTCATGTAGTTGACAATTGCTTCATAAATTAGTGAAGCTAATTACTTCCTTTGATTTTGTTTGTTTCTTAAAATCACTGTTGTGTAGGTAAAAGGTGCTCAACTTTGGGGAACGGATATTTATACAAATGATTCAGATCTTGTCGCTGGTAAGTTCCTGGTTATTTTCCAAGCTTGAAACGAACCTCTGAAAGCTGATTTCTAAACGGTCTTTCTTTTAGTGCTTATGCATACTGGTTACTGCTCCCCTACATCATCACCTCCACCATCTGCAATCCAAGAGCTACGAGCAACTGTTCGAGTTCTACCGCCACAAGACAGTAAGCCTTCATTCTTTGTCAGTCCAGTTATTAGACTTAAAAAGGTCAGAGCAATATGGCTAAATTAGTAGTACTTGTATAACACTTGATCTACCTTCCAGGCTATACTTCAACTTTAAGGAACAATGTCCGCTCACGTGCTTGGGGTGCTGGTATTGGTTGTAGCTTTCGCATAGAACGCTGCTGCATTGTTAAGGTATTAAGACTGTATAAGATAACATATAAGGCTACTGTTTTCTCCTTTTGCTTTGAGCAAAAATTCAGTGCTTTCTTTTGTTTTAATCTGCTGATGTAAAAACCTTTTATTGACCACTGCTCCATAGATTGTTTGCTTAGTTTGTATTACATGCTTTGCAGAAAGGTGGTGGTACTATTGATCTTGAGCCTCGCCTAAGTCATACATCAGCTGTGGAGCCTACACTTGCTCCGGTTGCGGTTGAGCGCACAATGACAACAAGAGCAGCAGCTTCTGTAATTTTCTACCTCCTCTTTCTGTTATCAATGTTTTCATTTCAAAGACATTTTACTTCACTTTGCAACATTTAGTTTTTGTTATCATGAGCAATCTTTGTCTATATTCTGTACTAAGGTTTTTTTCAATATAATCTATGCAGAATGCGTTACGTCAACAAAGATTTGTTCGGGAAGTCACAATACAGTACAATCTCTGCAAAATTTGCGAAATTCAAGACTTGAACCCATAACCTCATAGTTCAAAGCACATTCTTCTAACCAATTCACCTAACGATATTATTTGTTTCAAGAATTTTGTGAGAAAGTAATATGATTATCAATTCTAATATCTTTCACTACCACCGTAAAACAAAAAATAAAGATATGTTACTAGGAAACTCATAACATGTTACTATGCTCCAGTAGTAAAATTATCGTAAAAGTACAATAACACGTCACGTTACTGTAGAACACATAGGACGTTACTGCAGTTCTGGCAGTAACGTCGTGGTAAAATTGTAGTAGACCAGGAATCGAAACAAAAATATATGGGTTAAAGGCTCACATGCTAACCATATACTTGTTACTGCACAAAAGTAGAAGTGTTACTGCATAATAGGTGCATGGTACCACTTCCATGTAGCTATGTTACTGCATGATAATTGAAGTTTTACTATGTCATTTTTACAAGATGAAGATTGAATAGGTGGGCCATAGGTAAAGTCTGTAGTTGGCTTTGAGCGAGGTCTGATTGATGTAGGAGTGTTTTGAACAATTTTATACATTTGGTCAAACCATGTTACTACATGTATATGCCCCTGTTACTGCATATTACACATTCTGTTACTGCATGTGGAGGGTTAAAGTTCAAAATGCCAATATTTGAAAAGCAATATCTCACAAGATATGCATTATTTTTTAAAACCATTTCCACCGTAATGCTATAGTGCAACTGCATGTGGAGGGTTAAACTTTAAAATGCATCTACATACTCCCCTCCTCAAGTAATCGTTCTTCCTCCCTCTTCTCAAGAAAACCGGTCTCCTCCCTCTAATATAGTGTTACTGCGTGCATGTATATGACATTACTACACTTTTGACAGTAATATTGTGGTGAATTGTAGTAAACCTAGAATTGGAACAAAAATATATGGGTTTAAAGTCTTAGATGCTAACCATATACTTGTTACTGCACAAAAGTAAAAGTGTTACTGCACGGCAGATACACGTTACCACCTGACAATTACACATTACCGCATGTTTATGCAGTAACACTATCCAAGAACCGTAGTAAAAAAAACTTTATTACTGTAGTACATATAGAGCATTAATGCATCTTAATTTGGCAGTAACATCGTGATGAAATTGTAGTAAACCAGAAATAAAAAAAAATATATGGGTTAAAACAAACGAGTAAACCGAGCCAATTCCCCATATTCTTGTAGTAATGTTATCAAGTAATTGTAGTAACACACTATGTTACTATGAAACTTATAATCATTACTACATCTTGTAGTAACGACATGATGTGATTGCAGTAACGCCAAACATGCACTAGTAACACCTTTTGATATACTATTACTGCTTATGGAGAGTTAAATTTTTAAGAACAAATCTTTGAAGGGCAATATCTCTCATATCATGTACTACTTTTAAAAACCGTTTGCACCATGATGTTCGATTGTGTGTGCTGCTGCATTCGTGTCTCATGCTCGGGCAGTGGTAGTCGTACTTCCATTTTCCAGTAGCCCTGTTTATTCTATGTACTACTAAGCTTCGACATGCTTCTGCATCTCTATCTCCTGAGTCCTGACACCTCCCATGCCGATCGAGACCAAGAGGTTTTTTTTGCTGACCAGCTCTACCCAAAGAACGAACAGGATGACGATCGAAGAAGATGAGGAAGAGGTAAGTGAATTGGCTGCGTATGTTCGTAGGTATCAGCTGGTTCAGGTTTAAAACGATGGGAGCGACAGTTAAAAGATGAGCCAGAGAAGGGAGGAGTAAACACAGGCCTTTGGCATGTATGCAAATATTAGCGGTATATACAGCTCTATTATTTGGTACTATATTGGAGAAACGGCATATTTACAAATGAAACATAATTTGTGAATAAAACTTTTATATATGTGTTCTTAACTATCTAAAAGCAAACACTGTAAAATAAACTACAATGAAAAAAAATCTCAAAATCAACTCTAAATTTAAGGTTGAAAATTTAGATTTTGACTAATAAATATAAACATCAGTGAAAGGATGAGCTTGCTAGTCTGGATTAGGTGTATGGAGTAAAAAATCTCCAAATCACCAGGACGACCGGAGAAAGCGAACGAACCATGGCCACAATTTCTCTTGTGTCTTCCTTGCACAAACGAACTAGTGCAATTAGGCCAACTGTCAGAGCTGCACTTCGTTGTTCGTGTACTCTCCCAGACAAAGCAAATAAACTACATCATTGTTTGTTTTTTTTCCTCCCGATTTATGTTGTTATCCCGCATCTATATCTCCTGACGACTCCCATGCCCAAGAAAATCGGAGGAAGAGGAAGAAGAAGGCTGGAAGGTATGCATGCATGATGCGTCCTTCCGGTGATGGATGGTAGGAGGCAAGTAAAAGTGCATAGCTTTTGGTTCTTCAGGTTTGAAATGATGGGAGCTTATTAGAGATGAGGCAGAGCATAGAGGTGTAAAGATAAGTGATGCATTTAATTTGGCATGTGCCGATATGGCAAGATGTATCACTCCCTCCCATTTTAAGTTTTTGTGTCCAACATTTGACCATTCGTTTTATTTGAAAAATTTGTGAATTTTTTTTAAAAATCAAGCCATGCATAAATTACTATTCATATTTTATCATCTAATAACAATAAAAACACTAATCATAACAAAAAAATTAAATAAGACGGACAGTCAAACGTTGGGCACTGATGCCCACAGGGAGTACTCTTACTCCACTCCACTAGCTGGATTAGGTATGGAGATCAGTTAGGCTGTGTTCTTACCCCAGGTTTCCCAATTCATCTCCCTCGTTTTCAGCGCGTACGTTTTTCAAACTGTTAAACGATGCGTTTTTTTGCAAAAAGTTTCTAGAAAAAAGTTGCTTAAAAAATCATATTGATCCATTTTTGAAAAAAAATAGTTATGGCATACTTAATTAATCATGCGCTAATGGACCGTTCCGTTTTCCATATGCACTGTTCTGGTTGGGAACACACTCCAACGTACACAGCCTTAGTACTCTTGTTGTTTTGGACAGTGACGTGATTTTCAAAAAATAACTTTGATCACTTTTATAACAATATAAATAAAAATATCAATTAATATATGATTTTATCAAGGTATTTTCTAAGACAAATATTTTATATGTTATTTATAGTCAAAGTTTTTAAAGTTTGATAATAGACATAATTCAAAACGACAAGTATTATTAATCGGAGGGAGTATTCATCCAGCTGTGAGTAGGCTGCATGTCGATCTGAGCTTGCTCTGTTTAACTGAGTGAACTTGTGGGAACTAACATGGATTTCGGTGGGCTTTAAACTCTGTGGCACTTCCAAAATCGCCATAGAAGGTTTATACAGCACGCAAGAAAAGTTAACTCAGACAAATTTTTTTCACATACTCATGATAATTTCAAACAACGTCTAGATATGATCCGAAATTAAAGGTGGCTGGACAATTGGGAAGTCATCAGGAACCTCCAAATCTTAATTAGATGGTTTCCCGTAGTCTCAGGAGTATCATTACATGAGACTAGTCTTTCAGAGAGCGAACAAACCATGGCTGTGTGAACTTTGTTTCCTCCTCTTGTCTGTAAAAATTAAAAAACAAATTAATGTCTCAGGTACACTAGTGTCTTCTGCATTTGTATCTCCGGTAGCTAGCCACACGGTGACACAGACGATTGCACTCATACTTCCGTCATTGAATCGCTTCGCGGAGAAAGGAAATTGATCGAAGCATTGCTTATTATATTCCACCTTGCTCGTAGCCATATGAATGTCTGAAGAAAGAGGTGAGATGAGGAGTTGAGAAGAGGTAGTGCAATTGCGGCTAGAGAATTGAAGTCATATAGTACATGTGGTGGAATCCTACATGTATATTATATGATGGCCGAAGGGGATATTTTCTGACGAAGCAATAGGCATCCATGAGTGGTGTAAACAAATACTCCCTCCGTATTTTAATGTATGACGCCGTTGACTTTTCGACTAACGTTTGACCATTCGTTTTATTCAAAATTTTCGTGCAAATATGAAAATATTTATATCATGCTTAAAGAACATTTAATTTGATGATAAATCTAGTCACAATAAAATAAATGACAATTGCATAAATTTTTTAAATAAGACGAATGATCAAACGTTGGATAAAAAGTCAACGGCGTCATACATTAAAATATGGAGGTAGTAGCTTGCAACTTTTTAGACGCACGCACATATCATGGCTATGAACTTTGTTGTGTGTGCTGCTGCCAGCAACATCTCCTGGTGCATTCTCGTCTCAAGCTCGAACAATGGTAGTCGTACTTCCTTGTTCCAGTAGACTCCCGGCGAAATCCAACAAATCACAGCACTGTTTATTCTATCTACTACTGATCTTCAGCATGATTCCGCATCTCTATCTCCTGACACCTCCCATGCCGATCGACACCAAGAGAGGTTTTTTTGCTGACGAGCTACCCAAAGAACGAACAGGATGACGATCGAAGAAGATGAGGAATAGGCAAGTGAATTGGCTGTGTACGTACGTAGATATCAGCTGGTTCAGGTTTAAAACGATGGGAGCAAGAGCAACAGTTAAAAGATGAGCCAGAGAAGACAGGAGTAAACACAAGCCTTTGGCATGTATACAATATAGCGGTATGTAGTCTGGATTAGGTGTAAGGCTGTGTTCGTATGTAAGTGTTGGGTGTTGTGCACGGAAAACGGAGCGATCCATTAGTGCGTGATTAATCAAGTATTAGCTTTTTTTTTCCAAAAATTGATTAATTTGATTTTTTAAAGTGACTTTCGTTTAGAAACCGTCAAAAAACGCACCATTTAGTAGTTTAAAAAGCGTGCGCGCGGGAAACGATAGAGGAGTGCTGTTGGTGCACTTTGTAAACATAGAGATAAAAAAATAAAGTTGTCATCTACTTCGAGAGTTCTTCGATTTGTGTTTTCTCGGGTGCGGCGGTCCAACCGGCGGGACAGCGGCGGTATCGCGGCGGTCAGACTGGCAGAGCAACGGCGGTCGGACCGGCGGCGGTGACAGGAGCTGGCGGCAGATTTCGGCGGTTCGACCGATCGATCTATATCGGCCAGACCGACGTATTCCATGCGGTCAGACCGGCGCAACTATTTCGGTCAGACCGCTATCCATCGAATTTGAGGGTAACTTTTTATTCCGCAAAAAGATTAGGTTTCTGAGCATACCAACCATTCATACTTCTCTGGTTGGCTTAGTTCTTGTGTTTCGATCCTACAGAAAATAATCTCTCTAGGCAACATAAGCTACTCTCCAGTTGATATTTTCCTCTTTGTTACACATGTGATACTCGTTCTCCTTTTCTTAATTATCTCTAATTACTATATATCTCTCAATATGTGTGCAGTAGTTGTGCTTGCAACACAAACCTCAGTATACCGATGCTGCTTCGTGAACAACAAACCCATTGATGCCATACCAAATATTCAGCTGTCTTCATGTCTAGATTGTTAATTAATTATCCTCCATGAATTCGACAGGGGGCATATCGCAATGTCTCCCATGCCGAAATAAGGATCGGGACATTGACGTGCTAGCAAACGAATGTAAGGAAGAATAGAATTAGGGAGGAATTAAAGGAGGCCAAGAAATGGCAACGACCTACATGAACATCTATCTGATCTCTACCCTCACTGTGTCATGCATTCTGATCGATCGTTCTGCATATATATATACGGTAGCTAAATGGTAAGGATATGATGATGCAAATATATGAACGTTTAAAGAAAGAGAGGAGAGCGAGGTATTGCAAATGCAGGTAGGCCGTAGGCAGGTGAGAATGGTTTTTATTTACCATCTGTATTCTGTGGTATAGTTCAGGCTTAACATGGCCAAAGTAAAAGTTTGAGTACTGGTGAGTAGAGAAGACGTAAATAAATGCATAAATGCCAAAATGTACTCAAGTGGCAGCATTGTCAGTGGTGATAAAAAAAGAGAACTTTTACCGTACATTGTACTGCAAGTATATGCTGGCAGTATATATAAGGCTATATTAGGTATTTGATAAAAATTAAAAAGGGTTTTTGAGTCATTTGAAGCTCAGATTTAACTTGAATTCAATTGGGAGGACCATATCCTGGATCTCCGTCGTGCGTTCATGGTGGGGCCCGTTGTGATGACGGCGCACTCGGCTGCTCCCGCGATCCTGGCGTCGTGTCTCCTGCCCTAGCTGGTTTTCTCCCCTGCATTCGATTTCTTAGCTCCTGCCTTCCCCAAACCATGGCAGCGAGCGAGGTTCCCACGGCGAGCCGGCTGCCTTGTTTCTTGACGATTTGGTCTTCCTGCTATTGTTTCTTGTCGATCCAAGACATTGCCAAGTTTTTACCTTTTGTTAGGCCCCCAACTAGGGCCAAGCAGTCGTTGTATCACAGAAGACATCTTTTGAGTTAATGAGTGAATTGTGATCCGATCGTTTGTGTACTAGAGCATCGCAGCAGCAATTTAACCAGCAAATCAGAAAGGCAATGGCAATGCAGTTTTATAAAATGCGGGTGCCATTTCTTTCTAGCTTTATCAAAATATCAAGAACAAACCAGAACCTGAACGAACGACACTTAAATTCCATTCACTCATATTTAACAAATGTGATAAACAAAATCAAGGTTCCTATCCATTTTGTACTGCATTGCTGCTTGCTCCTATGCCCCTAGCCCCTACCATGTTGCGGCCCTGCCCCGGTGATGCTGCCTGTTGGCTCGCCGCCAGCCGCAGCTGCGCCTGGGCGCTCGGCGGCCGCGCCCCTTTACGGTTCCGCCTACCCTTGCCACTGCCGGCTGCCGCAACTCGGCAGTTGCGCGCCTGAGCCCAGGTCCCCAAAGGCTGACGCCATTCCGCGTCTCCGCCTGCCCGCTGCCTCCCGCGCATCCGCGTCGTCGTCACGCCGCCAAGAGATACCACAGACATAGGGTTTTGGGTGCGTGGGTGGGAATGCCAGAAGATGAGGAAAGGAGGACGACGGTAAATCAAAATGATTTCTGTCGGCGGCGGCGAGGTGCGCACGGATGGCTGGCGACGGCGGTGACCCATGTGACCAAGGAATGGGGAACGGGGACGAAGTAACGAACATGCCCCCCATGGAATAAATAAAAAGACAAACGTACCCTTTTAAAAATTTATACTGCAAACTAATTAAGTGGAAAATCAGATATATTTACACCGTTAGATCGTTTATACTACCAGTATACACTTGCAGTACAATGTACTGCAAAAATCCTCAAAAAAAGGATCATCTTTTTTTTTTCAGCTTCTTGAAGTGCAGGGCAGCCCAGTGAAGTACTCTTGACTCTCTGCAGCTATATATATTGGATACTTGCGGAGTGCAGACTTAATGATTCCTTGAGATGTTCAATTCGATCAATTCAATTGCATTGCATATCAAACTTTGGTTAATTTATGTCTCAGATGAAGGAATGATATGATCCACATACTGCTTTGGTTAATAGTGTAGACCAAGAAGCGTGAGGTTAAGATGTTCCATGTCTTGAAAAAAAAGGGGGAAAATCAGACAGTCAATTGTACTAAAATAAAGTTTCCGTTAGTATATATTTGAAACTTACCAGGTTACAACACAGCCATAGTTAGAACATTACAAACTAAACATGAAGTTAAGTTAGCCAAAACTTTTAACAGTGTCTGGTGTTGGGATTAGCTTCTTAAGACACAAATCATATGCCAGTTAATTTAAGAAAAGCTTCAATATCCTGTGGAATGAGAACACACCATGCACAACCACAAAATTTCAAGAATTTCATAGAGCGGTGAAGTTAGTACCGCAACGATGCTTGAAATTTCTCCGTGGTCGTCCTTCCTACAGGATGCAGGTACTACACAAGCACGCAGCACTGATACAGAAGACAGGAAGATCGATATGTGTGTAGCTGCAACGCTGCAAGCTGCTCAAGATTTAATTGGTGGTGAATCACTGCATCCGTGCTACTCCCTCCATTCTTTTTTGTTTGACGTTGGTTAGCTCAAAATTGAACTATCCGACGTAAAAAAATTATGCAAGGAGGTTGTACTTAATTACATGTCAAGACGGATCGTCTTGGAACTTTTTTCCGGTCAGGTACTCGGGGATAGGGGTGGGCGTGCACGTACCGGGACGGTCCGATGCAGACTCGTCTCATGCGACCCACCTAGATTGTAAATTAACGGTGTCAACGGGGGTTTTGGTGGGTACAATGAGTCGATCCATCAAAAAGAAGATCATATCCTGATTTTGAAACACACATAACATGCCAAACAAAGTAAAAGAATGTAGTAGTAAAATATAACCTATTGATTTCTTGATCAGAAATGTTTGATTTCAACTGATGTTAATTAATAGCAACGACTTGAGATTATCTTTTCTATCACCGATGCATCATCAGTGCCAGAACATACAACTACAGTAGCTTCAGAAATTACAGCAATGACAATAACACTTAGTTGAAGTTCCAATTCATAGGACCAGATCGAATACCTCAGGAGCACAAGAAAGCTACGAGTAGATTGAAATTAAGAAAAACAAGTGCTTTATGGATCAAAATCGATAAAAGAGGAATAATTCAGAAGCATGAGGAAGCAGCAGATCGATCGAGTAGATCGAAATTAAGAAAAACAAGTGCTTTTGAATACATCGAGTAGATCGAAATTTTGTAAAAAAACAAGTGCTTTCTTGATCATAATCAATAAAAGAGGAACTCTTGGTTAATTGGCTACCTACAAAGAAGAGCCCAAGTGTTCTCTTCCTTGTCAAATGGTTGTGTCAAAGTCGAGGGGGAGAACTGATAGGACGTAGATGAGACGCTGTTGCACCACTATGGAGGAAAGTTGCAGGTGGCGTCGGCATAGAGGACTAGACTAAACAGGAGGCACTGCCATCACGCAGGCACGGACTCGTGGAGGACAATAGGAGGGAGGAGGTGCTGCCATGCCGGTGTTGGTGACATGAGAAGGGATGAGGAGACACCATTGCTGCGTGCTTGTACGAGGGGATCGATGGAGGAAGACCTAGTGAAGACGTGAGGTTTGATTAATTCAATCAAACTTGTCACCCATTGGAGCCAGAATTTAGGGTCTAGCCAATGAGGCTGGTGGTTCGGTCCGGACCATGCCCATCCCAACTCGAGGAAGCCAAAGGGCCATCACCTTTGCATGTCTCGGTGCCTCCCATGCCAATCTACTAAGCATACGTTTTGGTTGGAATGATAGGTTAGATCGGGTTAGATCGAACCTATCTCTTAAAGGTGTTTGGTTTAGCAACGAACGAGTTAACAAAAGGAAAGGACTATTCCTCCTGTGTTGTGGTGATGATATATGTATCTATCTATGGCCCTAATCCGAAACAATTGATAGTATAATTAACCAACAGCATTGCACCACCAGCATGCAGCTAACGGAGAAGGATAGAGCATGAAACTTGCAATATATAAAGGATCACAAATGAGGGCAAGAAGACATACGGTTGGCTATGTGAACTATAAAGAGGGTGTAGCGGTGTAAATTAAAGATCTGAGAAAGTCTTATGTTTCCGAAAAAGTGCAGTAGAAAAAAGTTGATTTGTTATACGTATCACTGCTATTTGACTCAGACCCGTTCAAAAGAAGTCTGATTGAGTGAGAAGGTTTGGGACCTGGGAGGAGTAAATAAACACGGTGCACATCTACTCTCTAATGAGCATTGACAAATTAACCGGTAGGCAGATAATGAGCTAGCTCTCGGCTCATTAAAGCACGTCTTGTTTGAGTTTGTTATCTTAACGAGCTAGCCAATTCGGCGCATCTCGTGAGTTGGCTCGTTAAGCTCATTAGGCTCATTAATGCAACTATACCACCGTTATTATCTCAAACTTACCATTATATCATAGATAAACATAATAATAAACACTAACTAGTACAGAATTCACTAAACACAAATAATTTAGATGTAACTAAAAGACACTAGATAAGAAGCACTAACTATATAAAGATATGATGATCTCTTATACAAACGAGCTAAATAAGCAACCTGCGACTTATTAAGACTACGAGTTTAAATCACTACGAGCCGACCTCATTACGAGCCATCTGAGCCATGAACTTCTAGCTTTTTTTCCACCTCTATAAGTTGTAGCGTCAACCTAGTGCTCTACAAGATCTACCGGTTGCCTCTTGTGGCTCACTTAGAGCCGTCACGTCAGAATACTTGCACATCCGGTGTCTCCCGCCGGAAGCTGAAAGGTGATCGAGGAGGATCTCAAGTCTTGATATATTCAAGCTTGGCTAGCTAAAGAAAAAGCCCCCAAAAAAATAAAAAAAGTAAAGAAAATATACACAAATATATTGCAAATATCTATTCAAAAGTTAGCCATTGAGGGAGTGGGACAAGTCATTGCTTGCGGATGAGGAGTGGAGTACGTGGTATCCTTGTACCAAGTGAGGACACGTACGCCAGACGCCGAACCAGAGGGGGGCGACGGCATCGGCAACGTGATGCCCGCCGTGACTAGTACTACCAGTGGCGAAGCTGTCGGGGGTGCCGGAGGGGGCCAACACCCCCCTATCCGACACTCCCCCTCCCCTGGTGCTTTACGTAACAAGGCTAGGCAGGCAGCAAACGTGAGCCAATTAGCATGTTAATTACCCATTATCAATAAACATGGTCTAGAAAATTAATTGACGAGAAAGAGATTAGAGAGACAACACAGATTAAGGTCTTGTCTTCATCGCTTCAGCTTTGCATGATGTGCGCACCTCTCCGTCCTCCCACGTACCGATGGCTGTGGCCTACTGGGGAGTTATTTCTCTGATCTCTCTCCCAATACAACAATACCTAAATATTTGACCTGTCAGTTCGTTTTCTATCCCTAACCTAGAGATTGTAGTCTAACTTAGTACTCAATTTGTGAAGATGAAAAATCACAATGATTGTATGGCAAAACATATAATACGTTATTTTATTGTCGACATTGGTTATTTAGTCTTATGGCTTGTCTCATCCCCACCACACCCCCCTAACCTTAAATCCTAGCTTCGCCACTGAGTACTATGAATTCACCACCGACGAGCTCTGCTTCCTGGCATTGTGATCAGTGTCCATCAGACGACCATGTCTCTGTTTACCTCTGGTTTTTGGTTTCATGGCCAGGGCACTTTGATCTCATAGATGGGATGATTTCGGTCGAATTAGTACTTGCATGAAAAGAAGAACATGTAGTGTATGGTCTTTTACTTTGTCATAGATTATGAATGAATAGTGACTTCTTAATTTTTATACGCTAGTGATGCGTTTTATCTCTGTAATTTCATAATCGATTCTCAATGTTATCCTTGTTTGTGGTTTAGTTGAGCCAGGTGCTCAGGTCACATCACACTCCTCTTTCTTTAAAGGAATGCTTTCGGCTTATTAGGAAATAAAAATGAATTTGTAGGTAAAACTTTTATAAATGTGTTCTTGGTGACTTAAAAGCCAATGTTAAAAAAAAAAAACTACATTAAAAACATGTCAAAATCAATCTCAAAATTAAGCTTGAAAATTTAAAATTTGGCTTTTTCTTTGGCTGATTAGGCCATCCGATGGGAGCCTCAATTGTTACAATCCTTTGTCCCAAGTTATATGGTCGAGTCATTTTAGAGTACTCCATCTTATCTCTCTAGGGAGAAGGTAAGAGTCAGCATACAATCCTAGCCATCGATTATTTTACTCCCTTAATTTTATACTGTATAAGTGGTTTTATTTTTTTTTCACAGTCAAACTTTATCAAGTTTGATAAAATTTGTGAAAAGTTCAGCAACATAAAAAAATACTAAATTAGTTTCATTAACTCTAGTCTTGAATATATTGATACTATGCTGGTTTTATGTTAAAAATACTACTATATTTTTTTATAAACTTGGTTAAAATTAAAGAAATTTGATTAGAAAAAAAAAATCAAAACGACCTATAATATGAAGTGGAGGAAGTATGATTTATTGTTCTAACAAAAAATATTTTCACTTTTCCCAAATACATTTATCAAATAAGTAATAATGTACTAATTTCCCTTCCTTCAGAAAAATACTAATTATCCATTTTCTATAATGGACGGTACGCAAAAGCGCCCCTCCGGCGAAGTTGATAGCAGCAAACGCTCCTGCGACAGTGTAGGTGCAGGTGTGCAGCGACGTCAACAGCAGCGGCTGAGGCAGCATGCTGTTCCCCTCACCGTTTCAACTTCCCTCAAATTTGTTGTTCAAATTTAAAATTTATTTAAATAGTTCGTTTGAAATGTTATCATGAGTGAGTTCTGTTGCTGCTTGGGCGCATGTGCTGGTTCACACAGCACACCGCGTGTCTGATACGAACACACAATTAATCCAGCAGCAGCTTGAAGCAAAGAACATGGATTTTGGTGGGTCTTATGCTTTGTGCAATATCTCAAAAAAATATTGCCTGGCAAAGTATATACATCAAGCAAAACAAAGTTATGTACTCAGAACAATCCATTGCCTGAAGGAATATTGCCTGGCTAAGGAATGATGGCTAGGTAGGGTGCGTTTGGATCTGAGCAAGGATAGTCCTATGGTGTTTAGTAGACGATAAAAATCCTTGCTTTTGATGGCAATCTAACCCATAACAACCAGGAGAAGGTTGATCACCGAGGAGAGCCAAATCGGCTCTCCTGCGACGGCAAAAATACACCGCTTACACAGCAGGTGCGGTAACCACCTATGAGGCTTGGTCAAAGCTAGATAAACCAAACAATGAGCCCTGCAACCTGTCTTGCTTGCAGAGACAACTTTCGTGCGATTGTGTCCCCGGTAGGCTCAGATCGTGTTCGCCATGCTTCGTCGTTCGAGTAGCATCCCAAACAAAGCAAATAGACCACATCATTGTTTGTTTTATTTCATCCTGTGCTCTGTTGTTATTCTTCATCTACATCTCCTGACAACTCCCAAGCCGATCGAACCAGCAGTGCTTGGCTGATGAGCTATGCCCTAGAAAATTGGAGGAAATTAAGTGGAGAAAGAAAGCAGACAGGCTAGTTATAGTTAACAATTAAGATTTAGTCCAATGAATGAACTGACGGCAGCAAAGACTTGCCAAATTGTGTAATCGACCTTGTGTTTCACATGTGGTGGTGATATATTTATCGGTCACCCTAATATGAAACCGGTTGATAGTGACTAAGTATCACTGAACCTTTAAACAGGGAAGTGAGAGGGAGAAAAGAGGGGAGGGCATGTGAACTATAAAGAGGGTGTAGTGAAAGTTTGAGGGTTAAAAACATGGGTGTGTAAATAGGAGCAGAGAAGCGAGGAGGTTGGGAGGAGTAAAGACATGTGATGCACGGACCTACATTCAAGCGAGCAACATGCCTGTAACGCTATATAGAGTGATACCTCTCTAGTCTCTACAATATAGGCACCAATATAAGATATTCATCTTTGTATCTACTCTTGAGTTTTTCTTTGGACTTTCAGAGTTTTCTACTATTCCTATATAGTTAGCCACATTATTTACAATTACATGTAGCCACATCATCAAATTAAAGCGTCATAGCCATTGGATTGTTCTTCATCTCAAATATTAGCCATTAGATACAGTAGGATTTCTGCTAACGTTAGGCCTATTTTATACATTAACCACTACCTCATTAAAACTAAAACATATCTCCTTTATTCCTTATGTTGATGGCTCCATACATGATCAAGTAATGATACCCACTCTCTCTCATACCCTAGATCCACTGTGGGAGAGAAAGAGGTTAGGGGATGTCGTCGATGTTGGGGATGATGGTCTAGGGGTCGAGGGAGGAAGGAGGAGGATGGTGACTGGGGCAAAGGAGTTGACGAGTGGAGAACGAGGAGGACAAAGCGACTAGTTGCTCGGTAGGGGAGAAAATGGAATCGATGGGGGAAACAGATCTGGAAGAGATAACGTTCACCCCTTATTGTATCCCCCATGCCAGTTCTTCTGTTTATGGAAGGCACTGTGGTCTCTTATGTAGGATGAATTCTTTCGAATTATTTCTTCCTTATTTTTGTGAGTGACGCACTTATATATATGTAACCTCTAACCAATGCACAACGTTATCCTTGTGGTTTCAATTGCTACGATCCTTTGTCCAAGGTCTTATCGTAAATTAGTTAACACTCAATAGAGAGTTCTCAATTGTTGCAAAATCTTGGCTGACAGCTTTGCACGTGTCCAGTAAAATCTTGAAGTTATCGGTGAGTTGAGTAATACTGTAACGCCCCGACATTCATTAGCCATTAACACAGCTAAATCACACCGGGGTGTTATGCATTACCTGTGATATAGTACCAGTCCCAGGATACACTAGCTGGTACACACAGAATAAATGTGGAGTCAAAGTAAACTGCTTTATTACATCACTGGGTAGTAGTCCTTACATAAGTTGCTATCATTGACAGGCCCATAGATGAGCAACGCAACATTACAGAAAACCATAAAAGCGACGGCGCAGAAGCGAACAGCGCGGAGCACTAAGCGACTAAGCAACCATGCACTAGGGAAGAACCTAGGCATCTAACTTTGAGCGACAGAACCCCGTTCGAGTCCGCACATGTCTCCGCGTGGCGTTTCGTATTCTCGACTTCGAGCCCCGAGGCCCCGCGGCCTTTTGTATTCTCTTTCGTTTTCGTATCTGTGACTTATTCAATTCGTTTTGAGTCTCGACATCTCGTATCCTCCGAGCGCTAGGCCGCCAGCCAGCTCATCCAATTTCATGCATGTTTTCATTCATCCAGCGAATAGCAAGTTAGCAAGCAACCAACAAGTAAGGCACTAGTAGGCAGCAAACCAACAACAACAATGAACATATATTCTCCTTTTTTAGTTTGACAGTTTCTGATTATGCAAAACAAGAGTTAAAAAATGTATTATTCTTAATATATCACATTTACTCTGCAGTATATATATTATTTTAGCTATATTTGATACTTGATTTAGGCCTCACTTAGAGCCTTGTACAGGGCCTATAAATTTGATGGCACGGCCCTGGATGAAGGGTAGGAGGTAAGTAAAAGTGGCCGGGTACTTAGCTTTTGGTTCTTTAGGTTTATTATGATAGAACCTATTAGAGATGAACCAGATCAGCAGAGAGGAGTAAAGCCAATTGATGCATTGATTTAGCATGTATACCGACATGGCAATATGCATGTATTATTACTCCACTTGCTGGATTTGCTATTGAGAATTAAAACACATACACTTGTATTCATTCATCCACCTACAATCAGGTTGCATGTGAGAATGGTTGAAAATTGTCCTGATCAAATCTCGAATAAAACATTTTAAATAACCATGAAAATTGATGTTTGGATTTAAATTCAGCTTCCCTACTATGATCAGTAAACCAGGAATTCTTGCTGTATAGGCTATATAATTATGTTGTGTACGTTATTATTTTTTTTTTTTGCGAGGAAGTGTACGTTATTTTTTTGTTTTACCATAATTACTTGGGTTCGGCTGTTGCCCATGTCTGATGCCTCTGGGGTGTAGTAGCTCTTGTTTGATAATTTAGATAACCTGATATTGAATGATTGGTTTTATATATGTAATTCAGTTCAGTGATGTTTATCTGGCTGTATGCTGTTAGATTAGGATTGAGTGTTTTAAGTGAACTTCCCTTGTCTAATACGAGCAATAAGCCACAAATCCAGCAGCAGCTTGAGTAGGGAACAACGACCTGCATGAACATCATCTCTCTACCTTGTGTTATGCATATGGTAGCTATAAATGGGAAAGAATACACATGAATGTGTGAAGAAAGAGGTGAAATGAGGTATTTCTGCAGTTTTTATAAATAAACCCCTAAAAATACTTATTTCAGGAATGGACATGCCATCTCACCACTGGACTACACATACTCCGTTCTAGATTAATCATCACATAACCAAAAATCAGATTTTCCAAATTGATCATCACATAACCCTGGACCTTTAATTTGTTAATTTGATGCACAACGTTATTGCATCTATGCATGCATATAGGAAGGTATTTGGGTTAGTTAAGCCATCGTCTCTTGTGAATGTGGGGAGAGTTAAAGTCTACAAATTTCTTAATTCTTTCCCACCATATACTCACATTAAATAAAATATAGGAAAGTTAAACATTCCTTAGTCTTGGTAAATAAAAACTTATATTATGATCAAATACAATCATGGAGAGTATCCTTTTAAGTTGAATGCGTAATTTCTTAAGTATATGTTAGCTTCTGTGCCATGGGGGTGGGTTTCGGTGCTAATGTCGTTGGCGAGACATCAGTTGGAATTGTTGGCGATGAACTAGGAGTCCACTCATGGAATATGTTCTTTTAAGGATATATTTATAAGATGAGTTTTAAAAATGAGCTACAATGTGAAAAATGCATAAAGAGGTCGTGCAAATGTGGGTATGTAACTTAAGTAGGTGAGAACGGTTAGTCACCCAGGTCATATTGGGTCCACTATATCACAGGCTCGATCAAAGCCACAACTCTAGATCATGAGTCTACCCAACTTAGAAGACGGATCTAATGGGTGAGAACCGCTACTATCTTATAAGCAGTGCTCCCACCATGAATTTTCGATGTGGTACTAAATCGAATAAATTGGACACGTCGAGGTAAGTGCAAGGCACAAAGTTAACAGGAGGGTGATTTGAGCTTGATCGCTCCATCCTCTGTTTTCCTCTGTTTCGGTTTATTCTCTTGTTTTCTTTTTTCACTTGTATTTTGTGAAGAGCTCGGTTGGGAAGCACTTTCGTGTCTATGAGCCTTTGAGCGTCAACACAATGGTGTCCATGGCTATACTCTGGAGATCCTGGAGACCAGGACTTTGGCTGACAGCTTGGCGCCTGTTGAGTAAAATGTGCTGACAACTTCGCCGCTTCGTCTCATCAGGGCAAGTTACGCAAGTACTATAAGGCTGACTCAGCCACATCTAGACAAATGCACATCAGCATTTTTCTAGGTGGAAGGGAGAGAATAGAGGAGAGAGAGAGGAACCACCCCTCCTGCAGGGGTCGACCTATAGCACATCGCACGAGGAATTGTAGGCCTTCACCGATATTTTCTTGATCTCGTATGCCCGCAGCCCCTCACCTTCCTCCCCACTTTTTGTTGGAAACATATCAAGTTACTGTGCACCACATAGTGCCACAAAGATGGCACCTATTGCTGATCAAATAAACTGATGCATCCATACAAGTATTAAATGTTTGAGTGCTAGTACAATAGATGCAACTTATTATATTAGCTACATTTACCATCCGCCCCTAGTACTTTTTTTTGCTGAGTTAGATAGTTTTAGGTGTGGCAGTCTCCTCCATAAAACATGCCCTCATCCCCAATCCCAGTCCCGAGAGGTGTCAAATCACCGACTCTGCGTGTTCCACTGTTTTAATTAGAATTGGGATGTGACGTGAGCTACGGATCTCAGCGGCTGAAGCACCAGTGCTATATTTGCTTCCAATGGCTAAGATGAAACTGCTCATGTTTCAATAATTACTGGTACCTTTGTTTTACCTTTTGTTGTAGTCAAATTTGTTAAAATTTGATGACCATTTTATATTTTAAGACGGATGAGTAAGTCAAATTTGTTAAATTAAGACGCACCAACTCTGAGATACTTCTAATTTGATTCTATGTTACTATATTTTAAGACGTGGGAGTAAGTAAATTAATGTGGTTGGGTAAATGTGGAGTAGCTTTTGCCTTTTAGTTCTTGAGGCTTAATATGACGGGGGAATGTTAATATGACCACCACAGCCGGCCACCCTCTAGATCTGGCCGAGAGGCGCGGATCTGGGGAGGCACCGTAGCCGCCGAGCACCGCGGCGTTGCCGCGCAGGGACGAATGCCGCCGTCTTCGCGCCGTGCCAGCCTCAGGCCGCGTCTCTCACGCGGGTCCCGCGCAACGTGCGCCCACAAGCCGCCGGTCTCTTTCTTCCTCGCTCCCACACCCGGATGCACACTGTCGTCGACATGCTGGCCGGCCGCCGCCTCGACGGAGGGGATCCGGCCTCCCGCGCCGGAGAGGACAGATCTGGACTGGGGGCGCCGGATCCGACGAGGAGGTTGCCAGATCCGGTGACGCCGCGCGCCACCGGACCTGCCCTGTCCCTGCTGCCAGCTCCACCCCTATCCTGTCGCGCGCGCCGCCAGCGCATCCTCCTCCCCGTCGGCCGCCGCCAGTGCTGCCTCGTCCACCCGTCGCCCCCGCCGCTCGTCCGCCCCGTCGCCGCCGCCACCTTCTCTGCCCCACCGCCGTCGCCGCCCAGCCCCGGATCTGGCCGCCTCCACCGCCAACAAGGCCGCCGGGATGCCCCCCAGCCGCGGCACCACTTCGAGGGAAGCCCCGCCGCCACCATCGTTGCGCCCGGCCGGCTTTCCGGCGGGCCACTCGGGTGGCGGCGAGGCAAAGGGGAGGGGGAAGGCGCGGCGTATAACCTAGTCAATACCTCCATCCCGAAATGTATGGCGCTGAAATACATGCAAATTTATATCCTAGTCATTACTTGCTGAACTAGATGTAAGGAGTTAAATCTACTATTCGTTCAACTGTGCTTCGGATGCATGTCGAGCTTAGCTGTTGCTTTCTAAAGTTAATCTTGCCTTTTAGAGCAATTTTGTTGGGACTAATTCTCTTGTCACCATGAGCTTGATCAGTCAATAAATCTTCTAGCTAGCAGTCCAAATTTCAGACTAGTTTGATACATCACACTAGAAAATTCTCCGGCAACATTTAATTTGCTACTTTGCACCAGGGTTTATAATTTTGCTGAGCGCAAATCTACTAGAGCACCGAAATTTTCTAATGTGATTTCACTAAATTATAAAAAATATAAAATATATTTTAAATTTTTTTGGACGAAATCGTTTCGTGCCGCGAATTGTTGATATTTCAAACTCTGGTTTGCAGTTTGCAGTCAAAATTTTCCTTCATATAAGACACTAGTAAATTACCTATGTGTTGCAATGACAAAAAAAAAAAAATCATGCTGTGCACTCTTCACGTTTATCATTTGAAGAATATGTAGGCTAGCTCTTTCAACCCCTTTAACTATATGGACTCCTTCCCTGTAGATCTTACCAAATAATATGTGGGGTTTCACCGCTACGGAGGGCCCATCCGTTAGTGATAAAGGTAGTGCTGGCAGACTCACTGTCACCATCACTATTACCTTTTGAAGGAGTATAGAAATGAGGATCATACTCCTTTTCTCGTCTATAATATAATTTATTATTTCATTCGACACAAATCTATGTCTATGTTTGATGGAACAACTCACATCCCGTGATCTTGTTAATTCTCCTCCCCGAATTAGACAATGCATATCTCCCATACCGAAGGCTTGAGCCATTGACGTGCTATTTGTTAGGAAACTTTTGGGCTTAGGCCCATGAAGGCTCAGCCCATGTATATTTATTGGACTTACACCTAAACATTTCATATATGAAATATGAATATATAAGTAGGAGGAGAGCAACTCATTGTATACTTGGTGCTAGAGAACTGAATGAGCAGATAGTTTCACCCCATATATCTTGTGTCTCCACTTTTTTTTCGAATTATGCAATCCCTCTTGAACTACTATGTAATAGGAGGGGTTGCATAATATGTTATCAGCACAATGTTTTTCTGGAGACCGAGAAAAAAAAAAGAAGGAATTCCGATTCTATCGACTTGCTGACTTGGACATGCTGGTGAAGGACAATTGGGGATTTCTTGATGAGGACATCACTAGCTCGGATCTGACCATGGCTACCTTTTATATTCATTAACCAAAGGTACATGCTTATTATAGAAGATATACGCACATGTTATATATTTAACAAACATTATTTCACCATAAGTTTTGTATCTTCTCGTTTGTAGAGATACTTGCTTGGGTGAAAAAATAAAAGAGATCGAGTGCAAGGAATGTATGAATGATTAAAGAAGTCGATTAGGGAGCAAACCAAGACATTCCCCAAATCTACTCCTACTTCGCCACATTAGTTTTGGTCCATAGGAGGCAAGAGACATGTTTTGGATTCAGGTTCGGGCCTCTTGACAGCATCAAATTCAAATGGACCTAACTACTGATCTAGAAGAAATCTCGGGGCCCATGAGTACTTCTTATAAAAATTTTGGAGTCTACTTTCATATTGTTTTGGTACCACGTAAAAATTCCTAACAACATGTCGGAGATCTACAAAACAAGCCACACACCTCATCTAATCCGAGTATGATTTGGGTCTTGTAATTGTGACGTGGGCTAAGCCCAAGGGGTGGATGCCCTAGGACTAACCGTAGGATACCCTTAATTATATTTATTTAGAAGCTGTCGTAGTTTAGAATTGACTTTTGCTTTGATTATTGCTATCATTGCAGTTTCGCCGCTAGTAAGGTTTGTGTAACCCAAACTTCAAGTGCTTAATTATTCATCTGCAATTGACTTGTAATATAATCTACCTTGTTCTTACATGTGTTCTTCGATTCGCAAGCATGAATTGATCTTCTTGGCGAGGTCAACCAGGCAACGTACAATTAATAATTAGAGGAGACGTGGTGTTGCGTTTGTAGGGTTCGGATCGTGTTGATCAGAAGTAAGAACATGGATTTTGGTGGGAGTTTGTGCATCTCAAATCGCCATGACAAGGTGTATACATGCATCCAGCAATATAAATATAGTCACGCTCAAACATAGTTTTCACCCAGGACAACCGGAGAAAGCTAACGAATGATGGCTAGCTTGGTAGTCTTTTCTGTCTTCCTGGAATTGACAACATCGTGCACTTGTGTGTCTAATAGGCTTGGTTTGTGCTAACCATACTTCGTTGTTCGAGTTGCCTCCCAGACGAAGCAAATGAACTACATCATTGTTTATTCTACTTCCTCCTATGCCGTGATGTTATCCTGCATCCGTATCTCCTGACAACTCCCATGCCGATCGAACCAACGGGGTTCGGTTGACGAGATAGCCGAAGAAAATTGGAGGAAGAGGAAGAAGGCAGGCACGCATGATGCATTCTCCTGGTTGGTGACGGACGGTAGGAGGTAATTAAGTAAAAATGGCTGGGTATGTAGGTATTGGTTCTTCAGATTTACTATGATGGGAGCATATTAGAGATATATGATGAGACAGATTAGAGAGAAGCAAAGACAAGTGATCGATGTATTGATTTGGCATGTACCAACATGGCAGTATGTATATTACTCCACTTGCTAGGTTAGCTATATATTTTTTGACGTTAGGTTAGCTAATGGAGAGTTTAAATTCTTATTCACCCACCTGTGATTAGGCTGAATATCAATCTGAGTTGTTGTCTAAAATTGAGATTAGGATTTGGGTGAACATCTGGGCTGTGTTGAGTGCACTCTCCATGTGTGTAATACGAGCAAGCCACAAATCCAACAGCAGCTTGAGTAGGGAACATGGATTTAATAAGGTGGGGGTTTAAATTTTGTGGCACTTCAAAAAAGGACAGAGTAGGTCTATTCATCAAGCACGAAAAGTTTACTCATATAAATTTTCTTCACGTACAGAATTTCATACACCGTCCAGATAACTAAAAGTGCACGAACAATTCTGAAGTCAGTAGGAACCTCCAAATTTTAGATGATTTCCCGTAGTCTCGGGCGTAACATACCAGTTTACGACGCTTGGTCTTTCAGAGAGTGGACGAACCATGGCTGTGAATTTTGTTTCCATTTCTCCCTTGTGAGACCATCCTGGATTAATTTCTCCGGTAGGTTCGAACAGTTTTGTAGCCATACTTCCTTTGCCGAGTCTCCTTGTGGAGAAAGCAGATTGATCGAAGCATTGTCTTTCCTACTAGCTCGTACATTTTGATAAGTTCATGTATTTTTATCTCCTAACGCCTCCCATGCCGATCAAACCAGTGGGTTTCACTGACAAAGCTAGACAAAAGAAGAGGACTAGAAAGAGGAAGAAGAAGATATGGAAGGCATGCGTGTGATACATCCACCTGGTGATAGAGGGTAACAAGTAAGTGGAAATGATACAAAAATGCCTAAGGAAGAGGTGAGATGTGGAGTTGAGGAGAGGTAGTGTAAATGCAGGTATAGGCAGGTGAGAATGGTCTTGCTATTTGCAGCAGCTTGAGTAGGGAACATGGATTTAGGTGTGCTTTAAACCCTGTAGCACTAGCTTCTAAAATCGCTAGAGGAGGTTTATACAACACGCAAGAAAATTTTACTCAGATAAATTCAAACACCGTCTAGATATGTTCCAAAACTAAAGGTGCACGGACAATCTGGAAGTCACTAGGAACATCCAAATCTTAGATGCCTTCCTGTAGTCTTGGGCGTATACCAAACTACTCCACCAATTAACTTGGTGTGGCCTTTCACAGAAAGAGAAGGAACCATGACCATGAACTTTGTATCCTCCTCTTCCCGGTGAGACTAAAAACAATTATGTTGGATCAGGGAGTCAATATATAGTATTAATTTTTTCAAAATTTGCCAAAGCTACAATTGTGAATTTTCCAAATTATGTAAAAATTGAACACGTGGGGGATGCCAAGCCACTAATCGCAGCCCCTGTCTCCGCTCCTAGATGAGATTATCAGAGTACCCTTATGCATTTCTATCTCTGATGGCCACGGACGATTGCACCCATACATCCATTGTTGAATCCCCTCATGTAGAAAGCAAATTGATCGAAGCATTGTTTATTCTACTTGCTCGTAAGTTTCGATAAGCTCATGTATTATCATCTCCTAACACCTCCCATGCCGATCAAACTAGTGGGTTTCACTGAGGAGCTAGACCGAAGAAGAGGATGAGGGGAAAGAGGAAAAAGAAGATGGAAGGCATGCATGATGCATCCTCCTAGTGAGAGAGGCTGAGAAGTAAAGGGGAAATGACATATGAATGTGTAAAGAAAGAGGTGAGATGAGGAGTTGGTCTTGCTATTTGCACACGCCGGTATTTCAAGCTTAAAATGGCCGAACTAAGTTGACCGGTGAGCAGAGAAGAGGGAGAAAAATGTACCGATTCATCAACGCATTTGAAGCCCGCTGGCCAAAATGTATTCAAATGGTAGCATTAGATGCAGGAGCTAGTAACTATTGTTCAGGCTACGGATAGATCTTTTTTTTTTAGGGAAAGCAGCACGAGACTGTGCTTTTTCATTAAATATAGCAGAAGAAAAATACAGTCCCTAAGGACAAGAAAAGGGGAAAAACTTTATACACTATACAAAGGTCACATAAACGCTTTTCTCCTGCGATTGCCCAAGTCCGCGCCTCTTCCTTGATTTTGGCGAAAAAGAATGACGATGTGTGATGAGGACATCCCAGCTACACTTGATGTAAACAAGGGTGATGGCGTACGTCATACATCACATAAAGAAAATGAAGATGACGTAAACCAAGTTGATGGATTGCGTATCAGCAAGAACGATCAAGCATATCATGGTCCAATTACGCGCAGCGTACTAGGAAAATACAACAAGAGGTGAGCTCGCTCTTTGCTCAACTTAACCCAAATTTTAGTGAGAATTTTATACTACCTAAATGCTCTACCTTTGTATTGCTAAGGTGTACGCCCGAGGACATCATCACTACGCCAAGAAGGATGGGTTACGTTGAGGATGACAAGGGTTATGCCGAGGAGGAATCAGCCCATGCCCAACAAGCAGCTGTTTATGCCAACAAAAAGATGGTTTACGCTGCAAAGACTCAAGTTCCAAGGCCTGTGCGACCCAGCCAGTCAAGAGACAGGGTGCATGGCATACATTGTTGGAAAGAGGGACAAGTCTAGTTTCCAACGCATCAAACCCCACCTCAATATCATTTTCCAATAAGAAGTTATGTCATTTTTACTGAAAACTGCGCAGGAGCTGAAGGGCTGTGCGCGAACCCGAGAAAACTCTTTGCATTCTCATTTATGTTAGCCTTGACCACCAGAATATGGCTTCTTATGTTCACACCTTAGCTAGGAGGGATGTTCCTAGTATACATACCCTTCTACTCCATCAATTAGACAACTTTTGTTCAATTGAAAACCTCATATATGAGAGATTGCTGAAGACTGCATAAGTGTCCCCCTTTGTTTTTGTGAGTTCTTTTGGACATGTGAGAAGGCTCCTCTGGTGCCCCCTAGTTCGTGCTCTAGGGCTTCTAGTTCGGCTGCACCGTATTGTGTGGATTAGTCCCGGATTGTGGTTCTGTGATTGCTCGGTTTGACGGGTCGGAGTCCAGGAGGCTTTGGATCGTTCTCACCCTCACCACTTGGTCGCATCCAACCTTGGCAGGTATAAAGCTAGTTATTTTGGATCGTGGTTCTATGATTGCTCGGTGTGATGGGTCGGATTCCAGGAGACTTTGGATCGTTTTCACCCTCACCACTTGGTCACATCCGACCTTGTCAGGTATAAAGCTAGTTATCTTCTAGCTGCTCGTGGCTAGTTACCCTCTTGTGTTTCAGTTTACGCCGGCACTCTCTGTCTTGAACCTACTGTCGTGAAGATCGGGCCACCCCTCGCGAGTCTATTCGCATATCCTCATGATATTGGGTATGGCCAGTATAATAATATTGTGCCGCAACAATCACCTCTTAGGCCACCAAATCCACATAGGCCTAAAAATATGGAGGAGTTAACTAGTATTATTGTTAGGGATAAATTTGGGATTAAAGCAATGGATCATGCTAGGGAGTACCAAAAGACGTATCCTGATTATTATGACAATATCCCATATCCTCGTGGTTATAGAGTTCTCGAATTTAACAAGTTTGGTGGTGAGGATAGTAGAACCACATGGGAGCATGTAGGTCAGTTTTTAGCGCAATGTGGTGAGGCTAGTAATGTGGATACATATAAATTGTGCTTGTTTTCTTTATCTTTGTCCGGTGCTGCTTTTACATGGTTTACTTCTTTACCGGCAAATTCTATTCATACTTGGGCTCAATTAGAACAAAAATTTCATGATTATTTTTACATTGGTAAAACTGAGCTTAGGTTGTCTGATTTAACATCGGTTAGACACAAACATGATGAATCTGTTGCTGATTATATTGAGAGATTTAGAGATGCTAAAAGCCGATGTTTTAGTTTGAATATAACTGACAAAGATTTGGCCGACATTGCATATGATGGATTGCTTGATTCTACTAAAGAGAGATTGAATGGCCAGATATTTCTTGATCTTGATCATGTGTTGCATGAAGCTCTGGCTCAGGAAAGTCGAGTGGATGACAATAGCTTAAATGCTAACTTGGATGATAATGCAATAACTAGTATAGCTGAACTAAGTGTTGGTTCGGATTGTGTTACTAGTTTAGACAATGATGGAATAGCCAAACCAAGTGATGGTTCGGATTGTGTTGGTAGTTTAGACAATGACGCCGTTGAAAATATAGCCGAACTAAGTGACGGTTCGGATTGTATTACAAGCGAAAGTGAATTAGTATTGTCACCTAAGACCGAACCACAGATCGGTCATGTGAATGTTTGTTGATGGTCGTTATCGATCAGTTTCGACCGTCAATATTACCAAAATAGAGGAGAACTAGTGATGCTTGCAATGCATATATCTGTTAGAATAATAATATTCCACTAGTATTAGGTATACTAACCTTTGCAGAGAATAACAATAAAGTGGAGGAAAATCGACATCAACTCAAACGATAAATCAATCGGACGATGTTGACAATCAGACTTATGTATGAATGGGCCAAGAACTCAGAATTGACACGATGAATTGGGCCAAAATTCACAAGTTTGCGTATGAGAGCAAAAGAGGGGGCTGCCTGCCAAAATTGGGCCAGGTCGGCCCAGCCCATGGTTCGGCCGAAGCCCCGCAGCTCCGTTTGATCCAGGGTTCTCCTGGACGGCTGAGATGGCTCCCCAATGACGGTGGGAGGGTATTACCGACCATTCCAACAGTCACGACCGTCATTGGGAGGCTATAAAAGGAGCTCTCATCCTCACTTCACACACACACATCAAGCAAGAGCTCTCTCATATTCTCTCAAGTTTAGTTTAGTAGTATCTAGCTGGTGGAATAGGAATAGAGTAGAAATCAGGAGTCCGGAAGTCTTCGGAAGAGTTCGGGTATGGCTCTAGTAGCTTTCCTTTCCTCTTTTGTAGGCTTTGTATTTTTATTAAAATACTCTTCTATATACATTTATGGTATTGAAATACTTTCCGAGTATATGAGTACCTACTTTACATTATGTTCATGTTATACTGAATATACGGCTAGCTTATCTGGGAGATGCTTTGGTGCGGGTATAATGTTTGCATATGCAATTACTCTATGTCATGATGATGATATTAGAGTAGTATGTGGTAGTTTAGGCATGGTGTATATATTACGGGATATCATTATTTGGGGTTATATGCTGCGGATGAGAGGTGGGCCGCTGATGGTGACAGCTCAGTACGGGTATTCCTCTGCGCCTGTATATAATCCTAAGTTAATTCCCTGGGGAGGGTATTCCTCCGTATTTGGCCCTGGTTGTATGGTCACGACAGGCTGTCGTAAGGAACTCGGCAGTTAGGGGTGGCTTCTCGAAGTACCAGGAGGGCATCGGATAGAGGGTATTAGCTAGTATATCAGTTAACTAGAATGTATGTATACTATGTATATTAGAAGTATAGGAATAGATTTTCTTTCTCTTTTCTTTCCACCTAGCTTAGATCATTTATTATGAGAATGAGTAGCTAATGCCTGTGTGTCACTCTACCCTTGGATTATCTTAACCCCTGCTTAGAATATGATTATGACAAGTAATATATAAATTATTAGTTAAGTTCTCTCTACATGATCTTCCTACGGGATAAAATAAATACGATACCCTTGGAATACTCTCGGGTGAAATGCTACAATGGTATATCCGTGCGCTTGCGGATGAACTCTGTAACCATAATATACCAGAAGTATTTCTGCGCCATTGCTGGGAATTATATTTCTAGTAATGTCGTTAAGAAATACCAACAATGTTGGAAAAGATAGTGACAATGTCTTGTGGGATAGTAGTGAAATAGAATCTAAAGTAGCTATGCATACATATCAAATGCCGTATCTTGAACACATAGATTCGGTTTCATACCCACAAGGAATTGAGGTGCCCAACTTCACAAAATTCATAGGCGAGGATGCTAGAACAACAATGGACCATATCGGCCAATTTATTGAACAATGTGGTAAGGCCGGTAGTGATGATTTACTTAAGTTAAAATTGTTTCCTCTTTCTTTGTCAAACTTTGCATCTACATGTTATAGTTTACTTGCTCCTAATTCAATTTCTACATGGTCAAAAATGGAGCGTGAGTTTCATGATTATTTTAAAGATGCAAGTTTGATGGAGTAAAGACCGATTGATAATTCATTGGTCACTTGTGATACTATTTCGGTTACACCTATTGCTAAGACCGGAATTGTTAGTCATCCCCTCCCTATTAGTCCTATTGATTTGGACAAAGAGAAAGTAGTGATTCGGCCTAGTCAAGCCGAATCCACAAAAGGGAAAAGTGTTATTATTGGGGATCCTCGGCCCGAGACAATTAGGATCAATAATGCAAAGGCCGAAGATCATAAAGTTGCAAAGGATGAGTCATCTAGTTCCCAAAAGGCTAAAAAGCCGAAGCTCACTTTTGAGATGCTTATGGCTAAGTACAAGAAAGGATTAGCCGGTCAACGATTTGATAATGAAACTAGTGATTAAAAAGACCAAGATCATCTCGTAGAAAGAGATTTGGTCAAACACCAATGCAATCTGAGCCATCAACTATACCAACTCCATACAAACCTCCGGTTGTGATGCCATGGTATCCATATCCATTGTCACTGTTTGGTTATCCTTTTATATATTACATGCCATGGATACCTCAATTCTCTACGTCGTTTCATCAAGGATGGAAGGAATCACCTAGGTCAGTACCAAGTCATTCATTTAACTCTAGACAAGACCGTTTCCCACAAAAGAATCGGTCCGGTGGATCAAAGGTGAAAAAAAGTAAAGAAGGTGTGGGTGAGGAAAGAAACCAAAGCTCCAGAGGTCGTTACTATCTAGAAGGAGTCTCAAGATGTTCAAGTACCTACTGGAGATGTGGTGGAAACCATACAAGTAAAGGAGATCGAAGCCGACACCGTGATTGTCAAAAGCAGAGGTCTGACCGAGGTGTTTGGCCGATCTGACCGCCAATTTGTGGCTGGTCTGACCGACCTTCCTGGCCGGTCTTACCGGGCCCAAAGGCCAGTCTGACCAGGGGGCATTGGAGAAGAGTGGGAGAATTGAGGGCAACACAGGAGCTTCCACTTTGAACAAAAATATTAAGAATCATTGCTTGGCTCCTGGAAAACAACTACAACCAAAGTGGATACCTTCTGGCTTATCTCGCTCTCAAAAGAGGAGGCTACGGCGTCTTCGGGCCATAGGTTAAAGAGAAAAAGAGGCCGAAGATGTGGAGAACAAAACATGTAATAATTTAGAGCCTCAAACAACATCTAAGCAAATATGGAGACCTAAAGAAGTAAATGTTAAGAGACCGGTTATTTCCTAAAGTAGTGATAAATCCAATTTGATGAGAGAAGAATCATCGGTCATTAGAGATAAGTCACCTTCACATGATGATATGGGTGTTAGTGTGGTATTCATCTTGTCTTCGAAATCGTGCAATCAAGAAATCCGATTTTGCTAAGGCAAGGTGGGAGGGGGCGGCGCCCTCCCCTCCACTGGATCCGGTGGGAGGGGAGGCGGTGGGCGACGGGCGGCGGTGGCGCCCTCCCCTCCGCCAGATCTAGCGGGAGGGTAGGTGGCAGCGGCCCCTGGCACTCTCCCCTCCGCTCCATCCGGTGGGAGGGGAGTCTCACCTCTTCTCCTGTTCCTCAGGCAATGGGGATACAACATCACATCTTTGAGCCGCCGTTTATTGGATGCCAGGGCAAGATATGGGTTTATTGTGTTCATCATTATATTATATGCCTATGCCATGTTACAACATTGCTTGCTATCTAGCACATGCGTGTTTTGCTTATCAAGTTGATATTATGCATACATGTTGCAAATGCCAATTCTAAGTAGTGGAATTGGCAAATTGGTATATAATTTATATGAAGTATGATTTGGCTAATTGATCTTTGATATTTATTAAAAAGCCAGATCATGTATGTTTTTATGGATCACCATATAATAGATTTCATAATTATTGCACCATGAAAGTTTTGCTTCTTAGTAATTCGGCTTATGTCAATGGCCAATGTGATGATTTGTTATAATATTTCCTAGAGTTATCTTTTGGAACATTAGCCTTGTTTTAATATTTTGCATACATGCTCAAGCCGATTACTTACATTTATAGTTTATTTGAATCTATGCATGTTATAATTTTTCATATGTCTAGAAAGTAGAAATTTTGGTCCAATAATTTGATACACCAAGCATCTAGCTATAATATGAAGAAAGGAGTATTTTTTATACTAGACAAGCCGGTTCTTGATTTTTTTTCTTTGGGTGAAATTGGCATAATCACGTACCACAGGCGGTCTGACTGGCATTGCACGGCCGGTCTGACCGGTGGTGACCGGCGGTCTGACCGGCATTGTGTGGCCGGTCTGGTCAATCCCGGGCAGAGAGCAGGGGGCATGTCACAATTGATTTAAAGGCCGAATTAATTGCAAATTCGGACATTTGTGCCTAAGAGTTAGAAGAAAACTGGAGAATCCCTTTGATGTAATATTTGAATGGAGTACTTTTGAAGTACTTAGATAATGATAACTCTAAGGTTGCTATGAGAGAAGTACGTGAAGGGATTTGTGAGACTCATCAATCGGCTCATAAGATGAATTGTTTGCTTAAGAGTGGGGTTCTATTGGCCGAAAATGATTGATGATTGTTTCAAATACTATAGGGGATGCAAAGCTTGTCAATGGTTCGACATTATTCATTTGGCGCCCGCCGCCATATTGAATTCTATCATCAAACCATGGCCGTTCTGAGGTTGGGCTTTGGATTTCATTGGTCAAATTTATCATTCGTCATCAAAAGGGTATCGGTTCGTGCTAGTTGCAATGGATTACTTCACTAAATGGGCCGAAGCCATGCCGCTCAAGAATATTACTTACACGGAGGTAATTGACTTTATCTTGAAGCATATTGTTCGTAAATTCAGTATTCCTTAAACTTTGATTACGGATCAAGGAGCTTCTTTTGTGTCCAAGGAGGTGAAAAGTTTTGCTGAATCTTATGATATTAAGTTGTTGAGTTCTTCTTCTTACTACGCTCAGGTTAATGGACAAGCCAAGTCGAGTAATAAAACATTGTTGAAATTAGTCAAAAAGAATATTGAAGAACACCAAAAGAAGTGGCATGAGGTGCTTTCGGAAGTATTATGGGCTCATAGGATATCTAAACATGGTGCTACCAAAGTCACTCCTTTTGAGTTGGTTTATGGACAAAAGGTTGTTTTGCCAATTGAGGTAAATCTTGGCTTTCTTCGGTATTTCAAGGAAGACGACTTGTCGGTTAAAGATTACAAGACCTTGAAGAGAGGCGATTTTGAAGACGTCATCGACATGCGTTTGAAGACTTTGAAAGAGATCGAGACACTTCAATTCAAGACGGTGTTTTCAGAGAACAATCAATGGAAAATACTTGAAGAAATACTTTCTTAGCGTTTGGCAAGATGCTTATGGAGTCCCGTGGCCAGTAATTGGATTATCGCCCTGAGATAACATGTTCTATGCTTTTAGGTTCACAATGTTCACCAAAAAGGCAGGGGGCATGTGTTTACACCCAAATTTGGCACCTATGGACGAAATAGGGAAAAATTGCCAAAGTTTGGAAAGTGCCCGGTTTCCTTCACAGGGCCGGTCAGACCGCAGGGTATGTGGGCGGTCTGACCGGCTAGTAGGGCCGGTCTGACCGTAGGTGTTGGTATTTCTTACGATTACAGATAAAATCTGCAAGCGCACAGATATACCGATGTAGCACTTTCCCTACGGAGTATTCCAAGGGTATCGAATCCAAGGGAACGTGTGTGGTCAGATCTTCCTCCGGTTCATCCAAGGACACCAAGCAAAATGATAGGCCAGGATAGAGAGGGTTTTCTAGTGAGAAATAGTGTCTAGAGAAAGCTTAACTTTAATCCTAATGCAATACTTCAGGCACTGGCAACCCGCTGTTTCCAGATGTCGCTCTACTATGTACCTGGACAGGG
The DNA here is from genome assembly GCA_009805545.1 of Oryza longistaminata. Classification (NCBI taxonomy): domain Eukaryota; kingdom Viridiplantae; phylum Streptophyta; class Magnoliopsida; order Poales; family Poaceae; genus Oryza; species Oryza longistaminata. The sequence goes on from CM020184.1 coordinate 4,664,483, forward strand.
AGGACTTAAGTGATCTCGAGGGCTGTCACCACCTCTACACCCACCTCAAACGTACTGTGGGATACGCAGCAATTACTGGATAACAATTACCTAAACACCACGTCTAAGCAATTAATTATCTACTTTATTGTTTATAACTCATCAAAGCAATCACTATATTTTAGTTGACTATAGTGAACAATAATACCGTATGCTATTTAGGAACTAACCAAGAGATAATTCTCACAAGATAAATCTAAATTACTCAGGAAGAATATTATATTGAATTCAGAGTAATAAACAGAATAAAAGAAATAGGAGAAGATTACCGACAACTCCGGAATTCTTCCGACTTCTTCTACTCTACTATCTTCCTATTCTAGTATACAATATAGTACAAAGAGCCTCTTATAATTTAGCTCAAGCTTGGAAGTGTGTGTAAAAGTGAAGGAGTGAAGCTCCTTTTATAGGGCAGTTATGACGATTGTGAGAAGGGAAAATGTCCGAACTACTCCGCAACCGTCATTGGGAGAGCATCTGGAGCGTCCACGGTGATCAGGGGGGTTTGGTCGAACCAGGGGGTTCGGCTGAACCTAGGCTGGGCCCTCCTGGTCTGGCCTTCATTCGTAGACTCTCTGGATTCTCCTCTATCCATTTCTCGGAGTTTTAGGTTGATTCACTGATGTTTTGATGAAGTTCACAACCCCTCCTTGTATGGATACATAATTCTCCTCACTTTAGTCTAGATTTCCTCCCAACATCAGGGTTTATCACCTGCATACAAATATAAACCAACACTTGTGGAATTTGTGAGATTAACCACCTATCACTATGTTGGATGTTTTATTATCTGAATTTTATGCAGATGTTGGCGGTATAGAATCGGCATTTAACAACCGCCAACAGTAGGCACATGGCCGGTCAGACCGTCAGGGTCCGAGCCTGAGTCTGTTTTCGTCGGGTCTCGGGTTTCCTTGCTCGGGAAGGTATGTTTCGTGTTTCCAACTTTCCATTGGTTTCTATCCCGAGTTAGACATAGAGAAGGACCTGTAGAGGGCAAGACCAACCCCTATTTAAGGGACAAGGCCGGTTCATTGTAATCCCCTGAATACAATATACTTGAATCGCTTTTTCTTTAATTTTAACTATGTTTTCTACTTTTGTCCATCTTTGTCGATTTGCGCCATAAATGGTCCGCCGCCGCTACCAGAGTGCGACACCTCTTTGTAGGTTTGTCCTGAAAACCTTCCGTTTTGCCCATGAGACGGGTAGTTATCCTCATATCAATCTAAATCGGCCTAGATGCTGATTTTGATCTCTAAATCGGCTCCGTTAGCCGGTTTAGCTGTTTTTCTACAAAACCCATCTTGATTTGGTCGTTTGACTAGATCGAGGTGGTTGACGACTCTGTATCACCGCAAGGCGTTTAGGTGCTGCGATCGTGCTCGTCGACTTACCAAAAAAGTTGCCAACAATTTGTATTAGTTTTTTAAGTTGGAAGATGGCCTATATCCGGTTTCGCGGTTGAAAATTGAAACTGGACCAATAGGTGAAGGATGTCTAATGGACTTTTTCCACGTTTGATTGGGGTCGGGGAAATGTTCTGGGCTGGTGATGAAAAAATGTTAGGCCCAATAGTTACTGATACCATAATCAGTTCGGATGAGGATGACACCATTAATTATGTAGGTAGTTGTTGCTTTGATTATACACGTTTTTTATGTCCTTCAAATAAACATGTATCGAAATTCGAACACTAAGTACTTCCTCGGTCACAAATAAGCGAGTTTTTTAAATCAATGCATGCAGTTGACATGTTTAAATTTCATCATTGGTTTCTCTTCTGAATAATTTTATTCAAGTTTCGAATGTGACATACTGATTTGGTTAATTAGATTCGTCTTTAAAGTTGCTTCTAAATATTACTATAATTTGCTATCATTTCAATAAGTTTTATACTAATACATGATGACTTTATCACTGTCTAAGACGGCACTTGGTGACGTCCTTGAAGTTAGAACACGAAAGAAAACCATTAGCGCATGATTTATTATGTTTTAATTCTTACAAAGTTAAAAAAAATAGATTTATTTTATATTATTTGAGCAACTTGTTTTCACACGAAATACACCATTTGACCGTTCAGAAAACGTGCTAACAAAAATCGAAAAACGCGCTAACGAAAATCGAGTTAAAATCAACCAATCAATCCATCGTGAACCGGTCCGTATGTACGTGCCGCCGTGTGGGCGAGGTATTAGGAATCAATGCGAGCATTATTAATCTAAATCAAAGCAGGCAACAAAGCTCCCTACGTCGACTGACAAACAAACATACAGATAGATGCTCATTTCCACATTCAATTGTTTCCCAGAATCATACTCCTAAACGGAATGATCGAATCAATTCACACGCTAATCAATCAATTAACAAGAAATGCAGGTAGCTAGGAGGTGCCATCACGAACTTAACAAATGCAAGCACTTGCAACATTAATTCACACTCACACACATCATGCATACATATACGCATATGGTCCATTTGGTCCTAGCTGCTTCCCTTCCCTTCAATTCCCCGTCGCCATCAGATCACTAGATCATCATGATGATCAATTAATCAAGCTACTATACTGGCATTATATCGATCATGAGTTTGTCAGCAACAAGAACTAACAAACACAAGGCGATATTTCGGTCGAGATATATTCAGTGGAATCAGAATCAAGAACCGCGTGTGCGGATTGATCGATGCGATGCGTATATAGGGTAGCCTCGATAGGTGATACAGGATATTATATTATGCTCCTGTCTGAAATTGTATTACTAATCATCATGCTGCTAGCTGCCGCTCGATCGTCGTCAGGCTTAATGCGGCGTCAGATACAGTTGCCCGTCGCCGTACTACAACTCCAACTCCAAGCAAGAAATATATGGATCGGTCGCTGTCTCTGTACGTATATATTTCTTCCTAAATTCATTAATTTGGAGAGACGAGATTGGTCAGGATATTATGGTATATGTCTCGTTCGATCGTATTAATTAATCTCGATCATCGGAACATATATATATAATAATTAATTAACCAACTAGTATAGTTAGATAGTACATGAACATTATGATATATCAGAGTGCTTGTAAAACCAGACTGCACTCTGTCTGTTGCACGATGGAATTTTCGTATTAACTGCATGCACACAAACAGAAATGCAAATGCAGGAAGCCTTCTCAAAATTTGCTGTAGAAGATGAAGTGAAAAGGAAAATTCTTAGACGCTTGAGAAGCCCACATTTACCACTACTTATGGGCCTTGGCCCACAAGCCGTTATTACTTGCCATTGCCAGCCCATGGTCTCATGTATTCGTATTATTCCTATCGTTTTAAAACCATTCTTCATTGAAAGGCAAATTAGAATATTGTTGATATCGTCTAAAAAAGGAATATTGTTGATATCTCCGGTTTTTGTTGTAAGACACACAACTAATAAAATTATTATAGAAATAAAAAAGGGACATTAAACGATGAGATATACTATCCCAACTTATTTTGTTTATCATCTAGCGCTAATAGAGTCACATAGACAAGCCAGTTATCATAATTATTGGTGGATGAACACTGGTAGCCAGGATCCGCTGAAAACCCCTTTGGGTTTGCTCAGGGGATCAAACACCTTGAGTCGCCTCAAAACAGGAAGAAAATGGACACCGGAAAGTTAGACATTGTTCAGGAATAATACCCTACTCTCATATGTGTTGTGCTATTCTTTATTGGAGTTCAAGTGGAAAAAATTGATCCCCTTCGCATTATCTCTGTCCTCTGGTTATATTTTTCAGATGACGCCATGTGGACTATGATTGCTCACGGGCAAACTTCTTGGACCGCTCATTTTGAGTTATCCAGGACACGACCTCGACGCGGGCGCCATTTATATGGTGGTATGAGACTTTGGCTGTCATAAAAAAAGGCGGACCCAATAAGAAGACATCCAAATAATTTGTGTGGGTTAGACAACTGTTTACCATTAAAAATTTGGTTGTCACGGTAATGACAGATTGATCAACATAATGTCTTAGTTCCAATCAAAACCATATTTTTGATAGACCTTGTTACTCCATAAACCAAATAGCAAATGCTTTTTTAGCATTAGAAGTAAGAGGATATTGAAAGAAAAAACACATATCTCCCAGCAATGCGCAGCGACATGGAAAACACTCAAATAAAATGTATTAGATATATGTCGATCTGTTGTGAATAGTAGAAGCAACAATTAATGTTTGTCCTCACCTATTTCGTTTAACCAGGCTATCCTTCATTATTATTATTTTCTTTGAAAAAAGAAAAAACCACGTAAAGATCAGATCTTGTGAAACCTTTTAATCGCATATAGTACTCTCGCTGATCCTAATTGAAGTTCATCAAAATTCTTCCGTTGCAAAATAAAGATTCCTTGTGGTCAATCTCTCCAAATTTCTTCTCCATATTTTTTTCAAATATATAGGCTATAGCGGTTTTTGACGCACGTACATTTGTTAAATGAGATGGTGCTATTTGTTTTGTTGGAACATACTGCGGTGTGCCACGAAAATTACGATTTTAGAACCTCTTCCTACGTACGTCCGCACATATATATCCAACAGCTGGTGTGATGTTGGATCCCCATAAGCTTGAGTATGAAATCGATATATTGTGGTTGACCTCGAGATTTCTATATAGCATCCGTATTTGTCAACAAGGTCAACTCTATTCTGTTAGTTACAAGTGGGATTCAGAAGAAAGTGTCGTTAGACGAAACTGCACAGTGTATGCGTAATACTGCACGCGACAAGATTTGTTTATTGATTTGAAAATATAGTTACACGGTTAAATTGAAGCTAAGGATTCATCGACAGAGATACGTGATTTTTTTTTAAAGTACAAGGTATGCTGGCTAATTCACGAGCAACTTGCTTTCCTATTAGAATGCTCAATAGAAATAATATTTTTCACGAATGCACAAAAGAAATGCACGTCAATATATTAGAAGAAAAGAGTTATAGTTACACGACGCAAACAAGCAGACCGGCTTATATCAAGAGAAGGGGAAAAAAGCAAAATAAAAAGCTGAAGCTTAAAAAACTACGGTGGCTAAGCACAAACTCCAAGCAGCGGGAAGGGAGGGAGCCACGCTACACTCCCAACAAATCCTCAAAAGTGGCAACGCCAGCTAAAGACCACAGATAGCCCTCTGAGTGGATGGACTCCAGAACCACTGAGACCAAAGAGAGCGCAGAGTCGAAAACCCTAGAGTTCCGTTCCTTCCACAGCTGCCAAGAGACCAGGAGCACCAGAGAGTCGAAGCCAGCGCGAAGATGCTCAGATAAGCAGGCCTTGCAGGACGGCAACCAGTCTTGGAACCAGCTGCCACGGGGGAGAGAGGGCAGCCCAGCCAGGAGGCGATATCACACGGAGCCAGACCTGCCGAGCAAATACACAGTCGAGGAGATGTGGTTCGCCGTCTCAAGATCCTAAGCGTAAAACAGACAGGCCGAGTGACTATCGATGCCACGCTTCTAGAGGAGATAAGTTGTCCAGCAGCACTGCTGAAATGCAAATCAAAGAAAGAACCTGCATTTAGCAGCAATAGAAATCATATCACGAGTACTTCAATATCATTTGAAATTAATTTGCATTCTTCGTATATAGCAGCCACCGCCACCGCCAAAAAGCCCTGCTAGCTCCATCTAATTAACATGCTCGATGGTAGAAAGAGAGGATTAATAAGTTCTTTTTTCTTCGAGCACAAGGAAATTACAGAAAATAAGAGAGATAATTGTACAAATCACCATCGACGACCCTGACCGGCCGGTGTGCGTCCACGTCTTGGTGAAACAACGGGCGTGCGCCTCGTGAGCGAGCGATCGAGCACGATCTCAAATACAGGATATCACATGCCAACTCTGCCGCTGCTGTACACAAGCCTCGTTTTCAAACCTTTTCCTTCAGAAGTTCAGATGATGATATGATTGAAGAAAACGAGAGAGATAAAAACAAAAGGCTGAAAATGAGACTTAGGACCTTTAATTTCGACTTTAATTTGTCATGTCTGATCTTATTGGTTTCAAGACGTGTCACCCCGGCCACCATTTGGCTGCATATGCCAGTTTAGCTGGAGATTGACCTGGAGCAATGCAGTCCAACTATATATATACATCTTGTGGCCTGATTAAGCCGGCCGGAACATACATACATTTGTCTCTTTTTTTTAACTACCACCAATATTCTTCGCCACCATCATTGTCGTCTCATCTCATTTTCCTAATTAAATTATATAGGCATGTTTTGTAACTTAATTGTTGTGCAACTTAACTGGTTAGACTTCTTGTGATGAAACCAGTACAGTGATAATGTGACGTACCCGTCAATAACGAGATGTCAGTAATGGCTTTATTAATCTTAAGATAGGTCGGTGTCCGGTCTTTCATAAGCATTCGTAAAATCGTTGCGACTTTGTAAATCTCAAAATATATTGACCCATTCTTTTGGAAATACTCATAAAGATGAGGTATACGTATGTGCATATATACAGGTGAGTGTACGTGCGTTGTCATAATATACTTTTGTACCGTGTTTAAAAACGATAACTTAATTATCGATTAACTAAGCACGGTATAAAGATCATCTCTTTAGTTTTGGTCAATGTGGGCTGTGTTAAATTTTGATTAACCGGGTCCGGATAGCATAATCAATTAAGGGAAACTTGGAGATTTTGCTTCTTAACGATCAAGTGCTGATCGCTCCGAGCAAACGCGGTTAACCGTTGGGCTTGCAACTAATTAAGCAAATGGTTCACTTGAATGCCAAGTTGCCAACGGCATATGGCTTCACTAGATCAATGTGGCATGGTCCTTTTCTAGAAAAAGGACAATACGTCTCGTTCCAAGCTGACATATACAAACTGATCTACTATTAGATGTACTTCCTCCATCTTAAAAAAAAACTTAACCCCTGTAATAACAAATCTGGACAAAAGTAGTCTAGATTCATTATCCTAAGAGGAGTGTCACATCAGTATTATATAAGACCTGACTGATGGAACAGCATTTTAACCCTTACGGGTACGTGTCCTACTGTCCTTGTTTTTTGATCTCCACATGTGCAGTATGATTGTGGTGTGGCCTACTATACAATAATCTACTAGCTAAATACCAGTGCGTTGCAGCAGGTGCTTATCAAAATATCACAGTGTATAGATATATAATTGTCACTTAACATTGTACTTTCAGAGGCTTCTAGCTGTAATGAAGCTCTTTGCCATGCCAATGATTATAGTGCTACAATCATCTATATAGACTGATTGTCTCGAGCATGGAGAAAATGTGTATGAGGGCCTTCATAACTAAATTGATATTCTAAAAAGTTTATTTGGCTATTATATTTCGGTACGAAGGGAGGGATTGAAATAGTAGTGTATGTAACAAAGCATTCAGCAAGAAGGCTAGCTGCTCGCCTTGAGCTTGCCACTTTCAGTCTGTGCAGTGAGCGGCCAAATGTGAGCAAGATAGTAGAGTATACATAAGAACATAAGGGAAGAGTTGAATTTGAAAGGCACATGCTACAACCTACTCCTACACTCTTACTCCCTCCGTCCCATTTGAAGTGCAACCATAAGTTTACGCACCCAACTTTGACCGTCCGTCTTATTTGTAATTTTTTATAATTAGTATTTTTATTGTCATGAGATGATAAAATATAAATAATACTTTATACGTGACTTATGTTTTTAATTTTTTAAAAAAGTTTTTAAATAAGATGGAGAGTCAAAGTTGTACACAGAAAATCATGGCTACACTTAAGATGAGACGGATGGAGTAACGATTATGACCTACTATGTAGACGTTAGTAATAGAGTGGTGGTAGCAGATCCATTAGTCTTTTAATCCGTCAAAAAACATTGCATATATCCTTGTAAAAAAATTAACTTTAAAGGATGAATTTGAACAAATGTTTGTCGAAATTCATCCTTACAAGTGGTTTTTTTAGACAATGAAAGAAAGTCATTAGTTTGTATGAGAAAAATATCGGTTCTACTTAGGAGTATACTATGTTGCAGAAGGTGAAAAATGAACCATAAGATATTACGGGTCAGTTTGTGGATCACTAAATGGTTTGTCACTCCTAATAAAACCGGCATTAATTAGATAGCGATACCGGAGCCAGGACTGCCTCACCTCCGTTTCAAATTTTTAGATTTGTCCTAAGTAAAATATTTTAAATATTTTAATCTTTTGACCACCAATTTATATTAACTCATATAATTTAACATTATAATATCTATATATATATTTAGATTTGTCATGAGAATAATTATATATATAATATATAATTCACATGTTGTTAAATCTATTATCTATCTATTATATACTAAAAGTCCATTAAACTTCCTAGAAACGCTCTTAAGCCATCACGTGGCGTTCCTACAAATACTCCTAGACCGCCACGTGGCACTATTTAATCTCACCGCTGATTTTCACTTAAATTGGTGGACCCGATATTTTAGATCGTTAGATTAGATGTATTATTTTAAGAAGGTAATAATTTCCTCTCATAATGTGGGCCGAAAAAAGAAACCAAACATAAGTATACTTCGTGTACGTACTTACGTGCTGGAAAAGAATCAATGAAGCAAGAAAACCTACGTACGAACTGACGATAAAATCAATAAAGTAAAAAAATTACGTAACATAGGTAGTATGTAGTGCCATAAAAAAATCGATGGCCCATAATAATATGATTTTCTACTATTTAAAAACAAAAATAATACTCTACTCCCTCCGATTTTATAATAATTGATGTTTTGGATAAGGTTGAGGTCAAACTTTTATAATATCAATAACTTCAAAAATATTTAGTTTAAAGAACTAGAACAACATATATAGATTTGTCTTTCAAAACACTATAATAAAGTAAACATACATTATTTATTGTATATATTATAATAAAAAAAATAAGTACCGTATCATTGTCCAAAACGTCAATTAAAATGAAACCGGAGGGAGTATAAAATTAAGTTAAACTAGATCTTCTACAATATAAAAAAAAAATATCCTATCTTTAAATTATTTTAAATTTATATATCTAATTTGTGATCAAGTCAGATTCCTTTAATTAAATAAACTATTGATGTCTATGTTCCTAAATACACTCTAACACATGAGGCTAACATATAATAAATAATGTTATTGATAATATTTTCAAGGAAAAAAGACGAATTACCCTCCTAAACTATTATGGTCGACCGAATTACCCCCATAAAATCTGAAAGCTAGGACATCTTTCACCCTCAACTATTAATACCGGACGAATACCCCGCTGACACAGACTGAAGTGGTTTTGATCCTACGTGGCAGTCCCGTCGGCATTTTCTTAAAAATAAATTGATGGGCACCCACCTATCATATCTCTGCCTCACCCCTCCCCCTCTCTCTTTCTTCTCCCTCCATGTCTATCAATAGGCAAGGCTAGGGCAGTGAGCAGGTCCTCCTCGGTCTCTGCTGGCGCGCGCCTCCTTGATGGCCGTGTGGCTTCTCCTCAACATCCCACGGCT